>CM028381.1:85448129-85551794 GCA_013146195.2 Codonopsis lanceolata
TCACTCGGCGAATTCTCCCTAGATTCACGGGCAGGGGGCGTAGGAGCCACAACCTTCTCAACGGGGATGGGGATTTTACTCGAGCCGAGGGGGCCTTCTTGGCCCGAGGTCAAGGGACTTTCAAGGTGTCCCGAGGCTCATTTTTCTTCAAGTTGGTGTTCGTCATGGGTCAGCCTGTTTCTTCCTCTGCTTCAACATGGCAAGGCTCTTCATTCCTGAAACAAAACAAAGGAACGATCAGACATACTACAACAGTATGGGAGCCAAGCATATTTAAGACAAAATTGCAACAGTTAGCGAGCAACCGTCTTTGTTCTCAAATACTGGCCGGCAGCCTCCTGACCTAGCCACTATCGACACTCAATGCACTCATTTTTAAGCATCTACCTGTGGCAGTCACCCCAGTATGGATGGAAAACTTCGGGCTCATGAGTTAAAACGGGTTCCACCCCTCGATCTGACCGCAGACGGCGAAGGTTCCGAGGATTACGCTGCACCAGCCTCCTTCCAATCGAGCGTAAAATTCCTCTTCCTACTCTTCTTTTTCCTCGCGAATAGCGAGGAAAGTTTTCAGCGCCAACAGATGCGTAACCTCCCCAGAGCTGAAGTCTCGTTTTGAAACTTTGGGAACTTTCACGTCGCTGCTTACGGTAGGTTTTAGGGGCCATCCCACACGAGACTCAATTATTACGACCCTCTTGTCCCAGGCTTCGACTTTACCCGAGACATCACTCAAGACCCTTAGGAAACTTGAGTTTGATCGGACACCAATCCGCCCGCTGGTGCTCGGGCTAAAGATGAAAAGCTTCCGAAAGAGGTACATGTCTGGCTCGAAGCACAGCAGGTGGCAAGCCACAGTGAAGGCCATAATTGTCCGGACCGTGTTCAACATCAAATCACAAGGCATGGCTTTGGTCTCGAGCAAAAAATCTACGAAGAATGGCTCCAACGGAAGATGTAGCCCCACTCTGAAAAAGTCGAAAAAACAGGAGCCCGCCTTAGGTCGTGGGACAGCTCCACACCGACGGGAAGGCCCATTTTCTCCGCTCTATAATCCTTGGAATCTACACCGAGAGAGGTGAGCCAGGCTATCACCTTGTCCGCCGTATCCAAGGAGGTTCAGTGTGTGGCATACCGGGTCTCATCGGCATTCAACGACCATTCGGGCTCCTCATCGCCAGGACCGGCCTCCTTTCCTGAAGCGACCTCATTTCTAGAGCGGCATGACTTCTTTATTCCGTGGGCTATGTGGACATTGGAGCTCGTTCCACCCAAGTTGGAAGCCTCTTTAGTAGTCTCCTTATGTTCATGGGCTCCTCCTCTCCAAGTCCGGGCCATGATCCACGGCAAGACCCTGCCTCCTACGCTTTCCTCTCCAGAAGGGCCATGCCCATTGGAGGATGAACCTAGAAACTTCATCGAACCCAGAAAATGAAGAACAAACCCAGAGGGGAGCAAGAAACTTACTATCAAGAGTGGTTAGGAGCGATCCCTCTGCAACATCGTCGTGGAAATAGAAACAACGGAAGATTTCAAGTTCTGGAGGCAAATGAACGGTCGGAATTGCAGGGCGAAGACATTGGAATCTGGAGATCTCTTGAAGATCTTCGGCAATAACATCAAATTTTCTCCCTCCAAAGAACTCTCAAATGCGGTAAAAGAATGGAGAGGGAGAGGGATTGTCCTTATATAGGCGGAGGTGTGAAGTTTTGGGGGGAAAAGGGACGCCGAAACGGCACCTATAAGGACGGTTGGCGTCACGCAAGTGCACGCACATTTAATGTGTCGCTTCGTAGTTTGCGCCCCCATCATGTCGTTCCACTAACTGACGGCTTCACGCGCCTCCACACTTACTCGTCTCGATACTCTCCAACAGAAAATCTTCCTCAGTACGCTCTAGCTGTTCTCCCACCAAGGTTCCAGAATATTCCATCAAATTGCCTTCCAGCCAGATTACAATACATCTCAAAAAATTAACAAGTGTTGGAGCCCGATGCAAGAGCAGCAGCACTGAGCATAAGCGTTCCTCGCTCCGAGCATAAATACTCGCCAAACAAGGAGTTAGGGGACCACTGATGTGCCCGGCCCAAACCCAATGATGGGCAAAACACGAGTGACCACCACGTGGCAGTCACGAGCTCAATTAACATAGGATCTACTAACCTAGCGGGCAGAGCTAGCAGGGTACCCGAGTAGAGAGCAAGATAACCCCCGTCTAAACCTAGGCCGAGCACAGGCCTAGCCTACCCAACCAGGGGTCATGCCCTGGATTTATTCTTATTATCTACAAGTCTACATCACACAACCGGGCAGAGCCTTACTCGCCCGGGCAAGCATCGAACTGGGAACCTCAGAAACTTGTTCTCCAAGACAGGTAAAAGTTTCCTTATTCGAGTAGACACTTGTCCAATCTGCTCTGCAATCTCGCGGCTAGCCACCCATTACGCCTACAATCTAGGGATTCTCTTCTAATCCTCCTAGACATTTATGACAATGAATCTTAGACGGATTATATGACATTGGGGGGCTATAAATACTCTTTCCATAAACCTAAACAAGGTGCACACACTTTTTTTTGAGCCTCGAACCCAAATTCTCTTTTGACTCTCACACAATACTTACTCTCACAAGTGGTTTTGCGAGGTCATGCCTTGCACTCCCATTAAGGTGATTTTGTGCTCAGAAATATGTTTAAGGAAGCAGAACAAGCTCAGATATCCTACATACCAATCGGACGACCCAAGACTTATTTTTTGTCACATCAAGTACATTGCTTCAAGTGATAGTTGAGGGATTGGTGTTTTATAAGGGGTGACTGTTCAAAAGATTAATCGCATGGGTGTGACTTTGTAATGTGAAGATAAAATATAGGAAAAAAGAAAAAGGGGTGACTGCTCATAATATTAATTGTAAGGAGTGACTTGTAGTAGGGAAAAAAACAGGGAGTTAAAAATGAATAATTACTCACACATGTGAATGTAAGATGAATCTCAACTGTTAAATATTTTAAAATAATTTAATCTCAACCTCAGAATAGTTTTAATCAATCAATAACCTAACAATTTTATAATATAGATCATTGGGTGGTTAAGGAAATAAAAACATACAAGAAAATTACTTTGCGATGAGAAAATGGGGGCTCACGTCCCATTCCACCCGGTCAAATTGTCAAATAAAATCTCTTAACTAAAGCATGATCAGTTGTTCTAGAGTGAGTAATTTTTAACGTGAAGACTAGCTTTGATCGGTTCATGATGAACTAAGAGCAACTTCAATTGGACATTTAGTAAAGTTTTTAGATTTTATCACCAATGGAGGGATCCAACTCATCACTCCAAAATATCAAAAGCTCTAAGGGCTTGTTTGGTACCAATGGAGGGTATATCCAAATGTTAATCCCAAATTTTTTAGTGAGTGCGCATACACTCCTTGGTATTAATAGTGAGGCAATAATGACTTAATCTGGATAACTCGTGTTATTAGTCCCGACCACCTATTGCGTACCAAACATCAGACAACTCGGCTTATTAATCCTATCTGCCTTTAATCCTGGCTACCAAACGACACCTAAGGCTTTACCAGTCCAAGATGAGCCATGTCATTTTATTTATTTAGATTTAGACGTGACAAATTTCAAGTGATTACAATTTTAAAAATATGTTTTCATTTAGGTCCATCAATTTTTTGGATATTTCATATAATTATAAAATGGTTGTCAAATGACAAAAATGCCATTAATAAAAACAAATTTTATCCGGACTGTCAAGACAAAAAAAATCCAATAATGCTAATGCCAAGGATTGACATTAGAACTGTTAACACAATTTTTTCAAGACAAAAAAAATCCAATAATGATGATGCCAAGGTATTGAAATTGTTAACACAGTTTTTTCAAGACAAAAAAAAAATTTTAATAATGCAGATGTCAATGAAATGCATCAGAACTGTTAACACAATTTTTTCAAGATCAAGAAAATACAATAACGCTGATGCTAATGCTAGGCATCAGAACTGTTAACACAGTTTTTTCAAGACAAAAAATTCAATAATGCTGATGTCAAGGACATACATCACTGTTAACATGTACACAGTTTTTTCAAGACAAAAAACATCATCCAGTTTCTGCTGCCAAGGCTAGGCATCAGGACTGTTTTAACAGCTTTTTCAATACAATAAACCCCATCTAGTTTTGTGATGTCAAACTCAGGCATCAGTTTAACTTAACTGGAATAAACGATGTCTGATGTCAAACAAATTCCTAGAATGAATTAAAGGTTTTATGATGTCTAATCCAAACATCAACATTTTAAATTAAAGTGGATTAAACGATTTTTGATGGCAAATCCAAACATCATCATTTGAAAATTTGAAAATCTTATTCTTTGAAATACGACAGACATATTTTGAAATACTACATACATTTTAGTTCATCCTCAATACAAAATTCATCGAATTCCCAAATTATGAAGGTTAATTTGTTGTGCTACAAATTTGTCTTGAAAACAAAAAATATAGTCCCTACTTGAATGATGTGTCTTGTCTTTGTAAAAATTCAAATTCTTACACACATGTAAAAGAACTTGGAGAATTCAAAAGGCATGAACGAGAAAGTTCACAACAAGCAATTCCAAACCTTATTTTCAATTCCCGAAAATTGCGATCAAGCTAGATCTCGGTGGCACACAACCATTTTCATATATGCGTTCTAGCTAGCCGCCATCCAACATCATCAGACTTTAATGAAACTTTTAACATTCCAAGACCTCCATTTTTTACTCAAACCAAGGATGAGTTCTATACCTTAAATTCATTTCAATCTTTCATCGGTGACCATGAGCAACACCCACCTTCATTCTAGCGTTGCGTAACAATATAACTCGATTTGTAGTTTTGGATCTGAGTTGCTAAACAACAATGTCGCACTCGACTGAATCAATCTGTGACTACGTTGAGGTTGTCGACGTCTCAAAGGATCTCGATTTATCGACAAATCTGGTGGTACATGGACATGTGTTCGATCGAGCCGACGATGAAGACAACGACGATGAATTGCCAGAAATAAAGGTCGTCGATAAATTGTAAGAAATAAAGGTCGTCGTGGGTAGGTGGGTGGAGAGAGACAGGGGATAGTTCTGAGTTTAGTGGTGGTGGAAGGTTGTGGTTTGTCAATATGACATAAAGGGCATTGAAGTATTTTCGCCTCAAAATTGTACCTAAAAGATATATTCAAAAAATGATTGGATTCATTTGAAAATATGTTTTAAAAGATGTATCGATTTGTAATTTGTCCACCTTTTTAAGATTACAACAACTTAAACTTTTTGAAATCAACAATATAGTAATATCACAAACTTTTGCAAATATAGCCGTTTGAGTGTTTTTTAATTCTAAAATGACTTTAATAATAACTATTGTGCCTCTTTGTAGCACATCAATTGTGGCTCCATTTCATGCCATTTTTCCTTCGTACCTCTATTCCACCTTCTGCCACACTTCGAATATTATCAAATTTTAGTTTTCCGTGTCTTTTTTATTTTACGCAACCTTTCTTTTAATCAGGTTAAAACACATGGAAGGCTAATAATCAATGGATATGAAGTGTGACAGATAATGAGATAGAAGATTTTAACCCTAATTTAAATAATTAAAAAAATTGTATTCAACTATGTGTGTAATGAAATGACTACTATTGCATATTAAATGAGAGAGTAGTTAAAATTGGACACGTATAACCTTATAAGAAAATATTTAGGATTTCTCTTCGGTAGGAAGGAACACTGTTACGTGCTCTGAAGTCTGACCTGCTAGTAGTTTGTTTTTTTTTCCAAAAATCTTGAAGGTAATATGCCACGTATTCAATTTGTCCGTTTTGTTCAAAATCACCAACTTTTATTTCAGAAATTTATTTATGTAGCCGTCCTCGTGGACATACTATCAACGAAAATAAAAGGAGAGGTGGACGTTAACCCCCGCGCCTGACACACACACACACAGTTGAATAAACAAACCAGAAAAAGCTTCAAAACGCACACTCACATGGATTAAACGTGTGGCCAAGACTCTCTTCCTTGTATTCATTTCATTTACCGCAATTTTTTCAGTGAGACCAACCAGTGACAACGTAATCCGTTACAAGCAAGACGCAATCCAAGAATCAGGCAAAGGAGGGAATCGAATTGCAAATGCCTTACCGTATCACAATCCTCAAACTATTCGTCGTCATTCCTGTTTTATGATCATCCCCTCAATGTTGGAAATAGTTGCTTCTTCTCACACTCCTAAGGTAGTTTAACAGTTTCCCTCCCTCCTTCAACTTCATCAATTGCATGCTCTATTCAGATGGAAATGATTTTTATTTTGAATTCTGTTTCACCTTTGCCGCAAGAGTTGCTGAGATTATAGTCAAAATTTCGTTTCGAGTTCACTCAGAGTTGTGATTTTGCTTTTATGGCTCCTTTACTCAATCAACCCTGAGTTTCAAGTTTTTAATTTTAGTTTTAGTTTTAGTACTTCTGTGCACCAAATAGCTTGATACTACCTCCATGGCAAAACATTGGCACTTTTTATTATAAGCACGGCGATTAAGAACCTAATTTTTCTATGACTTTGACCATGTGCAAATGTTTTAAGAAGAGACCCCTATGGGGTGGCCCAGTGGTAGGCATGTGCTTCACAAAGTGTGAGGTTTCAGGTTCGATCCCTTCTCATGCCCCTTTTAGGAGTATAAAAAAAATATATGTTTTAAGAAGAGTGGTGGGAGTGGCTTTCATTTTGTGAGGAAATTGAAACTCAAAAGTGACACTCAATTTTAGGAATTTGGTGGTAAGATCACACGGGTTTTCAGTTTAATACCCCTAGCATACTTGAATAGTCTTTATAGTTAGTTACCTCTGCTC
Source organism: Codonopsis lanceolata (assembly GCA_013146195.2). Lineage (NCBI taxonomy): Eukaryota > Viridiplantae > Streptophyta > Magnoliopsida > Asterales > Campanulaceae > Codonopsis > Codonopsis lanceolata. The sequence continues at coordinate 85,455,026 of CM028381.1, forward strand.
GGTGTCGAGTTCTGTGACAAAGACTAACCAATAACTTGTCCAGAGTTTTGGTTATATAAAATTTGGTACAGGCTAGCTTACTAAAGCAGTCCAAAATTGTTTGGTGTTTCAAAGCCATCATGGTATGAAGCACGATTTTTGAACTTCTCAAATATGCATATGATATTGTTCATCTTCTTTTTATATTATTTTTTATTTTGTTAATTTAAACTCAGTTGCATATTATGCTAACTAACAATCACATTTGTTCTTCACATGCAGGGACATGACATTATGTCTCAGCCAATCAGTGTTAGAGTCAGTTCTCATGCTTCTCGCTTTTGTCAACATTCTTTTAAAGTGCCATATGGCTGTAACAAGATAGTCCGTGTTCCATCATTTTCCATGTGCCACAAAATACAGAAATGCTCCTTTATAACTGCAAATATATCTGAGAGCACACCTTTGCTAACTTCCTCATTTCTTGGCGGGAGAAAATTGTGCTTTTCCAACCATAGACATTCCCAGAGGGGAAGATTCTGTGTATATGCAACGATTGATGTAGCCAGTGCTATTGACGTAATCAATGACTTAGGACTGGATACTTTGACATTTCTCGCAGTAACTGTTATGATTGTTCCTGCCTTCAAGATCATTAAAGCAAGCCCTGTAAGTGCAATTTCAGTATTTCGATACTTCTCTTTATTCAGCTTTCTATGCAGGCTAGATTTATTCTCATATGCATATTGTTTCTTACTTGGTTCAGAAGAAGGTTGTAGGCGCCTCTACTATCTTTGTTCACTTTCACTCACTTCCAAAACCACATTTAATTCATATCTAAAACAACCATGTGTAAAAGTTACATCATAGTGCACTTTAGAGTTATTATGAAAAGCATGCATCATAAAGTGATACATGTTAGGGGGTTAACTCCAACAGCATGTCACAATATTATGTTGTCAAACGTCTCTTGGGATTAAGAAGATAAAATTATCTTAGCATCCTTTCATTTTGGATGGTCCAACACATGATTGCTTTGGAGAGCTGGCTTTTATATTGCCCACGATTCAGTTTGATCGGTTGCAGACTTTAGAATTTGAGCCTTTGATACTTGATGATATCCAATATCCTTGAAATTGGTCACATGCTGTAAAAGTGACTCCTATCCTGGCCCAAACCAATTCTATACTCCCTCCGTCCCTAAATTATCGTCTTCCTTTCCTTTTTCGTCCGTCCCAAAATAATTGTCCACTTTGAAACTTACCTTTTTAGAACATCACTTTTACCACTTTACCCTTACTTTTTCACTCTACTTTAATTATGGGCCACATATACATGGACATTAAAGGAAACTACACATTAAACCAATATAAATAATCAAGTCAAACTTTTTCAAGCGTTCGATTATTTAGGGACGGAGGGAGTATTACTTAGCAACCTGTTCAAATCCACATCGTGGTAATGGAACAAATGTGGGTCCAATCATAGCCTGAATGATTGAGCCCTTGACCAGTGCACTCTGACTGAACCTTGGGTTAGCTTTCTAGGGAAGCCTTCATGATTATATATGCACTTAAGAATTATACGTATTGGTTATTGTATAACTGCATGCACTCAATGGCATACTTGTAAGTGGGTGGAGATGGTAACATGTACGGAAAAATCGCCTAGTTCATATTGAGTACATCAGCATTAGGGTGGCATGAAGAGTTATATCTTTCTGCCTTCTTGTGAAGGAGAATCAAACTTCTGCCTAACCTGATTGTTTCAGATACTTGGTTTCTTCTTTGCGGGGGTTGTGCTCAATCAGTTCGGCTTGATTAGGAATCTTACAGATGTTAAAGTTCTGTCAGAATGGGGGATTCTCTTCTTGGTTAGTCTAGTTCTCTAACCTTCTATAGTTATTGTCTCTAACCTTCTATACACTGTATGTTTCTGCTGTTGCTGCTGCTATATTTGTTTTAAAACTGTTTTTTCATAATTTCATTGCTCAACTTCATAACCAAAGAATTGCACGAGTAAGTCAGTTGGGGGTGTACTGTCAAGCTCTGTGCATGCATTGTGCTTTTATTGTTGTTGTTGTTTTCTTTATATTTTTGTAATGGCAAGTATTTTTTCATATTGGAGCACGTACCAAAATTGATTATTGGCTTACCCAAAAAGAGTGGGAAGAGTAAATTATGCCTAATTACAATAGCTGATGGGATATTCATGGAGGTTCTGGATACATCGAGCAGCTATGCAACATTTATTTGGTGGTACTGATGTGATACAAGCAAGAAAGTACTACCATATTGATAGTTGTCAACAGAGTTTGCTAGATTCTGAGAAACTTTTCATTCTTAGGGGGCTTAGTTTAATACACACAGTAGCATCATATAAATTAGGTGCATTTTAAAAATTTAAAGGTTGATAAACTGATGGCTGGTCAAAATGTGTAGCTGTCTGTATTATTTTTGCCATCAGCTCCCAGGTGCACAGATGGTTACTTTAGGAGCTGCTTGGTCCAGTTTGAGAGCAAGCGGAAGACCAAAAACTGTAGGAGTAGAAGGTCAGATGGTTGCGAGACTGATAGGGTGGTTTGGAGAGGGTTGAAGGACAGAAAATTCTCAGTGAAAGGCTATTATTCCAAGCTGATGGATAGAGAGGGGTTACCATTTCCATGGAAGTCGGTTTGGAAGACGGTAGCTCCAAGCCGTGTAGCCTTTTTTGCTTGGGAAGTGGCGAACGAGGCTATTCTAACCGGGGATAATCTGAGGAAAAGAGGGATGATATATGTTAACAGATGCTTCTTGTGCAAGGAGAGTGAGGAGAGTGTAAATCACTTGGTTTTGCATTGCCCGGTGGTCGGGGAATTGTGGAACTTTATGTTCCGCTTGTTCAAAGTGGCGTGGGTGCTTCCGGAGGCCTCCAAAGACTTATTGTGGAGTTGGAGGTATTTTTGGCGGAGGAAGGAAAGAAATATTTTGTGGGAAGTTGCTCCGTTCGGGGTGTGGTGGACAATCTAGAAGGAAAGAAATGGGAGAGCTTTTGATAATGAGGAAGGATCCATTTCAGAAACGAAGAGTGTTCTGCTTCATCTCCTGTTTGTGTGGTGTGCAGGGGCTGAGCATTCAAATATTCCCTTGTCTTCCTCTTTTGTAGATTTTGTGCAGAACTTTCCTTTATGTTAGTTAGTCTTTTGGCAATTTATACTTCTATGTAAATAGGACGCGTCACCTGTTTTGACGCTCTGATATAATTCATTTACCTTTATCAAAAAAAAAAAAAAAACAGGTATCATCATTTGAAGGGTGAACGAGATAATATTTTTAAGCAGATCCGTAGTAAATGGGATCTCAGGCTTTAGCCAGCAGCTACTATTTGATGTTCCCTTCCTTCATCTTTGGTAGAAATTACATCACTTTAGGTGTCCAAAAGTCTCTGCCGTGATCTCTCTTATAAATGCTGCCCGACGCTGGTGATTGGATGCGAGGAAAAAACTTTTATTTTTCATAAATGATCTTTGAATTTTAGAAAGTCAAAACCTATTTCATGAGTTTGCCTTTCGCCTATCTCTAAGGATATATGATTGTTATTACATGGACTTTTCATTTTTGCCAAAGTACTCCTATTGACACGACATGACATTGGTCAGACACCCAGATCTACACGGGCATTTGATCCTTGTACCCAAGTCCTGTAAAATAGTAGACGATCCTAAGGTGCTTCTAGATGGATGGAGGAAACATTCATCTTCTTTAAGCTAGATTTTGGTTTTAATTTTGCTTGCATCAAAGTGTATTGATGTTTGGTAAAGAGAGTAAAATGGTGGATTTTCTATGAGAGGGTACTTCCTTTTCTTCCTACTGTGGGGTGTGTGCGTGAATCAATACTGGATGCCTTTTCTGCTCCTACATATTATATCATACTCCCTCCATTTTCAAATTATCGTCCTCCTTTCCTTTTTCGTCCGTTCTTAAATAATTGTCCTCTTTCAAAACTTTCCCTTTTAGGAAAACGTTTTTACCACTTTAACCTTACTTTTTCTACCTACTTTAATTATGGCCTCATACTCAAGGGCATTAAAGGAAACCACACATTTCACCAATATTTATAATACAGCCAATTACTTTTTCTTAAACGGTGTGCCGGGTCAAAGTAGACAATATTTTGAAAACGGAGGGAGTAGTATTTTCGGGTACTAACATCATTGGATCATGTTGACATGTCCTTTATTCTTTTAACATCATTTTGTCATTCATCTTCATGAGTATGATTCATCAAACAAAAAGATTATTAAAAACACTAATTTGCAGGCATGTCTGCCAAAATGGTGTCATCCACTTTATACTTGTGTGAAGTTTAAAAATGAAGTAAATAATGACTTGTATGTGTTATTTTGCAGCTATTTGAGATGGGTTTAGAGCTTTCACTTGCACGTCTAAAAGCACTTGCTAAGTTCGCCTTTGGCATGGGATTGACTCAGGTGAGATTGACAAATGCATTTTATTGGGATGGTATGATAACAATAGTGGAAGGCCTGAGCTTTGCAACATTGCATGTCTTGTTTAACAATTAATCAATACTCCGTATGTGATACAATTTGGTCATGGTGGGAAGTAGCATGCGGTACATGTTGGAAGTGAATGCGTGTGAAAATGAGCTCTGTACCCTTATGGCACATTCTATGCAATCCACATGCAGTGTTGGGACCTTTCCATCTGGCTTGGACGACAGCGTCAATTAAGGTTCTGATTCAACAAGATGTGGCATATCGTTTCTTATATTTAAATCCAGCAGATTGTAATTAGGTCATGACTGTATGGGAAATTTTACAGGAGATGTTGAAGATGAATAACTCCACATTATTTACTGAAAAACCCTCAATTTCATTACATGCTAAGTTGAGAATTTTAGATGCTATTTAATCAGAATGTTCTCATTGTCATCCTCATCCTTATGCACTCTTCATCCATAAGGTGATTTGGCATTTATGAACACAAACATGATTGAAGTGTGTTTGATCTAGTATGCCGTGGAGGATTTCAACCTCTTGCATGTAGCATACAGCTGATCTCATGGAAACATATTGCATTTTTGTATCATTATCTGATCATCCATCCATCCTTTGCAACAACTCATTGAATGACTACTTTAAGCTTTTCTCATAGGGTGCCTTCTGCCAATTTAATTGAGAAATGGTTGATTTTAATGTACAACTATTAAAGAAAACCCAAAAGTAACTGATGTTAGATAAACTCAAAAAACGTGTCTAGACTCTAGAGCCAGATGCACAAGTGCGCAGTGTGCGGGCCACTAAGAGGCTTAGCCTGAGCAAGGTGAGATACTCTAGATGAGCCTTGTTCCCAAGTATGCATGTGCCTTCCATGCATGCATCTATACTCAAATCTCACGAATCCCTCATGTGTTGGTTGTCTTACATTACTTCTTACAGTGACCTTGAGTTCCTTAAACCAGATAACAGGCTTCTTTAATGTTTCTGGATATTTTGGTAAAGCTAGCAACCATTATTGCCTAATATTACCTCTTGTTTTGTTTAAGGTTGTATTATCAACTCTTGCTTTCACAGCATTCGAGCTTCCTCCTAATGGGGCTATTGGAACAAAAATTCTTGAGTTCCTTTTTCACTCCAGGCCCGATTTGGTGAGAAATTTTCCCATGTTTATTAACGTTGCATATTTCTTAACTATAATTCCATGTTGCCAGCTCCAGCTGCCATATTTTTCAATTGAATTGAATTGAAGAAAGTACTATTAAGTTTTCATTTTACTCCACTGCTGATATATGACTCATATGAGTGATTTTCCAAGTGCATTTGTCTCTGGGTAGTCGTGCTTCTGGGGGAACAGGCTGTAGATGGACATATTGCATGTTATTAGTTACTGTGGTATAGATATTCCACTTATGTTCAGGTCAGCTAGTTGTCCTCATGCCATGGTGATGTCTAAGTGCTTTGACCTGAAGTGTGATGTACTTGTCCCAACTTCTTATAAACATTTGAGACTGTTTGGGAATCAAAAGACCTGGGTTAGCTTGGTTTAGATCTAATCTATGTTGGCGAGGTAAAAAACATACAAGATTTGAGTACTACAAGTTTTGAATTGGTTGTAGTAAGGTATTCCCTCCGTCCCAAAATAAGTGTCCCCTATTGAAATACACGAGTTTTAAGAAAGTGTTCGGCTTTATACAATTTTCCTTTAGCGTTCCCCAGTTTATTACTAGTGGTGTCAAATCAGTGGGGTAGTGGGGTTCATTTACTTTTCACTCACAAATAAGAATGGCACATTAGACAATTGACTTGAAAAAACTTTTCAAAAAGGGAATGGGGAAAATTATTTTGTGACGTCCCAAAATAGTATAGGGGACACTTATTTTGGGACGGATAGTTTCATGATTCTATAAAATATTCTTTTTTAAATTTATAATCAAAGAAGCAAATTAACGAATTACATAGATGATATGAACAATTCATTCATCAATCCATGTTATCAACATAAATCATTTTTTTAATTAAACATGAAAGAATCGAACCAATATTTTTGTTCTTCTCAAATTTTATTTTTTTGATAGATAAGTATGGCCCCTTGGTTTGGGGATTGGAACCAAGGACCTCAAAGTTCGGATTGCATACATGAATTAGGGTCAACAAACAACCCGCATTGCTCTTAGCAAGTTTCACAGCTAACTTTGATGAGAGATTAGGTGGTGGGAGAGAGAAGAGCTGGAAGATATAATGTCATTGAGTATCAAGCTTTGAGATGATGTTGATGCCCAAAGAAGCCGCGCATGAATGGCTGTGTTTTGTAGAGGATGATGCTTAGCGTGAAATAACAAACCCTAGTATGTGAAATCCACCTATGACCTGGTATGAATAAAACCTGGTTTTAGGCTAAAATTAAGATAGATGCAAACCCATTTTTTGAAAAAGATTTACTTACCAAACTGGATTTTTTCTAAAACTGGCCCAGTATGTACCATTTTATCCCCTTTTTTGGGCTATCCAGACAGCCCCTTATATCATTAATTAATTTAGTTTTTTTTTGCCATGATAAGCATGACTTAGCGAAAGGTGCTTTATCCAAATGGTTTTTAAGAGCATTCCTTATTGAAACGTGAGAGCATCTTGCTTATGTTCTTTTATACTCTCCTTTAGTCATTGCAGTATGTTAACCGATGGTTTTGAAGGACTGCAGGTGAATATCAGAAGCATTGACGAGGCTATAGTAATTGGTGCTGCTCTCTCATTGTCATCTTCAGCTTTTGTCTTGCAGGTATTCTGATTTTAGATATCTGATTAATCCAAAGATTATTTCATAGATCAAATTAGTACACCCTCCAGTCCTAAAAAAGAGTCTTGTTTGACTCGGCACATAGATTAAGAAAAATTAATTGACTCGATTACAAAAATTAGGATGTTGTGTATCATCCAATGATGCCCATGTGAGAGCACCAATTGAAGCAGCAGTTAAATTAAGGGTATAATGGTACAAGTAACTTCCAAAAAAGGAAAGATCACAAAGTGGACACTTTCTTTGAAACATCTTCAGGTAATAATGGACTCTCTTTTAGGAACAGAGGGTGTTGTTGCTTTCCGATTTGATTTCATAGGCCCTTATACTTTGCAATGTGGCATCAGCGACAAGTTAACTTTTAATAGATCCTAACTGCTGTTTCAATCTCAGTTTACATATGAATTATGTCTACGTGCTGCAGGTGTTTTATGAAGTTTTTGTATGTCTACGTGCTGCAAGGTGTTTTAACACTTTTAGTTTGATGAGCTAAGCACTTGAGATACCTGTGTATTTGGCACTCATCTTTCAAAAGTTTTGATTATTACTATTGTGACAATCAACTTATCCAGTCTATGCAATAATCTGGCTGCATCTTAAGGATAAGTTGTGGGTCTGTAAACTTCTTATCGGAGTAATTTAGACATTTATAAATTTAACATGATTTTACAGTTAATGCCAGTTTCTTTTATTAGTTGGTATGCAAGTGACGGACAGATAACTAGTTGGTATGTAAATCTCAATAATTTAAGCTTAGAATATAAAATATATCCAAAGATGGTGGCTATGTCTGCCGATTTTGTAGTTTTTCACTTTTCATAACTTGCTTTAGTCAGATGAGGCAACATCAGAAATAGGGTTATCGTATTTTATGGCTGTAATTCGGAATATATATATAATCAGTAGGCCTACGTTATAGGCAACATAACATCATGTTTACATAGAAAACCAAATCCACTAGTTCTTCACTTACTTACTACAGTCTCTTTGGTTATATAAAGGTTTAGTACGTGAGTAACATACGGAAAAATGTATAAGCATCTTTATCAGTTCGTTGTCCCACTATATATGCAGATACATTTTATTTTCACCCAGCTTGTGTCATTACTTTGGATTTACAATGTTACTTGAATTGCAACTTTTTTGTGCTCAAGTATCAACTATTATGGTAAATCAATGTCTTCGTGGAATTTATATGGTCACAAATATGCTCGCCATGGTTTGTAACAGCCTTTTGCTTATTTGATTGACTATGCTTGCCATCTAAGCAAACAAGCATATGGAAGACTTGACATCAGTCAGTAGTTTAAGCAAAACATACGTACTTACCTTGTCAGATTATCTTTATCTACTCCCACCAGGCATCAGTAGCGATGGCGTAGATACCATTTTGAAGTACTCTCCTGTTTCATGTCCATTTAGCATTAATATTTTTCTTCTTGTATTTTCTCGTCCTGTTTTTTTATCAAGCTATGCATTGAGCTATAAGTTTACATTTTCTTCTCTCGGTGAAAGTACTACTGACAAAAAAAAAAGGATGGTATAAAAATGATGACTTAACTGAAGTAGTGTTTTTAGTCTAATGGATTATTGAGAATTAATTTAGCTTGATGTGCTTACTCGGCATAATATAGCTTCTTGCAGAGAAAGGCGAACTTCCCACTCGATTTGGCTCTGCTACATTGGGGATCCTTCTACTACAGGTTCCATTCATTTTCTTTGCTTGAAGAAAATTCATGGTTCCTATTGTGTTGTCAGAGTACTACTTATTTTCATATATATTTTTCTTTCTGCATTGGCTAGGATCGATCATGCAAAATACATCAAGCGAACAAAGTTAATAACCTTTTTGAATACATATTCTTGATATTTGCAGGACATAGCAGTTGTCCCGTTGTTAGTCATACTCCCGGTGCTAGAGAGCCAGGTACGTGGAGAATTCTACACTCTTGGACTTGGGTACTAAATGTGTGAAAATTCTAATCCGTTTATTTTTGAAAAAAAAATGTTTTTTCTATATGCATTTAAGGCTACGGCAAATTATTGAATCTGTGGCTTCTTACAATGATTTTTCAAGTTATTAGAACTTCCCCTGTGCAAGCTCTTCTTTAGTAAAACCAGTTATATCGGTCATTTGTAGAGTTTCTAGTTTATTATTTGGGCCTTTCGTTATATTGGTGTATCTATGCTAAACATTAAAAAAAATTATTAAAAACCACTAGTTCAGCTATACTGAGCGGGGAACGGTGCTTTTACAGCTCAAATAAACACCGTATGGGTAAAAAAAAAATCATGAGGAAAAGCCACCACTGGATATGTGATGATATGCCTGCAGTTTAGAAGATACCATGGCTAAAAGATCATATATTGTGGCTTGTTTTGTTGGTTCTTGCAGTTACATGGACATAGAATTAATGTGGAAATAAAGTGATTAATATGGGGGCACTCTAGTATTTTCTCAACTTGAAAAAGTTCCAAAAGTGCTATTTTGTTTCTTAGGGTGGGTGACTGAAACTATTGGCTTTATTCGTGGGCTTTTTAGATTGCTTGGATATTGGTCGTATTCAAGCTATATTGGTTCAGTTGCCTCTAGATGCCATCTTTGACTTTTGCATTCTAGAAAACTCTGTGACACGAGATTGTGATCCTGCATCAGCTGTGAGCTCTGCTGCCTGGAATTCCATTAGGCTAGTAATCTATAATCTATAACAACAACAACAACAACAACAACAACAACAACAACAACAACAACAACAACAACAACAACAACAACAACAACAACAACTACAACAACAACAACTACAACAACAACTACTACTACTACTACTTATAATAACTACTTATAATAATAATAATAATAATAACTACTTATAAAAGTGTAGGTTGTCTCTTACAACTTAATTTATGGACAAATGTACCCTTTAACTTAATAAATCACTCACCATTAATTAAGGTCAAAAGAGTAAATTTGTTATAGACTAATTAATTCAATGAATAATTAAATAATAGTTTGATCCCTTAACTTGTACCTATTTTAAAGTTAGGTCCTACATTATTTAATTCAATTCATTTCGTCTTATATTTTGATATTTTTTTTCAATTACCCCCACCTACTAGGATCGTTACAAATGTCGCCCAATATTTACTGAAATGACAAAGATACCCTTACTCATTTGAGACACTAAAACCTTATTCGAAACTAAAAATATAATATGGTTTTACTTTCTTAAATATGTTCGGGAAAGACATTATAAGATTTATATGAAAAATTATATCTATAGTAATAGAATTGTCGGTTAGTATCGAGATATTAAACAAATTTGTAGCATGTTTAGTTATTACCCATGAATAAAATAAGATAAATAAGTTTAAAAAATGTGTCATAATGTCAAGAAGATGAAAAAATGAAGTATCATTTGATGAATTTGTGCTTTTTGTTAAGGACAATACACATAAATTTATCATGCCAAACAATAATGATTAGAAAAAAGTGTCATAAATATTATAAATTACTTGCCATGAATTAAGGCCAAAAGAGTAAATTTGTTATAAGCAAATTAATTTCATGAATAATTAAATAATAAATTGAAATGTCACCCATTATTTTATGTAAGATAAAAATACCCTTACTCGGTTGAGACACTAAAACTATATTTGAAACTAAAAAATATAATATGATTTTACTTTCTTAAATATGCTCGGGAAAGACATTATAAGATTTATATGAAAAATTGTATCAATAGTAATCTAATCTAATCTACCTACTTATAAAAGTGTATGTTTTCTCTTACAACTTAATGTATGGACAAACCTACCCTTTAACTTAATAAATCACTCACCATTAATTAAGGCAAAAAGAGTAAATTTTTCTTAAACTAATTAATTCAATGAATAATTAAATAATAGTTTGATCCCTTAACTTGTACCTATTTTAAAGTTAGGTCCTACATTATTTAATTTAATTTATTTCGTCTTGTATTTTGATTTTCTTATAAATTTCCCCAACCTCACAGGAGCGTTATAAATGTCGCCCAATATTTTCTGAAATGACAAAAATACCCTTACTCGGTTGAAACACTATAACTTTATTGGAAACTAAAAAAATAAAATGGTTTTACATTCTTAAATATGTTCGGGAAAGACATTATAAGATTTATATGAAAAATTGTATCTATAGTAATAAAATTGTTGGTTAGTATCGAGATATTAAGCAAATTTGTAGCATGTTTAGTTATTACCCATAATAAAATAAGAGAAATAAGTTAAGAAAATGTGTCATAATGTCAAGAAGATGAAAAAAATGAAGAATCATTTTATGAATTTGTGCCTTTTGTTAAGGACAATACACATAAATTTATTATGCCAAACAATAATGATTATAAAAAAATTGCCATACATATTATAAATCACTTGCCATGAATTAAGGCCAAACGAGTAAATTTGTCATAAGAAAATTAATTTCATGAATAATTAAATAATAAATTGATCCATTGACTTGTACCTATTTTAAAGATAGATCATCCTACGTTTTTTTTAATTCTATTCATTTCGTCTTATATTTTGATTTTCTTATTAGTTTCCCCCTCTTACCATTATCGTTACAAATGTCACCCAATATTTTCTAAGATGACAAAAACACCCGTACTCAGTCGAGTTAGTAAAACATTGTGAGATTTCCAAATTATTATATTTTCAAATATCCACATGGGTTTTGGTTCAATTTGAATATTTGAAAATTAAAAAATATAAAAAATTGAATTTGAGTTTATAAAAAGCGAAATTCAAAGTTGTGTGATGATGTGTCTATAAATGATGAGTTTTTCAAATTAGTTATTTTGAAGGAAGGAGTAAAGAATTAAAAGAGGAATCAAATCAAATAAAAAATTAACTTTTGGGGGGAAAAATGGTTACTTTTGCCACTGTACTTTGATTAATTGTTACATTTTACCACTATACTATGTTTCGAGCGAAATTTTCATTATACTTTTAAAGATATATACAATTTCGTTACTATCCCTAACTGTCATCCAATTTTAATGGTGACTTAACGGAAACTAAAAACATTTTATTTTTTCGTTTTAACAAAACAAGGTGAACTTGTTTTTTTCGTTGTGGTGACTGGCGGTGGCGGCGATTGTAGGGATGGTGATGGTGGGGTTAGGAGTGGTGTTTGGGGGTGATTGTAAGCATAACAATGGTGGTTTCGGTGAAATATGACATTGTTAGATTTCCAAATCATCAATTTTTCAAATTTTCATATCGGTTTGAGTTTCAATCTTCAAATTTGAAAATTCAAAAAAATTAATTTGGATTTGTTAATAGTGAAATTTAAGGTTGTAGTTGTGGTAGGTCTATAAATGACGAGTTTTGCATATAGGTTAATTTAAACGAAGGAGTAAAGAATTAGACAAAAAAAATCAAAAATATATTTTTGAGTTATTGGTGTTATTTGAGGTGATAATGGTGGTGAGTCTATGAATGATACGATTGATGGAAGAAAACCATTGATAACAAAATAAATTAAATTAATTTTAAATTTCATTTTGGAGAGTAATGTAATTTTTAATTTAAATATTAGAAAAATTATAACAGTAACGTTGTTAGCCTTGCAACTAATTTTATAAATTTTCTTACAACTAAGCCTTGAAAAAAAAAACAAAAATGTCTTTGTCCAAAACAACTTTGCAGTTATTCAAAACTTAGTTGTTAGGAAAGTAATATAATTAGTTGCAAGGATAACATTTTCCTTATAATTATGCCAAATTACAATTCCCCTCAAAAGTATCCACCAAATCACAATGTGCACCCCAACCCTAAGGTTTGTCCCATAATAGTATCTGGCGTTATTTTTTAAACACTATTTTTCACCCTAACCACAGCCATTAGAAAAGTCACGCTAATTTGACATTTCCTTGTGGATGTTAACTCGAGGGAAATATTAGGAATTTTGTGTAAACTTTGGGGGTGCTAAATGTATTTTAGCCTAATAAAAATTAAGAAATATAATATAATTTTCTAAAAAAATTATATAAATGTGTGTGTAAAGTTAAACTGTTAAAAAAAATGGAGTGGAGGTCCACCATTCCTTTTTTTCTTACTAAAAGAAAATGTAGAGAAAAGACCCACCATGTTTTCCGATCTTCAGTCGTCCCCAAAACAAAAATTAACTCAGAACCCGATCTGGGTTTTGTCATCTCTCTTAAATTTCTCTCTTAAACCAAAAGATAGATACACGTTGGTTTCATTATCAATTTTTTTTATCTTGATGATGAAAACAAAGTACACAAACAAAAGATATGAAAAACTTTTATCCATAGATACCCGTCCCATCTCCGATTTCTTGTATGAAATTGGATCCACTCACCTTCTCTGAAACCACCACTGAAATCAATCAATTTCTCGTCCCCCATTTCATCCTCTTACATGACTTAACTTAACTTTACTTTTTCTCTCATAATTCTTTAAATAACTCAACCCGACCACCATGACAGCTGTTATGAAGTCGAAATCATCTAGAACCAATGAAGCTCACCATGGAGGACTTGCTGGACATTTTGGTAGAGATAAGACTCTTGCACTTGTTCAGGAAAATTATTATTGGCCAAGGATGGATCGAGATGTCAAAAAGTGTATCGAGCGGTGTAGGACTGTCACATTGCCAAAAGTCATGGAAAAAATCGGTTTGTACACTCCATTACCTGTACCAATGAGTCCATGGGAGGATGTTAGCATGGATTTTGTTGTTGGGTTGCCTCGCACTCAAAGAAAGAAAGATTCAATCATGGTGGTGGTTGATCGCTTCTAAAAAATGACACATTTTGTCCCTTGCACAAAGACTTTGGATGCTACACATGTCGTTGATCTTTACTTCAAGGAAATTGTGCAGCTTTATGGTATTCCAAGGACAATTATATCTAATCGGGATTCAAAATTTATGAGTCATTTTTGGCGTACACTTTGGAGGAAGCTTGGAACTAAACTTTAATTTAGTTCGTCTCATCATCCACGAATCGACGGACAAGCGAGTCGTGAGCAGGGAGCTTGGGAAATCTTTTACTAAGTATGATTGACAAAAATGCACGTCAATGGGATGCAATATTGGCTCAAACAGAGTTTGCGTATAATCGATCTTCTAGCCAAACTACTGGTAGGAGCCCATTCGAAGTTGTGTATGGTCATAATCCAATTACTCCATTGAATTTGACTCCCCTTCCTACCACTCAACATTTTAGTGGTGATGGTGAAGAATGTGCTAAGTACATCAAGAAGATGCATGAGCAGGTTCGACAAGAAATTATCAAGCAAAGTGGAAAGTACCAAAGAAGTGCAAATAAGCATCGGAAGCAATCAACTTTCAAGGTGGGAGATTTGGTTTGGATTACTTTGAGGAAGGAGCGATTCCCTCGTGGACGTCATGGAAAGTTGAAACCAAGGGCTCATGGTCCGTTCAAGATCTTGAAAAAGATTGGTGACAATACTTATGAAGTAGAATTACCGGATAATTATGGTGTTTCATCAACTTTCAATGTTGCTGATCTCTATCCTTTCGTTGGAGCTGAATCTGATCAAGTAAACTAGAAAAAATTTATAAAATGATATGTAAATGACGCAAAACTTATGTTGTGTGTGGCAAAGTGGGACTTCATTGATACTTTGGTAGAATTTTATATTTTTTAGTGTAACTATATACTTTGGGGTTGAGAGTTGATTCTCCAACACAATTTTTTTTTAAAGGGTCATAAATTCC
Source organism: Codonopsis lanceolata (assembly GCA_013146195.2). Lineage (NCBI taxonomy): Eukaryota > Viridiplantae > Streptophyta > Magnoliopsida > Asterales > Campanulaceae > Codonopsis > Codonopsis lanceolata. The sequence continues at coordinate 85,470,044 of CM028381.1, forward strand.
ATAAACGACATAAGCAAAGTCTCCAACAACAATGTGCTTATCTAAGATAGTAAGTTTGAAATGTTTTCAATTTACAAACTGATAAAAATGAATGAACTCATGTTTGATATTAAAAAAATAGATTTAAAAATAACCAACAAAAAAGACAAATGTGTATGATAAGTTGCTATACAATGACTAAAAACATACATTATAAATGACCGAAAAACAAAATATCATAAATGCTGAACACACAACAACATAATTTATAAGTCTCAAAAACTGTAAATATTAAAACACACAAAAATCTAATAATTAAAAGTCAACAAAAAAATGAAAGAACCAACAAATCACTTTTAACAAAATCATTAACACCGCGTGCAACGCACGTGAATCTTCCTAGTTTAATGAAAAAAGGGGCTTTGTAACTAACTTGTAAGAAGAAAAGTGAGGAGAAACATAAAGCATCAGCTCAAGATCCATATCATCTTTTTGCCATCTCGTGGGCATTACCCAGAGACTAGGGATATCATCTTGTAGTTTGGACTTATTACCTAATACATACAGAGATTAAGAATGAATGATCTTAAATCGGTGTTTACTAACTCTACATATAACCCTGATACAATCAGAAGAAAGGGTCAAAGTAAAACTGGGTCTATTTGTGTTCTTCCTACCTTTAAATCCTCAAACTTATACCAACTAAATAAACCGTCATTTCAATTTGACATAACTGAATCATTGAAAAATCAATGCACCCCAAGCAGTTTATATCTCTACAATCACTGTTAAAGAATCAGATTATATGTTAGGTAACATTAATATGCTTCAAGGAAAGTGTCATTTGTTAAGTCAATCTTTATTTAATCATCCAATCGTCTAATTATACATAGATTCTATATCTCTATGATATATTCACCTGGGTATGATAATTATAGTAAGAGCACCTTTTAGTTGTATTAAATCTTCATCTTTGTCTGGTTCATCTGATGATGAATACACAAGTGAGGCCGAAAAGACTGGCATCCAATTATTGCCAGGTTGCTTGTATTGTTGTTTGAAGATAAAGTGAGTTGTAATTAGTTAATCAGGGTTAAGCTACCAGCTCATCTAATGAGATGTTAGAAATACAGCCCAACTTTGTAAATCATACTTCAATGTGTGTGATGACTTTGTATTCGACCGACCATAATGGCAAAAATGCAATCATGTAACCGACCCCAAGTAATTGGGACAAAGGCTGCGTTGAATATGGAAGTATGCAACATGAGTGTTCCCTTTGTACATCAAAATTTCTAGGCAATTCATAGAGCCCAACTTTGTATATCATACTTCAATTGTGTGAAGACCTTGTATTCGACTGACACTTAATCGAAAAAATGGAATCATGTAGCCGACCCCAAGTAATTGAGACGAAGTCTGCGTTGAGTATGCAACATGAGTGTTTCCTTTGTACGTCAAAATTTCTAGGCAATTCAGGTCGAGTTTATTTCTTTTCCTTTCCTGTTGAGCAACTCCGTAGGAGTTACCTTGTTGCTCTTGCAAGTTTTTTCTTCGTAGGCAAACCTAGGGGTATATTATAATGAGCAATGAAATTCTTTAACATCATTTCGGCTATTTCTTGTAAAATACTTCAAGTTGTCCTCAATTCAACGAAAGTGTTGAGTATTTATAAATGTGATCTGCAGAATCTGGTGGAGGAGAGTATTTGGCCAATGCTTCTCAAAGAAAGTTTGAAGGCATTGGGTGGACTGGGTTTGATTTCCTTTGGTGGAAAATACCTTCTGAGGCGAGTTTTTGAGGTGTGCATCCTTGCTTTAAAACAAAATAAAGCTCCCAACACATGTCATTTTCTGATTATGTAGTTGTTTGTTTCAGGTCGTTGCAGAAGCAAGAAGCTCCGAAGCTTTTGTTGCTCTCTGCCTGCTGACAGTAGCTGGAACATCCCTTCTAACCCAGAAGTTGGGATTCAGTGACACGGTTTAGTATCCTTTTCTCATTTATTCATAAATGGATTAGTTAAAAGTACTGTACAAGTTGATTAGTTGAAATTGTTGAATTGTGCAGCTAGGAGCATTTTTGGCCGGGGCTCTGTTGGCTGAAACAAATTTTCGCACACAGATTGAAGCTGATATTAGGCCTTTCAGAGGCCTATTACTTGGGTTATTCTTTGTAACCACCGGAACTTCTATCGATACGCAGGTACTTTCTTATCTCTAGTATTGTGCATTGTCCCTGGGTATTGCGCTGAGAGACAGGCATGGGGATACATTGATTATTGCGTCTGTGGCTCATTGGCCCCATTATGTTTGGTGTACTTATGATCGAAACACTGTTTTTCCTTGGAAATGCTCCACGTGGAAATTAACAATATACTTACAACTTTCTTGGTTAACTTGATGTTATGGAAACATAATCCACAGTATTAGGCAGGTTAAGGCATGGATACAAGTTATATGTTCGTTGCCATAAGAAACTTATAGATGAGTAAATGCTCATTTATATAGATAAAATTATAGATCATATACGTGTATAATCTTATAAATATTATAGATCTGAATATGTATTCATGTATTTTTCAATTATATCTGTATAGGTTGTCTTGCTTACCCTTATTAGCTTGTTATATTATTTACTCCCTCCATCCTAAAATGAATGTTCCCTATTCCATTTTGGGACATCCCAAAACAAGTGCCCCTTCCCTTTTTTAGAAAGTTTTTCTAATCCAATTGTCAATAGTATCCTTTTTAGTTTTTATTTGTGAGATGGAAATATAAATGAGTCCCATTGATTTGACACCACTAGAGGATAACTCTAGGGAATGAAGGAAAAGTACATAGAGTCAAATACTTTGGTAAAACCCAGGTAAGCCAATAGGGAGCACTTGTTATAGGATGGAGGGAGTATTTCTTTTGATGCTTGATTAAACATTTTTCTGTATGTTGACGAATACATCTGACTTGAGCGAATGAATTGCCAGCTCTAATGTATCTTGCGCAAACAACCCATAATGGTTTCCAGCATGGCAGCATCTGCAGCTAGATAATATTGCAAGTTCAAGTAAACAATAGAGAAGAAACAGAATGCATTTTTCTTTGGAGACTCTTTACGTAGTGAGAAATGCAATGATATATTGAACTTCTGCTCGTTTACTGATTTCTTTCTTAGAGTTTCTAAGTTTAAATTGATAAATTAAAATATTTAAATATTCCAAGATAAAGACCAAGCACAAATACGGTTTTGAACATTTCTGAATGTGAATTTTTTTAAATTGCGAATGGAAATATTAAATAGTTACGGAAATGCTAAACATAAGAAGCCTAATCAACTTGGAAACTGTTCCAGTGAATGGTTCTATCCATATTTAAACTTCGTTGAGGTTCACATTCATCTTTTCCCTATGCAGCTTCTTATCCGCGAGTGGCCAAATGTGCTGTCACTCTTAGCTGGTTTGATAGTTATCAAGACGCTAATTATAACAGCAATAGGTCCCCGGGTTGGATTAACTATACAAGAGAGTGTGAGGATAGGGTTGCTTCTGTCCCAGGGTGGCGAGTTTGGATTTGTAGTTTTTTCACTAGCAAACAGGTTAGCATGATCTAAATTCCACTGCATATTCATCAATGTTCCCTCCCAAAACATTTGATTGCTTAATTATTACTTCAGGCTTGGGGTGCTTCCGCTCGAGCTGAACAAGCTTCTCATAATCGTAGTGGTGTTGTCAATGGCACTGACTCCTCTACTGAATGATGTTGGACGAAAGGCTGCTGTTTTTATTGGTGAAAAGCTTGATGAAGAGGATGTAAGTTACTAAGTTTATGCTAGTCTCAAGTACTCCCTTCGTTCCAAAATTATTGTCTTGCTTTCCTTTTTCGTCCATCCCAAAAAAATTGTCTTGTTTGAAAGTTTTTTTTTAGGACAACACTTTTACCAATTTACCCTTACTTTTTCTTCCTACTTTAATTATGGGCCACATGTTCATGTGCTTTAAAGTAAAGTACACACTACCATATTAAGAATCAAGTTCATTTTTTTTTCTTAATCTGTGTGCCGGGTAAAACAAGACAATAATTTTGGGATGGAGAAAGTATTAGTTAGATGATTTGAGTGAGAAAACTAGAGGCAACCATGACATGCAACTAATGCAAGTGGATTAGTTACAAAATACTGTTTCGAGGATCTGATGCTATTATAAGTAGGGATCTGTTTACGTTTCCTTGGCTTTATTACCGTGCCTGGATTTATGGCTCTCATATTCATAACTGCATTCAAGTGCTTTGAAATGAAAACTAGAAATATTGCAGAAACCTGCTGATACGGTGAACTTCAATGCTAGCGACCCAGTTGTCATCCTTGGATTTGGTCAAATGGGTCAGGTACTGCAATTGTTCTACCAAGAATAATAAGCTATATAATAGTTCATACTTTCTAAGCTTTGTGGTATGCAGGTTCTTGCCAACTTCTTGTCCACTCCACTAGCTTCTGGAGTAGATAGTGACATTGTGGGATGGCCTTATGTGGCTTTTGATCTTGATCTTTCTGTGGTGAAGGTCAGTAATATTTATGTTTTTACAAGTGACCACTGTAATTAAGGGTTGTTTTCCCCATTTTCTTTATAAGGAGATTCATTTGGCCATAGAGAAGGAAAAAATAATGTTTTAAAGTGAAAGATATTGGTGGGGAATAGGGAATGAACATAAGACACCACTGTTATTCACACTCAGGAAATTTCGCTATGTCAGAGTTGGTTACTATTGAATGAACTCAGTTTCCAGTTTTTCACTAATTTATGTTGTCTGTTGAGAGAAAATGAATAGTTCTCTATGTTGACTATAACTTTGTTGGATCCTTGAATAGATGCACTTATGATTTATGTTTGGCAAAGACACAATATTTGTCAGATACGATGATCAAGGATGCACCCTTTTGTCTTGTTTCCTATGTGAGATGTTTTAATTCACCATTTTTGTTAAAGTGATTCAAAGTGGCTCTTTGGTTGCAAGGTCTGACTACTGCATATGATATTAGCTCAAAATGAGATTTAACCATTGGCATTTCATACTATAAGTCAGTGCCTTTTGAAGGAGGAATCAGAGCATTGGGTGACCAAATAGTAGTATAATTGAATTGCTGCCCCAGTATATTCAGTATATATAGTATTCCTTTCATAAGCTCATAGACTTTCATACATAAGTAGGAAGGCAATAATTATCAACTTTCAATTTAGATGGAACAGTTTCTTTTCCTGAAAGCTTCTGTGGAGTGAAATCTCTTGATGTACACATTATTTTCTTCTTCTGTTTGAATGCTCAAAGAGAGAGACTATGTAAGTGGTGAACTGACCCTTTTCAGTTTCATGGAACAGTCATCTCGGAAACTTGGTTTCCCCATCCTCTATGGTGATGGATCGCGTCCAGCAGTTTTGCAGTCAGCTGGTATTTCTTCTCCTAAAGCTGTCATGGTCATGTACACTGGGAGGAAGAAGACAATTGAGGCCGTTCAAAGAATTCGGCTTGCATTTCCTGGGGTATTTTCCCTCTCTACTATCATCTCTCTTTCTCTTCCCACCCCCTTCCCCAACCGTGCACGGACCCAATACACCCCCATACAAAAGTAAGTTGTAATATGTGTAGATGCCAAAGTAACAGAGTGGAATGAGGTTAAAAACTTCACCACCATTTTTCTCCCTGAATGGTTAGTACTGTTTCCAAATGCTTACAAAGGTCCAACTGCTTTGATCTGACTGACTACTTCGTTCCTATACCACACTAGTTGACCTAGTTGGGGTAGAGTGGTGAATCAGGGTCAAGTGGGATATTACCACAGAGTTATTGTATAATCTTATACTGATTTATGTCAATTCGTTTGAAGATTTATTGATTTGCATCTCCTAGTGAAACTAAAATCTGCAGATCCCAATATATGCCCGAGCGCAAGACCTATCTCATCTCTTAGATCTGAAGGAAGTAGGGGCTACAGATGCTATTCTTGAAAATGCAGAGGTATCAAAGCCACCCTTCATTGTTCTTGGTCTTTTTTGTGGTAAGTTTCTGGAAATGTGCCTGGCCATTCTCACCATATCCAATTTGTTCTTTCAGACAAGTTTACAGCTTGGCTCTAAGCTTCTGAAAGGGCTTGGTGTCATGTCTGACGATGTATCATTTTTGAGTCAACTTGTTCGAGATTCAATGGAGCTGCAAGCTCAAGCAGTTACCAAACCCAATGTTCAAGATTCTGATGTTATGAAACCATTACAGGTGATACTGCTCACATAAACATATTCAATCTCTATTTGACAATAGTTTTGGTTTTCGAGTGCTTAACTAAACTGTAAAAACGCGAGCTTATATCACTTTAGATGTGTCTGTTTGTTTCTATGCTTTTAGTTTTCAGTGTTGTGTGTACTGCTTTCGTGTTACTATTTGTTTAATTGAAAATGTCCAATAGACGGTCCCAAGTCCACAGAGGATGGGCTCAGGGAACTCTTGGAAGGTACTGGTCTTACATCAGGAATATGGTCACTGTTTTACACTGTCTAGAGGTACCAGTATCCCGTTAAGGTCTTGAAGTAGGGGTGATGATCAAAGAAGTTCTTGGTAGGAGAGGGAGGGCAATAGCCGTGTTGCCTGGTCTGGAGAATGTGTTCATACTGAACAGTTGTTATAGCCAAGTCTCATCAACCAAATCAACTTTCATAAAGAGCTGAATCCACTGTGTAGTGAATCATAATGTGTCCCCTCAAGAGTTCCTTCACATCTAGCTCCTATTTTTTTCTTTTCCTTTTAAATTTATAAGTCTTTTTTACTCGGTGAACTCAGTCTCACTAGGCTTGATTGCAAATCAGACAGAAAGGCAAGAGAGTGAGTACTTTGACTACTTAAGTGGTCCAACAAAATCAGAATTAGTTAAGAGGTTCCTTAGTCTTCTTGTATAAACTTGAATTCAGGTATATATCCTACCTCTGTAGCATCGCTGTAACTTAAAGATGATATTCTGTAACCACATTAATCTCCACCTAACTATTGTGCACATATCAAGTTTTTTCTCTTGCTGGAGCAGGTGAGAGTTGCAGACCTAGTAGGAGCAAGACCCCCTGCATCATCATACTCATCCAGTGAAGAATCTGTGCGAATCAGCCAATCAGATAGAAACCGCATTCTGATGTCGCAGGAGGAAGTGGATCAATCAGAGCTCAATGAATCTGAAGATGGCAGGGGTGTTTTATATTGTGAACTCGATACAAAAAACAATAACAGTGTTTGAAATCAACACCAGACATGAGTTTACATTACGGAAGAAGCTAAAGTATAACCATTTTGCACAGTTGTCATGAGGAAATGTTTTAAATTAAAGGCTTCAAAGTAATCCACCATTTTTTTTTTGAAGCATCACCATGTTCTATTTTTGAAACACTCAGCAGTTTTTGGGTGTTCAGTTTTGTTGCTGATGTATAGTTATATTGACTTAGAAAGAAGGTTGCTGCAGCTGCTTAATTTTACCCCGCACAAAAGATTGTAGGGATTCGTAAACAACTACATATCTGTATATAAAGTGAAGTCTCTGGGAGTCATCATTACTGTATTCATCTGTAACTGATTCCAAGAATGCTTTAATTTGAGTATTCTGAAAATGGATTTCATAAAGCTTTCGGGTTTTGTTCTTCAATCTGTATGGAGATTGAGAATGGACTTCTGCGTGAGAATTCATCTTTCTTGAGCTTTAGGCGTGTGGAACCTACAGGTCCAAGGGGAACTCCAAGAATTAAAGTCCGACAATTCCTCGTCAGAATATCCTGGATGCTCAGTGTATACTGTATAGTGGGAAATACTATATTACTCAACTTCATTGTTATCCCAATATTTATAAGTTCCGACTTCTTGAAACCAGCAAACCTCCTGCTTTCTCTGCTTTTCTGGTGGAAATATTGAGGGCTAGAAGACTTTTACCTGGTCAAATCATCTAGTCTGTCTTTTATTTGTGTTTATGGCACCTCCTGTATCTCCTCAGACGATGATATGACCAATGAACATCTAAATTGAGCGCTTTTTCTAGGAGAAATTTTTAAAGTAGTATTCAGGGTGATTCAACAGCTTCATACTTTAAAAGTATATATAAGATCTGAATCAGAATTCATACTCGTACTTGCTCTAAGCTCCCAGTAAGATGATTTTCCATTGGTGCAATGATCTTAGGCTTTTAGTTACCTATACTAAGTCGTAGCATTTGTGTTTGTATGGTGCAGGAAGAGCATCTAAGAAATCATAAGAACAACTCTTGCTAAGAATTTCAAGGAAATAAATTTAGTAACTGAATACACACACGAACACCCACATATGTAATGGATGTATGATATAAGTGCAAAACACTTTAGAAGTTGCAGCAGCTTGATGCAAACCAGACTTGTCCTTTGTTAAGTTTTTAAAGACAAAAATTAAAATAATAATAGAGTTAACAAATAGCTCAATTGGAACTGAATGTTGGCAGTACATATTTCTTGTGTTATAGAAACCACTTTCCAAAATTTGATTAGGACATTTTACAGAATGTTTGACAGGAGAGTAAGGCATAGCATGGAAGAGTCTCTGAAAGTGTACATTCTTTTAGCACCCAATAAAGACTTGGCAATAATAATTTGAACCGAGTACAGTTTTAACAGACTAGTACTAGACTACTCGTCAATTAATGTGATAAGGATTGTGACCCCAAGGGATGGAAGAGATGGCAAGGACACTCCGGCAAAGACTTTGAGGTCCTTGGTTCCAATTCTCGTACCAACAAGGGGTCACATTTACCTATCAAAAAAAAAATGTGTTTAAGGATTGTCTACATAGTAAACCATTTAACTGTCGTCCTGCAGCTATAGAAGGAACGATAAAAAAATATCCAAGATCATTGTTGATAGAACACATGCATATAGAAAAGAAACATGTCATTTTAATCTGATTATATAAAAAGGCAGAACTTATTTGAGGTCACTTCTTGCTCTGCTTATGGATTATCACTCATTACTATCCCTTGCAACTGCAATAACGCCCTCTGCATCTCTTCCTGTAAAATACTTCATATAATTAGTGAAAAGGACAGAACGTTAATCATAATAAACTATAGATATTGCATACTTTGGACTTCTGGATATTTAACTCCTCTAGTAGCCAACACTCATCCTCATGCTGACACCTTAAATCCCTTAATTGAGCTTCATGTTCATTCTTGAGTACCATTGTTTACTAGAGATCCTGCAAGTACAACAATTGGAACCATATACAGTATATCAATGGAGATTTAGAACTTAAAATGGCACCAACATCTCTCTATTCATTTTCAGCCTGAAGTTGGACACGATTTTATCTCTTCTATGAGGTTGGACTTAAGATTTGATTCTTTCATGTCATGCTCCTGCTGAATTCGAGTAATCTACAACATGTGCGAGGTAAAGGTTAAACCAGTATTAATCTGCACATTGCATTGCACATTTCATCTATGCCCTCAAATAAGCCTTTTTGTGATACAAATGGGTGCAACATGAGCCTCCAGGATCAGTATTTGTTCCAAGGATTGAACCGTACAAATGCAAAGTGGAGATGACTGTAGTCAACAGGTTAATAAAAACAGATTTATATTTGTCCACCCACGGTCGATTGTCTTATACCTTAAGTTCGTTGACAATGCTTTCAGAAAAAGAAAAGCTATAACTGCTTAATTTCGGGATTAAAGAGCCAGGAAAGTAGTTTTCGATTCAGATTAAGATTTTATTCAAAGGAGAATAGATAAGCAATTGTCCTTTCATGGAAGTTTTTTTTTTTTAAAGAAAAAGATTTTGCTTCCAAAGTGCAGGAATAACTTTGAGAAGATCAACAAAAAGCAAGATGGACAAAATCATTTTCAGAAATATATGGTTATCCATAACTTAACTCCAACACATGTTAATTCAATATCAAGCTGCAAAATTTTTAACTTACCAAATCCACATGTTCTCCCTGTATACTGCTTTGATTCCTCCTAAAACTCTGCAAGCTTTTGCTCACACTTTCTTTCCATTTCTACAAATAGCCTATACACAATTAAATTTGCATAGAAGCAAGTAAACCTTTTCTACCATCTGATATATATGCAATTAAATTTACATAAGTTTACCCAGGAGTAACTCAAGTTTCTTCAAGCATTGTGGTTGACCCCTAGCCTGCTCAAAATATCATCCCAAAGCTCCTAAAGATTTCAAGCTTTGCTTCTAAGTTGAAATTAGTAATGCTAAGAAAGCATAGAAAATTAAGAATCGCAGGGAATGCACAATTGCTACAAAGTAGGATCATCTTGACAGTTGGGGTGCCGGATTGGAAGAGGGGGAGTATTAGTCATGATATGGTGGGTGCAAGTATATGTTAATCAAGGTAATGCCATCATAACTCATCCACATTCAAGAACCCTAACCTAAGGCGATATTAAAATGAAAGCAGAAAACAAGGCAAATTCAAAAAACCAACACAAAACTGAACAATCTAATCTTCCATTATACCCATCAATTGAAGCGATAACGCTCATAATCCCATTTTCACAACACATTAAACAAAATAGAAAACCCCACTAAAACCCTAACTCTCCAAACACGAAAATTAACTCACTAATTCGATTAGACCTCATCTTCATGGAGAAGCATATTAGGAATACCCTTATTGACAGGGAAACGACGGGCGGTCTCGGGGCAAACAAGGGCGCCTTCTTCAAGATGTAGCTCGAGAAGGGCGTGGTGGAATTTCTGCAAGAAGTCATGGGAATCGAGCATTGAAGGGTCGGCTTCTTCGGGAAGCTCAGGGTAGCCCAAGGTGCGGGAAGCGGCGGAGAGGGCTTTCCAATCGACCTTGGTGAACATGTTGCGGAGGAAATCGGGGTTCAAATCAACTTGCTTCTCGACAACTTTCTCAACTTCGATCCGCAACGGGAAGCCGTTTGTGACCCCCTTGATGTTTGATGATAGCATATTGTGGGTTAACAACCTCATCCTTCTCTCTGTATCTGCCTCCTCTCTCCGTCTCCCCTCTGTTCCACGTGTGGGTCTGGGTGTAACGGCAGGTACTCCCTCCGTCTCCTCTTCCACTTACTACTACTATAGGGGGCGGCGGGGCGCTATTTGCAGTTTTGCACCGCCTAACCTTTAAAAACAACCTCTTTTTTACTTTCTCTTATTACAAAAATAACCTCAATCAAAATTATCGTCTCTTGTGGATTGTGGTTTTTAAAGCCAAGGGTGCAAGTGGTTCGATTTTGTTTGATTTATGTCAAAATCATAAATCAAATCGTCTTTCAGTGGTTCCAAAAATCTCAAACCGAATCGAATCGAGTAAGACTTGGAACCGAACGAAACCGAACCACTCGATTTGGTTTGGTTCGGTTTTGTGGTTTATATAAATTATTTTTAATGAAATTAACCAACATTAAAAATAATAATAAAAATAAGATTTTAATTTTGAATTAACATCAAAATTAAGAAATAACCTACTAACAACAAATTATCAAAAATAAAACAATACAAATTCTAAAATAAACACAAACAATGAAAAAATAATAGTTCTCCAACAATCAAGATTTTGTTTGGTTTAGTAAGCTTATATATATATATATATATATATATATATATATATATATATATATATATATATATATATATAGATTGGTTTGGTTTGGTTCGATACCAAAAACCGTGAACCGAACCGAACCGCGTGGTTTTCCAATTTTTGAAACCGAAACCGAACCGTCTTCAACCAAACCGATTGGTTTGGTTTGATTTAGTTCGGTTCCGTAGTTTGGTGGTTCCGATTTACACCCCTACTTAATGCAGCCCTCGTCTCCTTCTAAGATGTCAAAAACCTCTAATGGTTCCTTTCCTAAACCCTAAACCTTTCTTCCCTGTTTCCTAAACATCTACATTGGTGTGAAATCAAACAAATATGGAGTGTAATACCTAGATAATTTTAATTAAAAATATTAATTGTGTTAATTAAAATTATAATTGTTTTGTACCTATTTAATTAATACTATAATTGTTTTGAGTTAATCTGATTGTTTTGGACCTATTTAGTAATTAATTAGATTGAGTCGGACTAGACCCCCTTTTAACTAAGACTTTAATACTAATTCTCAATTATTATTAGTTAATTAATTTCGGTCAGATTTTGGGCGGTCTTTTAAATTTACCTTGTTCTATTTCATTATCGTTTTCCATGAATCTCTACTCCATCCTCGAGGGTAACAGCTTCCTAGGATAGTTAATTCTCAAAAATGACCAATATAATTGTAGCCTTTGTCAACATGAGCTCATATTGCAAACTAACAATCAACAACCTTGAGGTGAAAAGAGGAAAAGAAAGGGAAAAAGAAAGAAGAAAGAATTGGACTAGGTTGGATTGGAGAGTTACCTGATCATGATAAGAATGAAAAGGATTTAAGTATTTAACATCTGCATTCTGCAATAAACCTAGACCAACTTCCAAGCTGCTCAATATAGTTCCAGTTTGCACCTAGTCAAAAGTTCAGCGAATGAGTAACATAGAATCAGAAACATACCTATGTAACTTATTTGTTACACTGATCGCAAAGATTCGTCATCACCCAAGCCATCATTTGCAGATCAAATGAGCAATAGTGTTATGATCTCTTCCCATACTAATGGTTGGCGCGACACTAATAAACTATGAAAAGTGACTGGCCCCATCACTCATCAACTCATTTTGGTTATCCGAACATAAGAATGGAAATAAGAATTCTTCCAAAGTATCAACTCCTTGGATCGAAATTGACTATACAACAACTAAACTCAACCCAACTTCTGTCCCAATTATTTAGGATCGGCCCCAAAAACAAATTTTCACCATTCCAAAGCAAGGTACTCTCTCAATTCACACCCAATCGTATACTTCATAATTGTTGATTGACTATACAAACAACTCAATTCAAAAATTCAAAAGTCATTTTTTCTCAACTTGAATGAACTAATAAAAAAGGAAAGAAAAGGAAGTTTAAATTCTTTAGAGAATAAGAGGCAACTAATGTTAGGGCTAAATCCAAAGTGCCAAGCATCCAATAAGTAGTACTTTACAGACAATCCCATGCTACTGTGGGTTCCCGGGAAATGCGCATGCGCCCCGCGCCCTTGGATATGTGTGCGCGTACGTACGGATGCAGGACATCCACTGCTTTCATTTCACCCTCCCTTTTTTAGGGGATGGCGAAATTAAATGTGCGAGAGGAGTGCTGTCAGAATAGCGTGTTGAATACGCTTCGGTTGCCTTTAGTGGATTTTTGATCCAATATGAGATCTTTGGGTTTTCTATGTCAAGTTATCCCTTTTTTAGGGGATACTAGGATATAGGAATGCATCACCCTTCCATTCTCATTCTCCCTTTTTTAGGAGAAAGTGGGAAAGTGCAAGGAAGGAGTGTTGCGGCGCCCCCACTATGGATTTTATGAAAATAGGCTTATGGCCTATTTCGGATCACTATGGGTGCTTTGGGTTTTCTACGTCAAGTTATCCTTTTTTTAGGGGATACGAGGACATAGGAATGCATCACCTTTCCATTTCCATTCTCCATTTTTTAGGGGAAAACAGAAAAGTGTGAGGAAAGATGTTGCGAGGCCCCACTGGATCCAAAATGTTTTAGAGTCGCCATCTTTATTTTGAGGAAGACATAAAGCAAAACCAAAAAAGAAAACCAGAGATAATAAAAACGGGTCCGGAGGCTAAGTTACCAGTTGGGAAGGTCCTAGGCACCCAACTCGCCCTTTCGGTCTCAAAACAGTTTTTGGCTAAAGTATGCTTTTTGTTATATTTATTTAACAGATAAATAAAGCATTAACTGCCTACAAATACATCCATTGTCCACATTATTTACAGACTTGCAACTGTCTCTTTACAAATAATTACAAATATACTTGAAAATATTTGGTCATAATAATAGCTCTTTTTAGTGATATTTCCTAACTAAATCCGGACAGCACAACTGCTTATATATCTACATTGGGCCGGATTGAAAATAACATTTTTACAAATAAAAACTTAAAACTTACCTACCGATGGCCTAGTGTGCTCGCTCTCGCTTCCGTGGAGAGGAGTCTTTTTTGCCGTGTGTTATGAAGATTCTTCGGGCGTAGTGATCGGCTCCGAAAGTTACTTTTGGCCTCGGGATTTGGGTGGAGTAACTGCTTGTGTTTGGTTGTTTGTTGGCTTGAGGGGGCGAAAATCGGGTAGAATAAAGGCTTATTTCTGGCTGATTTGACCTTTTAAATCGGGCAGAGCGACTATTCTTTCCACGATTTTTGGACCGGGGAAATATGGTGGAAACCTAGCTGGGGGGCTAAGGCTTACTTTGACTGGTTGGTTTTGTGTTTAGAGGAGGTTTGGCAGGGTTTCGAGGCTTTGAGGAGATCACTCACTATCTCACTTCGCTCTCTATTTCTTCAGCGTAACAAGGACGCAGAGAGTTTTGCGGATGAATTATGTGTTCTGAAGGCGAACCCCGAAGCTCTATTTATAGGCTGGAGTGGGGAGTCATCGGGAATTACAATTCCTTCTTCTGCGCATCAGCCGATTGTACACAACGCCGAAAAAATTGCACTTTTATGGCAACTGAACAGTACTGTTTGAGCAAACTGGGCGCCACCCATGGCATGTTTGGGCGCCACTCCCACTTTGAGTGTGGGTGGCGCCAGTTTAGTGTATTCTGGTTTCAAATTTCGCACTTTGGCCCCTACATTTCACTCTTTTGCGCATCATGCTTTGTCCTTTTGCATTTTCGACCCTGTAACTTGACATTTGTTAATGTTTTAACAGGTTTTGATATTTTATGTCATGTTACATACCAGGGGTACGAAATTGGGGTGTCTACAGCTACCTCATAATTCAATTACCAATGTAAACATATATTAAACTTGTAGAAGCTCAAATGCATCTGTCTGTGTGATACTACCATGAAGAGTGAGAGAGAGAGACTTACACGGCAGCTCCGATGACCATGGGAAGTGAAAAGAACCTCCTGCGATTAAACATGGCTACTACAGCCTACGGGACTCAAAAGACAGAACCCCTCCCCGGTTTCTTTATGCTGTTTCTTTGTTAGGGCCTTCAAGCTTTCATTGACGATGAACTAGAACATAATATCTGTTTCCCGCTCATCAAATACGACATAGAGGGGCAAACACATACTTTTGCTCCAAAATTGTACCTAAAAGATATATGCAAAAAATAGGTGGATTGATTTGAAAATATGTTTTAAAAGATGTACCGGTTTGTAATTTACTCTTTATATAAATAGAATGTTGAGAGGGAAGAAAACCCTTTACCACATAATATTTACCTAGCGGCTGAGAGATAGAAGGCGAAAGAGAATAAGGAACCGACGGTCGGAATCAAACAGTGAGATAGAGAGCCATACATTTGAAGGTAATACTCCAAATTATTGTGTGTGTTTTCGTGTGTGTATGTTTTGTGTGTGTCTGTGTGTGTAGATGATTTATATATAATATATATACAAACCATATGTGTTTTTGTGTGTGTCAGTGTGTGTGTGATTTATATATATATATATATATATATATATATATATATATATATATATATATATATATATATATATATATATTGTGTGTAATCTATATTATAAAAGAGCTCAGGGTCTAACTGACGACCCTGATCGAATTATGCTAAATACAACTGACGGTCCAGATTGATTCGTAAGTATGTGAGTTACAAATGAACCCCTCGATCAGTTATGAGTTATGTTTGAATTAATCATCTACAATTGCATATAAAAAACCTTTCTGTTGTGTGTTTTGTTTAAATTACCCTGTTAGTTATGAGTTTTGTTTATCATGATCATTCATTGAACTGATCTCATACCGACACCGTGTCTGTGGCACGGACACGTATACTAGTGTATATATAATAGAGATACAAAACAGTGTGTGTGTTTTGTGTGTGTGATTTTTATATAAAACGTTTATACAACTGTGTGTAACGTGTGTGTGTTTTATATGTGTAACAGTGTGGGTCTTCCTTATGATTATATATAAACTAGTGATACATCCGTGCGTTGCACGGTTTGTACACATGTGTCAAATCATATACTCAATTAAAGTTGAATAATATACAATTAAAAACTTTAATATGAACAAAATAAATAAACTATAATAAACAGTAAAATAAAAGAAAGAAAATTACATAAATTTTAAAAAAAAGTTATTATAAATTTGAAATACTTCTTTATATACAACATTTGTCGTTGAACCTGTACAATTATTACGACTATCACTAACACATAATAACATTCGAAGTAAATAAAATAACTAATACGTTGATATAAATAAAAATTAATTAATTAATTAATGCTAACAAAATAGACAAATAATTGTAACTAAATATTATAAATTTGATATATATATATATATATATATATATATATATATATATATATATATATATATATATATATATTAGTTAACTAATTTTAACGCAAAGATTAAAATTATTATATATATGTTACCTAACAATATTACTGAAGTTCCAACATTCATTCAACATATGATTAACATTTATAGAACATTTGATTCCATTTAAAAATTCATAAGTATAAATATGTTTCAAAGAAACAACATTTCTATTATAAAAAAAATGAGATAAAACTTGGGGCTAATTTATCCTTGATTATACTATCTAAACAATTAAAATACAAAAAATCTAGATGAGTCCGATATGTCCTTGACCCAATCTCTTTTACTTTGAAAGATATAAATTACACCACGACGACAATTAGGGGTGAGCAAAATTTTTTGTGTGAAATTAGGCCGGTCCCTTTTTAAAAGTTTTCAAAGCATTTTTTGGGAGAAAAATACTATGATACTTTTAATGAACCGAACATGTGCGTGCAAAGTATCATTTCATGCATCGATTTTGCATCACAATGCACAAATCGAATCGTATTTGTACATCGGGATTTTAAGCATCATCAATTTTGCATTGCAATCCACAAAATAAAATCCAATTTAAGGATCAGGAATCCAATTTGTGCATCAGAACCCCAATTGAAACCAATTTATGCATCGCAAATCCATTTTGTGTATCGTGATTCAAATTAATGCACTGTGATTAACAAATTGATGCATCACAGTGTGTTGAGTAAGTGATCCTTAGTGTACCTTTGGCTCATTAATAGCATAATCGTCTTTTTCCAGTTAAAAAAACATTAAAAAAAACTAATGAAAGAGGACCGGCCCGCAATTACTCCAATTTTATTTAAAACTAGTTTTATACCCGTGCGTTAAACGCACGAACATATATATTTTTCAATCAAATAATACTCAGTTAAATTATAATCAAGCAAAATGAAGACAAAAAACAAAACTAAAAGAATAGATTATTTCAATGAATAGAAAAATATCATTTGATTCATTTGATTAAAAATTATTATGAAAATAAAGAAATATATGTGTTAGTTGATTAACAATAATAAAATAAATAAATTGGAATAACTGCAATTTATGAAAATTAAATAAATAATTAAAATGAAAATATAAAAGAATGTGTATCGCAGTGTATCAATTTTCAGTAGCGATACGTCAATTTAGATTCACGATGCATCAATTTAGAATCACAATGCATCGTTATGAATTGGAAATAGACCAGTTTGAACGTGAGACATCGATTTAAATCGCGATGCACTGCTATGGAATGAGAATGACAATTACTCAATTTTGAATCATGCATGACAATGTATGAATTGATGTTTACCGCAAGCGTGTCCAATTTATTAAAGGTATACTCATCCTTTCACATCAAAAAATATTTTTTCCGATTAAAAAAGTATAGTGGACAGCGGTTGAATATCTGTCAAAAGAGAACGACCTAATTTTTACCCTATTATTTTCAAACCTTTAAAAGACTAAAAAATATAAATGGGTCTGACGTGTTCATAACCCGACACATATTAATTGAATGACAAAACTTACTCTAAACAAATTTAATTGACGATGATCAATTAAAAATTGACTCAAATAATTCTATTTGTACTAATTTAAGACTGTTAATGACTCATTTCAATATCAATAATCAATAATAATTAAAAAGACAAATTTAATCTCTTGGCTTTGTTACTTCGCCCCACTCACGGATATTAAAACGACATCGTTTTATAGTATATATATATATATATTAAAAACTCTTGTCATGGGTCTCGTTAGCTACCTTTTGTCATGATATCTATTCCAGCAATCTTGCCCTCTCACCAAAGAAAAACAAACTATTAAGCCAACTTATTGAACCAACTCTCATTTTAATTTTTCTTCTTCACTCCCTTCACTCCCTTTACTCATTATCCCTCTCTCTATTCCCTATCCTCGAAAATATAGAACTCTAGGGGGATCATCAAGATAGCTTTCCAAGTGAGAATACTTTGGCACTCTACAATTTGATGTAAATCTGATTACTTTTCGAACACAACGGCAAATCAATTCGTTCATGATTAAATGGTCAGTTCATTTTTTTTTTTAAAAAAGAGAGGTAACTTTGCACTTCCAAAACATTTCTTCTTTATTAGTGAAAAAATTATGTTGCAATATTGTTTGTTTCGTTTTGTTATTTACCATTATATAGTTCTTGTTACTTGTAGTATTTGTTAAAATTTATTTATTTCAAATCGATATATTTTTTAGACCTCTCAGTCATTTATAATTAATTATGTGCATTCGTGTTTTAGATGAACTTTTGATGTTTTTTAAATTTTGAATATGATAAAATGGACAATAAAATTTCAAATCTATATATTTTTGTTGGTCAGTCATATATTTAATATCAATAATGAGTATTTGTAATTTTGTTCATAATATTTCTTTTAAGAACTTTGATCCGATGAAATAGACAAAAAAGTATTCATATATTTCATTTAGTTATAATGAGTTGTGAGTTTTTGTGATTTCATTGGAAATATTTGTTTTAAGAACTTTTAATCTGATGAAGTAGACAAAAAAATCATAAGTAAAATCATATATATATATATATATATATATATATATATATATATATATATATATATATATATATATATATCTACAGATTAGTCATTCAGTTAGAATTAATTGTTAATATTTGTGATTCACTTCAGTGAAATTTCTTGTGCAAAGTCATCCATGATTTTTTTTGAAGTTTATTTGGCAACAATGAAAAACTAATGGTTATATGCATAAACGGTTGTATTTGGATAACAAAGCAATGAATGCAGTGGTTCTAGTTTCAAATAGTTATAAGTATTTGAATTTGTATTATTTAATCATAGGATTCATTAAATGTTTGTTATAAATATGAGTTACTATTTTAGGGATACAAATTTTGGCGGTAAATTACTATTTTTAGACTACCTAGGCTTTATATATATATAGATCAGACCAGGCCAGAAAAATTTGACCATGTTAATTTACTGATTTGGTTTCAATTCTAAACTTTAGTAAAATCAGATAATTTACCTAAAACGGGTTTGGTATATATTTTGGATCACTCGAATGGTCTGACCAGCGCAATGCATCAATTTTTGCAATGCAATGCAAAATTGAAATGAATTATTATAGGCCGGTCCACTTTCATTAATATTTAACCTCTTAAATACCTCTTTTTTCAATTGCATAAATGCTCTTTGTTATAATTCTTTCTTGAATGCCCTCGTCAGTTGAATACAATGTCTCTTCTCATTGCAATGAATTCGCTTCTCTCCTCCCAATTTCTGCTCTGTTTTTATTTATTTTGTTGAAGATTGGTAATTTTATTGAATTGATCGGATCCCCTAGAATTGTGCATGATAGAGAAATTACGACTATAATTCGCAAGGACGGAAAGGAAAATAGTATCACCTTAACTTCTCACTTTATTTCCTTTTCATCTATCGATCTTTAGTTTGAAGAGTGTCTTCTTCTTCTTCATCATCATCATTTATGTTTGTGTGTTTGATTCAAAATAGATTCATTGTGTTTGTTGTATTACTATGCATGTAAATAGTTCAATGAAATGCTTGAATATAAATTTGTTCGTTGTTGGACACAATTTTTTGAATCTTGATACATCAATTTTAAATCACAATCCATTATTTGTGAATCGTGATGCATCGATTTGGATTTGCGATGCAGGAAAGATACATCAATGAATAATTTGTTTGATTGTGTACAGGAAAGAAGAGACATAAGGTTTGATTCATTTTGTGATGCATCCAATTGGAAAAACGATGTATGAAAACCATGCATCGCCAAGGGACATGAGGTCTAGTTCATTTTGCAATACATCTAATGGAATTCCGATGCATCAAAATCATGCATCGCAATTTCAAATTTATGCATCGTCAAGGGACATGAGGTCCGGTTTATTTTGTGATGCAACCAATTAGAATTCGGATGAATCCAATTGGAATGAGTAGTTTCGTCTACATTGTTTACTAAAACACCTTGAGATTAATCTTTCATTCACGTGCAACATTCACTCTCAACCTTCGTTCTTAATTTATGAAAGTTGGATCTTGTAATCCTTTGAAGCAGGTTCATTCCTTCACAACCTGAATTGCGACGCACCGACTTGGTTTTACGATGCACTGCGTGCCTAATGCACTATTTGCCTTAATTGCAAGGCACAAACGTTGGTTTTGTGATGCACAACGTGCCTGATGCAATGCATCAGCTTTGGATTTATGATTGTGCATAATGTGCGCGTGTTTTCCTTTTATTAATGACATATTCATATTCTCGATTTGAACGTGCCTTTTTGCGGTTAAAAAAATAGAATACTATAAAGGTTGAAAAGTATTGAAAGGGAACCGACCCGAATTTCTTCCAAATTGAAATAGGTAATAAAATTAATGCATCGCATTAAAAAATTGATGCAATTTAAATTGAGGCCTCGCAGTATAAAATTGATGCAACATGATCCATTTGAGTAAGTGATCCGTAGCACTCCTCAGACCCATTAAAGGTATCGTAGTCTTTTTTAGCACCCAAAAATGACTTTTTCAATTAAAAAAACATAGAGTACTGTAGTGATTGAAAACTTATCAAAGTGGACTGACCCGGATTTACCCCCCAAAACAACGTAAAAAATCAACAACAAATCATAGTTTGTTAGTCTCATTCACACTTGCTCACTCTTGCGGTGTCTTCTATTTCTATGGCTCTTTTCTCATAAAATTCTAGAAAACTCTACAAAAATTTTAAACTCATAACCCCAAGTTAAAGTCATATACAATCCTTACATCTCGCTTCCAAAAAACTCAAGCCACAATTTAGAAACCCACCCAACGCAAGAGTCCACCTTTTGCCTATTCGGCGACGGAAGGTACGAAATTGTCATGCCGGATACTTGTTGATAAGTTGACAATTTTTATGAAAACTCATTTAATGATGCATTTTTATTATTATTATTTAGAGAAAAAAAATTACATTTTGCAGATCTATCATTTTATTTTACCTAATAAAGTATATTTTCTGATTTATTTGAACTACAATACAATTTCTCAGTAATTTTGTTTAATTTCATCATTATGTGTAAATATGAGACACACATAAATCATAAATTATTAGATCCCCATTTTTATAACATGTATCGGGTTCAAAAAATAAAATCATATGTCAATACATTTATTTTTTTGGTTCGTATAACATCAAATCCAATTAAATATACATAATACTAAATTTGTGTATATTTCTAAATATATTTCCACATCGACGATATAACATGTAATTTGTTATTATGTCTGTATGTGTGGGTTTTTGATCGGTATCTCTTACTTTTTCTAGGTGATTTATTTAAATTATCGGCTATTGTATTATGGTAACTTTACAATAAATTATCTGATACTTGCAATATATTGGACAGATGGTTTCATATCTTCATCATTTGTGCATGATGTAGCAGGAGCAAACAAATACCAACATTACTTAAATCAACTTGAACCAATGCCTTCACATATTCTGGATTTCGATGTACCACCACCACTTTCTTTTTTTATCTCTTCGGGACAATCAAAAGTATATTTAAACAGATTTTGTTTGTTTTATATAATGATGTGACAAAATAGCAGCTTGGGCCGTCCAAATGATGGATATGATATCTGGGCTTGAATCTGCTTCCTTGAACCTAATTAAGATCACCGAAAGCCTTAGTGGAAGTGTAAGGTAGGGCCTCGCGAAACCATTCTGGCGTGAGAGTAAGTATCGTGTAGGAGAGTCAAAAAGCAATTTGACAGAGGTTCTAGGCTTAAGAAAGTATGCGTACCTTGTTTGTGGCTTATGGAGGGATATTTATAGGCCCCTAATGACCTAGAATCCTGGTGGGATTCAGTTTCCATAGGTACCCAGTCAATTAAGGAAAGAATCCCTAAATTGTAGGCACGATAGGAGGTTGGCCGCGTGAATGAAGGAGCAGATAAAACAAGTGTCCTGCTCTGATATGGAAGCCTTTGACTTGTCTTGGAGAACAAGGTTCCAGGGTTTCCTACTTGATGCGTGCCTGGGCGAGCATGGCTCTGCCCGGCTACTTCACGTAGACTAAGTTGAGGTAAATGTAGATCCCGAATGTGGCCCTTGGTCGGACATGCTAGGCCAGTGCTCGACCAGGTCTGGACGGGATGAATCCGATTCTTTACCCGGTGTGAAGGTGGTCCGTGGACCTGGCCCCTGGTCGGATAGGCAAGGCATGTGCCCGGCCAGGTTTAGGCGGGAGTCGCTTTGTTCGTTGCCCGATACCTCGGTTACTTTGTCCGCTAGACTGGCGGACCGCGTACTAATTATGCTCGTGATTAACACGTGACGCTAGCTCGTGCTTCACTCGTGAACCGACTTGGGCCGGGCACATTAGTGGCCCCTAGCTCCTTGTCTAGCGAGTATTCATGCTCGGAGCGGGGAGCGTATATGTTAGATAATGGTGCTCGGGCTACGGGCTCCAACACTTGTGAATTTTCTTGAGAAAACTGTAGATGGGTTGGATGAACTTGTGGAAGGCTCTAAAATCTTTATTGGTGGATAGCTGGAGCATGCTAAAGAAGCTTGCCATTGGTGATTACCGAGGAGAGTAGACGAAGAGGCGGGTGAGCCGTCAAGGGTTGGTGTGATGTGATAGGGCGTGGCTTTCGAAGCACCGCATTTAATGCAAGTGTGCTGAGGATGACGTAAGCCGTCTTGTGGAGCGCCTTCGGCCTCCGCTTTTTCCCCCCAAAACCAAATCCTTGGCCTATAAAAGGCCCGCCCCCTTTCCTTGTAACCTTTTTACAATTTCTTGGTTTTCTAGAGAGAGAAATCTTCAAGCTTTCCGGCATCTTTTATTCTCCCTGGTTTCATCGGTCCATCCTCCAGAATCTTTGAAGAAAAAACCCCTCATTCGCTTTCGACAGTAAGTTTTTCGCCCCTCTTTTCTAATATGTTTTTCATCTTTCTGGGTTTGATGAAGGTTTCTGGGCTAACTCCCTTCATCCTCATGCATTTCTAGTAGGGTTTGTTAGAGCAGAATTGACCCTTAGATAGAGATAGAGGAAAAGACCAAGTGGTCTTGCTCGCTAGGCGGGCATGGCCCCTTGGTGTACCTAGACCTAGGAAATTTCCTTTTTGCTTTATCGGTTATCCGGGTAGAAAATTGATTCTTCTTCCTCGATCTCCCTTGTAGATGTTTGACCTTTCGGAGAACAATCGTGAGGCCTTTAGCTATGGCGGGAAGAATGACTCTTTAGTAGCGAGAAGACTCCCAGTTGATTACGAGCCAGAAGAGGGAGAGTAATCCAAGGCCAGACTGGCTAGTCCAGGGTGTGTGGCTCCCCCCATAATTGATCTTGTTGACTCCTCCAGTGGGCCGAGCCATTTTGGAGAGGAAAATGTTACTGATGGCTACATCGGCGGCCAAGACCCTGAGCCGCGGGTAGTTGATGCCGAAGATATGGTCGGGCAGGTACGGTCCGTGCAGGGAGATACAGCTGGTGATGCATCGGAGCCTGATGAAGTAGATGGCGTGCCCCTTGCCCGCCGTAAGAAAAATTCTGGCCGCTCTCAGGTGGAGGCCATACTTAAGGAGGCTATCGATGAGGATGCCGATCTGCCCCTTGCCCGACGCATAAAGAGAAATGGCCACCCCCAAGTGGAGGTCATTCTTGATGCTGTTGATGAAGGTGATGAGCCTGACTGGTATGTGAATACCGATGAAAGTCGTTACGCTGTTCACTGGGCCTCGCTGGACATGGATAATAAGGTGAGGGCCTGGCTCACGTCCCTCGGCGGGGACGAGCTCATATTCTTTGCCGACTTTTTCCGGGTTGAATTGCACCTCCCGCTGGAGCCTTTCTTGGTAGATTTCCTTCTAGAGACCAAGGCCGTGCCCTGCGACTTGATGTTGAACACTGTCCGGGCTATCACGACCTTCACGGTTTCTTGTCACTTATTGGGCTTCGAGCCGGATATGTACCTGCTTTGCAAGCTGTTCATTTTTGCCCTGAGCACAGGCAGGTGGATTGGAGTGAGGTCCAACTTAAATTTCTTAAGACTGTTGGCCGATGTCCCCGAGAAGGTTGAGGCCTGGGACTGGAGGGTCCTCTTCATCAAATCTCGGGTTGGTTGGTCGTTTGCGCTCACGACCACTAACGAAATAAAAATCCCCAATGTCTCCAAAAAAGACTTCAGCTCGGGTGAGATTGCCCGGTTGGCGGCGTTGAAGGTTGCCGTTGGGGTTGTTGAGGAGAACGAGAAAAGGGTTGGCCAACAATTTCTGCTCGATTGGAAAGAGCTTGTGTGCAATCCACGCAACTTGTGCTTGGCCGACGTGATACGGGGTGAAGTTCCGGGGGGTGGAGCCCCTCTTAATTCATGTTCTTGAGAGGCCTCATCCGTACTGGGGTGATTGCCATGGACAGATGTTCAAGCGCGAATGCATAGAAAGTCAACAGCTAGGCCCCGGTGCGAACTGCCGGCCAGTTTATGAGGACCAAAACGGTTGCCTGTTAATTATGAACATGCCTCAATTTCTATTTTGATCAACCTTTAGTTCATAGCGGTACTGATCGTGCTTTTTCGTGTTTCAGGGATGAAGAACTTGGCGATGCTTAAAATGAGGAAGAAACAAGCTGATTAGTGGGCAGCCGATCTGAAGGCCAATGAGCCAGTGGCCTTGCCCAAGGTCCCATTCTATTAACCAACAAAGAAAACACCGGCCTCGGGCAGGGCCGCAAGTCCGGTTAAGAAGATAACGGCGCCCAAAGTCGTTGCCCATGTGCAGAAAGAGGCCCCTGTGGTCACTACTGATAAAGCTGCCAAACCCCCAGCTGCCAACATCTCCGTGGTTCCCGCCGCCAAGGATGACAAGGCCACGAGGAAAAAAAAGAAGAGTCCCTCTCCTCCTCCTGCTCGGACTGTCCATCCACGCGGTTCGAGCTCTGCCCTATTGTTTTCGCCCCGACTTAAGGTGGGGTGGCTACCTGGAGGGAGACCGGCTTTAAGATGCCTTCGACTACAAGCGTTGCCCGAGCCCTGGTTAAAGAAATTTCTGGGGATGCCCCATTTTTGGGGGGTATCGATCTGTATGTCCATGGGAGCCCGGGGGGCCTTGTGGGCAAAGGCATCATATAGAGGGTCATGCATGATGACTTAGCCCGGGATCGAGATACCGCAGGCCACGTCTTGGTCGGGAACGTGGGCCTCTGCCTGAGCGAGCTAAAATATGAATGTAGCTTGATTTACTTTCTCTTCACTTTTTTCTTGTACTGACTATTCGTTCTCTATCTGTAGATTGCCTCCACCTGTACCAATCTTTATGATCGGTATAACGAAGAGAAGGAGGCTCGCAAAAAGGTGGTGGCAGACTATAAAGCCCTTGAGAGCCTACTGAAGGAGAAGGTGGAGCAGGTGGCCATTCTGGTCGATCAACTGGAGACCAATGATGCGGCGGCCAAGAAGAAAGAAGCCGAGATGCTCGAGAGTAACTTGAAGCTGGTCGCCTAGAACAGCACTCTAGCTGCTGAGAAACCTGAGTTGGTGGCCAGATAAAGAAAAACTAGGCCGATATGGAGAAGGGGAAGAATACCCTTGAAGCGGTCACCCCTCCAAAGGGAGCATCTGCAGGTGGAGCGGGATGCTCTCAAGATGCAGGCTATCAAGGACGGAAACAGTGTGGCCGAACTGATAGGGAAGCTGATAAACGTCAAGGAGTCCACGGTGGAAAATTACAAAAGCTCCTCTACCTTTGAGGATGCTGTGGACGCGGCCATTGTGCCTTACTTCGCCCATGGCACCAATCATATATTGAGGATGCTTGCAGGCCATGGCGGGCTGGGGATGAAGACGATGTCCGAGTGGGCTGTGCTCGACCCATACTCTGACGCTGCCCTCCAGTTCCACCATTTGGTTCCCTACACCTAGGACGAGCTGGGGGCTCTTGCCAAGAGCGACGCTGAGGCTGGTCATATGCCTTGGGTCCCACCTACACCTTTGGATATAAACGTCTGCTCACTTATCTAGGCCTTAGAGTTTGAGGATGAAACGTTGAAAGAGAGCGAGCAGATGGAGGCGGATGTCGCGGCTAAAGCTGCTGAAGACGAAGCTGCTCGGAAAGAATTGAACCTTCAGTATGAGATGCAGTGCCGGGCCAGTGCCAATGATCTTCCTCCCCCTCGAGCCAGGCTTAGATTAGGAGTGTCATTTTTTGCTCGGCATGCGTGCCATTATATGTGACTTCAACTGTAATTTCTTCTCTTACTTATGAATAGAATCATCATTTTGTTAGACAACTACCTCTTTAATTGCATTTTTTCCTGCACTTGGTTTAGTACTAGAATGTATGTATATGAAATCATAACAAGAACAGTGCAAACAAAACTAACTTGGCATGCAAACTTGTATAATTATCAACTTAAAAACAATGAGGCTAGCTAGGCAACATTATTTAAGTTAAAGGTTACACGGGCAGATGCCCGGTCTAAGTGCTTGGTTCTGGCTAAGGCTTTGAGCGGGCATGGCCCCTATCGCTAGGAGCGAGCATCCTGAATATTGCTTAGTGGGCCGGGCCCTATTCTGAGCGGCAACCAGCAATCGGACACGACCCTTGTCCGATGGTTGTACATCATCGCGGTTGCTAGTATATCAACTGGGTATAGAGACATACGACCAACAGTGTTGCTCGGTCACTATAGGAATTCGAGGTAGTTAGCCGCTATCTTATGGGCAAGACCCCTACCGCCTGGCGAGCATCCCAGTATGTGAACTGGGCACGACCCCATCTTACTCATAGACATTATAAGATGAAGCTATTGGCATATCATAATGCAGTGTCTTAAATACAAATTGAAATAGAACATGGACCATGGTACCTCTTCGGCACAAGGTAAGTACGAGAGCAATTGCAATTTCATGGAAATTTTTTTGGAGAGGGGGTTCCTAAAATCAATGTTATATAGATCCACTTGCATCAAGATGAACACCTAAAACAAATTTTACACGACCCCTAACAATTTGGAAAAGGCATTGATAGCTTAAAAGAATAAGCAGAAAAGTAATCTATTTAACGACGGCTATTTATCATCGCCATTAATGGAAGTTCTTTTAAGATGATGGTTCCCTAGACGATAAAATAAGGAAAAGTATCAGCTACACATGGTAAGGATTAGCATCAAGCCCCTTAAGTTGTATTCAAGGTTTCATTGTAAAATCGATGTTTTGCAAATGAAAACTGAAATAATTATTAAACCAGCACCAATCACAAATATACATCAAAAAAGAAGAAGTAAAACGTATCCTATCTTTTCTCTAGTACAAACGGAGGGCTTATCCCCGGAAGATAGTTTAGATTCTTGGAATCAAATAGTGAGTGGAAATTCAAATCGGCAGATGCATAAATCCCATCTTTTCTAGTCGAAGAGTATCCCAATAGTAAGTTTACCTATTCCAGGAAAACGCAAATGAAAGTGCTTATAACATAAGCTATACTTGAAGGCACGAGGTAATTGGATACAAAATACAGAATAGTCGGAGGTTTTCGTTTTATGAGTTCGTAGGCTTTCAAGGTCAACAGGGCTATCTTATAACAGAAGCTATACATGCAAGTCTCACTTAGTTTTTGATGTGTGCGTCCTAGTTAATGTCTATTCTTTCGGTCTTCGTTCAAAAATAAAACATTGAGCCCTAACAGAAAGAGAAATTGAGAAACCCCCAAATCTGTTTGGAATGTTTGCTTCAATTTTGTGCCGTCGAATCAAAGTGTCGTCACACCACCACTAATTGACTCAACAAAGAGTTTATCAAGAATGAAGTAGACATAAATCAATTGAGATTTAAAGCATAAAAGAAGTGATTGTGAAATACAAAAATTCGAAAACCTAGCTAGCATAATAGGAGATCGATAATCGTACCATTAAAGATTTGGATGAAAGCTTCAAGTCGACAGACAAATTTCTCTTTTAGAGAGTGATGGATGAGAAAAGTTTGGGGGAGAAGACAAAAGGGTGATTCCTATCCCAGGCGCCACTAGAAATACGCTGAAAGAAAAAACCTGTGAAGTAATTACGGCTTGGTGAAATACTAGGTGGGAATAATGAAAAATCCAGACCTATTTTTCTAATGAGGACAATTGTCAAGTGCCTTAATATTGTATATATTAAAATGGCATTTACAAAAGTCCTATAAGATGACTTTATGAGGTCTTTTGAAAATATTTTGTTATTTTGTAATATGACATTTCTAAAAGCCTTAATAGATAATTTTATATGGCCTTTTAAAAAAGCCCTTAACAAAGTGTCACAATACCTCTTCTTTTTTTTTTTGTAGTGTTAATTGGATTGGGTCGGGCTAGGCCCACTTTTAACTAAGACTTTAATACTAATTCTCAATTATTATTAGTTAATTAATTTCGGTCCAGTTAACTTTATGATTTCGATTTATGGCTAGAAAACCTAGTAGGGTTTTATATAAATAGAATGTTGAGAGGGAGAAAACCTTTTACCACATAATATTTACCTAGCGGTTGAGAGAGAGAAGGCGAGAGAGAAGAAGGAACCGACGGCCGGAATCACACAGTGAGATAGAGAGCCGGACATTTGGAGGTAATACTCCAAATTATTGTGTGTGTTTTCGTGTGTGTGTGTGTATGTTTTGTGTGTGTCTGTGTGTGTAGATGATTTATATATAATATATATACAAACCGTATGTGTTTTTGTTTGTGTCAGTGTGTGTGATTTATATATATAGTATTATATATATAAAATAGTGTGTGTAATGTATATATAATAGAGATACAAAACAGTGTGTGTGTTTTCGTGAGTGTGTGTTTTGTGTGTGTGATTTTTATATAAAACATTTATACAACTGTGTGTAACGTGTGTGTGCGTGTTTTATATGTGTAACAGTGCGGGTCTTCCTTATGATTATATATAAATGTAACAAATTAGTAAAATTATTTTGCTACTATAAAAACAGTAGGATGGATTAGGAAAAATAAATTATTTTTTATAAAGAGTTTATATAACTATGATTAACTTTAACTATTAATTATTAATAGTTATTAACGCAACGTTGATCGACTGTAATTAGTAATTATGAATATTATTGATTTTAGATTCGGGCAAACGCGCTTAGGGCGATCATGCGTGTTAAGGATAATTTTTCTAAGCATTTCGAGGTAAGGGATTATACTTTGTTTATATCTTTTGAATTCTTTCGTTTTAACTTGTTAGGCTTCCGCTTATTTCTTCATAAATGTATGTTTTTTACAACACGTATCGACCTTATGTCGGTAATTGATTTTGAACTCCGTCGAACTGTGTTAAGAAAATCTTGAATCCATTATGGTTTGATTTTCGTGTTAAGAAAATCTTGAATGAAACCAAAACGAATAATAACATGAATCCATTATAGTTTGATAAATATCCTCAACCCATATAAATTCACACACACACACACACAGAGTTCATGGCCCAAATGATCGTGGCCAAAAGTTCATGTACTACTTTCCAATTTCCATGGCCACGATACCCAAAAGCGGACAAGGCAACTAGGGGTGTACATGGTTTGGCTTGGTTCGGTTTAGGCCAAAACCGTGAACCGAACCATATCCCCTCGGTTCCAAAAATCTTAAACCGAATCGAACCATCCAATGCTTGGAACCGAACCAAACCAAACCATTCGGTTCGGTTCGGTTTCGTGGTTCGGCAAAAAATTAAATTAATCATTTGTTAATGTTAGAAATAATCCAGATTTTATTTTTAGTTATTTAACATGTGTTTATTTCATGTTTGATTGAGTCTTTTAATATTGTTAGCATAGTCCTAGTCTTTAGTTGTTAAGCTAGTTTTGTGGGAAGTTACAGAGAGTTTGTTATGTGACTTCAAAGTAGATAATTTGTTGTTCCTGTTATTAGTATAAATAGGTGGTCTGGTGTGAGCCTATTAGTGTGAAGTGTTTTCTATTTCAAGTATAATAAACACAGTGAGTTCCCTCAATTGATCTAGTGTGTTCCCTTTGCTCATGCTCTAATACTTCCTTCTTAATCTTTCTTCTACTTCCAGTAGCTGCTGTACAACAGTGGTATCAGAGCCTCTGCCATGAATAGCTCGGTCCAGCCTTCCATTCCCATTTTGGATGGGAAAAATTACAATCGGTGGAGCGTCCAGATGAGGGTGTTGTTCGATTACCATGAGATGCTGGCAATCGTGGAGAATGGATTCGCAGAACTTGCAACAACTGCGAATGATGAACAACGGACTGCCTATCGTGAGAATAAGAAAAAGGATAAGAAGGCGATGTATTTCATTCATCAAGGCGTGAATGATGAAGTGTTTGAGAAGTGTTTCAAAGCAAGCATAGAAGGAGCGAGACGCCAAAGCAAGGGATACATTGGTGACGTCATTTAAAGGAGCAGACAAGGTGAAAAAGGTGAGACTCCAAACCTTGAGGCGTCAATTTGAGCTTCTGCAGATGGAGTCGGAGGAGACGATTGCTAGTTATGTAAGTCGAGTTCTCACCTTGACAAACAAAATGAAAACATATGGAGAGGTGCACACTGAAGTGGCGAAGGTTGAAAAGATTTTGCGATCACTTACACCCAGGTTTGAGCATATTGTGGTTGCAATAGAAGAATCTCATGATTTGTCTGAGATGACTGTTGATATATTATCAGTTCGTTGGAGGCCCATGAGCGGATGAACGAGAAGCGAATAATTAAGCTTTGTGAGCAAGCATTTCAAAGTCAAGTTTCCAAGAAAGGTGCTCGGGTTAGTGGACCAAACCCGAATCAAGGTGGTTCTCGTGGTAGAGGACGAGGGACGTGGCAACAACTACAATAGGGTGGCGGTGGTCAGACTCGTGGAGCTGGATACAGCCAACGCAATGATCAAGAGAAGTCAGATTCAAATAATAAGCACAACTCAAACTTTAGAGGTCGAGGTCGGGGCCGAGGTCGTGGACGTGGTGGTAGAGGAAGGTATGATAAGTCTAATGTTGAATGTTACTCTTGTCATGGATTTGGTCACTATTCCAATGAATGTAGATATAAGGAAAATAATGAGCAAGCCCATTGCGCACAAGAAGAGGATGATGGTGAAAACCATGCTCTCCGATTGCAGCCTAATGAAGTGCCGAATATCACACTTGGTTCCTTGACACAGGTGTACCAATCATATGTGTGGCAAGAAGGAGCTCTTTAGTGAGCTTGATGAATCGATCCGCTCCACCGTAAAGTTTGCGGATGATAGTACTATTCGGTAAAAGGAAAAGGGAGAGTTCTTATCAAGTTGAAGAATGGAGATCACCAATACATCTCGATGTATTTTACGTGCCGATATGAAGAGTAATCTAAGCATGGGGCAATTCTTTGGAAAAAGTGCGTTATGCATCTTAGTGATAATCAACTCTCCATTTTTGACAAAAAGGTACACTCATTCTCAAGTCCCCTTTGTCAAAGAATCGTATGTTTCGAGTTGATATTGCAAATGATGTTTACCCTTGTTTCAATGCGATTATAAAAGACGAGCCGTGGTTGTGGCATCTTCGTTTTGGGCACCTTAATTTTCACAGCTTGAAGTTGCTTACTCAGAAAAATATGGTGAAAGGTTTACCTAGTATACAACATCCTGAACAAGTGTGTGAAGCTTGTATACTTGGAAAACAACATCGTTTCCCTTTTACCACAGAAGGTTGTTGGCGGGCTAATGGGCCACTTGAACTCATTCACTCTGATGTATGCGGCCCGATGAATATCGTCTCTAATGGTGGGAATAGGTACTTTCTTACCTTTATTGATGATTTTACTAGAAAAATGGTGTGTATTTTTACAAAAAAGTCAAGTTTTTGGTTATTTTAGAAAATTTAAAGCTCATGTCGAAAAACAAAGTGGAAGTTTCATTAAGATGTTACGGACTGACGGAGGTGGTGAATATACTTCTAATGAGTTCACTAAGTTTTGTGAAGAACAGGGAATAGATCATGAGGTAACCTTTCCTTACACTCCACAACATAATGGAGTCGCTGAGCGAAAGAATCGAACCATCCTTGACATGACAAGGAGCATGCTAAAGGCCAAAAGAGTTCCCAATTTCTCTTTTGGGTCAAGCTATCTTTCCGTGTATTTCTTGAATCGATCACCAACAAGGAGTCTTCAATCGATCACCGGAAGAAGCTTGGAGCGGTTCTAAGCCAAGTGTAAAGCATTTGAAGGTGTTTGGATCAATAGCATATGCACATGTTCAGCGAAAGAAGAACAAAGCTTGATGATCGTGGGGAAAAGACTATCTTTGTTGGCTATCGACATGGTGGTTACAAGCTTTTCAACCCGTTGACAAAGAAGGTAACCGTGAGTAGAGATGTCATATTTCTTTGAAGATGAAAATTTGGAAATGGAGCGTGGATATACAAAATGACTCTCAAAGCCGACCTATTTCAATTTTGATGAAGAATCGATCTATTTACAACAAATAATGAGGTTCCAGCAGCCCCTGAAGAGAATAATGTTCCACAAGCCCCCGTAGAAACCGAAAGGCCAAGAAGAAATCGCCAACAATCAGTCCTTCTGCGAGATTTTGAGGTAGTGCCTGATAATGCTATTAATGATGATGGTGAATTATTACACTTTGCAATGTTTGCGGTGTGAACCATTAACTTTTGAGGAAGCAACACAAGACCCTAAATGGATGAATGCCATGAATGATGAAATCAAGGCGATTGAAAAGAATGGAACACAGCGGCTCGGTGACTTACCACGAGGGCACAAGGCTATTGGCGTTAAATGGGTGTTCAAGACAAAGGTGAAGCCGAGCGGTGATATAGAGATACAAAGCAAGATTGGTGGCGAAGGGATTTGAGCGGCTGGTTGGGATTACCGGGGAGGTTTTCTCTCCGGTTGCTCGCATTGAAACTTGCTTAGGCTTATAATTGCTTTGGCGCCGAGAATAATTGGAAGATCCATCAAATGGACGTGAAGTCGACGTTTCTTAATGGGCCACTTGAAGAAGAAGTTTACGTCAAGCAACCACCTGGATTCGAGAAGGATGGGTGTGAAAGTAAAGTGTTTTTGCTGAAGAAAGCACTTTATGGCCTAAAACAAGCGCCACGATCTTGGAACAAAAGGATTGATTAATTCTTTCTTGAGAATGGATTTCAAAAATGCCCTCCGAACATGCTTTGTATATGAAGGTAAATAACTCAGGTGATGTGTTATTATTGTGTCTCTACGTTGATGACTTAGTGTTCATTGGCAATAATAACAGAATGATCGAAGAGTTTAAAAGGTCTATGATGCTTGAATTTGAGATGACGGATCTCGGTTTAATGTCATATTTCCTTGGGATAGAAGTAGATCAAAGGAAAGAAGGGATATTTATTTGTCAGAAGAGATATGCAACTGAACTCTTAAAAAGTTTAGGATGTATGATTGTAATCTGTTAGAACTCCTGTGGAGGTTGGTACAAAATTACTCAAGGAAGGTAATGATCTTCCTGTTGACTCTACCCATTTCAAGAAGATTGTCGGAAGCTTAAGATATCTTTCATGCACTAGGCCTGATATATCTTATGGAGTTGGACTGATCAGTAAGTTTATGGAAGCTCCTCGTCAAAGTCATATGCAAGTTGCTAAGCGGATTATGCGCTACATAAAGGGTACGTATGATCATGGTCTACTTTATTCTTCATCTAAGGAGCCTGTTGTAGTTGGCTACTCTGATAGTGACTGGGGTGGAGATCTAGATGATCGCGAAGCAACTTCTGGTATGTATTCAGCCTTGGTACAACTGTTTTTTCATGGTCTTCAAAGAAGCAGCCTATTGTAGCTCTTTCAACTTGCGAAGCGGAGTATGTAGCTGCAGCTTCTAGTGCATCAAGCGATTTGGCTAAGGTATGTCTTTGAGTCAAATTCATGTTCCAATCGAGGGCCCTACAAAGATTTTCGTTGATAATGTTTAGCGATAAATTTGGCGAAGAATCTGTCACCCATGGAAGAAGCAAGCATATCGACACCGATATCATTTCCTAAGAGACCAAGTGAACAACAAAGTGATTGAGCTGAAGTATTGCAAGTCCGAAGACCAAGTTGCGAACATCTTCACCAAACCATTGAAGTATGATGCATTTCAAAATTTGAAAAATATGTTGGGAATGATCAGCTCATCGAATCAGGATTAAGGGGGAATGTTAGAAATAATCCAGATTTTATTTTTAGTTATTTAACATGTGTTTATTTCATGTTTGATTGAGTCTTTTAATATTGTTAGCATAGTCCTAGTCTTTAGTTGTTAAGCTAGTTTTGTGGGAAGTTACAGAGAGTTTGTTATGTGACTTCAAAGTAGATAATTTGTTGTTCCTGTTATTAGTATAAATAGGTGGTCTGGTGTGAGCCTATTAGTGTGAAGTGTTTTCTATTTCAAGTATAATAAACACAGTGAGTTCCCTCAATTGATCTAGTGTGTTCCCTTTGCTCCTGCTCTAATACTTCCTTCTTAATCTTTCTTCTACTTCCAGTAGCTGCTGTACAACAGTTAAAACATTTAAAATTAGACAAACTGATTTTAATCGGTAAATTAAGCTAATTACTAATTAGCATCAAACATTAATAGACAAAAAATCAAACTTTTCATACAAATATCATCAAACATGGTAATTGAAAATTTGAATCCAAGGTAATTGAAAAGTGAAAACATTAAGAATGGAACAATAGTAGCAATATATATAATAAACTTATAAACAATTAAACAACCGGATAATATATATATATATATATATATATATATATATATATATATATATATATATATATATGTGTGTGTGTATAATTAATAATCAAATAATATTCACCTCGGTTTGGTTCGGTTCGGTTCGACTCGATTCGGAGACAGGAACCACAAACCGAACCGAACTTCGGTTTTAGATTTTAGAAAAAATCGAAAGAAACCGAACCAAACTGCATGATTCGGTTTGGTTCGACTTGGTTCGATGGTTCGGCTGTACACCCCTAAAGGC
This sequence comes from Codonopsis lanceolata, assembly GCA_013146195.2. NCBI lineage: Eukaryota > Viridiplantae > Streptophyta > Magnoliopsida > Asterales > Campanulaceae > Codonopsis > Codonopsis lanceolata. The sequence goes on from CM028381.1 coordinate 85,505,503, forward strand.
AACAGAACTCACGGCAACACAAAACCGTCATTTCCAAACTTTCGCAGGGCCAATTCCGTCAATTCTTAACTAATTATCCACAAATACAATACCCCAAATACAATGCACATTTTTAATTTCTCACCATCAACAAACACGCCCCCTCCTCTCTCTCTCTCTCTTCTTTGTCAAAATTTTCTAGATTCCCCGATCGCATTCTCTCTCCTCGCCCCCTCCCCCCCCCCAAAACAACCGCCCCCATTTTTCCGTCTCTTCAGTTTTTTTTATCTCTACATATTTCTCTCTCGAGAATCTATCGATCTCTCAATTTCACAATGCTTTGATCTGTCTATACGACAGGGTAGAAGCGTCTGCGGTCGCAATCTGTTCGATTCCGTTTGGGTTTCGGCGCACCCTTTTCAATTGAAAGGGATTTATTTGATTTCGTGAATTTTGAAACGGAAGTTTTTAGTTAGCGTTTGCGGTTGTGGCGGTTTTTTTCTTCTCAATTTAGTTATTAGTTATGACTAGGAGCAAGAAATCCTAAGTCCAATACTGGCCGCCATCGTCGTCGTCCTCTCCCCCTCACAGACCTCACACTCATCCTCCCTCACAGTGCGTGACGTCCCTCTGCCCTCCCTCACATTGCGTCCATCTGCCTCGCCGCTCTTTCAACTAACCGTATTTGGGTCGAATTCGTCTCTCTTTCAATTATTAACCGTATTTGGGTCGAATTTGGTCAAATCGCAGCCCATATATTACTATTAAAGATTCCCACAAGAAAACCATACAACTGCAACCTCCAAAAATTCCAAAAATTCAGTCTAAATGGAAAACAAAACCTTCAAAAGGAGAAAGAAAAACAGTGATCGATCAATAGACAGAGAAGAAATATTTGGAAACAATCGAATCGACGACGTTCGCTGGATCTGTTCACTCTCGGAATCCGAGCTCGATTTCTTAGTCAGTCTGAAAACTCTAATCCTCCGACGAGTAGGAGTGATAGGGCAGGAATCGCTAGCGGAGAAGTTTGACTTGAAGATGCTTCGAGTTCTTAGTTTCACCTTGATGGAGTATTTCAAAGAACAGATAAAGGATTCGACGGATGTTTTCAAGCCGGCTGAGTCGTCGGGTTGTTTGGAACGATCGAATTTGTTGAGAGTGAAGGTGAATGAGAAATTTGAGAGGATGGGAGTTGAAGAGTTGATGGGGTATTTGGAAGAAATTGATTTTAAAGGGGGGTTGGTTGAAAATTTTGGGAGTACGGGGATTGACGAGATGATGACGTTTGTTGAGGGCGATGATTAGAAGAGATTTGCAGAAATGTTCTCCGAAGATTTGTAGTCTTATGGAAAATGATTATGAGCTGCCTTTTTTATTTATTTGTTACGGTGTATTTTTGCTTTTTCGTCCAACGTTATAAATTTTTGGAATAGTGATGTATATGTGTCAATTTTTATATGTGTCTGTTTGCTTCTATGCTTTTAGTTATCAGTGTTGTGCGTACTGCTTTCGTGTTGCTATTTGTTTAATCGAAAATGTCCAATAGACGGTCCCAAGTCCACAGAGTAACAGAGGATGGTGGGCTCAGGGAACTCTTGGAAGGTACTGGTCTTACATATTGGTTATTATATAACTGCATGCACTTAAGAATAAGAATGGGTGGAGACGGTAACATGTACGGAATAATCGCCTAGTTCATATTGAGTACATCAGCATTAGGGTGGCATGAAGAGTTATATCTTTCTGCCTTCTTGTGAAGGAGAATCAAACTTCTGCCTAACCTGATTGTTTCAGATACTTGGTTTCTTCTTTGCGGGGGTTGTGCTCAATCAGTTCGGCTTGATTAGGAATGGGGGATTCTCTTCTTGGCTAGTCTAGTTCTCTAACCTTCTATACACTGTATGTTTCTGCTGTTGCTGTTGCTATATTTGTTTTAGAACTGTTTTTTCGTAATTTCATTGCTCAACTTCATAACCAAAGAATTGCACGAGTAAGTCAGTTGGGGGTGTACTGTCAAGCTCTGTGCTGTGCATGCATTGTGCTTTTATTGTTGTTGTTGTTTTATTTATATTTTTGTAATGGCAAGTATTTTTTCGTATTGGAGCACGTACCAAAATTGATTATTGGCTTACCCAAAAAGAGTGGGAAGAGTAAATAAATTATGCCTAATTACAATAGCTGATGGGATATTCATATTCATGGAGGTTCTGGATACATCGAGCAGCTATGCAACATTTATTTGGTGGTACTGATGTGATACAAGCAAGAAAGTACTACCATATTGATAGTTGTCAACAGAGTTTGCTAGATTCTGAGAAACTTTTCATTCTTAGGGGCTTAGTTTAATACACACGGTAGCATCATATAAATTAGGTGCATTTTAAAAATTTAAAGGTTGATAAACTGATGGCTGGTCAAAATGTGTAGCTGTCTGTATTATTTTTGCCATCAGCTCCCAGGTGCACAGATGGTTACTTTAGGCGCTGCTTGGTCCAGTTTGAGAGCAAGCGGAAGACCAAAAACTGTAGGAGTACGTAGAAGGTCAGATGGTTGCGAGACTGATAGGGTGGTTTGGAGTGGGTCGAAGGACAGAAAATTCTCAGTGAAAGGCTATTATTCCAAGCTGATGGATAGAGAGGGGTTACCATTTCCATGGAAGTCGGTTTGGAAGACGGTAGCTCCAAGCCGTGTAGCATTTTTTGCTTGGGAAGTGGTGAACGAGGCTATTCTAACTGGGGATAATCTGGGGAAAAGAGGGATGATATATGCTAACAGATGCTTCTTGTGCAAGTAGAGTAAGGAAAGTGTAAATCAATTGGTTTTGCATTGCCCGGTGGTCGGGGAATTGGGGAACTTTATGTTCCGCTTGTTCAAAGTGGCGGGGGTGCTTCCGGAGGCCTCCAAAGACTTATTGTGGAGTTGGAGGTATTTTTGACGGAGGAAGGAAAGAAATATTTTGTGGGAAGTTGCTTCGTTCGGGGTGTGGTGGACAATTTGGAAGGAAAGAAACAGAAGAGCTTTTGATAATGAGGAAGGATCCATTTCAGAAACGAATAGTGCTCTGCTTCATCTCCTGTTTGTGTGGTGTGCTGGGGCCGAGCATTCAAATATTCCCTTGTCTTCCTCTTTTGTAGATTTATGTAGAATTTTCCTTTATGTTAGTTAGTCTTTTGGCAATTTATACTTTTATGTAAATAGGACGCGTCACCTGTTTTGACGCTATGATATAATTCATCTACCTTTATATCAAAAATAAAATAAAATAAATTAACAGGTATCATCATTTGAAGGGTGAACGAGATAATATTTTTAAGCAGATCCGTAGTAAATGGGCTCTCAGGCTTTAGCCAGCAGCTACTATTTGATGCTCCCTTCCTTCATCTTTGGTAGAAATTACATTACCTTAGGTGTCCAAAAGTCTCTGCCGTGATCTCTCTTATAAATGCTGCCCGACGCTGGTGATTGGATGCGAGGAAAAAACTTTTATTTTTCATAAATGATCTTTGAATTTTAGAAAGTCAAAACCTATTTCATGAGTTTGCCTTTCGCCTATCTCTAAGGATATATGATTGTTGTTACAATGACACGACATGACATTGGTCAGACACCCAGATCTACACAGGCACTTGATCCTTGTACCCAAGTCCATGTAAAATAGTAGACGATCCTAAGGTGCTTCTAGAGATGGATGGAGGAAACATTCATCTTCTCTAAGCTAGATTTTGGTTTTAATTTTGCTTGCATCAAAGTGTATTGATGTTTGGTAAAGAGAGTAAAATGGTGGATTTTCTATGAGAGGGTACTTCCTTTTCTTCCTTCTGTGGGGTGTGTGCGTGAATCAATACTGGATGCCTTTTCTGCTCCTACATATTATATCATACTCCCTCCATTTTCAAATTATCGTTCTCTTTTCCTTTTTCGTTCTTTTTTAAATAATTGTCTCTTTTCAAAACTTTCTCTTTTAGGAAAACATTTTTACCACTTTAACCTTACTTTTTCGACCTACTTTAATAATGGCCACATACTCAAGGGCATTAAAGGAAACCACATATTTCACCAATATTTATAATACAGTCAATTACTTTTTCTTAAACGATGTGCTGGGTCAAAGTAGACAATATTTTGAAAACGGAAGGAGTAGTATTTTCGGGTACTAACATCATTGCATCACGTTGACATGTCCTTTATTCTTTTAATATCATTTTGTCATTCATCTTCATGAGTATGATTCATCAAACGAAAAGATTATTAAAAACACTAATTTGCAGGCATGTCTGCCAAAATGGTGCCATCCACTTTATACTTGTGTGAAGTTTAAAAAATGAAGTAAATAATGACTTGTATGTGTTATTTTGCAGCTATTTGAGATGGGTTTAGAGCTTTCACTTGCACGTCTAAAAGCACTTGCTAAGTTCGCCTTTGGCATGGGATTGACTCAGGTGAGATTGACAAATACATTTTATTGGGATGGTATGATAACAATAGTGGAAGGCCTGAGCTTTGCAACATTGCATGTCTTGTTTAACAATTAATCAATACTCCGTCTGTGATACAATTTGGTCATGGTGGGAAGTAGCATGCAGTACATGTTGGAAGTGAAAGCGTGTGAAAATGAGCTCTGTACCCTTATGGCACATTCTATGCAATCCACATGCAGTGTTGGGACCTTTCCATCTGGCTTGGACGACAGCGTCAATTAAGGTTCTGATTCAACAAGATGTGGCATATCGTTTCTTATATTTAAATCCAGCAGATTGTAACTAGGTCATGACTGTATGGGAAATTTTACAGGAGATGTTGAAGATGAATAACTCCACATTATTTACTGAAAAAGCCTCAATTTCATTACATGCAAAGTTGAGAATTTTAGATGCGATTTAATCAGAATGTTCTCATTGTCATCCTCATCCTTATGCACTCTTCATCCATAAGGTGATTTGGCATTTATGAACACAAACATGATTGAAGTGTGTATGATCTAGTATGCCGTGGAGGATTTCAACCTCTTGCATGTAGCATACAGCTGATCTCATGGAAACATATTACATTTTTGTATCATTATCTGATCATCCATCCATCCTTTGCAACAACTCATTGAATGACTACTTTAAGCTTTTCTCATAGGGTGCCTTCTGCCAATTTAATTGAGAAATGGTTGATTTTAATGTACAACTATTAAAGAAAACCCAAAAGTAACTGATGTTAGATAAACTCAAAAAACGTGTCTAGACTCTAGAACCAGATGCACAAGTGCGCAGTGTGCGGGCCACTAAGAGGCTTAGCCTGAGCAAGGTGAGATACTCTAGATGAGCCTTGTTCCCAAGTATGCATGTGCCTTCCATGCATGCATCTATACTCAAATCTCACGAATTCGAATCCCTCATGTGTTGGTTGTCTTACATTACTTCTTACGGTGACCTTGAGTTCCTTAAACCAGATAACAGGCTTCTTTAATGTTTCTGGATATTTTGGTAAAGCTAGCAACCATTATTGCCTAATATTACCTCTTGTTTTGTTTAAGGTTGTATTACCAACTCTTGCTTTCATAGCATTCGAGCTAGCTTCCTCCTAATAATGGGGCTATTGGAACAAAAATTCTTGAGTTCCTTTTTCACTCAAGGCCCGATTTGGTGAGAAATTTTCCCATGTTTATTAACGTTGCATATTTCTTAACTATAATTCCATGTTGCCAGCTGCCATATTTTTCAATTGAATTGAATTGAAGAAAGTACTACTCCATCCGTCCCTAAATTATCGTCCTCCTTTCCTTTTTCGTCCGTCCCAAAATAATTGTCCACTTTAAAACTTACCTTTTTAGAACATCACTTTTACTACTTTACCCTTACTTTTTCACTCTACTTTAATTATGGGCCACATATACATGGACATTAATGAAAACTACACATTAAACCAATATAAATAATCAAGTCAATTACTTTTCTTCTTGGCAAACAGGACAATTATTTAGGGACGGAGGGAGTATTAAGTTTTCATTTTACTCCATTGCTGATATATGACTCATATGAGTGATTTTCCCAGTGCATTTGTCTCTGGGTAGTCGTGCTTCTGGGGGAAAAGGCTGTAGATGAACATATTGCATGTTATTAGTTACTGTGGTATAGATATTCCACTTACGTTCAGGTCAGCTAGTTGTCCTCATGCCATGGTGTGATGGTGATGTCTAAGTGCTTTGACCTGAAGTGTGACGTACTTGTCCCAACTTCTTATAAACATTTGAGACTGTTTGGGAATCAAAAGACCTGGGTTAGCTTGGTTTAGATCTAATCTATGTTGGCGAGGTAAAAAACATACAAGATTTGAGTACAAGAAGTTTTGAATTGGTTGTAGTAAGGTATTCCCTCCGTCCCAAAATAAGTGTCCCCTATTGAAATACACGAGTTTTAAGAAAGTGTTCGGCTTTATACAATTTTCCTTTAACGTTCCCAGTTTATTACTATTGGTCTCAAATCAGTGGGGTAGTGGGGTTCATTTACTTTTCACTCACAAATAAGAATGGTACATTAGACAATTGACTTGAAAAAACTTTTCAAAAATGGAATGGGGAAAATTATTTTGTGACGTCCCAAAATGGTATAGGGGACACTTATTTTGGGACGGATAGTTTCTTGATTCTATAAAATATTCTTTTGTAAATTTATAATCAAAGAAGCAAATTAATGAATTACATAGATGATATGAACAATTCATTCATCAATCCATGCTATCGATATAAATCTTTTTTTTTAATTAAACCTGAAAGAATCGAACCATTATTTTTGTTCTCAAATTTTATTTTTTTGATAGATAAGTATGACCCTTTGATTTGGGGATTGGAACCAAGGACCTCAAAGTTCGGATTGCATACATGAATTAGGTTCAACAAACAACCCGCATTGCTCTTAGCAAGTTTCACAGCTAACTTTGATGAGAGATTAGGTGGTGGGAGAGAGAAGCAGCGCATGAATGGCTGTGTTTTGTAGAGGATGATGCTTAGCGTGAAATAACAAACCCTAGTATGTGAAATCCACCTATGACCTGTTATGAATAAAACCTGGTTTTAGGCTAAAATTAAGATAGATGCAAACCCATTTTTTGCAAAAGATTTACTTACCAAACTGGATTAGTACACCCTCCGGTCCTAAAAAAAAGTCTTGTTTGCTTCGGCACATAAATTAAGAAAAATTAATTGACTCGATTACAAAAATTAGAATGTTGTGTATCATCCAATGATGGCCATGTGAGAGCACCAATTAAAGCAGCAGTTAAATTAAGGGTATAAATTGTACAAGTAACTTCCAAAAAAGGAAAGATCACAAAGTGCACACTTTCTTTGAAACATCAACAAAGGGAGTTGTTGCTTTCCAATTTGATTTCATAGGCCCTTATACTTTGCAATGTGGCATCAGCGACAAGTTAACTTTTAATAGATCCTAACTGCTGTTTCAATCTTAGTTTACATTAACATATGAAGTTTTTGTATGTCTACGTGCTGCAAGGTGTTTTAACACTTGAGATACCTGTGTATTTGGCACTCATCTTTCAAATGTTATGATTATTATTATGAGTAATGCTAGGTCCACTCTAATAGTACTCAATTTTGGGTACCAAATGATATGGCATCTTATGTGTCATATTATTAACATAACTTTTTAACTTATAGTGGAGCCCATAAAATGCCAAATAAGGTGACACATTGGAAACCACATCATTTGGTACCCAAAATTGAGTGCTATTAGAGTGACCATAGCATTACCCTATTATTATTGTGACAATCAACTTATCCGGTCTATGTAGACATTTATAAATTTAACATGATTTTACAGTTAATGCCAGTTTCTTTTATAAATTGATCCAATCTCTTTTACTTTGAAAGATATAAATTACACCACAATGACAATTAGGGGTGAGCAAATTTTTTTGGGTGAAATTAGGCCGGTCCCTTTTAAAAGTTTTCAAAGCATTTTTTAAGAGAAAAATATTACGATACCTTTAATGAACCGAATATGTGCGTGCAAAGTATCATTTCATGCATCGATTTTGCATCGCAATGCACAAATCAAATCCTATTTGTACATCGGGATTTTAAGCATCATCGATTTTGCATCGCAATCCACAAAATAAAATCCAATTTAAGGACCGGGAATCCAATTTGTGCATCAGAACCTCAATTGAAACCAATGTATGCATCAAAAATTCATTTTGTGTATCACGATTCAAATTAATGCATTGTAATTAACAAATTGATCTATCACAGTGTGTTGAGTAAGTGATCCTTAGCGTGCCTTCGGCTCATTAATAGCATAATCGTCTTTTTCCGATTAAAAAAAATTAAAAAAAACTCATGAAAGAGGATCGGCTCGCATTAACTCCAATTTTATTTAAAATCAGACCAGACCAGAAAAATTTGACCACGTTAATTTACTGATTTGGTTTCAATTGTAAACTTTAGTAAAATCAGATAATTTGCCTAAAGCGGGTTTGGTATACATTTTGGCTCACTTGAATGGTCTGATCAGCGCAATGCATCAATTTTTGCAATGCAATGCAAAATTGAAATGAATTATTATAGGTCGGTCCACTTTTATTGGTATTTAACCTCTTAAATACCTCTTTTTTTCAATTGCATAAGTGCACTTTGTTATAATTCTTCCTTGAATGCCCTCGTAAGTTGAATACGATGTCTCTTCTCATTGCAATGAACTCGCCTCTCTCCTCTTCATTTCTGCTCTGTTTTTTATTTATTTTGTTGAAGATTAGTAATTTTATTGAATTGATCGGATCCCCTAGAATTGCGTATGATAGAGAAATTACGACTAGAATTCACAAGGACATAAAGGAAAATAGTATCACCTTAACTTCTCGCTCTATTTCATTTTCATCTATCGATCTTTAGTTTGAAGAGTGTCTTCTTCTTCTTCTTCATCATCGTTTATGTTTGTGTGTTTGATTCAAAATAGATTCATTGTGTTTGTTGTATTACTATACATGTAAACAGTTCAATGAAATGCTTAAATATAAATTTGTTCGTTGTTGGACTCCGTTTTTTGAATCTTGATACATCAATTTTAAATCACAATCCGTTATTTGTGAATCATGATGCATCGATTTGGATTTGCGATGCATGAAAGATACATTAAAGAATAATTTGTTTGATTGTGCACATGAAAGAAGAGATATAAGGTTTGATTCATTTTGTGATGCATCCAATTGCAAAACCGATGTATGAAAACCATGCATCGCCAAGGGACATGAGGTCTGGTTCAATTTGCGATGCATCTAATGGAATTCCGATGCATCAAAATCATGCATCACAATTTCAAATTTATGCATCATCAAGGGACATGAGGTCTGGTTTATTTTGTAATGTAACCAATTAGAATTCGAATGAATCCAATTGGAATAAGTAGTTTCGTCTACATTGTTTACTAAAACACCTTGAGATTAATCTTTCATTTACGTGCAACATTCGCTCTCAACCTTCGTTCTTAATTTATGAAAGTTAGGTCTTGTAATCCTTTGAAGCAGGTTCATTCCTTCACAACCAGAATTGCGATGCATCGAATTTGGTTTTGCAATGCACTGTGTGCCTAATGCACTGCTTGCCTAAATTGCAAGGCACAAACGTTGGTTCTGTGATGTACAGCGTGCCTGATGCAATGGATCAGCTTTGGATTTAAGATTGTTCATAATGTGCGCGTGTTTTTGTTGAATCTTGCACTTAATTAGATTTGCTTAAAATCATTCCACTTGATTGTTAGCCAAGAAATTCAAGTAATCTTTGGTCAGCCCGAAATTATTTTGTCAGCTATTCACTTTAGCTGACCTTAATGTTTAAAGTGTCAGTTTACCTTTCCTTATTTGATTAATCATATACTTGTACTGACACTTTCCTACTTTGTGTTTTTGGTAGATATTCTGCTAGAAAATATTTCCCAGGATCTTTTGAGATCTTGCATCTGCCAAACACATTTTCAAATTCAAAATGTGTTCCTAACGGGTTGCTTTTGAAGACCATCTATAAATACCCACTGGAAGCATTTTTGAAGACAACAACTCTTACAGAAGTCAATCATCTATATACTTTCAATTTCTCTGTGACTTTATCTCCCAAAAAAAAAAAAACATTAGCTAGATACTATTTTTTGATTATTTCTTTCTAGTTATTGTTTAGGCAAATACTGAGTGATTTATTTCAAATACTTAGAAATCAGTCAGTTTGTCTCACGAGTTTGATTGCTTCTCAATCATTCTCCACAAACACCAGTATTTTGTTGTACACTAATCCATTAGAGATCAAATAGATTTTTAATAAAATTAGTGCACTTCAAAAATCCAAGTCTGACCAACTTGGTGGTGGACGTAGCAGTTTATCTGTGAACCACTTCAACTGATTTGTCAACCGCTTCTTAAATCCTTGCAAACTGACTTAACACTTAAGAAGTTTTTCAACTAATTAAGTGTCAGTCAGTTAACAACAATTGTTTCCTTAATTGTTCAGTTAACTTGTATTTCAATTTCCTCGCTATATTCAGTGATCTACTTTAAAACAACTTCTTCTGAAATATAGTTGTGTCAGCCAGCTGACCAACTTTCATCAGCTTAAGTATTTCCAAAGTGTCAGCCAGCTGACCAATTCTTCAGCTGACTGATAAAACTAAATTTCTGTTGCCAATCTTACAAGTTTTACAAATCAACCCTTGAAGTTTTTAAAGGCTATTCACCCCCCCTCTAGCCTTAACTGTTGCCGTCTGGACTTACAGTTTTCCTTTTATTAATGACACATTCGTATTTTCGATTCGAAAGTGTCTTTTTGCTGTTAAAAAAAGAGAATACTATAAAGGTTGAAAAGTATTGAAAGGGAACCGACCCAATTTCTCCCAAATTGAAATAGGTAATAAAATTAATGCATCGCAGTGTAAAATTGATGCAACATGATCCATTTGAGTAAGTGATCTGTAGCACTCCTCAGCCCCCATTAAAGGTATCGTAGTCTTTTTTAGCACCCAAAAAGGACTTTTTCGATTAAAAAAACATAAAGTACTGTAGTGATTGAAAACTTATCAAAGTGGACCGACCCGGATTTACCCCTGAAAACAACGTCAAGAGTCAACGACAAATCATAGTTTGTTAGTCTCATACACACTTGCTCACTCTTGCGGTGTCTTCTATTTCTATGGCTCTTTTCTCATAAAATTCTAGAAAACTCTATAAAAATTTTAAACTCATAACCCCAAGTTAAAGTCATATACAATCCTTTACATCTAGCTTCCAAAAAACTCAAGCCACAATTTAGAAACACACTCAACGCAAGTGTCCACTTTTTGCATATTCGGCGATGGAAGATACGAAATTGTCATGCCGAAGACTTGTTGATAAGTTAACAATTTTATGAAAAACTCATTTAATGATGCAATTTTATTATTATTTAGAGAAAAAAAATTACATTTTGCAAATCTATCATTTTATTCTATCTAATAAAGTATATTTTCTTATTTATTTGAACTACAATACAATTTCTCAGTAATTTAGTTTCATTTCATCATTATGTGTCTAAATATGAGACACACATAAATCATAAATTATTAGATCCTCATTCTTATAACATGTATCGGTTTCAAAAAATAAAATCATATGTCAATACATTGATTTTTTTTGGTTAGTATAACATCAAATCCAATGAAATATACAAAATACTAAATCTGTGTATATTTTTAAATATATTTCCACATCAACGATATAATATGTAATTTGTTATTGTGTATGTATGTGTGGGTTTTTTATTGGCATCTCTTACTTTTTCTAGGTGATTTATTTAAATTATCGACTATTGTATTATGGTAACTTTACAATAAATTATCTGATACTTGCAATATCTTGGACAGATGGTCTCATATCTTCATCATTTGTGCATGATGTAGGGCCTGTTTGATTTAACTTATTGATATGTGCTGATGACTTATTACTTATGACTGATAACTTATTACTTATGACTTATGACTGATGACTAATAACTGGTGATGTTTGATTTAGCTTTTTAAAAGTGCTGATTAGCTTTCATAAGTTAGTGTGTGTGTTTGATTAATAAGTTGAAATAGCGCTGAAATAAAATATAAAGACTAAAATAGCATCATCACAAAATGTTATTTACATTATTATTAATATTATTAATAATATTATTACTATTATTATTAATAATAATATTAATTTTAATCATATTATTATCATTATTATTTATTTCATTTATTATTATTATTATCACTTTATTATTATTTTATTAATATTAATACAAATTTTATCACTATTATTAATTATTACTATTATTATTATCATTATTTTTTCCTTTATTATTATTATTATTTTATTAACATTAATATTACTTTTATTGTTATTATTACTTGTTAATTTTAGTATTTATTTTATTATATTAATAATAATATTAATAATGTTATTTATATTATTATTTATATTATTATTATTTATTTTATTATTATTAATATTATATTTTATTATTATAATATTGATATTAATATTACTTTTATTATTATTATTGCTTATTATTATTACAATTATTTTTACTATATTATATTAATATTAATTTTGAGAATTATTATTATTAGCATTAATAATAATAATAATAATAATAATAATAATAATAATAATAATAATAATTATTATTATTATTATATTTATCATTATTAATACTATATTTATTATTTTTATTATTATTATTATAACAATTATCATTATTCATATTATTATTTATTAATATTATTATAATTCCTTTTTTTATTATTTATTATAATAATAATAATTATTATTATTACTTTTTGTTTTTATTATTATTATTAAGAAGGGTAATCTTGGAATATATAAAATTTCAATAAAAAAGATGACTCACATGTTTTTGAAAAGTAGAATTAAGCACTAGGCTTAATGCTTACAACTTATGGCCTTACATGTGCTTTAAGTGGCTTGTAGACTTATGACTTATCTTACCAAAAGTGAAATCAAACGTTTCAAAAACAACTTATGGTAAGTTATAAGTCATAAGTACTTCATGATAAGTCAAATCAAACATGCCCGTAGCAGGAGCAAACAAATACCAACATTACTTAAATCAGCTTGAACCAATGTCTTCACATATTCTGGGATTTCGATGTACCATCACCGCTTTATTTTTTTATCTCTTCAGGCCAATCAAAAGTATCTTTAAATAGATTTTGTTCGTTTTATATAAAGATCAGTAAGATTTACTCTCTTAATCAAAGGAAAATTTTCACATTTATATTGGAAGTCATCATTGAATCTCTTTAAGGAATGAATATTCATGGGACTATCCTTCTTCCAATACATTCAAATACAACTGAATGAAATAATTTGTCAACTAATTTTTTTTATTGGTTTGATGTTGTATTTCTTTATTAATAATTTGATATTCTGTTGTAACAGTAAATGACAAAAAAAATTATTATTATTATGACAATCTTGTAATTGTTTTCATATTGTATTTGTTTACAATTTATCCTAGATTTTTTTATATTATTCAATTGACTAAAGATAAATAGAAATATGAAAGGGTTTTGAAATATTTTATACACTTAATGATAATGACAATATCTAGGTTTCAAAAACCGATATATTAATGACTCTTAAACTAAACAAAAGTGTTACCATTTTTGGAAAGTTCATTTTGGTGGGAACTTTCCAAATGATGCATCTCTTTTTTTTATATATGTATAGTGTATAGATGTAACAGATTAGTAACATTATTTTGCTACTATAAAAATAGTAGGATGGGTTAGGAAAAATAATTATTTTTTAAAAAGAGTTTATATAACTATGATTAATTAACTTTAACTATTAACTAGTATTTTTGCCCGTGCCGATGGCACGACACTCGTTTGGGAATTTATTAATAAATGAAGCAGATAATATGGAAATGAATTAATATTTACTTATAATTTGTAGGGGTTGGATATATGTACCCTACACAACGAAAATGGGAGAAAACTCAAATACCTAACAAAATAAAACATTTTACTTCGATATTTATTTTATAAGAAAACCAATAAATAAATATTTTAATTGTAACTATTGTTAAAATACATAAAGAAAATTTTATTGTTTTCTCAATAATGAAAATTCAGTCTTTTTCTTCTAGGGGTTCTTGCTTAACAACAATGGTTGGTTTGGAAACATGAGATGCAAGTGTCCGTACCGATGACACGGTGTTATTATGAGCGTGAACAATGTATGAACCAAACATGATGAAAATAAATTAATATATTCTTTTTTTAGGATTCGTATTAATGTAAATTACACAACAACATCCCGAAAACTAAAAAATAACATATTTTATTGGTTGTAAAAGTTTATAACTCATCTTAAAAGAAAGTTTATAACTTATCTTGAAAGAGTATAATTAAGCTTCAAAAAACATTCTCTCTCTCTCTCACGCACACACACACCAACTCAACACATATTAATTGAAATAAAATTAAAAATGAAAATCTCCACAAACAAAATACTATTTCGAAATCAAAATCACAAAGATTTCAGACCAATAAGGGAAACTAAAAACAACTTTTAAGAAATTAAAATACAAATATTCAAAATTACAAAAGTTGATTACAAAACTTAGAAACAAATTTTTTTGGACAAAAATTAAACTAATTTCGTTAATTACGATAATAATCAAAAAGAAAAAAAATAAAATACAAATATTTAAAATTACAAAAATTAATTACAAAACTTACGAACAATTTTTTTTATAAAAAAATTAAATCTAAGCCAGACATAAATTAAATTGGGATTCAGTTGATTACGATATCAATCAATTAAGAAACTACAACTAAATATTTGTAAAACCATAAAAGTCATTTTATTATTAATGAACAACTAAAAATATTATTTTCTGAAAAAAATGACTTTCAAACGGGGTCTCTTTGCCCGGAACGGAGGGATTAATTAATAATTTGTATACGAAATTGCGGGTTGAAAAATTAATTACGGAGGGATTAATTATTAAAATTTAGGATCTTAAGTAGTATAAATAGTAATTCAGATGTATATTCTTCTCCATATAACATATAGATTTATTAAATATTTATAATTCGTGGTTGGTATCTACTACTATGATTTAATCGTATATATTCATATGATTTACCAATAAGTTATAATTAATTGTGGTTATTTGCAAAAATAAATTTTGTTTTGATATTATAATTTCGGATACGATGAAAGAGATACAAAAGTTTCAAATACAAACATAGTCATATATGAAGATTTCCATAACAGGCTTTTTATAATTAATTGTGGTTATATTTTATTTTGTAATCACGTGTATTCAATGAACATGTTTTTTATAGCACAGTTGTGTTTATTCAAATGTTATTTTCTCATTATAATTAATCAGTAAATTAAGTATGCACCAAAAGAGATTTGTATTTACAGATTTTCAATGGGTGACTACTCCTATTAAATATTACTATATAGAAACTCTGTATTTTCTACCACATGTGCATATTTGCATATCTATATATATATAATAGCAAGGGTAGATTTTTCCCTCCAAAATCTCACTTTTGAATTATTGACTTTTGAGTTACTATTCCACTCTTTCTTTCTCCTATCATCTCTGGTTGTATTTTACTTTTTCTCTCCCATCTCCTCCCTATTTTCTCTTTCATTACGAACATCTGCTCTATTTTAATTATGTTTAAACATTTTTCTCTCTTTAAACATAAAAAATAGTAACTAAAACAAAAATAATAGTTCCGAAGTCAAGAAAACAAAAAATATAAGAGGTTAGTAAAATAAAAATAATTTATAGAACAAGCCACTATAAAATTAAAAGTTACATAATCAACAAAACAAAAATAACTTAATGCGGAGGTTAGTAAAATAAAATAATTTACGGAACAAAAGTTTAAAACAAATTCTTTAAAATATATATGTAAAACAAAAATACTTTAGTAAAATAAAAATATTTGATGGAACAAAAATAATAGTTACAAAGTCAATAAAAACAAAAACAATTTAAACCGAGGTTACTAAAATAATAAATATAATTTACGGAACAAAATTTTAAAACAAATTCTTAAAAATAGCTATGTAAAACAAAAATAAATTAGTTAAATAAAAATATTTGATGGAACAAAAATAATAGTTATGGGGTCAATAAAACAAAAATAATTTAAACTGAGGTTAGTAAAATTATAAAAATAATTTACGGAACAAAAGTTTAAAACAAATTCTTAAAAATAGTTATGTAAAACAAAAATATATTGGTAAAATAAAAATATTTGATGGAACAAAAATAATTGTTACAGAGTCAATAAAACAAAACAATTTAAACTGAGGTTAGAAAAATAATAATAAAAAATTACAGAACAATTTTTTTCCGTAAAACTAATTCTTAAAAATAAAACAAAAATAATAGTTACGAAGTCACTAAAACAAAAAAAATATAATGGAAATTATTAAAATCAAAATAATTTACAAAACAAAAATAATAGTTAACAGTAAAAATAATTTCGTTATTTTGATTCTAGCTTATTTTCTTCTCAGAATTTTATTTATTCATAAAATACAAATATAATTTAATAAAAGTAATCATTCAAAAGGAAGAACTTATTTTAGTTCAGATTCTATTTGTAGGTCGGAAAAAATTCAAATTTGTTCGAAGACAGTCATTATACATAGTTTTTGAATAGTATAAATTGTTCGGGGTTGTCAGACCATGAATTAACACTTAAAATTAGTGTTCTAGAAATAATATTGAGAAATAGTGATCATGTTGCAGGTTATGCAATGGAACAAAACTAATCATCATAAATCTTGGGGATCACATTGCTGAAACAAATTTTTTGAAAGAAAGCAACGTTTGAGAAAATATTTTTATCCCAAAATTGTCATTAACTTTATTCGATTTAAGACCGTCTTTCAATTTCCAGAGAAGATAATATACATTGTTGGTATCATATGTAATGACAATTAACAAGTGTCAAAGTCAATAATTACACGTATGTCTCTTTTTGAAAAAAACAGTATTTAACCATGGACAGATTTGTCGTAGTTTATAGAGTAACAAATTATTTTGGTTTAAAGATATTGATATGCGGTGAAAATTAAAAGCCAACTAATACGAAAATAAATGTTATGTATAAGGAAATTTTTTAAAATCTATAATGATTAGTTGACGTGCGTTTAACGCACGGGTTAAAAAACCTAGTTTTCAATAAATCTTGAGAGTTATGTAATCAATTAATCAGATTTGTGTTCTCAGTACATGCTAACTACTATATAATAATAATTAAAGATGAATTTCTTTTTTTTAATAAATGTATTTTGACGAGATAGATGATTTGTGGATTCAAAAATTGAAAACTACTAGCTTATATATAGACGTAATACCATAGATTTCAAAACTACCTATTTGCTTAATTGCATTTCAACCTCAATTCCCTTGAAAGGCCGACTCCACCTCTCTATTTGATTCAATGTAGAGGTAGGCCTGTCAATGGATCGGATTTTGGTCCGAATCCGATCCGAAATTTCGGATATAGATTTGTATAATGGTCCAATAACATGAATTCGAATCCGAATCCGATAATTTATTTATTAACGGATCGGATATGGATTTAGCTATATCCGATCTGTTAAGGATCCGATCCGATCCGAAAATAAGATATTTATTATTATATATAAACATAATATACACAATTATATATGCATGTTGTCTTTTGAACTTCCTCCCTTTCATATTCTATTTGTTTTTTATTTATATGGCAAAACACACCTCCGGGCCACTGTACTATACAAAAGGTTGCAATTAGGCCACTGAGACTTCAAAATTTTCGGGATGGCCACTGTACCAGACTTATCTTGCACGTTAACCCTTTTTTTGGATGGACGTCAAGTTTGGACGTTAAGTTAGGTTAAATGTCTATTTTACCCCCGTCTTCATCATCAACATCTTCAAACCCAGAAAATCAAACCCAGAAAAGAAAAAGGGAAAAGGCGTCTACATACTTTTCTCTCTCCTTTCTCTCTCTTCACCCATCTCTCTCTCTCTCATCTCTCACCGATACCCCCATAACCCAATCGGCGAATTTACCGGCCTCACTCACTGCCCCCGCCCATCTCCTTCTCTCCCCCATCACAACCCAAGCGATCCTGCAAGATCTCCATCAATCCAGCCGCCCTGATCTTCTTCTCCGACGAATCCCCAACCTCCGTCTTCATCCGCCCAAACCCAGCTCTCTCTCCGTCCAAACAAAGCCACGCCATCCAACCTTCTCCTTCATCTTCTTCGGCGAACTAGTCGCCTCGCCGCATCCATCACCGAATCCCTCCGCTCAAATCACCAACCCCGGATCGGTCCCCGCCATCCTCGCTCATGGCAAGAAGCCGATTCCGGCCTCACATCTGAATCCTCCTCCTTCTCCGGCGAAGTCTCCGCCATCTTCACGGGACATCCATTTAGATCCGCCGTCTTCGCCCAAATCCTCCATGTCCGCCTCATCACGAGACTCGCTATGGCCTATCCTCATCAACCCCAACCTTCGTCTTCATCACCAAGCCCACCGCCGTCTCCAACCGCCGCCGGTGTCCCTTCATCTTCCCCGTCTCCGGCCAAACAGCCCCCATGTCAAATCGGAAAATCGAATTTGGGATCGAAAAATCCGACCAGATCTGTTCCATCTTCGTCTCCCTTGTATGCGATCTTCATCTCCAAGATTTCGACAGCAAACTCAGCCTCGCAAAATCCTTCCTCTCACAGTCCGCTTATCTTCCAATGTCGGCATCTCCCTCATCTCTCAACTTCATCAAATTTGCCGCCTCGTTTTTGCCTCAAACCCGCCGAGCATCCAACTCATACAAGCTTTGGAGAATTTACGTGCCCTTCTCCCTTCAAATTTGGGTTTGATTTTGGTTTTGGATTTGGTGTCTATTGGTTTGATCTAAGCATTCAAATTGCTTGTTTGGGTCTATTGGTTTGATCTGCTCATCTGTAGCTCCAAAGAAATGATGTTTAAGTGATGAAGGAGAGGGCAAAAAGGGTATTTCACTTAAAGATAACGTCAAAAGGTAACGTCCGTTAAAAAATGGGTTAACGTGCAAGATAAGTCGGGTACAGTGGCCATCCCGAAAATTTTGACGTCTCAGTGGCCTAATTGCAAGTTTTGGGTAAGTACAGTGGCCCGGAGGTGTGTTTTGCCTATTTATATATATATTTATATTTCGGATCGGATCATATATTTAATCGGATATGTTAACGGGTAACAGATTCGGATATGGATTGACATACACTTGATCCGTCGGATTATCGGATCGGATCGGATCGGATTCGGATTTACATATATCTCATACATTGACAGACCTATGTAGAGGTGGCAAATTGATTGGTATGGACAGGCGTGGGCATGTTTAAATGGGCGACAGACTCAAATGGGCGGACAAATAAGTATCCATTTAATAACATGAGTATATAGGCAAAACCCTTCATTTGGCCACCCAACTTTTCAAAAACTTGCAAGGTGGCCACCGAAAGTTTAAAACTTGCAATGAGGCCATTGAACATTAGTTAGGCTGCAAGCGAGCCTATTTTTTGGATGGACGTTAGTTCCGTCATTAAATCAGAGTTAAATCTCTATTTTGCCCCTTTAAATTGACAACTATTCTCTTTGTGTGATATTAGAAACCAAAGGGGTCCAAGTGAAAATTTTGGATTATCTTCTCTATCTCTCCGGGCTAACCCAGTTGAATCTCTCATAAACCCCAACAACAATGGAGTGGAATCACCAAACCTTGCAATTTCTATCCCAATCTTTCCTCGACACTCTCTCTCCTCTCCTTAAGCCCGTCGTAGTGCCAAGTAAAACCTTTTTGACGCCGCCGATTCCTCTAACTACGGTCTAGCCATACTTCACCTCGTTGTCGATCCATCCGTTGGTGAGCAGATTCGCCAGGCTGCTGCTGTTAACTTTAAAAACCATCTCAAAGCCTAGTAGGGACTGCAATCGGCGTCCGCCCCCATTCCCGACACTGAGGAGGATGATGAACCCTAAATTGTTAGATCCGACAAAATCACAGCTTGATGACGATGAGGATGTTGGCGGCTTCTTTTATTTCTTCCTCCCCTATTTGGGTTGTTGATGATGGGTTGTTTTCTTTCTTCCTCCTCTATTTGGGTTCTTCCCAAATTTTATCATCTGGGTTTGATGCATTCTCGGAGAAGTCTGATGAAGAAAATCTTGAAGGGGGTTTCCATAGATTTTTTGAAAATAATGGGAATTTGGATTTCCCTACAAGAAGATTTATGAATTCGAGTGATGGGTATGAAAATGATGTTAAGTCTACCGGCAATTCTAGCAGCAGGGCCGGGGAATTTAATAATGGATCACGTAGGGAAGCCAAAAATTTTGTCCGAATTTGGTGTTTCTCATGGCCAAGACCAATACCAGATCCAATGGATTTCTGGCGAGGTAAAGGACAGTTCGCAAACCCAGATCTGGCTCATAATTAAAGGACACTTTGCAAACCCAGGTCAAAAGCCCCAACCTTTCAACCCGCTGTTTGTTTCAAACCCTCACAGATTCAATCATTGAATCATTTTCTTCTACGAACGAATCGATCCCTCTCTCTCTCTCTCTGCTCTCACACTCAAACTCCCCATATCCACCAAAGCCATCGACCTCTGTCTCTTGTCGCCATCTCCGAGTCTATCTACGACCATAAATTTTTTTCTCCTTGCCCAGATCCCCCCCGACCGAGCCTCCTTGGTCTCATTGCCGACTCCTCCTCTGGACCAATCGATCCATCTCTCTCTTCTCTTACGCCAAACTCCCCATATCCACCATAGCCATCGACCTCTCTCTCCTATCGCCAGCTCTAAGTCTATCTACGGCCAGACAATTCTTTCTCCTCGCCCAGATCCCCCCTGACCGAGCCTCCTTCATCTCAGCGCCGACTCGAGGTCCATCCTCCGATCTCACTCCCTCTCTCCATTCCTCAACAATGGCCTAAGTCATATCCGTCTCCAAGTAGTCGCCACCATCTCATCTTGCCCGAGTTCTATCATCGACCCCAGACCAATTTTCCAGTTCCAGCGGCTATCCAAATTCCTATTAAGCAATTATGTTTAAACATCAAATTGTGGGTGGGTTAGAGATGACTGGTTTTGTCATTTTTTTCAAATTGAATGGCAGAGAAATGATGTGTTCGTCAATTTGTGCATTATAGAGTTGCTTATGTTTCAATTGAATCCCTTTGGGTTTCTAATATCACATAAAGGGGATAATTGTTATTTAAAGGGGGCAAAATAGAGATTTCACTCATATTTAACGGTGGAGCTAACGGCCATCCAAAATATGGGCACGCTTGCAACATTAATTTAGTTCAGTGGCCTCATTGCAAGTTTTAAACTTTCGGTGGCTGCCTTGCAAGTTTTTGAAAAGTTGGGTGGCCAAATGGTGAGTTTTGCCGAGTATATATGGACAGACACTAAATGTGTATGGGCACCTATGGGCGTCCATTTACTCATTAACATGCACTTAGCAAATAAATACAAAAATTACAAAAAATAATTTCCTTTTACAAAAAATTATCAAAAATTACAACTAACTAACTAACTAACTATATATATATATATATATATATATATATATATATATATATATATATATATATATAATTACAACCACAATAATTGGAAAAGGCTAATATTTTTGGTAACATTTTAACCTCTGTCACCATTTCTAATACAACCAAAATTTTTAAAAAGAACTCAAAAACTTTACATGACATGTTAGTGTTGGCAGAACCACTAATAATATCAAAACAATAACATATTTTCACTTTTGCTGTATGTTAATTGAAATAAAACACTCCCTTAGTTCCTTAATTTTTATATCAAATCGATTGTTTTTAAATGGAAATTTGATATATATATATATATATATATATTTGTTATAACCAGAAAATACGTAATTGACCATATATAAAAAGTACTATGATATCGAAAAAAATAAAAAAGATGAGTCAATTTTTTTAGTGGTATACTTAATACAACACCTATAAAATGCTTAATACAGCACTTTTGAAAATGCTTTTCCCAAAATACCCTTTACGTAAATTCATTTTTTAGTTTTTTTGTTAAATTTAAATTAATGTTTTGTTTTTTATTAAATTTAAATTAATGTTAATTTTTTTATTTTAATTTAATAATTAATTTAAAATCAAATTGGGATTTAAAAAAATGCTTAATAGAGATTGGGTTGAAACCAGTCCAAATGAGGGTGTTGGGTTTGGGACTACTTGGGTAGCAGTCCAAAGAGGGTTGGGTTGGGGCTGGGCAAATGGGACTGGGCTGGTGGCAATCCAAAAGACGGTTGGGTTAGGGCGAATGGGACTGGGCTAGCGGCAGTCCAAAAGACAGTTGGGTTGGGGCTGGGCGAATGGGACTGGGCTGGTGGCAGTCGCAAAACCAACACACCCATTTGGACTGGTTTCAACCCAATCCCTATTAAGCATTTTTTAAAATCTCAATTTGATTTTAAATTAATTATTAAATTAAAATAAAAAAAATTAACATTAATTTAAATTTAATTAAAAAACAAAACATTAATTTAAATTTAACAAAAAAATGAATTTACGTAAAGGGTATTTTGGGAAAAGCACTTTCAAAAATGATGTATTAAGCATTTTATAGGTGATGTATTAAGTACCGCTGTTTTTTTATTCTTAAAAACTAACGGTTACTCTTACCATTGTTGACTATTTCTTTGGCTCTAAAAACCAAACCAGAATAACAAGTAACATCCATCTCTCTGTACCTCCACACTCTCTCTGTCTTAATGAATAGTAATTGATAGAAATATAAATATAGAGAAAGAAACAATTTTGGATTATCAGGTATATAGAAGAAAAAAAATTTGATCGTGAGAGTGAAAGGTGAAAATGTGGGCTCCCATTTGTGCTTATATTATGTTAATAAAACTTAATAGTCTAAGTAGGCATGCTCATTTATGCCCAGATTAAAATCTAAGTAGGCATGCCTTTTCTTTTTTTGATCGGTTTGGGAATAAATTCCAACCCACCCCATTTGAAGAGTAAAGACCCGTTAATTCACCCAACCAACATGTCATTTCACCTATCATTCATTTATTACTCTATCCGTCCCTAATTTATTGTCTAGGTTGATCCGGCGCATCGTTTAAGAAAACATATTTGACTGGATTATTAATATTGGTTTAATGTGTAGTTTCCTTTAAAGCTCATGTGAGTGTGACCCATAATTAAAGTAGGGTGAAAAAGTAAGGGTAAAATGGTAAAAGTGATGTTTTAAAAAGGTAAGTTTCAAAGTGGACAATTATTTTGGGATGGACGAAAAAAAAAGGACGATAATTTAAGAACGAGGGGAGTATTATTTAAGTATTCAATGAGAGCTGACTCTTCGATTACATTGGTGATTTAGATTAGGAAAAAGAGATTTAATGCTCCTCAGCCAAAACGACACAGTTTGGCATCCGAATTTCTTTTACTTTTCACAAAATCAACTTAAAATTATTTTTTGATTTTATTTTTGAGAGAATTTATTTTGTCTATTATAATAATTTATTCACTATATTTATATAATATTATATTATGTAAACAATTATAACCCTATCTTTTTAAGATTTTAATGTCATCAATTATTTTTTAGTGAAAATGAATAAAAGAAATTATAAGATGTAAATAAATATAATTTTGATTTTATGGGTTTTATAGACATATAAATATTATGAAAATATTTAGTTTAAATTTTTCAAGCGCATCTCATGAAAAAAAACATAATGATTAATTTATTTTGTAGAAAGTATGAATGACATTAATAATAAATAATAATTACTAGCTTTTAATTTGTTATGTCGTAAAATAAAAAAATTATTTGAAATTGAAAATATCACATTAGTGGATAACAATTTAAGGATACGCTTATCACATTATAAATTAGTTGAATATTATAGTAGGAATAACAACTTTATTATAAAATTAAATAAATTGTATTCCTGTAACAATAGCACAAGCCGAAAGTATATGATTCTTTAACTGTAAAGAATTATATTGACTATGGAGTCGCAAAAGGGCGTGCGATTCATTGCGCTCTGATCCCACTCCAATCCCAAAATCTCACGGTTAAATAATATACAAATGGCCTCCGATCGTACCCTCTTTCATTGCGCTGTCCTCTCCCACCTCCTCATCGGACCACCCACTTACATCGCCTGCCAATTCATCACCGCCCCCTACGGCAAGCACCACCGCAACGGGTGGGGACCCACCATCCCTCCAGCCTTAGCCTGGTTTCTAATGGAAAGCCCCACCATCTGGTTAACCCTACTCCTCTTCCCTTACGGCCAGCACCGCTCCAACCCACAATCTCTAATTTTAATCTCACCTTTCCTCTTTCATTACATCCACCGCACCTGCATCTATCCTCTCCGCCTCTACTCGAAAACCAACCACCGGAAAACCACTCATAAGACCAACCCAGATAGCCGGCAAACCGCTGAAGGGTATCCCATTATTGTTGCCTTGATGGCATTCGGTTATAATTTACTAAATTCTTACTTACAAGCCAGGTGGGTGTCTCAGTATGCTGACTATAACAGTGATGGGTGGTTTTGGTGGCGGTTTGCCGGCGGATTGGTGGTTTTTTTAAGCGGTATGGCAATGAATGTAAGGTCTGATTTAGTGTTAGTGGGCCTGAAAAGTGAAGGGGGTGGGTACAAGATACCAAAGGGAGGTTGGTTTGAATTTGTCAGCTGCCCCAATTATTTGGGAGAGTTAGTGGAATGGTTAGGTTGGGCTTTAATGACATGGTCCTGGGCTGGGCTTGGGTTTTTTCTCTACACGTGTGCCAATTTGGTGCCCCGGGCACGTGCGAATCACAAGTGGTATTTGGAGAAGTTTGGGGAAGACTATCCAAAGAGTAGGAAGGCAATCTTTCCATTTTTGTATTGAGATCTTAAAAGAAAAGGAAATTATTGTCAATCGTTTTCTCTTTTGGGTTAAATATTGATTTGTCCTATAATTGAAATAAACAGCAATTTTGATTGATTTAGTTACCTTCCTAACCAGTCTCAAGCACATATACGTCTTATTGAACTCTCAAGTAGCTTGATTCCTTGTTCGTTTTGATGGTTCATGGCTGTGTTAGTGGCTGAGACTGAGAGCCCTCATAGCCCAGGCACAACGACCCTTTTATCATGGGTTGCTCTACGGGCTCTACCCATTGAGCTCAAAGCCCATCGTGCTTGTCAAATACCCTAGCCTCGCACTTTTTTTTTGTTTTGTTCAAGTTCTCATTAACGTTTTTATTCAAGTTCTAGTTAGAAACTGAATGAGTCCTTTATCACTCCAAGCATCATTACTCTGTAATTTGGGATTCATTACTAAAATAAGTGTATTGATACAGTATTAGATTTGGGGATCTTCTCGAATGCCAGATTAGGAGGATCAGTTCATGCTATTCAGCCCTATGAAAGCGATGAATTAACGCAAAAGAAGAGCATGACCGTGGTAAATGGACAAGCTCAAGTTCAAAGTTGTTTAGGTCACAAGTCTTAAACTGCGCATAAGATGGCAAACAACAGTTGGTCACAAGTCTTAAAATCATGTTTTGCATAAGTGCTAATAGGACTAATAGGCCGGATGTTACACAAAATGCTCTTGTGCAGCAAGTTACACTTGCATCAACGGCTGCGGTGACAGAGGTGACAGTATAACACATTAATAATTGTCCTACTTTGTAGAAATAACAATGACAACCATTTTTATGTCGACAAAAATCATCTAAATACATCTTTTGCCAAGTCCAAGTATAGCTTAATAGTTTACCCAATATGTAAAATCTGACACTCAAATTTGCAACGTGGACAAACGCAGCAGCTAAGCCTGAGCACCAATACCAATAAACGCAGCAGCTAAGCCTGAGTTAAGGTGTTTGTAATTATTGTATAACACTGTTATGAGTAGCGGGATCGAGGTCATTATATGTACACCATTTTGGTAAAGGATAATTATTAACCAAAATATAAAGTTAGTGGATGATATATATTCAAATTGACAGCAAGTTGGTGTATTGTGTGTAGTTGTCATTGATCTACTTTTGGGCTTTTCAATGTTTAATGCTTACAGATAGCTAGTGACAACATTGTATGTTATAAGATATAGTGTTCAAATACTTGTTAATTGTCGCGTAATATTTTATGATGTAATAGGTACTATTTACCTATGTTGGTGATTGAGCATGATGTCCAGAATTTGTGGACTCAGCAATTGTCTTTTGGTTTTTGTGTTGGGATTAGAGGAGTACCCATGTGTTGATCTTGATGGCCAGTAGTTACAGACACAATTAAGATTTTAAGGTAATGCGTGGTAACTATGTGTTTTATGAATAATATAGATTCAATGGTCTTCTTGAGATTGTCATAAGAGAGTTTAGTATTTACAGATTTGTTTTTTGTAATGGACCAGTGAACTACTTTTGTATTGTTTAACGTTTAGTACTTGTAAACGTTACATTTGTTATCGTTGAGATGATTTAGCTATAATGTTTATTTAAGCAAATGGATGTTTGGTGTTTATATACGAGCAAAGATTATATACCAAAAAATTGATTAACAGACTTGTTTAGTATTTACAGACTTGTTTTTTGTAATGGACCAGTGAACTACTTTTATATTGTTTAACATTTAGTATTTGCAAACGTTACATTTGTTATCGTTGAGATGATTTAGCTATAGTGTTTGTTTAAGCAAATACATGTTTGATGTTTATATACGAACAAAGATTATATACAAAGAAATTGATGAACACTCATATCTCTATTTGTATATAATCTTTAGTGGGGAGTGAAAAAAGAAGAAGATCAGAACTATAATTAAAATTCAAAGAAGTCCTAATTATTAAAATTCCCTTATAAAAATTCACACAGAACACAAATTTATCTCTCCCCTTTTACCCCAAGAAAAAAAAGATGAGAAAGTGTACGCAATTGAGACTAGAGAGGGGTTTTTAAAGGCATGATACTGGTCCAATGAGTCCATAGCAGCGTCGACAGCCAAAGAGTATTTGAAGCGTCCGAGTCTCTAGTTAGTTACTTATAGGAGTAATACATAACAAACAAAGTAATTGATTTTGCCATAAGCGAGGCATTAGGTATGAATCTTAATTTCTATAATCAAGCAATTAGATTAGTACTCCTATGTCAGTAAAAAAACACACAAAGTAGGAAGAGGTGGAAGATATCATAGAGATTCTACAAATATAAGGAAGAATAAGATGAACTAAAAAACAAGCCTCATCAATGACATGAACAATTAAAATAAAATTCAAAATTCCAACACCCATTTTTGGCCAAAATCAAACATGGAGAATTGAAATCACTTCGTTTTTGCTCTCGGTAAAAATTATTCTACTCGCTGAAAATTTCTTGGGACCAAAGAAAAAAATTTAAAATTATAGACCGGCAGTGAGGAGAAGGGGGAGTTGGGATGGTGGGGCGGCGTAGGGGTATTCTAAGCCAATATTCTGAGACCCGAGGAGAGAGAAAAACTGCAAGGCAAAACCGTCGTTCACACATGCGAAGGTGAAATGTGATATGGACCGTATGATATCGGTAAATGGGTAAATCAATCATAGTCAATTGCACACGGATAATGCTATATGTTTTATAGTATTTAGACTAGATTTTGTACCTGTTCCTATGACACAACGTCAGTATGAGACGGTGTTAGTATTCGAATAAATTGAATTTTGTAAGAGTCAGATTAATGTTCACTGCAAAATAAAAAAAACATTTTAATGACTGCAAAATTTGTGACTTTATGGTGACATACATGCATGACCAGTAATTATAATAATATTTTAATTTTAAAAATTTAGTAATTATATTTGTTAAAAATAAATCATGACTAGTAATTAATTTTTACCAATTCAAACGTGGTAATTTTGTTTGGTAAACATAACAAAATTGTGGTTAATAAAATATTGGAGATTATTTTAAATAACAAAATTTGTGTTTCAAAAAATTAAGCTACAGTACATAGTAGTTATGTTTGGTAAAAATAACAAAATTGAGGTTATTAAAATATTTAAATATGCATTTCAAAAAATTAAGCTACAATACATAGTTTATTTATATTAAAGTAACATTTTTTTTTTTTTTTTAAAAAGGTTGGAGGGGACATAGACCGTACCCCAACCCTTATTTTTTTTTATTTTAATGCCTTGAAAGGCTACAATTATATATATATATGATGCCTTTGGTGTGGCTCGAACAAATGGTGTTTTGGGGTTTTTATTTTGATCCGTTCGAATATCGAACGAAAACATCATGGCTAATAAAATATTTAAAAAATGGAGAAAACGAAAATGATCTATTAATTCGAATATTGAACGAAATTGAACAAAAAATTAAGATGCAGTACATAGTTTATTTCTATTGAAGAAACAAAACAATCATGTTATTTGGGTTTATATTTTGATCCATTCGAATATCGAATGAAAACAAAAACAAATTTGAAATACATTCATACACCTTTCTAATATCTGAAAAATACACAAACTATTAGTTATTATGATATTTGATATATCAATTGAATTTAATAAATTAATGAAATATTTTACACGGACAAATGGACAATCCATAAAAAAAATTAATCTTAAAATACAGTCAATAACCATTTTGCATTCCCAATCAAACAAATTCTTAGAAGCAACTGTGTACAGAATCAATCTACGATTTTTTTTTTTTGAATTAAAAAGTATTGGTTATGCCATCTGGTTGATAATCCAAGTGCCGGATATTTCCAAGCTCGGCAGAAGCGGAAGAAAAAAGGAGTGATGCAATAGCAGATTTATATGCGAGCAGAGTGGTCCCGGTTGGCTGAAGCGTGCATGTAATAGACATTAGATAAAGAGAGAAGGTGGTCGGTCTCTTTTATTCTTTTATGCAAGAAGGTTCTTTTTTTTTTCTATAACCGACATATGGGCGTCCTTCAATTCTTCAAATTAATAATCTTATGCTAATACCAAGACACATAAATTGGCTGATGATGGAGAACGCTGAAGAACTTACAAATTCCGACGGAGAGGAAACGTTGGATGGCGAGACGAAGACACACATGAGAGGAATTAACCGATGATGTTGAACTAGGGATGGTGAGAATCAAGACACAGAGAAATATAATATATAGATAGAGACTGACACAAAAAAAAAAAAAAAAAAAAAAAGGTAGAGGAAGAAATAGTTGGAGAGGAAGAATTGAAGAGAGAGAAAGAGAAACATGAGAGGAAGAAAAAAAAGGAGAAGAAAGACGGGAGAGAGAATAAACCGTAATTAACACCGTAATTCACCTGCAAATAAACCGTAATTTTCACTGTAACTCATAACCGTAGTTCACACTGCAATTCAATTTTGTAAAAGTCGGATCAATGTTAGAAAAAAATTACATTTTAATGATTGCAAAATATGTTATTCATCACCTATAAAATACTTAATACAACACTTTTAGTTATACAATTACTATATTACCCTTAGTCATATATATATGTGTGTGTGTGTGTGTGTGTATAAACAACAAAATTTAGAACAAAAAACTTTCATAAAAATAAATTCTCTCTGAATTTTATCTCTTCCTCAATTCAAACAAGGTATGTTTTCTAAACACATTCTTTGTAATTTTGATTTGTGTTCATGAATAGAAAAAAATTGAATTTTTTCTGAAAACTGTCGCCCTACTCCACCACCAGTTGGCTCCTTGGCTAGCTGACTACCTGGGTTGGTGGTGTTAGATTTTGTTAGTTTTAGTTAGTTTCAGTTAGTTTCTAATGGGTTGTTAAAGTTAGTTTTATAACTTTTCTGTTAGGTCCCTTAAACATTTGCTACTTGTTATTATTAGCACTTGCTCTTTGATATGAGTTGTTCAATTAATTTGAATTTGTTATAAATATATTACATATACGTTTAATCTTTAAATTAATATTTTTATTAAATATGTTTGTGAATAAGAATGAATAAAAAGAATATTTTTTTTATTTTTTAAAATTTATATTGTCAATTAATATTGTAATTAAATGTTATAATTGTTGTTAGTTGAATAATAAATGATAGTATAGTATTTGTTTAATAATTATATTCAGTGTAAAGTTATAGATTAATTAAAAAATATTAATTTATTAATTTTTTAAATTAAATAAAAATATATATTAATTAATTGTTAAGTAGGAATATAGTTAGTATAAATAAATCAACGTAATTAAGAACACTTTGGTATTAAATATGTTTGTGAATAAGTATGAATAAAATGAATAGAATTGATTTAAATATTTTAAAATTTTTAGTTGAGTATTAAATGATATTATTTGTGAATAAGCATGAAAAAGTAACTAAAATTGATTTAATTAATCTATAATTGATATTATTTAGAAAAAAATTATATATATTAATTGAGCATAGTTACCATAGGCATGGGGAGGAGGAGGATGTTAGTAGAGGGAGAAGATATGGAGTCCCTCCAGCTTGAGGTAGAGGAATACTTCCTCGCTTTAGGGAGAGGATATTGTAGCGACGTGATGATGATGATGAGGATGAGGTAGAGGAGGAGGATTGAGGCAGACAGATAGGTGCTAGCCATCCTCCCCTATGAGGTGGACGTGTAGGTCCAGGAGGTAAAAGATATCCATGTGTTCGGCGAGGAGAAAGACCTTCTTTTGGTAGGGGGCGAAGTCAAAATGGTACGATGTTGCGGAGTCTTATCCAGGAGGCCCACATATATAAGATGTTCTGACTTGTTTTAATGGTCATGTTGCATATGTGATATGGAATGAAGATGTAAATTTAAATGTATCTTGTTAGTAGTATTATTAATTTTAAATATTTTTTTCGTTAAATGTTAATAAAATAAGTTAATGTTTTATTTATTTTAACAGGAAATTGAAGTTTTGAAATACCAATCGCAAACTGAACGCATAGCTACATGGGCGATAGTCAACCAGCAAACCCTCGACCATATTATAAGTTCTAACTTGTTTCATTTGAGGGATATCATGTTTCATGACTTCAACATGCCTTTATTATCAGCAATTATCGAGAGATGACATCCCGAAACTAATAGTTCTCAAATGTCATTTGACGAGTTCAATATTACACTACATGATGTCCGACATACTTTACGAATTCCCGTTACTGAGAAATCCCTTATCTCGAAGATGGGTGTTGGAGTTGTAAAGATTTATCTTGATAATATTCTTGGTAGGACCACGTCTAAGTTAGATGCCGAGCTTAAGTCGAGTTTCATTAAATTAACAGTTTTTTTTAAGGAAATTAATAATTCCTCAATTACTGAAGACTGGGTAATGTTTGAAATGTCTCTAAGTAATAACATTTAGCTTAACCGTCACTATTGCACGTGACATTGCTACTTGTTCCAGCCCGATTTTGAATAGCATGTGCCCATTCGATACCATGATATTCGAATTTGATATTTTTTTTTTCATTTTTTCACCACTAATCTCTCATAGATCTTTAATCACAAACATACAACATATCCATAAAAAAATACAACATTTCTAACAAGTTAAAGCACAAAATCAATATTAAATATAACACTTATTTGAGTTCATCAAATTTCCCCTACACTTAAATGGTGTTTGTCCTCAAGCATATTGAATCTTTATGAACATGTTCACTATTCTTCCAAGTTCCAACCAACCCAAGAGAATCAGACATTATTCTCATCTTGTCATCAAATGTGCATTCTCATATTTAAAATTAAAATTCAATCAAAGTGATGAGCATTCCACCATTTTTCAATTTTAATTGATTTGTATATCTCCAAAATTATCCTTCGATATCACATATGTAAGACTCAACTATCCTCACGGTATCACTCAAATCACACAAAAGTGTTTAAATAGGGAAAATAAACTATTTAGAAATTTAATTAAAATTACTAAAATATAAATTTAAAGAATAAACTATTTTTTTCCAATTGTGGTGGGAAAATAAAAATAAAAAAAATGAAAAATATATTTGTAGTTAAAGCATCACCAATGCAATCATGTATTTTATCTAAT
Source organism: Codonopsis lanceolata (assembly GCA_013146195.2). NCBI lineage: Eukaryota > Viridiplantae > Streptophyta > Magnoliopsida > Asterales > Campanulaceae > Codonopsis > Codonopsis lanceolata. The sequence continues at coordinate 85,537,612 of CM028381.1, forward strand.
GTGCTCGTCGGTAATTAACACCCTCAATCATATGTGACATTTTTTTTCCATTCATTCACATTCAATTAATATGAAGATCTTTAATGCAAATGTAGATTGATTTTATATAAAATGCGTCCCACCACTAAAATGAAATTTGACAAAAAAAATTTTAAAAAATAAAATAAATGAACAACCAATAGAAAGCGTTTTTTCTCAAAAAAACATTGAGTAAGATATATTCACACCCTCAAGTAGAATGTGAAATATTGATATTTTTATCCACAATATGAAAAACATTGATTGACACATTATATCCACAATTGTATTGGCGAAACTTTTTTTTTTTTTTTCAAAAAAATGTATAAATCCTTGGTAGTACCTAATTTATTTTCACATTCACACTAACATTGTATTTGTTAGTTGATATTTGAGGTTTTTAGAGAGTTATATTGATAGTGCTTATTAAATAGAATTATTTTTTGGAATGTTAATTTATTAATTTAAAAAGTGTAAATGACACAAAAAAACGAAGAGTTTTAGAGTTTCAAAAAGTATACAAACTACAAAGTTAAACCTGCACAAATAAGAATGTATTGTTTGAAACCAAGAGTTTTAGAGTTTCAAAAAAGTATACGAAATTAAACTTATTAAGTGACTTTAACTGAGTTTAACATAAACTTAATTTGGGTAGTTTTATGCTCGTTCAGACTCTCCACTAAAATATGAGCATACACACACTTAAATTTTAATCTAGGCATAAATGAGCATGTCCACTTAGACAATTAAGTTTTATGGGCATAAATGGGTGCCCACATTTCCACCTCTCACTCTCATGATCAATTTTTCTTCTTCTGTATACCTGATAATCCAAAGTTATTTCTCTCTATATATTTACATTTTTATAAATAATCATTCATTAAGACAGAAAGAGTGGGGGTAGAGAAAGAAACTAGAGAGAGAGATGCATGGCTGCTACTTGTTATTCGGGTTTGGTTTTCAGAACCAACGAAATAGTCAGTAATGGTGAGAGTAACCGTTATTTTTTAAGAATAAAAAATTGACGTTTTTTTTATTTTTTTTCGATATCATATTACTTTTTATATACGGTCAATTATGTATTTTCTGGTTATGAAAAAATATATATATTAGATTTTCATTTAAAAACAATCGATTTGACGTAAAAATTAATGAACTAAGGGAGTATTTTATATGGTAAAAGTGAAAATATATTATTGTTTTGATATTATTAGTGTTTCTGCCAACACTAACACATCATATAAAATGCTTAATACTCATACGACACTTTTAAAAAGTATTTGACCAAAATACCCTTTACCTAATTTAAATTTTTTGTTTTTTTGTCAAATTTAATTTAACAAATTTTACAATTAAAAAACTACAATAGTTTAAACACAATTTATTAATTAAATTGATAAATGAATAACATTTGAATTGGGTTTAAATTAAAACAATAAATAAAAAAATAAAAATGGACTGTTAGGAATGCAACCAATCCAGTCCCAAAGTAGCCCACCCCTATTTGGACTGCCACCAACCCAGTCCCAAAGCAGCCCACCCCATTTGGACTGCCACCAACCCAATCCTGAAGCAGCCCACCCCATTTGGACTGCCACCAACCCAGTCTCAAAGCAACACACCCCATTTGGACCGATTCCCAACCAGTCCCTAACAGCCCATTTTTTATTTTTTTGTTTTAATTTAAACCCAATTCAAATATTATTTATTAATCAATTTAATTAATAAATTGTGTTTAAATTATTGTAGTTTTTAAATATAAAATTATGTAATTTAAATTTAAAAAAAAACAAAAAATTTAAAATAGGTAAAGGATATTTTGGTCAAATAATTTTCAAAAGTGTTGTATTAAGCATTTTGTAGGTGTTGTATTAAGTATCACTGAGTAAAATGAGCGCCAATGCCCATTTAGTGCTCGCCCATATATGATCATGTTATTAAATAGACACTTACTCACCTGTTCATTTGATCACATCGTCTATTTAAGCCCGTCCACACCCACCTATGCCCGCCCATTTACCATTTCTAATAGGGATATATATGAACTTAGTTTCGACAATTGTATATACTTTCTCCTTTCCTTCCTTTTTACATTATTTATTTTTAATTATTATAAAAAATGAAAATCTTAAACTAAGTTTTCAAATAAAGAAGACAAAAATGTTATTCATGATTTCTCGAACTTATCTAAATTGGTCCATTTAGACAAATGGTTGAAAGTACGTACACGTTTATTCTATGAAATCTCGCAATTATTCTAACGAAGTTACCATAAAAATTTAATTTTGAGACTTTTAAGATAAAATAATTATTTTAACAACTTTTTGGAGATGAGTAAAAAAAAATCTTAGTATGAGTTGGGGTTCAGTGTCGCGGCTTCGTTGACCACCAACGACATTCATTTCATTTGTTTTAAAAAATTCACTTACTTAATTGAACTAGTACACAAAATATATATAAATAAAAAAAATTATATTTTCTTAGTCTCAAAATTATCGTCTGGGTTAACTTGAAACACGTTTTAAGAAAATATATTTAACTGGATTATTAATATTGGAATTGTGTGTGGTTTATTTTAAAGCCCATGAATATGTTACCTAAAATTAAAGTTAGAAAAAAAATAAGGATAAAATGATAGACGTGATATCTTAAAAAGAAAATTTTCAAAAACACAATTATTTTAGATCGAACGAAAAAAAAATCATGACAATAATTTTAAGACGGAAGGTGTAGTACAATGTAATGTACTCCCTTCGTCTCTAAATTATCGTCCTAGTTGACTCGACACACAAATTAAGTAAAAACAATTTACTTGATTATTTATATTGGTTTAATGTGTAGTTTTTTAAAAGTTTATGTGTATGTGACACATAACTAAAATAAGATAAAAAAGTAAGGATAAAGTGATAAAAGTGATGTTCTAAAAAAGTAAGTTTGTAACTAAATAATTATTTTAAGAAAAACGAAAAAAGAAATAAGAATGATAATTTAGGGACGGACCCACGGAGGGAATAATATACATAATGTAAATACTCCTTATGATGAACAAACTTCACTGTGATGTACAAAAAAAACTATCGTCTAGTCAATATTCTTGCTGAATGTACACTCTGTATAATTTATTCTCCTTTATCATAGCCCGTGACTCTCTAAGAGTTGGTACAATGGAGTAGCATTTGAGCGCTACTGACCAAATTATTCATCCAATAGGAGATTATTCGGTAGCTAAATTAAGAAAGTAAAATTTGGGTAGCTTTGTACGTTCTCGGAAGCCAAGGGGTTTGAACCAGTTGCAAAAACACCCAAAACGACAACCCAAGGGCAAAACACAATCTAAAAGAACAAAATCAATGGTCATATTTGAAAAAGGTGGCCACCTTTCCATGTGTCGCAGTTTGAATGATCCGTCATAGTTTTTTATTTTTTATCCGATTTTTAACCTTTTTTTCACCTTAAAAATTATTATTATTTTAAATATTTTTTAAATAAAATCTACATATTTTTATTTATAAATAAAACTTGGTTTGCTGCATTTAGATAGCAACTCAATTTTCTACAATTATATATATATAATATATAATGATATAATATAATTGAGATAAATATAATGGGATAGATAAAATTATTGAGATTTATACCCCCGCTATAAAATGTTTTTTATTAGGTATCTTAGAATAGATTAAAGATATTTTTTGATGTATTTTTAATAAATCAGAAATTTAATTTAATTTCATGTTATTTTTAAGACATAAATTCAGTTTTCAAGTCTTTTACTCTATTATATCAATATTTAATAAACCAATAAATCGCTTCCCAACAACTTCGATAACCATGCTTTTTCTTTTTTTTGATTGGTTTGGGAATAAATTCCAACCCACCCAACCAACCTGTTATTTCACCTGCCGTCATTTATTATTATTTAAGTATTCAAATGAGAGCTGACTCTTCGATTGCATTGGTGATTTAGATTAGGAAAAGGAGATTTAATGCTTCTCAGCCAAAACGACACAGTTTGGCATCCGAATTTCTTTTATTTTTCGCAAAATCAATTTAAATTTATTTTTTATTTTATTTTTGAGTGGATTTATTTTGTGTATTATAATAATTTATTCACTATACTTATATAAGATAATATTATGTAAACAATTATACCCCTATTTTTTAAGATTTTAATGTCATCAATTTTTTTTTGTGAAAATGAATAAAAGAAATTATAAGATGTACATAAATATAATGTTGATTTTATGGGTTTTATAGACATATAAATATTATGAAAATATTTAGTTTAAAATTTTCAAGCGCATCTCATGAAAAAAACATAATGATTAAATTATTTTGTAGAAAGTATGAATAACATTAATAATAATTACTAGCTTTTAATTTGTTATGTCCTAAATTAAAAAAATTATTTGAAATTGAAAATATGACATGATGCGTCCAAGAAATTTGGATGCACTGTATAAGCCCAATCTGAACACCTGGCTTTCAACGTGTCCGTGAATTCTCAAAGCTCAACTCTGCAATATGAAAAAACAACCGTAAACTGGGCAAGGGCACTCCCTGCAAAGGCCCTTCGGCGTAAGAATCAGTACAAGATTCAACAAGGAAAAAGCAATTTGGCAGAGTTTTGGCTAGAAAATTAGATTGTGCGTACATTTCTCCTTCATTTTCCAAGGTTTTATACTTACCGGAAGGCATAACTGCCGATAACCATTATTAACTGCCCATGATCGCCATTAACTGCCCATAAATGGGCGTGACCTTTAATGACCGGCACATTAATGAGCCCACTAATAACGATGATTTAAATAAGGAATTCCCCAGTCATTACTGCTAACTGAAACTCTTGCTCGGACGTGACCGCCCTCAACTGTTACATTGATCTGTCCCAGACACAAATGTCCTCATCTGATGACGGCTCGTGTTTGACGAGCATAAGTAATCATGCTTGCATATCAGTCTTGCTCGCTAGTCAAGCCCCCAGCTCGTAAGCAACTCACCTGATAAAAGCCAAAGCTTTACTCGCTTGCTCGGATGAAGGCTTTGCTCGCTTGCTCGGATGAAGCCCACCTGCTTGGCACGTGACTCATGGCTTGGGCCTATTGGGCCGAGCAGTTCAGTAGCCCCCTACTCCTTGTTTCACCGAGCATTCATGCTGGTGACGAGGAGGAGCCCAAAAATTCGAAGAGCATTTTCCAAAATAATCAACTCCTTTAAATACGTAACCCAAATAATATTGGAGCCAAAATTCGAATGGACGGCTTCCCAAAAGACGTTTTTAAAGGAGGTGTTTACCAAAATTCGATCCTGTCAGCCGTCAGCCGCCAACCTTGAGAAGACAGGCGCAATTTTTCACGCCTCATTAAATGCTGCCTTGTTTATAGTGCCTGATGATTCATACCCCCAAACCGGCGGTTCAGCTAGGTATAAAAAGCAAAGTTTACTTCCCTTCAAAACTTTACCATTTACGATTTCCTGAGAAAACTTGAGAGAAGAAGTCAATTAAGGACCTTGCAGACTCGAATCAAGAACAAGCTCCCAGATTCAATCTTTACAAAGCTTTCGAAATCGAAATTCGGGTCTTCAAAAACCACCAGGTATTTCACGCTTCTCCCTCCCATCTTTAATTGCATTTTCTTCTTCCAAATTCTGAATTAGGGTTTATGCTGTTTAAACCCCATTTTAATTCTCAACGAATTGCCCATACATTTAGATATTGCAAACCTCGTCCGATCCACATTGCTCCACTGTCTATCACCCTCTTCAATCCAAAACCAAGGAATCGAGAAATATATGATCAGTGCCATGTTCACTGTTCTCCCGACCTATTTGCCAGTCTCAATTTCACTTGTCGTTATATCCCACCTGGTCAAGGTTTAACCCGCACTTCTCGATTCCTTTTCCTGTAGGATGTCTAAATAAGATACAACGATAGATTGAAGGCCAGAGTTACGACCATGGAGCACCAGAAGAAATCCCTCCGTCTTCGACTTCATCTTCTGAAGAGAGCGAGCAAGAAGAGATTCCCCTTATTACTCACCGACGAAAACCCTTACAACTAGCGCGAGCAAGGAGTGAATAACAGCCCCCAAATTCCTTATGAAACCATGCGAGCAGAAAATCCTCCCTGTTTAAACAATCAACCACCTGGGCCAAGCCAAACTTTGTTTGTTCCTACCTCCTCATATTCTTCCCCTTCAATCAGGTGGGAAGATTTGAATTCCGAGGAAGAGGTCAGCACCTGGTTCTACTCTCTAGGAATTGACCCCAAGCTATACCGAGTTTGTGCTTTCGACTTGGACATAGACACCGAAGGCCATAATTTCCAAGGGGACAAGATGGTGTTCTATTTTGATTTCTTTCAGGCCGGGCTTCGTCTCCCTCTCGACCCGTTTATTGTTGAATTACTGAATGCCTCCAATACTCTTCCTTGTGACCTGACCCTAACTACCGTCAGATTCCTAGTATCCTTCACCGTTGCTTGTAGGTCGCTCGGTTTCGAACCCGATATGACGCTATTTCGAAAGTTCTTCCTTCTCTCCCTTGAAAAAAAGTCTGGTCGTATCAGCAGCCGATCAAACCACGCCTACTTCAAACTTCTCACGGAAGGACCCAACAAAGTCAATGGTTGGGATTCAAAAGCTTTGCTTGTTGAATCGAGCATCAACTGGCCCTTTGCCCCTTACCTCTCCGACTATGGACTTCCCGAGCACGAAAAAAACGCCTACCGAGCTGGAGAACCTCGAATAGCTAAAGCTTTCAGGGCTCTACGGGAGCAAGAAGGCGGCGGCCGACAGATTTCGTGTTTGACTGGTGAATTCTTACTTCTGACCTCGGTCTTCTACGATTAGCTAGGATCTCCTACCTGCCCAATGAAGGAGTTGAACCTCGAATTGTTCTTGATCCAGAAACTCCTCATCCATATTGGGGCTCTTGTCATGGGAAAAAATTCCTTAGTGAGTGCGAGGAATGTGCTCGCACCGGAGCTCTCTGCCGACCTTCCTTCTCGCTGACTGGTTTACACTTCAATTGCATCTTACCTTATTATCCTTGCAAATCCATGTCTTCTTCTTTATAATACTCATTTTAACTTATGCAGATATGAGGCAACTAACTGACGTTAGCAAGTTCATGCAAGCTACTAAGAAAATCTCAAACAAGCGAGCTAAGCATCTTTCAACCCAGCCTGCTGTCAGTCTTCCCATTGTCCCCGCCAACACTTCCAGCCGCGGGACTAAACGCAATCAACCTGAGGCCAGCCAACCTGCAACAACTACTATCCCGACTGCGTGCGAGGCGTAAGCATCCCTCCCCCCGTTATCAATGTTGAACCGAGTGAGAGCCCAAGAAAAACAAGACGCCGAGCAGAAAAAGCTGCGGTCGAGGTGAACATCCCATCCTGGCAAAAGGAAGATTTTGTCATGCCCGATGACCAACCAAAAGCGGCTGCCCTCATCAGAAAACTGGCGAATGTGCCCGACCTCGATAACATCAACATCAACAAACGGAGTGGTTTTCAAGCCACTACCGGCCTTGGTCTGATGAAACGACTCCATCATAGTGGAGTCCAAAAGAAGTATGGCAACCAAGCGAGCTCCGTCCTGATCGGGGAAATGGGAATGTGCATGACTGAGGTAATGTTTTCTTCCTATAACCTTATTTCCCTTGCATTCCCCCTCTTTTAATCAATATCTCTTCTTGCAGATTGCCAATAAGTCAATACTGATGTATGAGCGCTTAATAACCAACCTCAACAACAACAATACCCTCACCGCTGAGAAGAATGAATTGGAAGAGAAAATCAACTCCATCCGAGCTGAACTCAAAAATACCGAGGAATCCCTTACGAGCAAGGTGACCGAGCTCTCCAAAATCGAAGCCGAGAAGAAAACCTTGGAATCCCAGCTACAACTTTCCAAAAAATATGAAGAAACAGCCCTGAATAACATAAACGGGGTGCGCAAAGAGCTTCGCTCTTGTCAAAGTGACTTGGAGGCTGCTAATGCCATGGTTACTGATCTCGAGCAGAAGTTGGAGTCCAGCTCTTTGACAAGCGAAGAGGAAAAACAAAAGATCATCGAAGATTATAAGAGCTCTGACGACTTCGCTAGCTGCATTGAAGGTGAGGCCTATCCGTTCTTTTTGCAGGGCATGAACCATATTCTGAGGCAAATTGCTTGTAGCGGGCTGGAGATCCGGCCCGAGCAACTTGCTGAGTGGGGAGCCAATCCATTATTCAGCTCGTCTGCCCGCCCTGGTCATGCCCTCGTGACCTTGAACGAAGATGAACTGGAATCACTGGCCGAAGCAGATGTCGAGAAGGGCTTGTCTCCATGGAATCCACCTCATGTCACCAATCCCACTGTTATCGAATTAATGACCCAAATCTGGGGGTCCCAAGCTCCCCCCTCAATAGATGAGACTGCTCCCAACCAGGCCGACGACGAAGTAATAATCCTGGAAACTACTACCGAAGCAACAAACGAACCAACTCCAACAAGCGAGAACAACAATGCTGCTCCTTGTGCATGAAGACATTATTAGGGCATGCGTGCCTTTCTGGCCTCTGTGCCTTGTTTCACAAACAATTTACGTTTCAAGTCTGTAATATGTCTACAAATCACTTTTCTTTTTGGATAACTGCTTTTATATCTCTAAGTTTTTCCCGAGCAAAGATACCCTTTACTCGAACGGAAGCGATAACTAGTAGCCAAACTATCCCGCTCGAACACCAACTCCTTTTACGAGCATAAAGCTCTCTATGCTCGTAAAGAGAACAATCGAGGACCGGGAAAAGCTCACCCCTCAAACCAAGTCTCTTCTCGAACATAAAGCCCTTTATGCTTCGAAGAAGAAAAATGATCGAGGAAACACTTAACTCGAACATCAACTCATTAAACGAGCAAAATCACCTCATGCTCGATAAAGAGAATAATCGAGATAAAAGCATCACTTTTTCAAAACAAAATTGAGAAAGCACAATTGAACTTAGCTATACTCATTTTTCACAGGATGGAAAACCAAAGAACTACATACTGCCATTATCAATTACCAGTAATATTTCTTTAGATGATCTGCATGCCACGAATGTTTTAACTCGTCACCATCCTTTGTTCGCAACATGTAAGTGCCTTCCTTAATGATCCTAGAAATCTGAAAAGACCCTTCCCAATTTGGTGACAACTTTCCCCATTCAGCTCGATGACCCGTTGCCTTAATCTTACGGAGGACCCAATCCCCCGCAGCAAACGATCGAACACGAACCCTTTTATCGTGGTGGGATTTTGCTCGCTGCTTATAATTGGCCATTCTCATCTTAGCTTCCAATCGCTTTGTAATACACCAAAAATTTCTATATTAAAATAAAGTTTCCTTTTATTAAATTTTTACCAAACATCAATAATTATTGTGGGCCTAACTATTCAATTTAGAGTTTGTTAAAATTGGGTTAGACCTAGTACACTTGAGTTTTATTCTAGTGGGCTTGATTTTAGTCATTTAATATACTTTGAGTTTGGGCTTGACCCACCAAATTTGAGATTCCTTCACTCAAAATAAAAAGTGGTGATATAATAATAATAATAATAATAATAATTATAATAATAATAAAATAGTAAGAATCGGAAGTAAATGAAAAGAAGAAAAGTGAATGTTAGTAATATAATATTAAGAATAAGTGAAGAATCACTTCTAAGAACAGAAAAAGAAAAGAAGAAGAAACGGAAGAAAAGGAAGCGTCGCCCGACGATTCAATAAACCGAGAAGAGGAAATGATAGAGTGGGCGTATAAGAATAAATCGAGCACTCGGTTGCTTCCTTTCGAAAAGAAGAGCCGTAAAAATCTTTAGCCGAAGTTTTACAAAGGGGACGGGCGAGAGAGACTCGGCAACGGAGGAAGTTGTTTATGGATTATCGGGTGGAAGGGCCGGCGACGCATCAAACACTCGTCGAAAGAGCACGAGGAAGAATCGCCAATTTTAGGTAAGATATTACTTTATCTACTTCTAGTACAGAATTTTCTTCGTTAAAATCAGATCAAACAACTTTGATTTCATGATAAAACAATTTAAGAAGATAGTTGGAATTAGTTAAACGATTGGGTAGAAGATTTTGCAAATGGGTCATGAAAGTTCTGTGTTTATGAGCCGAAGGTGGAGCAGATCGTCATTGATTGTTTTGCATGTACCATATATATTGTTTGTGAATGTGTGTGCGTGTGTGTGTTCTGTAAAGGGGGAGAAGATGAAACATTAATGGAACAATGTTCTGCTACTGACTTGATAAATCAAGGAATATTGATGTTGAGATTTTGAAGTTCACAGAATACATGGAAAGAAGGAGTGAATAGGTAGGTGATTGAATAGGTGGATGTTTTGGTGAGTAAGTGGGTTTGGGAAATAATAGAGTTTAATACAGATTATTATCATTATTATTGTGTTGGCTTGTTTTGTTGACTGTCCAAAAAGATTAGTAATAAGCTGGAAGAATAAGAAGAAAACAAAGAAAAAAAAATGAGAAGAAGGATCGGAGGTTGCAGAAGATAGGAGGAAAGAACAAGAGTGAATTTTTTAGAAAAGAGAAGGAGATAGAAACAAAGTTGAGTAGTTCTTTGGGAACAAAGAAAAAATTGTTAGTTGAATTAATTATAGAAGCTTTTATTGTTTGCTAGGTCAAATTATTGTGATTGGTGGGTTGACTTCCGGTTTGAAAAAGGAAGGCATGAGCTGTATCAGTTACTTGGGTATTTAGGATTTGTTTCCTAACTCAACAATAAATAAATGTATATATTAAAATAATGTATTTTAAAATAACACAATAGAAATATTTTTAAAGAATAATTTTAGTAATCAGTACCTTTTTAAATTAAATTAGATTGGTTAAAGTGTTGCAGTATAAATATTTTAGTAATTTGATTTATGTCTTGAATTTTAGATTTGGACAAGAAGAGTAACCCTTAGTTGCGTTTCGGTGGAGTTAGAAATTCGTGGGCTTATTTTTCAGGTAAGGGATTATACCTCTTGTAGTCTCTATTTTTGTTTATCCTCCGTTAGACTTCCAATTTATTTATTGACATCGATATTCTTTGAAACGTGCGACTTGGGTCGGTAATTGATTTGAATTCCGTCGATTTCACTTCTTTGAAAATCATAAATTGATTAACGTTTGACTTCACTTAATTATTGAATTTCATGTTAGTTATTCTTCCTACATGAAATATATGATTGTTGCAATGCAAAATATTGTGATGCATAATTTTTGTGATGCATGACCCTTGTAGCAAAATTTGACTATCGTTTCCTTGAAACTCTACCATGATCATTTAAATGATTTTTATGACTATCGAATGCCACTTAAAATGTGAGCATATTATTGAATGATCGAACTTATCGAATACCACCTAGCTAGTGGTATATGGTTATCCGGATATACCAAATATGATCAAATTATCGATACTCTTCGGAGTAATTATGGATCTGCTTATCGATACTCTTCGGAGTAAATATTTAAAAATTTGTTTTATGATCATGGGATTCTGTGAGTAATTTACTGTCTCCAATCGGTATGGGACGGTTGGTGACGGTTGATCACTCGAGTCGTTTTGTTGTTAAATTTTCATTTGACTTCCTTTTTATTTTGAATTGAAAATTTGATAAATTGCTTCCGCTTATCGATACTTGAACTGTGAACTTAGAAGATTGAAATTTATTCATCTCGATTTATTGGTCAACTCCTCCTTAGTAACCTGAGGTTGTATATGATCTTGCCTTGAGCATTGTTCGCTCACCCTTTCTTTTTCAAATTCTCCTTCTTCGTAATGAATAGGAATTATGGGAAGACTTAACTCGGACAAACCATGATGACGATTCCGAGAGATTTTGGATCTAGACATTATTTTAATAAAGGATGACTTATTAAGAATAATTTACTTTTGTTTAGCATCAAGTTTGTAGTAAAGTTTATTGGGTTATTTGACTTTATTTGAAGATGATTTAAGGTTTATTTATTTTGAGTTGGGAATAATTATGACTTTAAGATGTTATTGTAAGTGACGTGGTCAAATTGTGGGACCGCGATTGTCGGTACTGAGTTTGGCGCTCATGACGAATGGTATCGAGCTTAGATTTCGATCCGGATGGGTTAGAGTAAAAATTTCTAAGATTTAATCATAGGGTAGAGTTGGACGATTTTGCACTTGAGGGTTATCCAATATCATTTTTTGGTGCATGAATTACTTAGAGATAATAGTGATGTCGACTGTGCGATATATTTTTGGAATTTGTAGGAAATGGCATACAACAACAATGGTAGGACTACGTCGATCGACTTCACAGGCTGAACTTCAGGTAGGGACCAGAATAATAGTACAATGCGTGCCGGGATACTCGGTGGAAGAGATGAACGGTGTTAGTACAAGAAAATCAATTGTTAAGAAATGATAATCAACTACTCACTAATGAAAACCAAGCCAGAAAGAACAAGCTAGAGGCGGCAAAGGCATTGAAGGCGGCCCAAGATGCCTTATATAAAGCCTTTTTGATGAAATAGCAGCGACACTAGGAGGGCCAATGCGGAAGTAGAGGCAAGACTAAGCAACCGAATTTTTGGTTAAGCGCTTGGGATGCGGTTCAACGACCATAGCTATTGGACCGGTTGTAGAAGAAGATCTTGAAGAGGAAGAAGGAGAAGACGAAGAGATGGTTGTAGAAGAAGAAGATCTGAAGAAGAGGAAGAAAATCCCGAAGAGGGCGAAGACTTCCGATCGGGGAGATAGTTAATTAAATTTTTGTTTGGAATAATTGTTTAGATTGGAAGGATGGCCACCTAGGTGGAATTTGGAGGACATTTTTGTTTCCTTGTTGCTTTGATTATTTGAACAATGGAGCATACTTACGCTTCAAGTTTTGTTTATTAGACAATTAAATAAAAATTGAAATAAATGAATTTTGTATATTTTTTTGTGTATGAATGTGTAATTTTGTATAGTGTACTCAAACTTGGCCAGTGTATACCAAATTATCTTATATGTGCCTATGATCGAACTATGCCCACTATAAGTAGTAACCTAAACCTTATTGACGTCTCAACGTTTTTATCTCGATACCTAATGGCACAGGAGTCTGGAGCTACGTGGTGGGGCGATGGTGAGGTTACTAAAGCCTGGGAGATAGCAGTGAACTCCATTTCGGAGGTGTGGGAATATCTGCACCAAGCGTAAATGCCAATGAACAGGCGTGCAACAACCCAATCTAATGCAACGGCTGGCCGCGCCCGATGACCTACGCTCTTTGCGCTACTCCAAACTATAGCAACTTGGTGGGGAATAGGAACCAAGATAATCCAACTGCGGAGCACCGAAATACACTGCTTGCCCAGCGTCTATAGCGACTACTACACCACAACCACCACAACGGCACATCAACTTTGGACCAATAGTAAAGGACCCATTAGACATTTTCCAAAAAGCCCTCGAGACTTTCTTTTCAGCACGGGAACCATTAGCTGGAGCTATGGATTGAAAGCATGAACAAGATTTTTAGGACTATGACTCTCACAGTGGCAGAGGTTACTTTCTCTGGCAACGCTTCAAATCGGGGAAAGCTAATCAATGGTGGGAATCGAGAATTAAGGATTGCTGAAGCAAATGGACTGAACACTTAGGGAAACATTTCTGAGGTCTTTAATAAGAAGTATTTCCAGGAGGCGTGCGGGATAATAACTTGATAGAATTCCTCAATCACGGAGCAAGGGGAAGATGGCGGTGGGTGAGTATGCCATGAAGTTCACGTAGTTGTCAAAGTGCGCTCCGGGGCTCGGTGAGAATGACAAGCAAAAGGCCGAATGTTCGAGAGAGGCCTCAATGGAGGAATTAATAATGATGTTCGCCTGCAGTCTTGAGACGTCTAAGTCGTGGACCGTGCTAGGATATTGGGCGATTATCAAAGACTATCGGAAAAAGAAGGATGAGAAGAAGAGAAATTATGAGAGTATTGGAAATAGCTCTCAGATCGGCCACCAAGGAAGTAATAATGAGAATAAAAGGGAAGAACATGAGGAAGCATACAACAACAAGGGGTTCAACGAGGCAGAATCGGAACTTTAATCGGAATAATCGCACCAGAACCTGGGGTGGTGTTCAATCACTGCGTAAACAATCAAGGTCAAAA
>CM028381.1:85551894-85609394 GCA_013146195.2 Codonopsis lanceolata
AAAGAATTTTATCTAAAAACTTAAACTAAAATAATTCTTTTGTAACCAATGAGGAATAAATCATTTTTATTAGTAAGATTTTGCTTAAGGACTTTTTAAAGCCAACATCAACTTCTAACAATTGTGAACATATATATCTTTTTTGTTAGTTTAGTAAAAGTCATTATCTAAATACTTTTTAAACTAACATCAATTTTCAACTAATGTTTGTTAAATCACTTTTATTGGTAATTATAGTAAAGATGCATCTTACATTGGTTATAAATTAATGTTAATTTTATAAATGTTAAAATACTCACCTAATACTTGTTGAAAAATTAGTGTTTTAGTGAAATAAATTGTGCAACTTGAGGCACGAATTTCTTTACGTGTTATTTGTTTGTTGATAAAGGTAATTGACTAATTGTACAAATGTGTTCTACTCGGTGAGAACATCAAAATGATATATTTATTTGTCCAAATCAAGTTTTGGATGAATAAGATATCAAGACTTAAAGTATGGTGCTAGAAGTGAGTCATTAGAGTAAAGTACTCACCAAATGTCAATCTAATAATATTATCCCACATTGGTTAAGAACTCGATGTTGGTAGTAAAAAAGTCTTTCAGTATAAGATTTTACCTATTATTCTAATAGAAGAGATTAATAGTAAATGATTAATACGAATATCATATTAACTATTATTTTTAGCTAATGGCTAGAAAATGAAAATTCTCAGCCAAATATTTGTCCGTAGATTCAACAATATAGAAAGTTGGATTAATAGAAGTCTCTTTTATTAATGATAAAAGTAGAAGTCTTTTTATTTAAAACATTTTAAAATCAACATCATTTTTTAACCAATGTAAGATTTATCTCTTTTATTGGTAATAATAGTAATTTAAAACTAACATCAATTTATAACAAATGTGTTATATATATCTTCTATTACTAATAATAGTAAGTCTTTCATATAATCTAAAATAATTAAAAATAAATATCATTTTTTAACCAATGTGAGATATACATCTTCTATTGGTAATAATGGTATAATCATATAAAAAACTTTGAAACCAAATCACTTTCTTAACCAATGTATGATACTTTTCAATTAGTAATTAATAATAGTATTTTTAATACAAACATCAATTTCTAACCAATGTGTGATACATATCTTCTATTGGTAATAATAGTAGAATATTTTGTAACCATATGAGATACATCTCTTGTAAAAGTGAAAGTCTTTAGTCTAAAGACTTTAAAATCTAACATTTTCTTTTTAAACAATGTGTTATACATCTCTTTTTATTGGTAATAATATAAAATAATTTAAACTCAACATCATTTTCTAAGCAATGTGAGATATACATCTTTTATTAGTGATAACTAGTTTTTTAACTCGTGCGTTAAACGCACGTCAACTAAATCGTACATAAACAAAATAAGGAGGATCAGTTTATTAACAATTACACATAAGTATATCACTAATAATTATAGATTTTTTAAAAAAATTCGTTATAGACAACATTTGTTGTCTTATTAGTTGGTTTTTCATCTTCATCGCCTATCAATATCTTCAAACCAAAATAATTTGTTACTCTAGAAACTACGACATATAATCGTTTGGGCTAAATACTGATTTTTTTCAAAAAGAGACATACATGCAATTATTGACTTAGTCACTTGTTAATTGTCATTGCATATGATACCAAGAATGTAAATTGTCTTTTGAAACTTGAAAACAATTACATCGATAGAGTTAATGACAATCTTTGATAAAACATTTTCTCCAACATTGCTTTAAAAAAAATTGTTTCAACAATGTGATCCCCAAGATTTATGATGATTAGTCTTGTTCCATTGTACAACCCTGCATCATGGTCAATATTTCCCAATAGCATTACTGGAACACTAATTTTAAGTGTCAATTCATGGCTTGATAACCCCGAACACTTTATACTATTCAAAACTCGTATAATGAATGCTTTAAACTTTAATTTTTTTTCCGCCCTTCAAATAGAATCTGAACTCAAATAAGTTCTTCCTTTTGAATGATTACTTTTATTAAATTATATTTGTATTTTTTGAATAAAAATTTTTGAGAAGAAAATAAGCTAAAATCAAAATAACGAAATTATTTTTACCGTTAACTATTATTTTTGTTTTGTAAATTATTTTGATTTTAATAACTTCCATTATATATTTTTTTGTTTTATTGACTTCGTAACTATTATTTTTGTTTTATTTTTAAGAATTAGTTTTACAGAAAAATTTTCTTCCGTAATTTTTTATTATTATTTTGTTAACCTCGGTTTAAATTGTTTTGTTATATTGACTCTATAACTATTATTTTTGTTCCATCAAATATTTTTATTTTACTAACGTATTTTTGTTTTACATAACTATTTTTAAGAATTTGTTTTAAACTTTTGTTCGGTAAATTATTTTTATAATTTTACTAACCTCAGTTTAAATTATTTTTGTTTTATTGACTTCCGTAACTATTCTTTTTGTTTCATCAAATATTTTTACTTAACTAATGCATTTTTGTTTTACATAGCTCTTTTTAAGAATTTGTTTTAAAATTTTGTTCCATAAATTATTTATTTTAGTAACCTCAGTTTAAATTGTTTTTGTTTTTATTGACTTTGTAACTATTATTTTTGTTCCATCAAATATTTTTATTTTACTAACGTATTTTTGTTTTACATATATATTTTTAACAATTTTTTTTAAACCTTTGTTCCGTAAATTGTTTTATATTACTAACATCCACATGAAATTACTTTTGTTTTGTTGATTCTGTAACTTTTATTTTTATAGCGGCTTGTTCTATAAATTATTTTTATTTTACTAACCTCTTATATTTTTGTTTTCTTGACTCCGAAACTATTATTTTTATTTTAGTTACTATTCTTTAAATTTAAAGAGAGAAAAATGGTTAAACATAATTAAAAGAGGGGAAATGGTGGTGATGAAAGAGAAAACATGGAGAAGACGGGAGAGAGAAAGAGAAATACAATCAGAGAAGATAAGAGAGAGAAAGAGTGAAATGATAACTCAAAAATTAATAATTCAAAAGTGAGATTTTGGAGGAAGAAATCTACCATTGTCATTATATATATATATATTATAAAATATTTATATAATACTTAAAAAAATCGCATCATTTCCAACCAATGTACATCATACATATTTTCTATTGGTACTTAATAATAGTATTTTAAAACCAACATTAATTTCAACCAATGTGGATACATCTCTTCAAATTGTTGAAAAAATTAGTGTTTTTAATAAAAAGAAATTGTGCAACTTGAGTACGCAATGCTTGCCTCCAGATTTTGAGGGTCTAGGCAAATTCATAAATAGGGCCCCAACAATATGCATGTTAAAAATATTAAAAAGCTTTGGTTCGAGACCATATCAATTGTTTTTCAAGGCTTTTGTTTTTTGTCTCACATCCATGTTTTGAATTTTTAAAAAGCTAACAAAACGTTAAGCATTTTTAAAAAAAAGAAATCAATAAACAATACACTTTCATAGACACTAACTAATAAATATTTAAAATTCAAAAATTATTCACAATAAAATATTCTCTCCGTCTCAAAGTTGTCTTGTTTGATCCTAATATTGTGGATTATGAAAACAATTGACTTCATTATTAATATTTAGATGATGTGTAGTTTTTTTTAAAGTCCATATTCATATAACTCATAACAAAGTAGGAGGAACAATTAAAAATCGAACGATAAAAATGTTGTCCTAAAAAAACTTTTAAACTATACAAAAATTGGACATTCAAAAAGGAAAACATGATAATAATTTTGGGACTCGGGAGAGTAAACAAAATCTAAAAAAAACTTAAACTATTGATTAATTAAGAAAACAATCATCCATATCAAATTATTATTTATTTATTAAGTAGAAAGTGAGATTATGGGCCCTTTTTTAGTGTAAAAATCGGGGCCCTAGACGACGCTTTCTACAGCTCATGTCAGGCTTCCGCCCGGGCATGAATTTCTTTTTACTTAAGTATTTGTTTGTTGGCTAAGGTAATTGCATCAAATACGTTCTACTGTGAGAGCATCATGATATATTTATTTGTCCAAATCCAGTTTTTGGATAATAAGATACCAAGATCTTAAAGTATAATACTTGTTAAAAAAAATTAGTAAGTTTTTAGTGAAAATACCAGCAACTTGAGGCACGAATTTCTTTATGTGTCATTTGTTTGTTGGCAAAGGTAATTGCGCAAATATGCTTTACTCGGTAAGAGCATCAAAATGATATACTCCCTCCGTCCCTAAATTATCGTCTTCCTTTCCTTTTTCGTCCGTCCCAAAATAATTGTCCACTTTGAAACTTCCTTTTTAGAACATCACTTTTACCACTTTACCCTTACTTTTTCACTCTACTTTAATTATGGGCCACATACAGATGGACATTAAAGGAAACTACACATTAAACCAATATAAATAATCAAGTCAATTGTTTTTTCTTAAACTATGCGTCTGGTCAACTAGGACGATTATTTAGGGACGGAGGGAGTATTTATTTGTCAAAATCGAGTTTTGGATAATAAGATATCAAGACATAAAGTATAATACTTGTTAAAAAAAATTAATGTTTTTAGTGAGAGAAATTGTGCAACTTGAGGTATGAATTTTTTTACGTTTCATTTGTTTGTTGGCGAAGGTAATTGCGCAAATGTGTTTTACTCGGTAAGAGCGTCAAAATGATATATTTATTTGTCCAAATCGAGTTTTGGATAATAAGATATCAAGACATAAAGTATAATACTTGTTAAAAAAAATTAGTGTTTTTAGTGAGAGAAATTGTGTAACTTGAGGTACGAATTTCTTTACGTGTCATTTGTTTGTTGGCGAAGGTAATTGCGCAAATGTATTATACTCGGTGAGACCATCGAAATGATATATTTATTTGTCCAAATCGAGTTTTGGATGAATAAGATATCAAGGCTTAAAGTATGATGTTAAAAGTGAGTCATTAGAAGTAATATTCTCATCTTGAAAAGTTTTATCCCACATTGGTTAGAAGTAATGTTAGTTGTAAAAGTTTTTAAATATAAGTCTTCTACTATTGACAATAGAAAAAGTTATATATATTAATACTAATACCCCTTATCATATTGACTATTATTAGCTAATGACTAGAAAATCAAAAGTTTTTAAAGTTTTCACATGGATGCTTTAGAGATGGCACAACCATAATACTCCTCACCAACTTTATATATATATATATTACCAATAGAAGATGTGTATCTCACATTTGTTAGAAAATGATGTTGATTTTAAATTATTTTATATTATTACCAATAAAAGAGATGTATAACACATTGTTTAAAAAGAAAATGTTAGATTTTAAAGTCTTTAGACTAAAGACTTTCACTTTTACATGATATTTATCTCACAATACTGGTTACAAAATATTCTACTATTATTACCAATTGAAGAGATGTATCCCACATTGGTTAGAAAATGATGTTGGTTTTCAAAGTCTTTTGATAAAAGATTTTTATCATTTTTACCATTATATATATATATATATATCACACATTTGTTATAAATTGATGTTAGTTTTAAATTACTATTATTACCAATAAAAGAGATAAATCTTACATCGGTTAAAAAATGATGTTTATTTTAAGAGTCTTTAAATAAAAAACTTCTACTTTTATCATCAATAAAAGAGAAGAGAATAGATGTATCTCATTATATAGAAAGAGATATTGGTATTATATTTTATTTAGATAAAAAACTTCTACTATTACCAAATGATGAAATGTATTCCACATTAGTTAGAGAATGATGTAGGTATTAAAAGTAATTTTATAAAATGCTTAATACTAATAGAAAAAATATGTATTTCACACTGATTAGGAAAATGATATTGGTTTAAAATGTTTTTAGATAATGTATCTCACATTGGTTACAAAGAGATCCATATTATTTAGAAACAAATATTGGTTATAAAATTCTTTAGATAAAAGAATTTTTATGTTATTATCAATACAAGAGATGTGTCACATATTTTTAAAAAATAGATGTTGGTTTCAAAACTCTTTAATTAAAATACTACTACTATTATTATTTTTATGTTATAACCAATAGAAGAGATATATATCACATTGTTTAGAAATAGATGTTGATTTCAAAAGTTTTTATATAAAATACTATTATTATTACTATAGAATAATGTATCCCACATTTGTTAGAAATTAGTGTTGGTTTTAAAAATATTATTATTACCAATAGAAAAGATGTATATCATATGGTTAGAAAGAGATGTTTGTTTTAAAAGTCTTTAGATATAAGAGTTCTACCATTATTACCAATAGAATATGTATATCTCACATTGGTTAGAAAGTGATGTTGATTTTAATTTTAGATAAAAGACTTTTACTATTATTATTAATAGAAGAGATATCCTACATTAGTTAAAAAATGATGTTGATTTTAAAAGTTTTTAGATAAAAGACTTTTAGTTTTATCATCAATATAATAGAAGAGATGTATCCCACATTATTTAGAAATAGATGTTGGTTATAAATTTTTTTAAGATAAAAGACTTCTACTATTATTACCAAATCAGGATATGTATCTCACATTGGTTAGAGAGTGATGCTGATTTTAAAAGTCTATCATTATTAACAATAGAAGAGAATCATTTCACATTAGTTAGAAAAAATGATATTGACTTTTTAAAAAAAATTAGATGATGGATCTCAAATTGGTTATAAAGAATTGTATCTCACATTATTTAGAAATGTGTATCGGTTATAAAAGTCATTAGATAAAATCATTTTTATGTTATTACCAAATAGATAATATGTATCTCACAATGTTTAGAAATGAATGTTGGTTAAAAAAATCTTTTATCTATTATTATTATTACTAATAGAAAATATCTATACCACATGGTTAGAATATTGTGTTGGTTTTAAAAGTCTTTGGATAAAAGACTTAAACTTTCATTACCAATATAAATCAAAAATAAGTGTCTCACATTGTTTAAAAATGAATTATAATTTTATAAGTTTTTAACACAAAGACTTCTAATATTATTATCAAGTTATATGTTAATTAATTTTAAAAGTATTTAGGTAAAAAAATCGTTTAATATTAGTAACAATAGAAAAAAAATTATTATAACCATGGAAAAGATTATCAATCTAATTATAATATCTAAAAATTATATTATTATAATATATATATATATATATATATCACATTATACCCGACTGACTAAATAACTTTTATGAATGAAACTCGATGATTGTGGTATCTTTCATTTGATAGTAGAATGGAATCACAAACTTGAGAAAGTTCTTCCCTTTATTTCTTGTCTTTTCTAAACTTGGGAGAGAGAGACAGAGAGAGAGAGAGTGAGAGGTGTCAAGAAGTCTTGAAGAACATAATCTGTGGCATGGAATAAGATCACTAACCTCTTCATAATGTCATATAAGTCAAACTAAATGTTGGACTTTAGTATTTTCTAAGTAATCCCTTCATCAACCAACAAATATCGATCGTATATATGCTAGCTCTTTCTGAGTTGTCATATTTTTGCCTGTCAAACTCAAACACCAACTTTAGTTGACTTAACTTAAGCTCAGCAACACTAATTTACTTCCATTTAATTAGTGGTAATTATTTTCGTATTAATTAGTATAATCATACTCCGATCCCTTTTTATATATACTGTAAGAATTTCTAGCTTGTCTTCTTTTGCCTTTTCTTTGGTCTTATTGACTTATAATTATCCTTTTCATGCAATGACAGTTTGATCAAGGAAACTATGTCATGTTTAACAATAATGTCATAAAGATGAGATTCGATGTTTATTCTACTGGTTAAAGCGCTTCATATTATTAGTCTTAGGGCTTGTTTGGTAGTCAGACAAGGATAAGCAGTATTATTAATCCCAGTACTATTAGTGCCCTCGCTATTAATCCTCACTTGTATATCAGGGGTAGTTTTGAGATTACAAATATTAATCCTTATTTTTTTTAGTGAGGGCGCTAATAATACCACTCTCTCCCTTGGTATTAATAGTGAGGGGATAATGATTTTATCCGGATAACTCGTCTTTATTTCCGACTTCACCTATTACGTACCAAACATCATGCAACTCGGCTTATTAATCTTATCTGGCCTTGATCCTGGCTACCAAACGGCACCTTAGAATTAAATCTCTTTTGGGGGGTCTTTGAGGAATTTGGTTAGATTTAGGAAAGAAAAAAATAATAATGTCATAAAGTTTAGAAAAGATTAAATAACGCTTGTAACTATAAATTTAGTTGTGATTACGGAGATCGCCATTGATTAAATATTCAAGTGTTGGCTCTTTAATTTTAAAAAGTAAGTCTCATATAAGAATGTTTTATGGATTTTAATTCGTAAGACGGAATTTAAGCACTTTTTCACAACTCAACCCACTAACCCACGATGAGTTAAATAAGAAAGATCCCTCTTATGAAAATTATTAGTAGGATAGCCTTTCAAAAATTAAGTGTAGAACCGTAGTTTTTACCTATTTTAAATATGTGCACTTTTGAATCACCCCGAAAAAGATTCTACTAGGTAAGCTGTAAAATAAAATCACAAAATCACGATAGTCGTTACATTATTGTACAATAAGCTGTTTCAATAAAAAAGGAAATTACAGAGAAAAAGAGACCACAAAGAAATACAGTAAATTCCAAAAGGCCTCTAAAACAGTACTGACCATGCAAACTGCAAACACTTAGACTGGTATAAAGGCCTGTTTGTTCATCCACCTCAAAAAAACCAGATTATCCCTCTTGAAAGAAAGATAAAAGGGACTTCAAAAAAAAAAAGAAATAATGCAGGTTCAGTTGATCAATTCAACCTCCTACAAAAATTGCCTCGTTAGTTAAGCTGTTAAGGTTACTACTTTACAACAGGAGGGTGATTAACATGGTCAACAAGTCAACCATGAAAAAAAGTTGGTGGCAAAACACCCTCCTGTAAAATGAACCTCGCAAGCAAACAAGACGTAAGGCAGATGATCAGAAATGGTGAACTCCAGGCCCTAATTATCAGAAAAAAAGGGTGGGGGTTTGGGAAGGAGAATAAGATCGTAACGAATGCTTAAAGATGAGTACTTCCAATAATCTTCACATGAACTGTTTGAAAGCGGAGCGTAGATTCTTCACAAGATCCTTCAGAGTCAAGTTAAATTCCTTATTCATCTGCAAAAAATGTGAATCAGATTTAATTTTATTAACGAATATTTTGAATTTACAAAAAAAAAAGAAAGGAAAGAGAATTTACCAGAGCAATAATGGTAATATCGAGAGCATAAGTCCCAAAAGATAAGGAAGTGGTATTGGTGACTAATAGGTGGAGTTTTTCCATTTCTGCCATTGTTTTCTCTAGGACTCCTGATTTTTTCTCACAGTGGATTCTTATTAGTACATTGTTTCCGTTGAGTCTGGCTTCAATCTCTGGGAGTTGCTCATGAACTAGACCACCAGAAATGTGATTATCCTGGGAAGAACCTTCACCATCAGTTAACACCTCATATTTCTTCACGAAAACCACTGATTCTGTGGTTCTAGTCTTAGTCTGCTCCTCGAGTGTCTTCACTCGATCTTGGAGTTGTTTCACGTACTTGATCGCGTCTCCAAGAACAGAAGCCTTGTCCATCTGTTATTATAAAAGCAGTTCATTAGAAGATTTTTCAAACACTGTAAGTTAAAAAGGGATCACAGCACAGTGCAGGAGACAGAACTCTCCAAAAAGAATAATATATCAGAAAGTTTTGAAGTGCGACCTTTTTGAGGCCAGGGACAAGGGCAGAAAGGGCAATGAACCTTTGACTCAGCTTTTCTCTCCTCTTTCTTTCAGCTAAGATGTGGTCTTGAGCTTGAGGAAGCTGCCTATTGCTTGAACATATCCTCTTAGCACCTTGAGAAGCTTTCAGCACATAATTTTGGCTGTTCCCATGTTGCCCTTGGGTGGCATAGACATCAGAAGTAGGTACAACTGCATTGTTATTAATCTTGGAAGACACTGTTTCCTCTTTAGGCTTTACAAAATTAACTACTCGGGTCGTCGTGTAATTGGAATTATTTGCATAATAAACAAGATCAGGAGAAGAGGTTTGTGATTGTGGGTTAGACATCTGATCCGTGGTGCACGAATTCCAACTACTCGGCTTCAGCTGTTTCATGGGCCTATCGAAGTCAGAATACAGATCAGGTGTTTTGAGATCAAACATAGGGTGATTATTCATGTTATCTCCAAATGCAGCTGCTGCTACAGAAAGTGCACTGAGCTCATCAAAAGAGTTCAATGGCCATTGAAAATTGAAGCATGGATCCTCCATTCCCTGCAACACAAAAAGATCTTATTATTAAAAATCAAATTTATAAATAAAAAAATCCATTTTTGTTTTGGAACTCATGAACACCAAAATAATCATGGACCATATATGTTTAAGAAATGAAAACAGTGTAGAATATAGCTTACCAATTCTGAGAAGCCTCTGAAGTGTGAAATCTCCATCAAAATTCGCAAAGAACCCTGAAGATTGTTAAATCGAAACAGGTTAATGAGGTATATATGTTATGGAATGATTAGTCACATAAATATGATTAAGCAAATTGCAATCACCCCAAATTATGTACGCACATAAAAGAACAGCACAAACATTTTAAGAATGAACAGAACTCACCCTTAAATTAAAGTCGAAGACTTTCTTGAAGATCTTGAAGAGAATATTATAAAATCTGATGAAGAATGAAGGGTTAGCCTTTGAATATTAAAGAGGACAGATGAGCTAATCTTTTTCCGATCCCTCAATTGAGGAGACTTCACCCTAACTTTTATAACTCTTTAATTTAAGAACAGATAAATGTTATACTACTAAGTGGCCTGCCTAATCTCTCTCTCTCTCTCTCTCAGTCTCTGTACGCGCACGGGTCGGTGATGTGAACTGGGCATGGCCGTATTGAATATGTCTTCATCGATATCTAAGTAGAAACTTAGACCAACATATCGTACTATAATGATTATAGTATGAACATGAAACTGAATAATCTAAACTTAGTGGGCAGTTTTAAAACCAAATGTGACCAAATAGGATTACTGAATAATTAAATCATTGTTATGCTGTCTAATTCTCTGGAATTCGGACTTTCAAGTTTCAAGACAACTACTCTTTGTCCTTACTAGCCGTTGAATTTCTAAGTATGCCCAATTGACAATCACTACCCCTAAATGTCCCCCACCGCACAGCCTGTCCTTTTGTTGGCGGGTAAGTAAGTAAACTACCAAGAATGTCTCCACCCCCCCCCCCCTAAAGACAAAGAGAATGAATGAGGAAAAGTAATTCTTCTATTGATATTGAATTAGTATATATACAAGTCTAAGAACTCTATATTAGGTACAGATTAAAGATTGACAATTACATACTAAAATTACGGGAGGAATTGATATTTACATACTAGGATTAAGGGGAGAATATACATCAGTAATATTAGTAAAATCAGGAAGATATTGGTGTATCTCCATCATCAGTAATATTAGTAAAATCAGGAAGATATTAGTGTATCTCCATCACGCCCCCGCAAGATGGACGATCTTGAGAGACCAATCTTGGAAAGCAAATCATGAAACCTGGTGCAAGGGAGAGGTTTTGTCAGAATGTCTGCTAATTGATCATTGCCAGAAATGTGTGTGACTCGAAGATTCTGACCTTGTACATTTTCTCGAACGAAGTGGTAGTCCAAACCAAGATATTTCATTTTGGAATGAAATCTTGGATTGGCAGCTACATATGTGGCGCCCATGTTATCACAATATATGATCGGAGTGTGGGAGAGATGATCTTTGATTTCTTTGAGTAAATTCTGAAGCCAAAGAACCTCGGCAGTGGTTGCAGCGACAGCTCGATATTCAGCCTCGGTGGAAGACCTTGCAAGCGTGCGTTGCTTACATGAGCTCCAGGAGATCGGGTTTTTACCCAAGTAAACAACATAACCAGTGGTAGATGTGTAAGTGTCCTTATCCCCTGCCCAATCCGCATCCGTAAAAGCATGGAGATTGGGGGGAGAATTTTTGTGAAGAAGGAGGCCATGAGAAGAGGAGCCAGCAAAGTACCTTAGAGCATCCACAATGGTTACACCCTAAAACACCCTTTATATAACCCCCTGAACCTTTTTAGAGGCCCTTTAAAAAAGTTCCAACTCCAATGAACACCCTCTATATAACCCTTTGAATTGGTGACATCTTAACTAACAAACCTAATTACCAATATTTTTTTATTTTTTATTTTCCTACCGCAATTGAAATAAAATATTTATACTTTTATATTTTATGAAAAATATATTATATGTTTTGATTATATCAATTTTTTTATTTAAAGAAATTCTTGTCACGCTTTTTAATATTATCAATATACCCATAATTTTAAGTTATAAATAATAAAAAAATGGAAATGATAGTGCAAAAAATACACTAAATTAATTGAAAACGAAAATGGAAAAAATGGGAAAGCATACCATCATCAATATGAGTTGGGTTGTTTATTTAATCCACAGGCTCTCCACTCTAGTATATCAAAATTTTGGCCAAAAACTGGATGTTCTGATTAAGTAAAAAAAAATCAATTTTTGCCACCTTTAAATTTTGGAACAATTTTTTTAAAAAAAGGAACAAATACTAAGAAGAAGACCAATGGAGAAGGAGATAGGTGGGGGGAGAGAAGAAAGAGATGAATGGAGGCCGACTAATATTCACCCAATAAGTTGGGAGGGAGTTAGCTTTTTTTAGGGATAGGGTGATTGATAGGGTGTCCACTGTGGGGCTTAAGTGTGGTAAAAAAAACCCTAAAAAAGATTTTAGGGTGTTAATAAAGGGAACCACTGTGGATGCTCTTAAAACACGTTTCAAGGCTGTCCAATGAAGATTTGTTGGGCAGTGCATATATTAGGAAAGCTTGTTCACAGCAAAGGAAATGTCAAGTCTTGTGAGGGAAAGATATTGAAGGCCTCCGACGAGGGCCCGATATTCTGTAAGGTTCGGAAAATGAGAGCCGGCATGAAGAGAGAGAGGTGGATTGGTGGCCATAAGAGTAGGAACCGGTTTTGCCTCTGACATGTGAGCACGAGAAAGAAGGTCTTGGATGTATTTATGTTGAGATAAAAGGATACCATTGGGATGAGGAAGAACTTCTACCCCAAGAAAATAGGAGAGAGATCCTAGATCCTTGAGAGAGAATCTTGAGGCAAAGGCGGAAATAAAGGATTGGAGGAGAGTAGAGTTGGAGCCGGTAACTATAATATCGTCTACGTAGACAAGGAGGAATATTGAGCCAAGAGAGTGATTTTGTAGAAAGAGAGAAGAGTCATATATGCAGTTGGAAAAGCCAATGGACAGAAGGTTGGATTTGAGCTCGTTGTACCAAGCACGTGGTGCTTGTTTGAGCCCATACAAGGCTTGACGAAGTTTACAAACATGAGAAGGATGAGTGGAACTAACAAAGCCTGGGGGTTGGATCATATAAACATCTTCCATGAGAGTGCCTTGGAGAAAGGCATTATTTATGTCAATTTGGCGTAAGGGCCAATCATTTGTAAGAGCAAGAGAGAGAATTGTGCGGATAGTGGCGGGTTTAACGACTGGGCTGAAAGTTTCAGAGTAGTCCAAGCCAGGCCGTTGGTGAAACCCCTTAGCAACTAGTCTAGCTTTGTGGCGATCAACAGAACCATCCGGATTAAATTTTGTACGAAAACCCATTTACATCCGACAATGTTTTGAGAGGGGGAAGGAGGAACAAGATCCCAAGTGTGGTTTTTGAGGAGGGCGTCATATTCAGATTGCATGGCATCCCTCCAGATTTTACTTTTGAGAGCCTGAGTAATGGTTGTGGGTTCGGTTGTATGAGAGTCAGGGAGTTGGATGTGGAGATTCATTTTTGTAAGAGGTTTCCTGATAGTATTTTGAAGGCGTATAACTGGGCCGGATGGAGGAGGTGGTGGAGGTGGTGTTGGAGTTGGAGTGACAGGAGGAGTGGTGGAGGAGTCTGCGGAGGGAGGAGAATTTTGTTGGGGGCTGGTAGGTTCGTTTTGGACAGTAGGTGGAGTTGGGTTTAGTGTAGTTTCAGGCGAGGCAGTAGAGAGAGGGGAGTGTGGAGTAGGGTTTATGGGTAGAGAAGCAGGAAGTATGGGAAGAGAAGAATTACACCAAGCATCAATGCTTTCATAGTTGATAGGGGCAGCAGGATGTGTTTGTGAAGCGAATGGAAATTTATCTTCAATAAATTTAACATGACGGGATGTAAATATTTTAAATGAGGAGGGTTCAAGACAATAATAAGCACTTTGAGATGGAGAATATCCGACAAAAACACAAGGAGCGGAGCGGGGTTCAAGTTTATTTGAGGTGTAGGGTCGAAGCCAAGGATAGCAAAGGCATCCAAAGCTTCGTAATTTGAGGTAATTAGGCGTTTGATTGTGTAGGCATTGGTAGGGTGAGTGGAGGTGAAGGGTAGGAGTAGGCATGCGATTTATTAAGTAACATGCGGTGGCAGATGCTAGAGGCCAGAATTTGTTTGGCATAGAGGAATGAGTGAAAAGAGAGAGTCCAGTCTCAACAATATGTCGATGACGTCTCTCTGAATACCCATTATGTTCAGGTGTATGGGGAGGGGAGGTGAGATGATTAATGCCATGAGATGCAAGAAGTGGACGTAACCCAATATACTCACCCCCGTTATCGCTGAAAATGGTAAGAATTGAGCGGTTGAAATATTTTTCAACTAAGAGTTTAAAGCGAGAAAACAAGAAGTGGCGCTATTTTTATGTTTCAAAGGATAGAACCAAATATATTATGAAAAATGATCAACGAAAATGATATAATATCTGAACCCATCATAAGAAGGAGTAGGGGAAGTCCAGACATCACTATAAAGAATGTCAAGTGGACCAAAAGACTTAATGGAATTTTCATAGAATGGCAGTTTGTGACTCTTAATGTAGTCACATGAATTACATTGAAAAGAACTGGAACAAGGGATATTTAAATTGAAACTATTGCTAATGTGCTGTAAAATAGGGTATGATGGGTGGCCGAGACGGTGATGCCAATTTGTAGTAGATGATAAATGAACGGAATTTGTGGAAGGTGGAGGAAGGTGCCATTCGTAAACTCCGGAATTAGGTTTGCTTTGAAAAAGAATTGCCCCCGTGGAGAGATCCTTCACAAAATATGAATTAGGTAAGAATGTGATAGACAAGTTATTATCGAGACAAAATTTGGAAATAGATATGATATTATGAGATATAGATGGAACATGTAGAATATTTTTAAGATGAAGAGTAGTAGTAGGAGTAAGGAAGGAAGCGGAACCAGTATGTGAAATATGGAGACCCGAACCATCACCGATGAGAAGCTCTTCGATGCCATCATATGGGGAGTGGAGTGCTAGGTTCTCAAGATCATTGGTGGCGTGGAGTGTAGCGCTGCTGTCAAGGAACCAGCATGGGGAAGAGGGATTGGTTGCAGTAGCGATGTGGGCACTCGGGTTTGTGGAATGATGTTGTTTAGAGGCCGAGAGAGGCCGGAATTAGTGGGGTTAGTGTTGTGATCACGGCAAATGTGGGTATTGAGAACGGAAGAGGGGGCATTGGGATAGGTAGTGACCTGGAGTGCGGCACCATTGACATTTACCTTTGAAGACAGGTTGTGGCCGAGTGGAAGGAGTAGAGAAGTTGGGATTATGGTTGATATTTGGTGTGGGAAGGAGACCGACAGAAGGAGAGTAGTTTTTGTTAAAGTTTCGAGGAGGGTTTTTGGCGAGGCAGTTAACTGTGGCTGGGAATGGAGAAACGGATTTGGATTGGTGTTGAAGAGAAAGTTCCTTGTTGATCAACTTCTCATGAAGTTCATCAAAAGATATTGGAGTGTCGCGGTTTTGAATAGCAGTAATAACACTTTCATAGGTAGGGTCATTTAATTGATCAAGAATACGATCAATAATGTCATCATCGTCAAGGGGTCGACCAAGAGAGGCAAGATGGTTAGTGCAAGACTTTATGTCTTGCATGTATTCAGAGATTGTGCGAGAGCCTTTGGTTATGGAACGGAGGCGGTCTTTTAACTGTTTGAGGTGTCCCTTTGAGGGGTTAGCAAAAGTTTTGGCTAGGGTTGTCCAGGCGACTAGGGTTGTTTTGAATTGGGAGATAAGAGGAACGAGGGAGGGTGAAAGTGTCCCAGCAAGTGTTCCAATGATGAGCTTGTCAGCCTTGTCTTGCCTGAACCATGTTGAAAAGGCCGGATTGGGAGTCGATGTATTGGTTGCAGCGGTGGGAGTGGCAGGAGTAGCGGTGGGACTAGATGAGTTGGCAGAAGTATTGGTGTTGGTGGTGGTTGAGGCGGTAGTGGCTGGTGTTAGGTATTGAGGAGGGGCTAGATGGGAGCCATCTATAAACTTATAAAGATCATGACCCAAGAGAGTAGCTTCAATCTGGGTCTTCCATGAGATGTAGTTTGTGGAGGTGAGTTTGAGAATGTGGGAGAGAGACACGACAATAAGAGGAATAGAGGGCTCAGCCGAGTTGGGTAGGAAAGCATGATCGGAGGAAGCCATGGAAGACTGCTAAAGTTTGATGGAGAGAGAGTAGAGAGGAAGGAATTAAGGTTTAGTTGCAAAAAAAAATCGTTGGATCTTGTTTTGCTCTGATACCATAAAGACAAAGAAAATGAATGAGGAAAAGTAATTCTTCTATTGATATTGAATTAGTATATATACAAGTCTAAGAACTCTATATTAGGTACAGATTAAAGATTGACAATTACATACTAAAATTACGGGAGGAATTGATATTTACATACTAGGATTAAGGGGAGAATATACATCAGTAATATTAGTAAAATCAGGAAGATATTGGTGTATCTCCATCACCCCCTCCTCCCCAACAAATGTCTAACCTGAAGGCTTGAACTCCAATTCTTGAATACCTGGCTAGGAATTGAAGCAAATAAATGACCTGAAGGCTATCTCTTGAACTCCAATCCTTGAATATCTGCCTAGGATTTATTGAAGCAAATAAAAACATTATGAACAATATGACTCGATTACCTTGACGATCATGTCTTAATGAACAAGACGGCCGTATTTTAGACAAGACAACCACATATACTTTGGTATAATGTTTTTATCGTTAAAGTGATCGCGTTTAGAGAGAGAAGACAACGCATGCGTTCGAAGAGAGAAGGCGACTTCGTTGTGACAAGGCGATCTCGTTACATGGAGTAACGCGACCGCACGCGTTGGTGCGACAAATCTTTTTTCCTCTTTTCTTGTTTAAGTCGATTTAGAATTTGTATTATATCTTTATAAGTAGTTGTAAACCTAAAATATGTACAAAATTAGTTTAATAAAATTCTCATTATTAGTTAACAAAATATAGTACAAAATAAAATTTTAATGTTAATTATAAAACGAGATTCATTACTGCGTCGACACAATTTGTTACGAAAAGAAGAAGACTTTGAGAGATGGGTGGTGAAGTGACCGCAAGTTACCCCTAACCACAATGTCTTGATGAGCAAAGTCATCCTCCATATTTCGCGGGAATTTTGTCTTAT
Source organism: Codonopsis lanceolata (assembly GCA_013146195.2). NCBI lineage: Eukaryota > Viridiplantae > Streptophyta > Magnoliopsida > Asterales > Campanulaceae > Codonopsis > Codonopsis lanceolata. The sequence continues at coordinate 85,569,512 of CM028381.1, forward strand.
TGAGATATGAATTGAGTGCATTAATGACATACCAGCAATTATTAATTTATTATGCATACACGTTACACGTACCCACTGTCATTTGATTATATTTTAAACTCTGTAATTTAAAAGCAATGGTATGATGATAACGATACTCTCGTGTTTTTTTTGTAGTTAATTAATAATGTTCATTGTCTTTAATTATTTTTTATTTAATCAAGAAGATTAAATATTGATCATATATAAACCGCGGAAAGTTATGAAGCAGCTGATGATGGCACGTATTGTCATGCCATCGTATATATGACTTTTTTTTTTCTTCAATATACAGTATTACTTTCTTTTTTATTACGAATTAAGATTCGTATACAAAACCGTCTTACATAAGATTTACTCGAACTTAAATTAGGTATCCAGCTTTGAAACTACTCCATTCCATTATAATTTAGAGTAAGTCTCTTGTGAGACAGCCTAACGGATCCTAATCTGTGAAATAGAGTTTCACTATCTTACAACTAAGTCTACCAAGAAACGATAAATTGATTTAGAATGATAAGACATTTAGAAGGATCTGTCTTATCGAAAATACTCACAAGACAGTCTTTCATATGTATTTGCCTATGATTTATTACTTATGTGAATCAAAGATAAAATTTGAATAATTTGTTCCTTATAAAGAGTCCATCTTTTTTTAGGTTGTTCCAAAAAAATATTTTTTTTTTTTTTTTTGAAATGTCACTTTTATCATTTGGCTGAGAATTTACTTTAAACTTTAGTTGACGGATACTACGCTTTATGTATATTCTTGAAAAACACATAACATCTTAATATTCATAATAAAATCAGCTAATTTTTTTTTTTAATCTGTATATATATTGAATCAAATTAACATGATAACTCTTTTTCTAAACGAAGAGAGTATTATCATTAATTATACTTTAACTTTCACTAACATGCAGTTCATTATATTATTTTGTACAAAAAGTATGATGAACAGGTGGAATTAGCATTGCATGAAAAATAAAATAAAAATACTAATAGCATAAAATTGGCTCAAGGATATATGGCTGGCGATTTGATTAAAGCAGTTGACAAATTTACAGTTTGGTGGTGGAAAGAACTAAGAGGTACTCCCTAGTCCCTACTCCCTCCCTAGTAATTAAAGAATAATGGGGAGAGGTTTGCTTAAAGTTGGGATCTGAAAATACACAGCCAAACAAGGTTGAAAATACATATAGTTTTAAGGTTTGATGAGTAGAAAAATGCTGTTTCGGAGAATTTTGGATCTTCTTCTTTGAGGCCCTTTGTTTGTTGTGTTTAGTCAAACCTCCACAATCCACACCCTTTTCTCCCTCCACCAACAATTACATTCCGATTACGTGTTTATGGTATAGCAACACCACACCTGTGTAAGGCAATGTTTGGTTAATGAATTTTATAGAGAGAGAGAGAGATAAGTATGATTTACCAATTTAACCCCCTTTTTTATTTCTTCAAGATAAAAACTTGTGTAATATGGTCTTATGATATATTTTATAAGACCAATACGCTTTTTTCGACAGACCGTGTATTGGTAGGTTAAGTTGTAAAAAAATAAGGAACCTTCTTGCGAATTATTATCCGTAAAACAGTCTCACGGGAAACCTAATCATCTTTTTATTCAACCCCACATATTTTTCGGTTATGGTTAGTCAAACACCGACTCCTACTCTCGCTAGAATTTCTCCGCGCTGCCACCCTCATTTTTTTCTACGCTTATTATCTATCTCTTACTATGATTTTATCTTTTTTCTCTCCCTTCTCACTTTCTTTAAATTAAAACTGTGATATTCTAGAAGCACTTTGTTCAATCTGGACTCACATGTGGGTTAACATCAAATATTACTCCACTTTTTTGAGGGGTTAAATTGGGTATTTTACAAAAGAAAATTTGGTGTATATTTTTTTATTCTTTTTAATTCATAAAACCCATATTTTGAAATAAAGCTTCATATATATTATTCTCTTCGCTTCAGGTAAATAGTCTACTATATTTTGGGATGTTTCCTTGAAATAGTTCACTTTCAAAGAAAATATCTACAATCTCCATAACATTTGAATTTAAACTTTTACATTTAATATTAACATATTAATTGTACTCAAATATTTTTTGTAATTTTGATAAACTCTAATGCTAGTATACACTTCCTCGGTCCCAAAATTATCGTCATGTTTTTTTTTTCGTTCATTCCAAGTGATTGTGCAGAAAATGGATCAATCGTGTCAACGGTCCAAGTGGGTGGACAGGTAGTACACGACATGGTGATTTGACTTGGATATATGGACTTAGTTGTTTTGAAGCTAAGCTTGATGAACTCAACGAACCCTAATGAAACTCTTGCGTTTTTGAAATCACTAAATAACACAGTAAGATAATTGGAGGTTGGTCCAACCAATAACCCTCCGATGTGAGAATAAGTTTGAATCAAACGGTCCTTCAGCTTTCACTCGTTGGAAAAGATCAAAGACAATAGCTCAAACAACATAAGAAAGTTGAGAGGAGTGCATGGGTGCAAATGTTTTTGGAGTTAAGAAAGAGTTTAACCTTGCTTGGTGGGATATGTAGGCCTTTTATAGTGAGAATTGTGGGAGACAAAGCCTAAGCCCAACTATGTGAGCATTAATGATGACGTGGCGTTTATTCCGTGAAGCTTTCCTAACGAATGTCGGAAAAAGAAGTTCTATCATTTATGATGATTGACTGATATGGGCGGAGTGGTTTCAGCGGTTGTCAGATGAAATGGGCTCAATATCAATGACGATGAGACTGTTGTGCGGGGATCCTTTTTGTAGCTTCGACCTTTGGCGACCTTCCCTAGCTCCTGGGTGGTGACCATCGCGTCGGGCAACCAGCTGTTGCAATGATGACTGGCCATGCTTATCAACTAGCGAGCATTATGAACCAACGGTACCAATTTCACCCATTATCTAAGAATTGGGAATTGGTGGGCATCTCTGATGACCTATGGAAGTATATGTCCTTTGTTTCATACCTGAAGCTTACCACGTGTACCCCGACTACAGCCCACGTGGCGACCTCGTGGGACCATCTGGATTTGGTCCATTCACCAAGAAAATTGTCGTGCTTGTAAGTTTTATTTTTAAAACAATACTTTTACGATTTTATTATTATTATTTCTTCATACTTTAATTATGGACTATGTACATATGAGCTTTGAAGGAAATTACACATTATACCAATATTAATAATCAAGTCAGTTATTTTTTCTTAATCCATGTGTCGGATAAAATAGGACAATAATTTTTGGACACATAATTTATAGTAGTAAGTATAATTAATGATAACAACTAGTAAGTATTAATATAGTAACACGTAATTAATATATATTAAATTACTTAATAATATTATAGTTAATTAAAAACGTATTAATAAATATTAGAGTACTTAATATGTAATTAATAAAAATCTATCTCTCTCTCTCTCTCTCTATATATATATATATATATATATATATATATATATATATATATATATAGTTGGTGAGGAAGCATTAGGTTGTGCCACTTTCATCACTTTTTAGATAAATTTCCATTGTAAACATCCATGTGGAGGTTTAAAAATACTTTGTTTTCTAGTCATTAACTAATAATAATACATATTAATAATTAATATGATAAAGGGTATTAATATTAGTATATATAACCTCTTATATTGTCAATAATAGAAGTCTTATATTTAAAAACTTTTACAACTAATATTACTTCTAACCAATGTGGATAAAACTCTTCTATTAATAATAAAATGTGGGAGTGATATACAACCTTCTATTGGTAATAAAAGGTGAGGTTTTTAATTTAATGACTTTTAAAACTAATATCAATTTATAATCAATGTAAGAAACATCTTTTCTAATGGTAATATTAGTAGAGATGTATTTCATATTTGTTATAAATTGATGTTGGTTTTAAAATTCTTTTGATAAAAAACTTCTACTTATCACCATAGAAGATATGCATCTTACATTGTTTAGAAAAATATGTTAGTTTTAAAAGTCTTATATAAAGACTTTTACTCTTATTACCAATTAAAGAGATGTATCTCACAGTGTTTAAAAAGAAAAGTTGGATTTTAAAGTATTTAGACTAAAGACTTTCACTTTTATCACAAAGATATATCTCACATTGGTTACAAAATATTATATTATTATTACCAATAAAGAGATATATCTCACATTGGTTAGAAATTGATGTTGGTTTTATAAATACTACTCCCTCCGTTCCGGGCAAAGAGTCTCCGTTTGAAAGTCAAACTTTTTAAGAATATGAGACTTTTAATAGCTCATCAGTAATAAAATAATAATTTTATACCTTAATTTTAGAAAGTGGATTCTTTAAATGAAACATCCTAAAATGGTATAATGGACTTTTTGCTCGGAATGGATAAAGTATTATTAATCACCAATATAAGAGATGGAAAACTACTTTTATACCAACGTACTATTTTGGGGAAACCAATTTAACCTCGAAGTTTCAATATTCCAAATTTCGCCGATACACTAATGATGAGAGCAAAATATCACAATTTCGTTAAGTCTCCATCCAATTTAACATTGTGTTTTTCGACCATGGGCGACCGAACAACGTTATGGCCAAACAACACGAGGTTGTTCGGCTGAGCATGGTCGAACAGAACAATGTTGTTCGTTCGACCTTGACTGAACAAACCTGGAATTGAATTTATCTATTTTTAAAGAAAAGGGGAAACGTGGAAGAAAAGAGGCGAAGACGGGACTGTGGCCAAAGATTGAGGCTCGTTGACTGGGCAAAGATGGATGGGAGGGGGTAAGTTTAAGGATGCAGTAAGAGGAATGCAATGGGAAAGAGGAAGTGGTGATTGAAGGAGAATTATGTGATGGGGGAGAGGAGGAGGTGGTGATGGAAGGGAAGGGAAGAAGTAGTGGATTATGGGGGAAGGGAGGTGGCGGTGAGGGGGGGATGGAAGAGGCAATTAGGTGGAGGCAAGGGATGAGGCGTTGAGGGGGGAGGGAGGAGTTAGTGGGGGCAAGGGATGAGGCGGTGAGGGGGTGGAAAGGGAGGAGGCTGTGAAGGGGGTGAGTTTGGATGAAGAATGGAAGGGTAAATTAAGAAGTTTGGGATTTAGGGGTGGATAGCTGTCTTGGGACATAGGTGCATGTTGATGTAGCACTAGAATCAATACCAAGGAGAAGGGCATCTCCTGAGTCTTGGTCGGGGACCATGAGGTCTAAGGAATGATTCTGTACTTTGTACGCCATCTGGTAGTGAAACGTTGCCTGAAACCAAAACTTGAGCCAACTTATAGCGAAGGGGGGCTATATATATAGCTCCACTCTAAAATTAAAATCCAAATAAATACTATTAAATTTTATTAGTCACCCTTTATTTTAAAAAAATTATGAAAGAAACCCTTAAAGATCATGTAGACAGCCACACAATCCACGTCATCACTATGTTAATGAAGTTGGACGAGACTTAACGAACTTTGTCACATTTTGTCCAAATTATTTGTACATTTCAAACATTTTCCCTAAAATTGAGTACATTGTCAAAATTGGTAAATATGAAAGTATGATGTTATTTTGGGTTCCCGCAAATAGTACGTTGGTTAAAAAAGTAGTTTTCTCATATAAGAGATATATCATACATTGGTTAGAAAGTGATGTTGGTTTTCAAAGTCTTTCGATAAAAGACTTCTATCATTATTACCAATAGAAGGTGTTTTTTTTCTTAAAAAATATTGGAGGGGACATAGACCTTACCCAAACCCTTATTTTTTTTATTATTTTAATACTTTGAAAGACTACAATTATAGATATATGATGCATTTGGTGTGGTAGAACAAATGGTGTCTCTGGTGAGGCTTTGAACACCCGACCTATCGTAAGTGTAGTGATGTACCATGATGCCTTTGGTAGGGTTTGAACACTCGACCTCTCCGTTAAGATAAGCGAGCATCTAAATGGGGCCTTTGAGTGAGACTTGGACAACAATGTTGCCTCTGAAAATGCTTGAACACCCGACCTTTCTATTGATAGTTGTAAAGTCCAGGGTTTCTCTAGTGGGACTTGAATACCCAACCTCTTCATTAGGAGAAGTGAGCAGTATCAGTTGAGATAATGCTCGTTGGTAATAGAAGATGTATATCTCACATTTGTTAGAAAATAATGTTGCTTTTAAATTATTTTAGATTAGATAAAAGACTTTTACTATTATTAGCAATATAAGAGATATATCACATATTTGTTATAAATTGATGTAAGTTTTAAATTACTATTATTACCAATAAAAGAGATACATCATACATTGGTTAAAAAGTTATATTAATTTTAAAAGTCTTTAGATAAAAAGACTTATACTTTTATTATCAATAGAAGAGAAGAGAAGAGATGTATCTCATTATATAGAAAGAGATGTTGGTTTTAGATTTTTTTAGATAAAAAAACTTCTACTATTAGTCTATTATCACCAAATGATGATATGTATTCCACATTGGTTAAAGACCGATGTAGGTATTAAAAGTTTTTTTATAAAAGATTTATTACCAATAGAAAAGATGTAATTCACATTGGTTAGGATTGTGATATTGGTTTACATTTTTTTTAGATATTGTATCGCACGTTACAAATAGATGTATTTCACATTATTTATAAATAAATATTGGTTATAAAAGTCTTTAGATAAAAGAATTTTTATGTTATTATCAATAGAAGAGATGTATCACACATTGTTTAGAAAAAGATATTGGTTTCAAATCTCTTTAGATAAAAGACTATTACTATTATTATTTGTATGTTATAACCAATAGAAGAGATGTATCCCACATTGTTTAGAAAGAGATGTTGATTTCAAAAGTTTTTATATAAAAAATTATTATTATTACTATAGAATGATATATTCTCACATTTGTTAGAAATTAGTGTTAGTTTTAAAAATAGTATTATTAACAATAGAAAAGATGTATATCAGATGGTTAGAAAGAAATGTTTGTTTTAAAAGTCTTTAGATAAAAGTTTTAAAACTTTTATTATCAATAGAAATAGAGAAGAAGTATATCACATTGTTAGAAAATGAATAATAATTTTAAAATACTCAAAATAAAAACTTTAAATAACATAAAGTCCAAAATTTAAAGTGTCTACTAACGCAATTATGTTAAAAGATTTCATTTAGATGAAAATTTATTACTCTTTTCATTTATGACTATGATGATAAGAATTGTACAATATTATTTTTATTATTACTATTACTACTACTACTATTATTAATATTATTATAACAATAATAATATTATTATTATAGTAATATTATTATCTTCATTAACATTATTACTATTTAATACCAAAAGTCTATTTAAGAAATTTATTTCCCAATGATCTCAAAACAACTATTCAATCCATAAAATCTCAAATTAATCTTTTCATAAAATTTAAAAAGTTAACTTTTACACCTTTATGAAATTGTGATAGTAATATTAGTAGTAGTAGTGATAATAATGATAATAATAAAAATAATAATATTGTTATCATTATTAATTGATTATAAATAATAATAATATTATTAATAACAATCATAATTTTTTTAATGTTATTTTTATTATTAATAGTAAGTTATTTTGTGTTGGTGTTGTTATTATTATTATTTTATTCAAAATAATGAATCATTAAAGTTAAAAAAAATCATTTCAAATAAAACAACATGCTCTATCAATGTTAGTAGAAGCATTAAGTTTTAGACTTTTTGGTATTAAGAGTTTAACTTTGAGACTTTTAGATAGAATAAATATTTTTGGAACTTTTTTAATATGAGAAATTTTTTAGTGAGACTTTTTGGCATTTTTCCAAACTAAAATATTATAATTATTGAAGAGTTTAACGATCCAATTATAATGTCTAAATGTTATATTATTATTACAAAAAAAGATATGTATTTCACATTGTACCCGTGTGATGCACGAGCTCTATAACTAGTTAGTAAGTGAACTTACTAAAAATTTGGAACTACGTACGAACTTGGAAGTTTGAGAATTGAGAGTTTGAGACTTGAGAGATGCAGAGATTTGAGATAATTGGAGAGATGAAGAGTAGGAAATAATTGAAGAGAGAGTGTGAGTATTTATATGTTGGGGAAAAGGGAAAAAAAACATGTTTTTACTACAAAATATAAAAAACGATCATATGACCGTTCTGCCAGCACCCTCTATCTGGGTAGTCCGATCTCAAATCTTAGTCGTTGGATCATTTTACTTTTTTTTAATTTTCAATTGTTTAAATTGACGGTTCACGGTTCAAGGCACGATTCAGAACCGACGGTTTAACAATTTCGTTTGTTTAACCTGAACCAGAACCGACGGCGTTGCACCAATTTCGTTTCAAGCACGGTGCCAATTCAGAAGGTTTCGTCCATTTGGTGGTTTGTGGGTTCAACTGTTTGAACCATGAACTGGGCTCAGATGGGCATCTCTAGTTAATTTCAACCAAAGAGTCTATGTTTGAAAAGTCTAATTATTAACAAATATGTTAATGTTAAATGTGAAGGATAAGATTGAAATATTATGAAGATGATAAACATAATTTTTTGAAAATGAACTCTTAAAGTGTAACATCTCAAATTAGTATGGTGAACTCTTTGCCAAGAACATATGGAGTATTATGTTTTCTTTTTTTGTCCATTCGAAGACAATTGTCCTGCTTCTAGACTTTTCTTTTTAGAAGCACATTTCTACCACTATACTCTTACTCTTTCTTTCTCCTTCAATTGTGGTCAATGCACAAAAATTTTAAACAAATTATAAATTATATCAATATTTATAGTATAATCAATTAATTTTTTTAAAAACGGTATATCGAGTCCAACATAACGATTAATTAAAATCGAAGTAGGTATAAATATCATGGGGGGTTGTAAAAATAGGCTGGAGGTCCTAGTAACTATGTTTCCCATAGTAAATGTTTCTTTTTTAAATTCTTTTGTTTCAAAACAAGTTATTCATCTCCATAAATTTATAGGGAGAGACTATTTCCACTACGTTTTTTTTTACTTATCCATTATATTACCAATTATTACATCAAATAAATGCATGTTTCGATAAAATTACCCCTTGATTACTTGTCAAGATTAAATTGTATAACAATATTACTTTCCTATTTACCTTCCTACATAATTTTCCAATTCAAAAAATATATAACGATGATTGGTTACGATTCACATGAACAAAATAATTATTCTTTCTTTATTTTTTTAAATTTATAATCAATAAAATTCATGGTTCATGTTATATAATAAAAAAACTAATATTATAAAAAATAATATTTTTTGTCAACCAGATTTTGAGAAAATATGTGATCGTTTCCTATTGAAATAAAAAATAACAATTAAATTTAATTAAAATATATAATTGTAAAAATAAACCAGCAGTAATTCACATTTTTATATTATATCTTAAAGTCTTAATATCTTTTGCCTACCAATAACAATTGATTATAATCTAATTAATTTGAGTTAATAAAATATAATTATCAATTCAATATCTACCATATTGTTATTATTATATTATATTTATAAAAATATTGAATAAAATTAAATAATATTTTATTATATCAATGAAGTATCATGTGGTATAAAAAATTTTGGTGGATAAATATTTTAATGAATTAAAGTTTTTTATAATGAAGCATGAAATGAGTCATAAACGTGATCGAAAAAAAAAATATATATTAAGAAAAAATAAAATAGAATTTTTTAAATATCTTGTTTGTTGATGCCCTAAGAATTAAAAAGTAATACTCCCTCCGCTCCAAAATATATGTCATTTCATACTCTTGTCCAAAGAGTCAAATACAAGTTACAAAGTCAATAAATATGAGATAGAGTTTGAAAAAAAAAGTTCATTGAAAATTACAAAGTGATATATTTTGGAACAAAAAAACTCTCAAAACGACATATAATATTCCTAGTGAACAAAAGTACAAAACACAATGATTAAGAATTGTAATTAATGATGGTTTTAAAATATGTTATGACAATAATACACATTACACATACTCTCTCTCACATTAATTATGTGCTTCATTATACTTTCTCTATCTTTAGAATGTGCAATAATTATAATATTAAATGAAAAGATATATTAGGAAAAATGATATAAAATATATATACCAAAATTCTTTTAAAACATTAGTTGGGACATCGCAAAATAGAAAATAGAAACATTTATCCGAAACGGATGCAATATGAAATAAGAAATATATTGCTTAACTGACAAATGAAATGTAATTAATTAAGGGATAATTTTGTTCAAACATACAATAACTTGAAGAAATAATTAAGAATGTAGTGAATAAGTAAAAAATATAGTGAAAATAACATCTTCCAAACTTATAGTGCCCTCTTTGTCTCGTTTATATTGATTATCAAATAAAATCCGTTTGTATTAAAATTTCTAATAAATGCATCAACATCTACCATCAAATATCATTTGTACCCCTATTTAATTATATCAATAATCAACAAGTAGCAAAGAAATCAAGTAATAAATAGTTAAAGAATAGGTTTCATGTGAGAATGTCTTACGGATCTTGATTCGTAAGATGAAACTCAACTCTCTCACAGCTCAACCCATCAATATACGACGAGTTGGGTAAAGATGATCTGGCTTACAAAAAATATCCGTAGGATTGTCTTATTCAAGTATTTGTCATAGTTAAATACTCCCTCCGTTCCAATCAAAGAGTTCATCATACTATTTTGGGATGTTTCACATAAAGAGTCTACTTTAAAATATTATGTTTATAATTTTGATAATATTTCATATTTACCCTCCATTGTGTGGTAATCATATTGGTTGTACTTAAGTATTTTTGTAATTATGAACAACTTTAATGATATTAATATATCTCTTAATTATTTGAATTTTCAAACGTGGACTCTTTAGATGGAACGGAGGAGTACTTACATTGGTTAATGGTATATTGAGAAACTAGTTAATAAACATGCATTTGATTTTCAAATGACCAAAAACTTAAGGACATAAAAAAAAAAAAAAAGGAAAATAGGTCAATAGAGGAAGTATGTGGATTATAAGTTTTTTTTTTATAGACCTTTCCCCTAAACAGATATGCAAAGCGATCGAACTGAAAACTCATATTTTATAAAATCTCAATTCTATCATTGATTCACCCCTTAAGATCTATGGATAATAAGGTTATTAATGTATATATACTACTAAAATGACTGAAAAAAATACTTATTTAGATAGGGACTAGGGAGGATGGAGCATAATTTTATGAAAGATGAATAACTTGTTTATTTTAAAATTTTAAAAAGAAACATTTAATATGGGAATTGAGATGGGAGTGTTGCAAACTTACATAGAGCATGTGGTTAAAAAGAAAAGGAGTTATAATGTGAAGATTATCAATTAAAAAAAAAAAAAAAGTTAACTCAAAACTCAAAAGTAAAGATTTTGCCGTACCAGTGGCCAGTGGTGTGTGGGGTGTGGACCATGCCGAAACTCAATCATGCAAGTTGGATGAAGTGAGGGTAATCATTTTCGGTTGATCCGCCGGCACAAAACCCTAGAAAGTAAGAACCAAAATGGCAACAAAACTAGAGCTTCGACCACTAGGAAACACGGGCCTCAAGCTCAGTTCCGTCGGCTTCGGCGCTTCCCCTCTCGGTAACGTCTTCGGCCCAGTCTCTGAACACGACGCCTTTGCCACCGTTCGTGAAGCCTTTCGTCTCGGCATCAACTTCTTCGACACCTCCCCGTCAGTATAACACTATCTTATTTTCTGTTTGCTAGAAATTAAAACTTTGTTTATTGTTAAGTGTTCGATGAATTGCCTATTGACTTTGGGTCCGTCTTTGATTTATTTGTAAACTTTTAGGTATTATGGAGGGACGTTGTCGGAGAAGATTCTCGGAAAAGCACTGAAAGCATCAGGCGTCCCGAGAAGTGAGTACATTGTCTCCACAAAGTGCGGGAGGTATGCTGATGGTTTTGATTTTAGCGCAGAAAGGGTAACTAGGAGCATTGATGAGAGCTTGGAGAGGTTGCAGCTTGATTATGTTGATCTATTGCAATGCCATGATATCGAATTTGGGTCACTTGATCAGGTGCTCCAATCGGGTATTCTTTGTTGCCTTTTTTCGCTTTAGAATCTTGATAAACTTTCGCTCAATTGATAAAATACCATCTTAATTGGATACTTGATCTATAGTTGGAAAAGGATGTCTGTCTAATCTGAGATTGTAGCTATCTCATCGTCCATTTGCATTATTTCTCATTTCACTTTTTTAGTATGTAGTTTCTGATTTGAATGCCATATCTATCATGATCAGCCATGTGAATTCTAACTATGAATCTTATGCAAGTTTGGTTTGAGCAGATTATAAACAGATTTGAACAGCATGTTCGATTTTCAATGGTTTTCTTGTTGTGTGCTTGTAATCTGAACTGTTCTCCTAATTGGGGATGTATCATGGATACATGTAGGAGTTGAAGGTCTCAAAGATGGCTTGTATTATCACCTGATTCACCTCTTCTGTTTTTTCTTTATCTGTAGATTGATATTTCAGTGGTATCTGTAGTTTCTCTTGCTATATGTAATTGCAACTGCTGAAGCTCAGTTAATTTGACGTGTAACAGATTGTAAATGAGACAATTCCTGCTCTCCAAAAATTGAAAGAAGCTGGGAAGATCCGGTTCATTGGTATAACTGGACTTCCGCTGGGAATTTTTACTTACGTGCTTGATCGAGTGCCTCCTGGTACAGTCGATGTTATCCTCTCATATTGTCACTATGGCATTAATGATTCGACATTGGAGGATTTTCTGCCATACATGAAAAGCAAAGGAGTTGGCGTGATTAGCGCATCTCCCCTCGCAATGGGGCTTCTAACAGAGAGTGGTCCCCCAGAATGGCACCCAGCTTCACCTGAACTCAAGGTTGTTATTTCTTTATTCTGATTTTCAGCGGCCAATTTCCGTACGCCTCTTTAGTGGTACACTGGTATGGCATAGTTTAACCTAAAAGTGAACATTCATGGATTTTAGTAGTGGTCTTGCTGATAAGATATAAATTTACTTTCAAGCACAGTCTGATCAAGATGTAGACTGCAAAAGTGAAAGTTGTAAAAAGATCTGCTTATTTCAAAGTTATGGTTTATTTTCTGAATTTGTGTGCCCTTGACAGCCTCTTAAACTTCATCATTTGGTTCTTATTGTAAAATGCTTAATAATTTCTATATAACTACTATACTACGTATAAATGCAATGTCTTTCATCTAAATGTGGATCTTGCTTTGACTGAAATATGATAACTATGTGATTGCCTCCATTTTCTTTTCATGTTCTTTTTTTTTCCTCTTTCAGGCCACATGCCAGGCAGCTGCTGCTTACTGTAAAAAGAAAGGAAAAAACATATCAAAGTTAGCTATGCAATACAGCTTATCTAACAAAGAGATTTCTTCTGTACTTGTGGGAATGAACTCTGTTAAACAGGTAAAAGTTAACTGTTTGATTTGGCTAATGGGTTCACATAAATAGACTAGCTATATTTTTTTCCATTTTTGACTAATATCATTGATAGCATACTCGTCAAAAGTAAAGTTGGCGACTCTATCTCCCTCCAAACGGCAAGCTCTAATGCTATGTAAATTTGTTTTATTTTCCATACCTCTCTAATGCTGATAGAGACTAGAGAGTAAGAGGCTGCGTTCTTTCATTGGAGTCATTGTGGTCTGAAAACTTTCCTTGATTCTTTCCTGAACTGAAATTCCTTCACCCTTGTTTCATTCGGTACTGAAATGATGTCGGGGTGCAATTTGAGAATATATAGGTCGTTACATGTTTAAGCCCTCTAGCTACTTCCATAGAAAAGATATCTGTTGTGGAAATAGATTGTTTGAAAATTGCTTGATGGTATAAGAATGAACAAGCAATGATCTTACCAATCAAATATAATAATATATGAGGTAGTCTTTTTTTGGACAAGTGCACAGATAGATTCATCCATTTTGAAAATTATATTTTTGCTCCATTATTTTGTTATCATTTAATATTTGCATTTTTAATTAGAAAAGAATGTGTTTATCTTTCCAGCCATTAGGTCTTCTTAATAAGAGTTCAACAATAACCTAGTATCATAAGGCTCCAGGATGGAGGCAAGGTCTGTAAAAATATTACTCTCCCTCCGTCTCGGATATATATTCTTAGTGGACAAAGCACAAGGATTAAGAAATGTAATTAATGATGAGTTGTGAAATATGTTGTGACAATAATACCCATTACACACTCTCTCTCTCTCTCTCTCATTAAATATGTACCCTTATACTCGCTCTCTCTTTAGGATGTGTAATAATGATAGTATTAAATGAAGGAATATATTAGGAAAAATGGTACTCTCTCCATTCCAAAATATATGTCGTTTTGGATTTTTTCACACAGACCAAGGAAACATATTGCAAAGACTAAACTACCCTTATTTACTTACTTCAAACATTAATGAGGTGTCTTTTGATACTCTTGCCCAAAGAGTCAAACATAAGTTACGAAGTTAATAAATATGGGTAGAATTGGAAAAAAAGGAAAAAAGTTCATTGAAAATTGTAAAGTGATATCTATTTTGGAACAAAAAAAACTCTCCTAAAACGACATATATTATGGAACGAAGTGAGTAGAAAAGTTGTACACCAAAAGTCTTTAGGAACATTAATTGAGACATCCAAAAATGGAAAGTAGGAGGAGACGGAGGGAGTATCTATCTGACTTGTAGAAAATCAACTGTAAGCCTGCAACAGCCTATCAAGAACTCAGGGTGTAAGAATGGTAGCGTATCCATGGGGACTTGAAGACGAAATTGTTTCAAGCACCAAGACGAACCGGAAGCGCCCCTTCTTTCAATGAGAAAAGGGGTTAATCAGAATTCATATGTTGGTCAGAGAATTGAAACTTTACAGTGGTTATCCTAAAGATTCTCCCGGGAAAGAATAGAGATGTTCCCATGTTATACCATGAAAGGGGATGAAGCCCGAGGGTTGTTGGGAGAGAGAGAGAGAGAGAGAGTTCCCATTACTTAACCGGGTATGCTTTAGAGGGTAGGAAAGAGCCAGAGGAGAGTTCCCACTATCCAAACTGGGTATGCCTTAGTCCACTAAAAGGTGTCCTTTATCACGAGGCAGAATATAATACTGCCTCTTCTGTACTCGATCATTAATCCTAAACTACATCCAATAAAAAAACCGCTACTTGACTTTTTAGTCCGTCACAAAAAGAATGTCAGATTATGCAACACTAGTGCAATTAAAGGAAATATCTGAAAGTTAAAAATGCATTGTCGAATATGTGACTTTCAAAGATGGACTCTTTTTGGGACAGGGCAAGATAAAACTATTATGAGGAAAATACACTCACATAAACGAACACGTAGGCACACATGGTACTAGTGATCATCTTGTTGAATCAGTACAATGGGGTGCCTTGGATTCAACTTGTCCCTGACATCGGGATCCTTTTCAGCGCATACCACGGTTTCTAGATTCTGAAGCAGTGGTTGGGGCAAGAACGTGACCGAAAAGCCACGTAGCAAAGTATTATTTAGATGTTATTGATGTATGTAGTATTTCTAACATGTAATCTTTTGGCAAGTCAGGTAGAGATAAATGTTGCGGCTGCTACAGAGCTTGCAACTGGTGGGAAAGATGACGAAACGATATCTGAGATAGAAAACATTTTGAAACCAGTGAAGAATCAGACTTGGCCTAGTGGTATTCAACAAAGTTAAACAAACATACTTGGATTATTTATCTGTTTTCGTCTGGCATTCATTTCATTGACCTGAAGCCCAATCGTGAACTTATTTTCCTGTATCTGAATCTATTTTGTATTTTTGAAGAACAAGAAGCACATCATATTTTGATTTTGGATGTAAAACATTTTCCAGAATATTAGGTGAAAGATTCGTGTTGTATGAATTATGACATAAAATAAATAACATTCATGTGGTTTGCATATAAGAAGTGATGCAAATAAAGCATAAAACATTGGGTTTTGGGAGTAACGTCCCAAGTATACATAGGAAAGAAAAGGTGAGAAAACAAAGCTGATTTCAAGGATGTGCAACTTAGGAATAACGAAATAATATATCACAGAATCCCCTTTTTGCAAATCTCGCATGATACTTTCTACACGTAAATGGATCTAACAAAAGCCACTGTATAAAACAACATTGTGGAACTGTGTACTATATATGACATTTACATGGCAGGCCTACTGTAGCTGTCCGTATCATTACATGCATTTCTAATTGGCCACCTGCTGGAAAGGAGGCCAAGAAATATCCTCGTCATCCATGTGGCCATGAATAAGAAAATCTGCACAATTTTTCAGCCACCCATGGTTATATGGGTTGCGGAACTTCCCATCTGAGCCACGAAGATACTCATAACGTATGGCATTCGCTACTTCATTAGTGGTGATGTTTCGACCAATCTGCATTGAACATGAAAATCCTTCAATACCAGAAACTATACCTGGAATGAAAAATGGTTGGGAGTTTGTTGTTTGGTGGGGTGGAGACGAACTGTGCTAGCGAGGGGTCTGGAAGGGTAGATCTATTGTATGTGATCTTACATTCTTACTCTTACCACCACTTTGCGGAATACTAACTTCAACAGTTTGAACTCATGATGCCCAAATTAATTACATAAGGCCCTTTCACAATAGAGATTTAGAATGACACGTCTATCTAGTAAAAAGTTTCGAAATGAGATCCATGGTTGACCTATGCCACTCAATGCGATCTAGGTTTTGAAAAACCTTCTCTAGATATGCCGTCTATAAACACATGCACTCATAGGCAACCCTGCAATGCCTTAAGGTACACCACATACCCAGGCAGCCTAATTTGTGAATTTGCAAGTAGGATGAACTTGTGGCAACATAAATCTGGACTGCAGACAAATTAGTAAGCACAATGAAGGTTTAACAATCAAACTCCACTATTCTATTATACGAATTTATGAGCTTCAAAAAAAAAAAAAGGAAGGTGGTGCTCAAATCAATCACCTGGAATACTTGTATAGTCAGCAAAGTTACAGCAGCAAATAATATTAAGGAGTCCATAGCCAGAAAAGCAACAGCACCAGGATTTTGAACAACCACATGATGAATCCATGATTCTTCGGTCTGCATTGTTGGTATCGATATCCACACCCCTGTCACGTGGACTAAAGATGTAACCTAAAATAGATTGGCACTGGAATAATGTCCAAGAAGAGCTACAGATAATTGTAAGTTTATTTCTTCACATACTTCTAACAGCAACGGCACCACTAATGATTGCGGTCGAAGTTCCCATGCATAGGAAAACAAAGAAGTCCCACTTGTTCCTCTGCAGAGAAGAAAACAGTAATAATAACGACAAATTTGGTAAAAAGTTTGTAACACAGTCACAAATAGGGGTGGCAATTGGTTGTTAATGGATAGCTTTGGGTTAGGCTATTATCCATTAACACCCAATTGCCATCCCTAGTCACAAACATGTACATGTTACTTCTATGTTCAATAATAGAATGGACTTACAAAATAGAACTTCTACCACTTCCAAATGAGAGAATGACCTTAAAGCCAGATCGCTACAATAATAAGATACAGGCTAAAATTCTGTGAAGTGTCCTAATTAGTTGCAATCAACTCAGTCCTAAGGTGATGACTGAAAGAACATATTTTATTAATTGAAATGGAAACCCAACTTAATCCTAGATACCAAGAATGAAGTGATATTTAGAAATTAATGCACGCCAAGAAAAAAAATCAAGAGTGTACATTAGTGTCTAGGCAAATCCATCACAATGAGCATGAATATGTAACAGCAATGATACAAATTGCATAGTCAAAGGTTACCCATTTCCGTTTCTACATTGAAATTTTCCAAGTAAAACTTGACAGCAAATATAACGTTAACCGGGAGAGGGGGGAATCTAACAACAAAATGTAACATGTAGGACCAAACTAATTTATTTGAAAATGTTAGGACCAAACAAAATTTTTGGACAAGTCAAAGGACCAAATAATTAATTAAACCTTCTTTTTATATAGGATATGATCAATCTGAATCTAAACTTTCATTTCCAACAAAAGCTGGAGTTTTATATTTTTAATTATAAATTGGACTTCAAACATAAAATATATAATACAAGTGGGGAAACTTATTTATTTGCCAAGAAACCCACTCTGCAATTCTTCAAACTGTGGATCGTAAAAATCCAGTTTATTAAGTAGTAAAATTCCATACCTTCCCTACACAATTCGAGATCCAAGGGCAATGATGATCAAACTGTTCCACGCAGTGCTTGCATATAGTGCAATGCTTAGAGCGAATAGGTCTTATGATCTGGGGAAAAAGGTATTTGACAATAGACAAATTAAGGACGCTTTCGCAGCTAAGTGCTCTCAAATCTATGAAGAACGAGTTAGTCTGGAAGAACAAGTTTTTGGACAAACCTTGCATGTAGGGCAAAGTTGAGACCAATTTCCTGTCCAAGTGTTCACATCAATGTTGACTAGAGGATCCTAATAAATGTATAAAAAATATTATGTATTCAGGAACTAGATACAGATAAAGTGAAGGCTGATAATTACAGAAACTGACAAAAGAACATCTGTGATACCTAACGAGGTCAACTCCAAATGCTACAAGAATTAACTACTGCACACGCTTCTACTTTTTTCCACTAATTGACTTAAGAGGTCATTATAAACATTTGTTGCATTGCAACCCAACCATAAAACTATCCATAACATTTCACATCTATGACCACACTCCACAGCCACTATAGCTTAGGACAAAATGAAATCAGCATTGCTAGAATTAATATTACGCCAACAAAGAATCAACCCATAGCAAATTAGTGGGTAGAGTACTGAAATTATAAATCTGAATCATTGGATCAATGTAGTAATACTCTTATGTAATATCTACTCCCACCACTAAACCAGAAAAATGAGAAAGAGATATATAAGGCATCACATGAAGCAACTTTGTCACATAAACCCCTGAAAAGTGTGAAATTCTGCAATTCGATCTATGTTAAATTGAGCACAGCTGCATGGTACATATAAAATTGCAATACTCCCAAATGAAACAGATGTATACACAATATCTGTTACTTTAAAGCCAATGTAAATCGGTCTGTCTATAGACAATATGGATCACAAATAATTGCAATACACCAACAATTTGAGCAGCATATTCCAATGTTGACACATAATATACGTGGAGAGAAAGCTGCAATCCCTTCATTGCATTCTGGGATAAGTCAACTAGCTCAGGTGACAATCTAAATTTGGATAGTATATATGCCATCCCCTTTGATATCATGACAATTTTTTGTTCCAATGGCCTTGGTAGCCCATCATCCATCCAAAATAACTTCCTTTATCATGGATACAGTTACCAGAAGAAGAAACATAATAAGTACTCTCTCCTTTCTTAAAAGAGAGTCCACTATTCCCTTTTTAGACTGTTCCAAAAAATTGCCACTTTCTAATCTTTCCTTTTCAAGATGTTCCTTTTACCTACCCCTTGATTTGTTTGCTACTTTAATTGATGGTCCCACTGGACCCACTCCTACATGGACATCATTGGAAAATACACAACATCCTAATATTTACAATAGAGTCAATTAGCTTTTCTTAATCTGTGTGCAGTCAAGCAGGACTCCTCTTTAGGAACTAGGGAAGTGCATGATTTCCAAGGATTTAGCACATAAATGCACTCAGCAAACCAAATTGCAAGAAGCATTGTAATGATCCCTACACAGTAAGAACCGAAACCTAAATCCTTGAGTTTCCGAAACTCAAGTTGTAACCAGTATTGGAATAGGCATTACAATCATATGGAAGTTGACTTATTCTGAAGTGGACATGTACCTCAGCATCTGCATGATTTCCGATCCCTCTTGATGCCTTAACATAACCTGGATCTTTCCTACAACCGAGTAAGATTATAGACAGTGATTCCCAGAAGCAAAAGAGGTAAAAGATGTGTTAATTAACAACAAAATTATCTAAAGGGAAAGCGGTGTGGTCTTCAAACAAGACAGAATAATGCAAACAGCACAACCATTCAAAAAGAAAGATAACAAGAACTATCAAGAGAACCTTGGAACTATCAACAAGATCAGAGATATGTGGAAACAAGAAGGCAAAGGCTGAATTGCCGAAGAGAATGTAGATCATCATACCATGCTAAGGGAGTAATACCTAACCTGAAGTACCAAAAATACTATAACGTCGTGTCATGAGAGACGTACAATTTCTCTGACAATAACGCAATTACAACTAAAAGTGAAATGCACTTGACTTCCTATCTTGATGAGTATGGTATTAATGTATTATAGAGTTCATCAGACAGACAAGAGCACAGTAAGAGCAAATTAAAAGTGTTAATTCCTCGTAGAAAACATCACTGTATAATTGGAGATAGAAAATTTACCTGCTACAGCGAATGAACATTAGAATCGAACCAAATGATAGGGAAACAGCAGTCCATCCCCAAAGGCCTACAACGGCAGTAACCTTAGCAAGATTGGGAGCTACAAAAAGAAGTAGAAAAGATAAGGTCATGATTAGCATATGGTATGAAATGTCATTTTACTAATGAAAGTAAAGTCATGAACATTAGCTTTACCCACCAAGAAGAATTGAATTGATGAAGATTAACGTGCTGAAAAGTATTGTACAGAACAGAATAGGGGCATAACCTAGTTCCCCAGTCTGCTTAATGCAAACCATGTCTTTCCAGCACTTTCTGTGTGCACGTTGTGCATTAGACTGCAAAAATAAACTTTTCAATGTCATGTTCTCGAAGAACCAAAGATGGTGAAACCGTAGACCATCAGGAAAAGACTCTGCTAATTATGCCAAGACCAAGCATGGAACAAAATATACACACAGATCCCAGAATAAATTATGTAATTAGCCTGGAATTCTGAATGCAATATCATATTTTCAACAAGTTTCAACACAAAATATGTTCAATATCATAACAAGAACCAGATGCCTCGTATGTACAACATTTATGGATTACAATTCATTTCAAAAGCCACAAGTAACATTTCAAATGGTAAATTCTAAGTAGGTGGCTGTAAGTTGAATCGACTAACATATACACCGGGTGGCCACACAGATGAAGAATTTTTAATTCCAACTCTCAGCACTTCGCAAACTACTTGCCTAATCCCATCTTTGCATTTGAAAAACAGTCAGTTTAAGTATTGCAAATTACGTGTTTTATAATTATGAAAAAATATACCTTAAATTTGAATTTGAAAAACAGTTTGTTTGACTCAAAAAAGTCAAACATGACAATAATTTAAGAATGAAGGGCATACAATATCAGTCACTGCCAACAACATTCAAACTACAGTCACATTAAAATCATCTGAAACTAAGCTGATCGATCACCGTGCAACAGCTAGTTAACCCACATGATCAACGAAGCAATATATCTTCAATGAGTCCACTGGATAATCGCAATATAGTCCTACCATCGCATAAATCCATTCCGACCATGCAATATGTCGTCTGATCATCCAGAAAAAAGAGATTCAAGAAAGCAAAAACTAGGGAGTATTTCTCTGACAAAACAAAATAGCAGTCCACCTTGGTCTGCCAAGAACTTTGCGATCTTCAAAGAGAGACTCCAGTTTGTTATGTCAGTTAACCTGTTTTTTTAAGTGATAATTCAATTCCCCTAGTATATTGCCCACCAAAAAAAGGTTAGAGGAGGAGCAATGAGGCTATGTTTCTTAACAAAGCCATCTTTCATCTTATCGTCCCTAACCTCCTGAAACTCTACAGTGTTCTTAGTTTCACCAGGAAATTTGGTTTAAGGCTTCCAACGCATCTCAAGGTTCATCCATGCAACAAAAGGGCCAAACTAAAGAATGAATCTTCTTCTGTTGAAAAGTTCATCTAAAAAATCACATTAATGTCTACTAAATTATGTATTTGAGTAACAATTATTGTATTTTTCTTATGCTTTATTTTGTTAAGAACAAGCTACTGGACACAATTAAAAGTCAACATGTGTTTGCTGGATGTCAGTAAAAGTTCAGTGGATAGTTGCTGTCCTTGAAGGTCATTTTTATTCGAGTTCAAATCCAAATATTGACTCCAGAGTGGTGTGAAGAATTTTCCTAGTCAAACGCTAGCACTTTCCTATTCTGTGTCATAAAATTAAATGCTGACATGAATTCAAGACATTCTTCTGATAACAGCTAAGGCTAATGTAAGACTTGCACAAGTAGGCCATAAATATGTGCAATCTCATAAGTTCAAAGGGATACAGAGTTATATAGTTATGTAAGTTTGAATTTAGCTTTTGTAGCTATGCTTTTTCACCATTCAACGACAAAGAGCTCTTCTTCCCTGGACTTAGGCACCTACAGCCCCTTATCATAGAGCTTCAAAAAAAGAATAATTCACTTCAGCAAATGGTTCGAACCTCACTTTCTTAAACCCACAAACACCTGTCGCCAGCTGCTCACAGCAATCATAACAGTCCACGCAGCTCTCTTCCTTGATTCTATCAGTCAAAAGATTGTTATTTGTACCAATAAATAATAAAGTTTTGAAAAAACCTTGAAAAACGTTTCTGCAATTGCCTCAGAAAATTTAGCAATATAAACTTGAGTGCTCCCTCCCCAAAAATGGAGGAGAGTAGTGCCACAGTCTTCCTATATCTTCAACCACATGAAACGCATGATGTCCCTTATCAGAAAAGTAGATTGACCGGCCACAAAGACACTATAAGCAGCCTACCATGCAATATGATGCAAAACTTCGAAGTAGTTATTTCTCAAATTAAAAAATGATTCAGGCGATAGTTATTTCCAAGTATATCCCAACACCTAAGATTGCTTATGAATGCGGCAGTGAACTTTTAACATCATAAAACAGTAGGTATTTTCATTGTCATAGATAGAATCAATACAATTCTTACGTACAAGAACCAAACCGACATGCTGCTGGCCTCTATCATATGCAATCTCTACAGGAGTAAGTCCATTATTATCTTTCACCGATAATTCCTGCTTTGTGCCTGTATGTAGAAGCACAACACATGCCTCCATATTTCCCCTCAGAGCTGCCCAATGCAAAGGGGTGCAGCCTAACACATATAACATTCAATATCACCATATTATTTGCTGAAAAGGGAACCATTTAAACTGTATGTGCAGTAAGGCAAGTATAGTCCTAAAGGAAATCTTAGAAATAATGTGAAAGAAAAATTATTAGGCTGAAAGCTGGATAACAGTCATAATTTGCCTGAATACACCAATTAGCAGGTGGATAACATCTGAGGGGTAATAGAGATTATTCATTCATAATAAACTTGAGAGCTTTTGACATCTTTATAGTCATGAGAGTGTCATAAATGACCAGAAGAGTAGCTCCTAAACATCTTTATCCAATTGGTTGGAGATTCATTTTTTAGCTCTTTGTTATTTAACAAAGTAAACTTTAAAATAAAAAGGCTATTCAACAAGAAGAATAGACACTTAGTATTCTCTAAACTGTTACCAAGGAAACGAAAGGCAGAAAAAGACATCCAAAATTATGAATGGTTCTCCCTCCATACAATTTGAACAGCCTCAACTTGAATGAACTCTTTTAGGAATACATTATTGTTCTTGAAACTGATCATAACATTTATCATAAATCATTTATTTAATAAATGACTATTAAAGTTAGAATTCTATGAAATTGTGAGCTTATTTTAGAGGATGGGCTCTCAAACTATGGCATCTGAAAAGGGGACTCTTCAAATGGGGAGTATATGTTGCAAAATGGAAAAACTGAAAACATCTAGATTCTGCTCAAACAAGCCCAATGTGATCCAAATTACTAAGCCAGATTTATCATTTTCCCAGCTCATAGTGTTAAAGCCCTTAGCTTGGCTTAATCAGTTCTGCTTGTTCATCTTTATTTCATACCGCCTTATGATTCGTTTAAGAAGCTGTTCTTTTATTTTATTTTTCATCATATTTTGTTTCACACCAAGGAAAGAGTTTTTGACAACATAATCCACATAAAGTAAACACGATTGTGTTGTAGACCCCTATGGAAAAAAAATGAAACTTTGGGCAGCCAGAAGAAAAATGTCTCCAAGTGAAATCAATTGAACATTTATAACACACCTGGGTTATGTTACAAGGACTTGGGTGTGGGTGTGGGTGTGGGTGTGGGCGTCGGGTGCACGTACTTGTCTAGAAGTTGGATCCGGGTAAAGCATGATTTTAGGATATGTGAACTCAGCTCAAAAGGACCCAAAAGTAGGATGCGAGCCCTTGGACACAGCTAATGGCTTTATATTTTATACTCCCATCTGTTTGGAAAAATCACAATTTGTGGAATTATGGATATGATGTCGGAATTTTTTTTATAAGTAAAAAATGAAAATAATTGAGAGTTTGATGCAGCTGATTATCTAAAAAAATGAAAACTTGACTGAAATCGTGTGCTGGGGTGTCCATTTACAACTTGAAGGATCCGACCCAAATCCCACACCCATGTACACACAGATCATGTCCGACGCGTGTGGCCAGTGAAATGACGAGTTCTTGATACAGAGCAGGGCAAAAATTGAGACGTCAAGTCATGAAATCAACACTTTTACCAGTTCTTGTTCCAGAAATTCACATTCATTATGAATTTAATAATTACTAAACGACGTACAAAAGCATATTAAAGTGCTGAATGAAATATCAAAACACCTTGTTTATCTTGTTTTCCTTGGTAGGCACCCCTAAAAAGAAGTAACTTAAGTGTATCTGAATATCCTCTATAAGCAGCCCTGTTTAAAGAACAAGAGGAATTATCAGTCTAATTCACATGTTTCAAATCAAACTCCAAAATCATGTTCACTCTTAGCAGTGTTAATTGATTTAAAGTACTTCATATTCATAGTTGGAAATTGGAATGAATATCTAGAATAACCATTAAAAACAATCGAAATGAGAAACTTCCAACGTTCAATACTAACTTGCAGAAAACAATTGGCAAAGATAGGATACATGGGCAGAACAACCCAAAGCTTACCAAAAAAAAGTTGCTGCAATACTGACTCACTGCCAAAAGTTAGCCTTAAATAATGGAGAACAACATGCAAGTTCTGAAAGTTGAAGGCATAAGCCAGTCACCGAGGAAAGTGCATCTTGCTATGCTATAAAATAACCCAAAATCAAGTATCTTCTGCTGATTACGCTATCCATGCCCTTCTAACACTGAGTATCTGATTTCACATGTATCGTACAACTAAAAGCTTGCATCAAACATCTGCAATCTAAATTTAAAAATCTATACACTAGAAACGGGCTACGAGGAGGAAGGAAAATCTGCACAGTCGTGATACTAACCATAAGTTACTGCAATAAAATTGGCATACTTAGTTGGTCACCCCTTCCAAAATCCACCCAAAAGTACTGCGCTAACTAGTCTTTTTAGCTCTGGTTCTCCCTTCCAATGCCAAATTTCAACGGGAGTACCACAAATACATACCATAGATCAATGCATAATGGCTACTCCATTTTCTTGTAGCCTTGCCCCTATAAGCAGAGTGATAGTTCTATGGTTTGAACTTGTGATGGCCATGTCATCATAGACTCACATATTTATGAGTAAATAAATGGTGTCTTTATTACTTGTATAGTATACAAGTTCGCCACCATACTTCAAACCCCAAAAGCAATGTGCTACTATAGTTACAAACAGTGAAGGGAGACAAGATTGCTCGTGATCTTAGGACAGCTGTTAAATATCTGATTCAAAATTTAGCATGAATTGTACCAATCCTCCTTCATAAGCACAACCTCAAGCGCCGTAAAACTTGCAGCTGGAGCCCAAACTTGTACTCATTCAATGTGTTTGAACAATAGTCAAACGGAGTAAGAAAAAATATTAGTTTGTCAATCCCTTACTGAGAAAGACAACTTAGCAAAAGAACTACAGAAAAGATGAACTTTTTCCAGAAGTAGATGGTAATCAAAGTGCTGATACATATTCACAAAAAACCTCTAAACATACCAATGAAGAGGGGTCCTTCCATCATTATCTGGTGCATCAAAATCAGCATGATACTTCGCGATCATGTGATTTAAAAATGAAGTTTGCCCATACTGAGCTGCAACATGTACTGCCTGCATTATAATATTGAATTCAAATACTTTTATGATTGAAAAGCTCTATTTTATGTTGTTACTTAGGAAACAATAAGGTGTAGATGAACATAGATACGACAAGCTTCCACATACATGCTCTACCAAGCTAGTTTGTACTCTCATGTTCCATATTCTTCATTAAAGAGTTAGTTCGGCACCAGTTGACTTATCCGTGAACTAGTTTTAACTTGAATAGCGTTTTGTACCATTTAATGGATTGTTTTCAAATTTCCCATCTCACTATACATTTTTCAATCTATGTTATTAGCAGGCCTGTGTGATCACCACACTTCTAATAATCTCCTCTAACATAAGCCACAGAGTGTCTTAAAGACAAATTTGTACTCGGCCATATGTCCCAAATCAGTTTGAATTTTGAACCTCTAATAAAATAATTTCTGCAAGCTATATAAACATAATGCCAGACATAAATGATCTCCAAGTTTTACGAAATTACCCGATAACCATTTACATCAACAGCCTCAACCCGAGTCCCATTCTGCAACAACACGTCGGCGGCTGCAATTGAACCCCGAACGGCAGCCCAATGCAATGCAGTCTGTCTAGCATTATCAACAGCATTGACATCTCCACCATGCTACATAAACAACACCAACACAAAACAATCTTCCAAGTAAATCAATTAGTCCCTGCACACCATTATCAATCAAAATTCAAACACAACAACCTGAACCTACCTCGATAATATACTGCACAACATCGGCAAAATTGTTGAGAGCCGCCCATTGAAGCGGGAAATACCCGTTACCGTCCGGTATGGAGACAGAAAAGCCGTCCACCTCAACGAATTTCCGTAATTTCTCAAAATCTCCGTACGCGGAGGCGCTGTAGACGTCAATGATGACGACTTCGGTAAGGGTTTGGTCAGCGGGTTTCTCCTCGGTTGAGTCTGATACGATTTCGATTTCTGATGAAGCCATTTTCGAAAAATTACATGCAATTAGGGTTTGGAATGAAGAGATAATTTGATTAGGGTGATTGAGTGGAGTAGTTAAGAGTTGGGAAGTTGCCTTTTTTTTTTTCAAAAGGGAAAGGGGTTTAGATGTGAGAATTTAGAAACTTCTTGTTCAAGTTGCTTCGAATAAGTGTCTGTTATTCGGTTAGCAAAACGACGTGAAGAACACAGCTGAAAAAAAAGTAAACCTAACATCATCTTCAACAGTTCTCGACAATTGGGTGGGTTGGATCGAAATAAATTAGGTTATAACGCATATTGTTAATGGTTGAAATAGGTAACAGGTCGATTTTGATCAGCACTTTTCACAAAAAAAAACTACACATTTATATAACAAAAAATAACTGGTTAAAATGAACAACTATCGACCTGCTTAACCCGACTTGTTAATTTTTTTTATCGAAACGAATAACTTCATTTTAATCCAAACAAATTAACCGATTGGGTGAGCGAACGAATTTTGAGTTATAATTATCAGGCCTAATCTCTAACAACAGTTTTTGGATTATAATTGTTAGGTCTAATCTCGGACGACGACGGTAAAAAACATCATCAATGCAACTTCGTTTCATTTGTAACGTTAAATAGCACAGGTAAAAAAGTTATTTTAAACTTTTTTTTCTTTAATTCATCTTCTCCGATTAAACTCTCTATGTTACGTGCCTCGTGCCCTCTCTCTCTTTGTCTTTCTCGTTTCCACAGTTCAAACTTACTCATCGAAGTCCAGAAAAAAATTTCATCGAAAAGTAACTTGGAATGTGGGTGACTCCAGAAAGAGAATCTATATGATGGTTTGGGCAGAAATCCATTTGTTGAAGAAGTACACGAAACCAATGAAAAAAAAAGCCAGTCGATTTCAAGATAATCCTCAACAATTCCAATGGAGTTGACTTTGTTTGACGATTCTTAAGAAGTGGTATTGGAAGAAATGGTCTAAAAGTCGATTTCTTGGAAGAAACAGAGGACGTTGTTTCAACAGAGCCTGAAGTTGTCTTCCTTAAGTTGCAATTGATTTGATTCCAAGCCCTAGGCATGTGCGTCGTCTCTGGCTGAAATTGGGAAGGATTTAACTGGAGATGGAGTGCGCTATGGCTATAGATGAGAGAGACACGGCTGGAGTAAACATGGGGGTTCGGCTAACGTGGAGAAGATGGAGATGGAATGCAGATTCGAGCTAGGATTCCTATCCAACTCAACTTAACAGGGGATGGAAGCCGGAGAAGAGAGGATGACTGCCTTGAGTGTGATACTCGGTCGGATCTGGGTTGGGATTTGGAGCATGGACGAAATCGGCTGGAGACTGAGGAACTGAGACGCAGGAAGCAAGATCCGGTATGGGGGAGTTTGGAGCTAGCCATGGTCGGGGAAGGGGAATGATCGAAGTGGGGAGGAGGTGGCGGTTGGTGGAGGAAAGGGAAGGGATTTTCGGTGGAGGAGGAGACCGGTGATTAATTTTTGAGGTGGAGGTGGAGGTGGGGTGGAGAAGGACGGTGGGGGTTTAGTCGGAGACAGAGAGGGTTTCTCCGGCAGTGAATGTGAAGGGCGGAGCTAGTGATTCGAACTTTCGAAGGGAACGACACTAGTCGGAGTGAGCAGCGGCAAAGTGGTGGCGGGCGTGGACGGCTTCTTTCATGAAACGGCGGCGAACAGTCTCTCGTTGTCCAGCTTGGAAGCCGTGCAACCCATCCTATTGGAAGGGAATCAATTTGTCGGCCGGTGGTGATGCCATTTCTTCATGTTCATGGCGCCCGATTTAAGTAGTATAAATTCGAGAGAGGGAGAGAGAGGAGAATAGAAATTAAGGGGTAAATGTTTCAACTTGATTCGATTTGAAACAAATTATGAGCCGAATCGCATGTCATTGATTTCAAAAAAATCAAACGGAAGCTAAACCGTTTAAAGTCTTGAGTTGAACTGAACCGAATCATGATGGTTCGACTCGGTTCCGTGGTTCGGTTTCGTGGTTTTGTTTCATAGTTCGGTCTGAATTTAGAAAGAGTTCTAGTCATTCAAAATTTAAGTAAACCAATAAAATATTATAAAAATACGCAAAAAAAATACTAAAAAATATATATATAATACAATTATATTCATAAACTCACTTTAAAAATTTTGCACAAACTTTTAAATAAAAGGATTAACATTTTTAATTCTTATAATCAATAAATTGAATCCAATATAATAAAAATACAATAACATACATGGTATTAAAAACATTTATGTAAATTTAAAAAGTTTAAAGACAAATTCTTAAATACTAATATTAGCCTTATAGTTTATATAGTATAAAAATATAAATAGTATAAGAGTACTAAAGTATAAAGGTTAGGAATTCTAAAGAATTTGTTGTTTGGTTCGGTGGTTCGGCTCGATGGTTTGACTTGATGGTTCGGCTCAAAATGGTTTGGTTTGGTTCGGTTTGACTCGACTCGACATGTCAAGCCGCAAACCAAACCAAACCGTTCGACTTCCCAAAATCTCAAACCGAACCAAACCATATAGTGCTCAAAACCGAACCAAACCGCATGATTTGACTTGGTTCGGCTCGACTTGGTGGTTTGACGACTCAGATTGACACTCCTAATAGAAATAAGTCTTTGTCTGTTGTGTAGAAAGAAGTAGGGACTAGGGAGGTGAGAGTGAGTTGATCAAGAAAACTGAAATGACTTTTTTACCCTGTACGTGCTAGTGCTATTTAACGTTACAAATGAAACGATTATTTGGTTTAGGGGGGCAAACTAGGAAAAAAGGCAACGTCAGATATGATTTTAACACAAAACATAATTTAAGTGGTATTATGGGATTGGGAGGTAATTTGTATTTTGGCCGCACACAAAAAACAAAGTATGTAATGTCCACCAAATAATGTAATGAATTTCTTAATTTTAACTTTCAAAAAGTAAAATTTTAATCTATAAATATTTATTAATGCAAGCAAAAGGAAAAAGCTTAAAAATTTCTTGAAACATTATTAGGAGAGGCAAGACCTAATAGTATTTAATAGTTTATACATTCAAAGTATATCAACCAAATAGCGTACATTAATCTCAAATCAACGTATGCTCACTTACAATAGTACAATCATATAATAATTGATCACACAAAAAATGTGGTGACCTTGTCGTGTCGTGTTTGGGGTGCTGAAAGTAACGTCATGTCGGGGTCGTCGGAGTCGTGGTCCGGCGGTGGTCGTTGCGGTAGGATATCTAACTTGTAATATCTGCAAAATGAAGCATCGTGAGTGGGTGGGAGTGTTCCCACAAATCCTCCAGTGTGATAATCAGTATATGTTGTGTATGATATATGGAAAGAGAAAATGGAGAGAATGTATATATGTATGTTAATCGACGGGAGAGAGGGATGAAGGGGCTGCTCCTTAGCTTTTCTGGGAAGTCGAGAGTCTGGCTCAATATGGAGAAGTTTCCCCATATTTATACTAATGGGCTGCCTTCACATAATTGGGCTTCGGCCCTCCTTCCGGATATGGGCATGGCTCAATTTTCTAAGTGTGTTTTCGGAGTACTCTTTTGGGCTGCATGTTCGGACCTAATATTTTAGTGCACTTCAGTAGCCCCCAACCCCTTATCCATCGTGGCTGACATCGAGGGTAAGGAGTATAATCTTCTTGTAGTTTTTTTCTTGTGATGCTAAGGGTTTTGAGATTTTGCTTTGAATTCAAAAAGAGTTTATGTAGCTGACTTTTGAACCTTGGGGGGGTAAATTTTGTGTATAATTGATCCTTGATTGGCAAATTAGACCTCGGCTGGCCAGAATAGGTATGAAAATAAGATATGTAGTCCTCGGCATAAGATCATAATAATATTTATCCTCGGTATGGCAAGGACCTTCAATAAAACGAGCCATGAGGCCATAGTAAGATTTATCTTTGGCATGGCGAGGACTTTCAAGAAAGCGAGCCATAAGGCTATAATAAGATTTATCCTCGGCGTGGCGAGGACCTTAAAGAAAACGAGCCATAAGGTCATAATAAGATTTATCCTCGGCGTGGCGAGGACCTTCCAAAAAGCGAGCCATAAGGCCATAATAAGATCTATCCTCGGTATGACAAGGACCTTCCAAAAAGCGAGCCATAAGGCCATTTATCCTTGGCGTGGCAAGGACCTTCCAGAAAGCGAGCCATAAGGCCATAATGAGATTTATCCTCGGCGTGGCAAAGACCTTCCAAAAAGCGAGCCATAAGGCCATAATAAGATTTATCCTCGGTGTGGTGAGGACCATATAGAAAGCGAACCATAAGGCCATAATAAGATTTATCCTCGGCGTGGCGAGGACCTTCAAGAAAGCGAGCCACAAGGCCATAATAAGATTTATCCTCAGCATGGCGAGGACCTTCCAAAAAGCAAGTCATAAGGCCATAATAAGATTTATCCTCGGTGTGGCGAGGACCTTCAAGAAAGTGAACCATAAGGCCATAATAAGATATATCCTCAGCGTGGCGAAGTCCTTCAAGAAAGCGAGCCATAAGACCATAATAAGATTTATCCTCGACGTGGCGAGGACCTTCAAGAAAGCGAGCCATAAGGCCATAAACAGCAAGGCACTGCAAAATTGTGACCTTGAACCGCAAGGTACCGAGAGAGGTACTAGGAGCATGTTTTTATGTTTATGCAATGATGAATGAGGGATGCATGTATTTAGTAACTTATATATATATGTATGAAATGCTCATGTGGATGGAGTAGTTATTTAGAAGCATTAGAGCCTGGCCTCTCCTCGGCTTAGCGAGGAGGCAAATATATATGAGGCACTAGGAGCCTGGTCTCTCCTCGGCGTCCCGAGGAGGCAAATAGGTATGAGGCATTAGAGCCTAGCCTCTCCTCGGCTGGGCAAGGAGGCAAATAGGTATGAGGCATTAGATCCTGGCATCTCCTCGGTTGGGGGAGGAGGCAAATAGATACGAGGCATTAGAGTCTAGCCTCTCCTCAACTGGGTGAGGAGGCAAATAGGTATGAGGCATTAAGACCCCAAATAAAGTGACCTTGAGCTACAAGGTACCAAGAGAAATGTATGTGCCGAGCTGGAGTGAGATATATAGCTCATGCCGAGCGTAACTGTGATGTCGAGCTGGAGCACAATATGAAGCTCATGCCGAGCGTAACCGCATATGCTGATGAAATTATTATGGACGATAGCGGAGCCTAACGCGCTAAACACTCATAGAAGCTCGTGCCGAGAGTAACTGTGATGCCGAGCTGGAAAACCATATGAAACTCATGTCTAGCGTAGCCGCAAATGTTGATGAAAGCATGATGGACGCTAGGGGAATGTAACGCGCTAAACACTCATAGAAGCTCGGTCTCGGCCAAAATATGAAGCGCAAGTGGGCGCGTAATGGACTCGAGCGGGAGGACAATATAGAGTCAGCCTCGAGTAAACTCGAGCGCGGAGCATAAGCGCAGGTAGACGCAATCGCGTGGTGTGCACGAGCACGTAGGCACTGGCGCAAGCATAGCATGCGCGGGCACGAGAATAATAATATGAGGCTCGGGCTCTGGCGCGAGCGTAATCTAAAGCTCTAACTCTGGCGCGAGCGTGGTGTGCACGGGTGCGTGAATAATAATAATAACATGAATCTCGGGCACTGGCGCGAGCATAATCTGAACCTCGAGCTCTAACGCGAGAGTGGCGTACACGCGCACGTGGGCACTTGCGCGAGCATAGTGTGCGCATGCACGAGAATGATAATCTGAGGCTATAGCGTGCTCGGGCATGAGAATAATAATATGAGGCTTGTGCTCTGGCGCAACCATAATCTGAAGCTCGAGCTCTGGCGCGAGAGTGACATGTACATGCACGTGGGCACTAGTGCGAGCATAGCGTGCGCGAGCACGAAAATAATAATCTGAGGTTCGGGCTCTAGTGCGATCATAATCTGAAGCTCGAGCTCTGGCATGAGCGTGGCGTGCACGGGCACGTGGCACTGGTGCGAGCATAGCGTGCGCGGGCACGAGAATAATAATCTGAGGCTCGGGCTCTAGCGCGAGCATAATCTGAAGCTCGAGCTCAGGCGCGAGCGTGGCATGCACGGGCACGTGAATAATAATAATAAAATGAAGCTCATGCACTGGCACGAGGATAATCTGAACCTCGAGCTCTAGCGCGAGCGTGGCGTGCACGCACACGTGGGCACTTACGCGAGCATAAGCGTGTGCAGGCACGAGAATAATAATCTGAGGCTATAGCGTGCACGGGCACGAGAATAATAATCTGAGGCTTGCGCTCTGGCGGCTGGCGCAAGCATAATCTGAAGCTCGAGCTCTGGCGTGTGCGGGCACGTGGGCATTGGCGCGAGCATAGCGTGCACGGGCATAAGAATAATAATCCGAGGCTCTAGTGTGTGCGGGCACGAGAATAATAATCTGAGGCTTGTGCTCTAGCGCGAGCATAATCTGAAGCTCGAGCTCTGGTGCGAGCGTGGCGTGTGCGGGCACGTGGACACTGACGCGGAGCATAGCGTACGCGGGCACGAGAATAATAATCTGAGGCTCTAGCGTGTGCGGGCACGAGAATAATAATATGAGGCTTGCGCTCTAGCGAGCATAATGGCTTCGAGCTCAGCGCGGCGTAGCGTGCAGGCAGCGCGAGCATACGGGCACGAGAATAATAATCTGAGGCTCGGGCTCTAGCACGAGCATAACCGAAGCTCGAGCTCTAGCGAGAGCGTGGCGTGCACGGGCACGTAAATAATAATAATAATAATAATATGAAGCTCGGGCATAGCGTGCGCGGGAACGAGAATAATAATTTGAGGCTCGGGCTCTAGCGCAAGGATAACTGAAGCTCGAGCTCTAGCGAGAGCGTGGTGTGCACGGGTACGTAATAATAATAATAATAATAATAATAATAATAATATGAAACACGGGCACTGGCGCGAGGATAATCTGAACCTTGAGCCCTGACACGAGCGTGGCGTGCACGTGCACGTGGGCATTGCGCGAGCATAGCGTGCACGGGCACGGGAATAATAATCTGAGGCTCGAGCTCTAGTGCAAGCATAATCTGAAGCTCGAGCTCTGGTGTGAGCGTGGCGTGTATGGGCACGTGAATAATAATAATAATATGAAGCTCAGGCACTGGCGTGAGCATAGCGTGTGTGGGCACAAGAATAATAATATGAGTCTCGGGCTCTGGCGCGAATGTGGCGTGCACGGGCACGTGGATAACATGCGAAGATACTAAGTAATAGTCTATATCATCACTAATAATCCCAGTCAGTGGCCCTGTGGCCAATATGGATAAAAATGTCATGAATTTAGCTATAATGATCGTGGGTCACTGCCATATAAACAAAGATGTTGTAGGATCTCATCAGTAATAGTGGTAGTAGTAGCCCTCCACTTCTTGAGCGTAGCATTGCATTTGTAGATCGAGAAGAAATAAAGTTTTTTGTTTGCTTCAAGCCTTAGTACCAGCCCCCTAGTTAATGATTGTTATTAACTACGGGTAGTAAAAATGTGGGCGCATGGCCTAAAATGTGACCTCGGCGAAGCAAGGTAGGCACGTAACCTTGTAAATAATCATGTAATAGTTTGTATTGGAACAACTCGTGTTATTAATCATGGTTTCTGAGGCTATGCTAGTTTGTATTTTATACTTGGAAGTTTCGAAAGCATCATTGCGAATCAAACATGTTCCATTTTTAACTATAATATGTATTATGAATTTGTCCTTGCGTAAATAAGTAAGTACTCATGCTCGCATTTACTCCAAATAGCAATGAATGACCGTAGCTATTGTAAAAAAAAATCATGTTTCATTACAAATATTTTCGTCATACAATGTTTGTCATAGTCCAAGTATATTGATCATATAAGATAAGATTATTTGAATATGGGCCTATTATGCGAGAATAGGAAATAAATCATTGCGGCGACACGTCGCGTTATTAGAAGATACAGTGAATTTATAAGATGCAAGTATTTGAGTATGAAGTATTAGAGAATGCATGTGTCGTGCTAACATATGATAGGTAGACTAAGCATGTTATTTTGAGCTAGTAACATTGAAACTAGAAACTTACGAGCTCTTTGCGATGAATTTTTAACTGTTTTGTATGGTGGACGAGTGAATAGCTCGGCATAAGTCAACCTCAATTAACATGTCACATTTTTCATAAGCATGCAAGCTCGTACCACACTTAATTGTCACGCTATGCCGACAAAAGTTAAATAAATAATATAATATTTAAGTTGACGAGGCTAACGAGTTCGTGTTCGTTTAATCGAGATAATACTATTAAATTTGAAAGAAGACATTTTTACTCGTTACGAGGGAGCTTAAGCATGTTATCATATAATGTCATCAAATAGTTACGTACAATAAATCATACTCATCACGGTAATATATATTGCGTCCAATGTATTTATGCCATATTGTTGTTTGTCACGTAATTAGGAAAAAAAATCATAAGCATGTGTGTGCGATGTCGAATACATAATCAAGTATTCCAAAATGATTAATGATTTTCAAGAGAATTAGAGTCTCAAAATCATAATATAGTCACGTCGTTGATTAATTATGGGGGATATGCAACGGTAGTGAGTCCATAATGTATGCGAGTGTAACACAAATATATAGTCAGGTGTACCCACATATATTTATGCAATTCCACATAAAGTCAATGCATTATTTATTATATATATAATTAGTCAAAGGTACACAATGGTGTAAATATAGGATATCATGTTGGTCGTGCCAATTAATATCGTATATTGTTGTAACTTGCTTGATTTTTGAGAAAACAATATAGAATGTTAAGTCGACGCGAAGATAATACTAAAAATATTTTATTCCATAATATAATGTGCAAAGTCAAATAAAGTAGTGTCACGTGTATACATACTCAAAAAAAATAGCAATGTTAATTTTGATTTCGAAATGACATTTCTGTTTCTGTTAGTTAGCATGTGATGTACCAATATGACAACAGGTTAATTTGTTTTTCAAATAAAGTAAGTAATATTGACAGAGGGCGGTTGAGTAGATTATGACTATTGTGTGTAAATTTGCATGAATGGTGTAGGAAATTGTAAAAGAATACACATGATATGGGAAATGACAGTGATACAGCAGGTAAGTCAAATCTGACCAGAGGCACGTCAAATTTTGTCATTTGCTCATGGCCGGTGAGAGGAACAATGATGAAGCTTCAGCTATTTTTGGCAACGCGTGAGCGAGCGTTTCTGCTCCGTTTGCGGCGATTCAGGTGGCGTTGGACTCGTCTGGTTCAGGCGCACCCACCTATTGTGTTCATTTGTTGTTTCGTGCACCTCTTATTCGCTCAGTTCGCACCAAATGTTGGGAAGACGTCATTATTTGATTGTGGATGTGATGGTGATTTCCGGTGGCTTCTAATGGCGTACCCATCGTTCAAGGCCCATCCCATGGCGCTATTTATTTTCTGTTCGGGGTCCGGTACAAAGCAATTCTACTTGAACATTCGGCATGTGACAAATGCGACAAGTTTCCAGCAACTAACGACGGCGAGTGGTGGCGCTAGTCGAAGCTCAGATGACATCGATATTTGCACCTTTGTGCTTATTTGCTCAGTGCGCACCCGTTGCTGGTGTTTATTTGTTGATTCTTACTTAATTTCTTCATCCAGTTTGCAAGGAAAAATGCATACGTTCTTTATTGTTTTTGTTGGTTACAACACCCTTTGAACGGAGCTCCACCATGTACGACGAAGTCGGTGAGTAGAGAGGAACATAATGTAGTCGTTCCCGGCAACGAAACCAAACTGATCATGCCAAAAATATGGTGACCTTGTCGTGTCGTGTCTGGGGTGCCTAAAGTGACGTCATGTCGTGGTCCGGCAGTGGTTGTTGTGGTAGGATTTCTAGCTTGTAATATCTGCAAAATGAAGCATCGTGAGTGGGTGGGAGTGTCCCCACAAACCCTCTGGTGTGATAATCAGTATATGTTGTGTATGATATATGGAAAGAGGAAATGGAGAGAGTGTGTATATATGTATGTTAACCGGCGGGAGAGAGGGATGAAGGGGCTGCTCCTTGGCTTTTCTGGGAAGTTGAGAGTCTGGATCAATATGGAGAAGTTTCCCCATTTATACTAATGGGCTGCCTTCACATAATTGGGCTTGGGCCCTCCTTCCGGATATGGGCTTGGCTCAATCATCTAAGTGTGTTTTCGGAGTACTCTTTTGGGCTGCCTGTTCGGGCCTAATATTTTGGTGCACTTCAATAACAAAATTTAAAGAACTGTGTATTGGGTAAATAAAATAAAAAGAAAAAACATATTAACAAGATAAGTATGGGTAAATTTTGAATGTTTAGATGAATAAGAAAGATTGAATTCGTAACGAATAAATCCGTAAGATAGTTTTTATTTTTATTTTTATATAGGTAAGTGTGACCCCTTATTGATATGATGATTGGAACCAAGAACCTCAAGGTCTTTGCCTGAGTTCCCTTGTCATCTCTCCTACCTCTTGGGGTCACAAATCCGTAAGATAGTAAAAAGTCGCCCCAATCTATATTATTAAACAAATCAGGATCTAACTGGTGGCTCTAATCGAATTGTGCTAAGAACATCTGACTGTCCAGATTGATTTGTAAGTATGTGAGTTATGTTTGAATTACCCCTCTACAATTACATATAAAGCCTTCAGTTGTGAGTTTTGTTTGAATTACCCCCTCAATTATGGGTTTTGTTTATCCCGACCGTTCATTGAACTGATCTCATACCTACATCGTGCCTATGGCACGGACACATATACTAGTAAAAGATAAAATGAGAGGAAAACACTTGAAATAGTTTGGAAACATTGTAATCCCTAGCGCATTTGTTAGAAAGTAGAAGTGTACCAATATTTATCAGACTAAAATAGTCGAAGAGAAAGACCAAAACTGATGGGGCAATCTGAGATAATAAAGACATGAAGGAGTGGTGTGTGTGATGAACTTGTTTCGGACTAAATTAAACAATGAAAAAGAATTCCTACAACTGACTACAAGTGTTGATTGATGTTATTCTTCCTCCCACACACATCTCCAATGAACCAACTTCTCAAGTTCGACCATTTCTTTTCCTCAATCGTTACATATATATCCGCCTCTATCACCCCGTCTCATCCATTTCCCTCCACTTCTGTGCCTCTATGAAATTGACATGGTTATGTTGCATTCATAATGGATTGGTTCATATTGGAAGGAAAAACAATGGTTAACCATGAAAAGAAAAAACACCAGAGTTAGAAGAGAGGAAATATTTAGGTCGTAATGAAACAGGTGATTGTTTAGTGTTGTGATGTTGTTTTCCTTCTTACTTATGCTATATTATGTTAGAAGGGATGTTTCGTCCTATGGTCCTATGGTACTAAAAGAATTGAAAGTTTAAGATCATATATACTCCTTATATGATTAAGCACTGATATTTTTTGCTTAAGATAAAAGCTCAAATGCTATATTTATAAAGCGAAAAGGAAAAAAAAAAGATAGTAATATATTTTTAGTGGTTTAGCCCATATATATCTTTTAACATCAATCAAGTCCTCCTTTCGACAACTTCTCCAACCACATACTAACCAACTCTTCTTCCATAAAACACTTGGAAATGGAAATTTGGGGAAAAACTCATTTGAGAGTTAGAGAGATTCCAATCATATCATCGTAGGACGAAGGGTATGGGAAACAAGATTGTTAGATTAGACGTGGCAGTCAGGGCCGGCCCTGAACATTTGGGAGCCTTTGGTGAAAAAAGTAAAAGGGCCCCTATATAGAGATAAAAATGAAAAAAATTCACAAAAAAATTTGAATGACAAAGAGATTTGAACCCATGATCTCTTTAACAACGACAAAGAGAGAGGCAGGTGCCTATACATATATCACAATGTTTTGCTTTTGATCACATAAATAACATTTACTTGTTGATTCAATTTAAATGAGCACCAAGATGGTTTAAGTTCAAGGTTTAAGAAACTCATAAATGTTATAAAATAACCAGTAACTATGGATAATAAGTATACTAGAGAGAGAGAGAGAGAGAGAGAGAGAGAGAGAATGTTTATTCAGAGCTGAAGAGAAGGTGTAATCACATAACTACACAATGCCCGGTATTTATAGTCGAGTAGTGTTACACTTTTCCTAATGCTATGTGACATAGCTCCCTAGCTCATTTGACTAAAGCCTACACATTCATTAAATGTTATAGTACACTTTTATGA
Organism: Codonopsis lanceolata; assembly: GCA_013146195.2. NCBI lineage: Eukaryota > Viridiplantae > Streptophyta > Magnoliopsida > Asterales > Campanulaceae > Codonopsis > Codonopsis lanceolata. Next base: position 85,608,934 of record CM028381.1, read on the forward strand.
CTTTCATAACATTCCCCCTTGAACATAGCATTATAAGTTGGGTCTGTTTGATTTGGCTTATCTGGAAGTGCTTATAACTTATGACTTATCATAAGTTGTTTTTGAACCGTTTGATTTCACTTATGGTAAGATAAGTCATAAGTCATGTACAAGCCACTTAAAGCACATGTAAGGCCATAAGTTGTAAGCACTAAGGGCTCGTTTGTTGTAGCTAATGGCTTATGACTTATGGCTGATAGCTTAAGTTGGTGGTTGAATGACTTGTGGTTGATTACATGATAGACTGTTTGTTACAGTTGTTGAAAAGCTGCTTATGAGTTATTATAATTATTTGTTAAAAAAACTTGAAAATTATTATTCATATTTTTATGTATATTTCATAAAATGATGAAATGAGGATAATCAAATATTTATTAATGAATAGTTGTCTTCATCCAAAAAAGCTTAACATTTTGGCTTTT
>CM028381.1:85614394-85624843 GCA_013146195.2 Codonopsis lanceolata
GACTTTGAACTTGAATTGATTGCCCTGCTTGATCTTGACTGTCATATTATGGAATGACTAATTGACATGTGAGTTCGCTCTTGTCGAACTCAACCTACTGGTTATTGATAAGAATAATTTACTTGTCTTGAAGCGAGATCGCTCTTGTCGATCTCGTTCTCTACTTGAGAATTTTGTTAAGTATACATTACTTGGCATTGCATGAGTCAGCATCTGTCTTTGTGCACACACGCCTCCACGTGGGCCACGGGGAAGTAACTCCCATCTTTGTAATCATTTAAGAGCATCATCGGTGACTATCCCGGCATCTCCTCGGAAGATCGATGTACTCACACACATTCGATACCGCACTTTCGAGATAACGCTTGCGCGTGAACTACGTAGCATTAGCGGCCTTCACATATCCTTATTCTATGATTTATTTACAGCACTTATGTGAAAACAATGTGCATCTGGATATATGACTTTATGCTTCTATGATATCTTGCCTTGAATGTTGCATCTTGCCATGACATGCATGATTAATAGCTTACAAGTCTTTATGACTTACCCTTTCCCCTTTATCGCTTTTAGATCCTAGCAAGGCGTGTCCTCGTTGACTAGGCCGTGTTCGTGCCTTGTGCCCTTTTTTGATTCTCCGTTGATTCTTGAAGAGGTGGTTTTTGATGGCCTCTTACTCTTGTTTATAATTTTTGTAAGGACGACGGGTTAAGCCAGTCAACTAGACTGTGCCTGGGTATTTGAGTAGATCTTGCTTGTAAATCTTCTTAACTGCTAGTAGTTTAATACTTGTAGTACTTGTAACATTTTGTGCATTGGTGTGAAGCCGAGCGTTGGTTAACTTGTTATTATCCTCCATGTTTTAGTCTTCATTTGAGCATGCTATTAGCTCTTCTTTATTACTTGCACCTAAAGCGTTAGCTTGGGTTCAGGCATGTAGTGTCGCCGAAGACTTGGTTATTTGTTTAGCGTTTATCGGGTTTAAAAGTTTTAAAAATATCCCTGCTTGGTGCCGAGGCGCATGCGACTCAATGTTGCGTCCACGTCGTTTTTGTAAATTAAGTCCTTGCATGTTTAATTGCCTACTTGTTTCCTCTTATTTGGGCGGTCCGACCTCGGTCCCATCTCGGGCCAGGGAATGCAGGTCGCCACGATTGGTATCGAGCTTGTTTTAGGTTAGCTATCGGCCGGCGGGATAGGTTCCATGGCCTAGGTGGGTTGTTTCTTGGTGTGATGTTCTAACGTCGAGTGAATTCTTATAGGTGCTTGATGGTGAACCCTAGAGCGCACCGTGTAGGCTTAGAGTGAGGCCGACCCGGGAGAGTTCCCCGAGGAACACGAAGTGGAGTGGGTGCCACCTCCACCTCCACCAGAATCAATTGGGCATGAATGCTCGGATGGCGGATTTGTACCGTCGTATGGACGATATTATGACCGAGATGGCCCGGCTTGGCCGGAGGTCGAATGTACCTCCTCCACCACCACCCCCAAATCAGGGGGAGGCGAGTGTCGCCACCGTCTTGCAGATATACCACCGGTGCTAGGGGCACGGAATAATCTTTGTGTTAGAGATTCTGAAAATGAAGCCTCCATCTTTTGAGGGAGGCGGATGCTAGTATGGCCGAGCTATGGCTTGAGGATGTGAAGAAAATATTGCAAACCTTTGGATTGCACCGGAGGAAGAGAAAGTGGTCTTAGGCGCTTATAAGCAGAGGAGCCGCCAATCATTGGTGGGAGGTTTTACTTGCTAGTTGGGAGTTGAATCGGCAATTGGCAGTGTGGCCCGGGTGTACATTTGAGCGCAGTGGCTACTTATGTGCCTACAAAGTGATTAGGCAGCGAAGGGAGAAAGAATTCCAAATTGGAGCAAGGTTCCATGTCTATAGCTCAAGATTCTTCTAAATTCACCGAGTTGTCAGTTATTGTGCACACATCGGTGCAAGATGAGAGACACACGGGACCGAGAGGTTCGTGAAGGGGTTGAAGCCGAATACAGAAACGCTTGTTATCCCTACGGATTAGCGAGTTACGGAGTGCGGTAGATCGTGCGTATGAGATCGAAGCGAGACATTGAGGACGCGTGCGAAGCATCCCTGCCTTCTCGCCAGCTAGCCGATCTTATGACGGCCGGTGAAAGGCCTTTCGATCTTACGAAATCGATGCAGCTACAGGGGCAACGGTCGCCGGTGGTCGAATGGCATCGATCTGGTGGTCGGATAGGCGGCCCGAAGTCGCTTAGTAGTAGTGCTCGCGCCTCCAGGGCAATGCACTCGAGGCGGGACCATTGGTTTGTTCTTATTGTAATAAGATTGGGCACTCTAGCGAGAAGTGCCGGACTTGGCACGTGTCTTAGTGTGGAGATCCAAATCATCGGCTCAAAGATGCCCTAAGTCTAAGAAGCGGCTCGATCCTCGGCCGGTCGATTCGGCGATAGCGGGTCAAGAGGGATAGCGATGGGCTGAAAGGCGAGCTCGTGTCTTCGCTTGATCGGCGAGGTGTTCCGAGTCTACTTACGTGATCGGAGGTACTCTTTCGGTCTTCGGTCATCATGCTCGAGAGTCTTATAGATCCCGGTTCTACCCATTCTTATGTTGCATCGCATTTCATAGAACATTTATATGTCTTGCCCGCCTGCTTGATTACCTTATGTGCTTGAGGTGTCTACACAGTTGGGTGATTGCTTGTTGGCGTCGAGGTCTATAGAGGCCGTGATGTGCTTGTTCATGATCGAGTCTTGCATCTTTGATTTGGTTGTATTACCTATTAGAGACTTTGATGTGATTCTTGGTATGGATTGGCTTTGTGTGCATCATGCTTTAGTTGACTGCCGTCGTAAAAAGTAACTTTGCCATGCCCGGTATTAAATTTGTGTTTTCGGGTGATCATGCCATGAGTGGGGTTCATATTATTTACGCTGCTTGCGGGCTAGACAACTCTTATCGGCGGGTGTGCGGGGTACTTAGCTTGTGTTCTTGATACTAGCATGTCTTACGCTAAGCTAGAGGATATCCCGTAGTTAATGAGTTCACGATGTCTTTTCTTAAAGTATGCTTTGCCTCCCGAGAGAACTAGAGTTACGTATTGAACTATTGCCGGGGACTTCGCTTATTTCTAGGGCACCTTCCGTATGGCTCGGCAATGCGGTTGCGAGAGATTGAAGGATCAGTGAGGGAACTTCTAGATAGGGAGTTCATTAAACCGAGTGTATCTCCTCGGGGTGCAGGTGTTGTTTCAGAGGAAGAAGGATGGTAGTTTGACTTTGTATAGACTATCGGCAGTTGAACGAGTTACTATCAAAAATAGGTATCCTTGCCACATTGACGATCTTTTCGATCAACCGAGGTTGGTTGTCTATTCAAGTTTGACTTGAGGCGGCTATCACCGATTGAGGGTTAGAGCGGAGGATGTTCAGAAGCGGCCTTAAAATGCAGACGTTAGCGTTGGTCACTTGAGTTTGTTGTGATGCCATTTGGGTTGACCAACGCACTGCGTTTTTCATGGACCTGATGAATAGGGTTTTCCACGAGTATCTTGATTGCTTTGTAGTGGTTTTTATTGATGACATCCTTGTGTACTCCAAGTCACGAGAGGAGCATGCGAATCACTTGAGAGAAGTTCTTTCTATCTGCGGAAGGAGCAGCGACTTTGTGCGAAAATTCGATAAGTAAGTGTGCTTTCACGGCTTGAGCAAGTTTCTTTCTCTAGGACACGTGGTGTCTAGTGATGGTATCGCGGTGGATCCATCCAAGGTGAGGCGATTACTAAGTGGAAGCGCCTGAAATGCCTGAGTACGGTGAGAGGTCCGTAGTTTCTTGGGCTGGCGGGGTTATTACCGTAGGTTCATTGAGGGTTTTCGAAGATCGCTACTCAGATGACTAATTTGACTCGAGAAAGAAGTCTATTTTTATATGGAGTGATAAGTGCGAGGCTAGTTTTCAGGAGTTGAAAAGGAGGTTGACTACGGCTCCAATTTTGGCATTGCCTAGTGGTTGTGAGAACTTTGTGATTTATAGCGGGCCGCCTCGTTAGAAGGCTTGGGTTGCGTGCTTATGCGAGACGGGGAGAGTTATCGCTATGCTTCGAGGAAGCTATCACCTTATGCAGGCAGACGCATGACCTTGAGCTGGCGGCTATCATCTTTGCGCTCCACAAGTGGAAGCATTACTAACTTCTGGGGCTAAGTTTGAGATATTCACCGATCATAAGAGTTTGAAGTATCTCTTTTCTCAAAAAGAGTTGAATATGCGACAGAGGCGATGGATGGAGAAACTGAAGGATCATGACTGCATTATTTCTTATCATCCGGGGAAAGCTAATGTTGTTGTAGGATGCCTTGAGTAGGAAAGGCGTTTATGTCTTGTTTGATGATGAAGCTTTCAGAGTGGAAGATGCTTGAGGGCGTCAGAGAATGGAGTCGATTGCGAATGAGCATAGGGTTATCTTTGCTAGCGTGCGTGCTACGCTGCGTTGTTTGAGTTGATTAAGAAGGCTCAAGTTTCGATTAGAGTTAGGGAAGATTATTGATGGCTTGGGTGATGGTAAGACAGGAGTTTGCTTTGAACAGATGGGATTTTGACTTTTCGTGGTAGGGTTTGTGTGCCTTCTGGAGTGGGGTTAAGCGTATGGTTCTTGATGAGGCTCACAAGGCCAAGTATACTATACATCCGGGGAGTACTAAAATGTATAGGGACTTGAAGAGCAGTTACGGTGGAATGGGATGAAGAGAGAAATAGCGGACTATGTGTCTAGATGCTTGACGTGTCGAGGTTAGGCCGAACACGAGAGACTGCCGGTTTGCTTGACCACTTGAGATACAGTGGAAGTGGGAGCATATCACCATGGATTTTGTGGCGGGATTGCCACGTACTCGCAGAGTTTCGATCGGTTTGGGTTGTTGTGGATAGGTTGACCAAATCTTCACATTTTATCCCTTGCGATGACTTATAGTTTGAGTCGGTTAGCGGCATTGTATGTCGAGGACATCGTGAGATTACGGCATTCCGATTAGCATTGTTTCGGATAGAGACCCGGGTTCACTTCAGGATTCGGCATTCTTTGCGGGAAGCTTTGGAGTGCAGTTAAACTTTAATGCGACTTTCCACCCTTGATCGATGGTCGGTCGGAGAGATTGATTCAGTCTTGGAGGATTTGTTGCGTGCTTGTGCCATGGATTTCAAGGGTAGTTGGGATTCCCACTTACAGTTAGCCGAATCGCATACAATAATAGTTACGATCCGATATTGAGATGGCGCCATATGAGGCTTTATATGGGCGCAAGTGTCGTTCACCGATTTCTTTGGGATGAGGTTGGTGAAGCTAAACTTTGGGGTTCGGAGATGGTACAGTCGGTGAGAGCGTGAAGCTTATTAGAGATAGATTGCTTCTGACCCGAGTAGGCGAGAAACTCTGCAGCGGATAGCAGGAGGCGACCTAGAATTTCGGGTTGGTGACTATGTGTTCTTGAAAGTATCGCCCCGGCGGTACTAAGCGATTTGGAAAGAAGGGTAAACTTTCGCCTCGATTCATTGGACCATTCGAGATCCTAGAAAGGATTGGAGCTTTGGCGTATCGGTTAGCATTGCCGCCTTCTATATCGGATGTTCATGGCGTCTTTCATGTCTCGATGCTACGCAAATACTTGAAGGATGAGTCGCATGTCCTTACCTATGATGAGATTACTTTTGAGCGACCTTTCTTATGATGAGAAGCGGGTGAGGATTACGGACACGAAAAGAGCAAGTGTTGAGGACAAAGAAAATTCCCTTGGTGAAGGTCTTGTGGAAGAATCACGATATTGAGGAAGCCACGTGGGAGGCAGAGCTTGATATGAGAGAGAAGTACCCTTTCTATTCGATGACTCGGTAAGAATTTAGGGACTAAATTCCTTTAAGTGAGGGAGGATGTGAGAACAAACCCATTACTTGCATTACTTGTTTTATACCTTAATAACTTGTGTATATTATGCCTTAGATATCTCTTTGTCCATGCGACTCGTATTATCATTATTGCATTCCTTGTCGCTTGATACCTTCTATGCTTAGCATACCTTGCGTTATGCCTTGAGTGTTGCCTTAGCTTGATTTGCACTCAACCGAGACTTGTTAGGGTTCTATTGTCTTTCATAGATGACTGAGAGCTCACCTTGATCATAGTAAGCTTGATTGGAAGTTTAGAAACCTTCTTGCTTTGTTTTGGCCTTAGCGATTTCACCCGTCTCCCGTTTGCTCGTATTTCGGCGTGCGAATTGTTCCTTGAGTTCCCGGACTTGTATTCAAGTCATAACCATGATTAAACAATCCTTTTCCATGCCCAAGTTACCTAGTTTTATTAGCGTTTGATCGGGTTTGATTAGTCAACCAATCGTCGCTTGACTCGAGCCTTGTCCTACCTTGTTCGGGTGATGTTCGGTGTGTTTCGGACATGTTTTGAGTTGTGTTAGACCCTAGAATGGTTGCCCATGAGCTTGGGACCATTTAGGACTTGTTTAGGTCAAGTTTTGGTGCTCAGAAGTTGACGCATGAGCAGTGAGCGCCGCCCAATGCGAGCAAATGAAAAATGGAACCGATCTCGGCATACGAGGCGGCCGCATGAGCCTTCATGAGCGCCGCCTCACTCTGTTCACTCTAGGGATTTTCTTCCTTCCATCTTTTGTGATCCAATTACCACTTAAACCTTCCTAATTGGTCCTAATCCAACCTATTAAACCCTATTAAAAGCTAGATTAGTCTAATCTCAAGCCACCTCCTTTGACATGTGGATTCCACCAAAATCATGCAAGAATATAAAGGCCCCTTGTTGACTTTGCCAAAACTCATTTCAGATTTCTTCTCTCTCTCTTGCCATGGTTGGTGTGTGTAGAGAATAGGTGAGATTGGTGTGTGTCTCCCCTAGATTGAGCTCCGACCTCCGTTTGCCAAGGAGACCCGGGAGTGAAGCTACCGGCGAGAGATCGTTTCCATCCGATTACTTTGTGCTCAACCTTCCTTTTCCTTGGTGAAGGTAAGCTATTGATTTCCCCCTTAGGTTGTATGATTAGACTTGCCATGATCCCCCTTGTCTATTGATCCCCATGCTTTTCCATGCCCATGCCATGATCTAGGTTGAATTGGTCTCTTGAGATTTTGATTATATGTCCATCTTGTTGATTGAGACCTATGCCTAGAATTAATTATGTTCTATGCTTCCTTAGGAACAACTAATGTTCTTGAATTAATAGATTTTGATAACTCTTGGGAATTTTGAATTCTAGGGTTTCATATGCCTTGTATTGATTATCCTATTGGATTGGGTCCTAGGCCTAGAATAAATTGTGTTCTATGTTCCCCTACGAATAAATAACGTTCTTGGACCCTTGCATTTTAATAACCTTGAAAGAATGATTCTAAGGTCCCTTGAATTCGAATTATCGATAATTCTTAACTACGGTTGTTAAATGGATTAATGACCTAGCGATCATACACGAGAACTTAGAAAGGGTTTGTGATGCATTTAGCGTCCTAACTCTATTGGATGAACTGTTAGAGCGACTCACGGAGTCAAGATTAGCGAGCTATTGAACAATACCGGCTCACGATTAATCCCTGACGTTTTAATCGCGTTTCCCTAAAATAATAATTCTAGACTTTGAACTTGAATTGATTGCCACCTTGATCTTGTTGTCATATTATGGAATGACTAATTGACATGTGAGTTCGCTCTTGTCGAACTCAATCCTACTGTTATTGATGAGAATAATTTACTTGTCTTGAGCGAGATCGCTCTTGTCGACCTCGTTCTCTACTAATTTTGTTAAGTATACATTACTTGGCATTGCATGAGTCAGTGGCATCTGTCTTTGTGCACACACGCCTCACTTGTGGCCACGGTGGGAAGTAACTCCCATCTTGTAATCATTTAAGAGCATCAGGTGACTATCAGGGCATCTCCTCGGAAGATCGATGTACTTACACACATTCGATACCGCACATTCGAGATAGCTTGTATGCGGGGAACTACGTAGCGGCCAGGCTCTCCATATATCCTTATCCTATGTGATTTATTTATGCGCTTATGTGAAACAATGTGCATCACGGATATATGATTATGCTTGTGATGATATCTTGCCTTGAATGTTGCATCTTGCCATGACATGCATGATTAATAGCTTACAAGTCTTTATGACTTACCCTTTCCCCTTCTTGCTTTAGATCCTAGCAAGGCGAGGTCTGCTTTCGTTGACTAGGCGTGTTCGTGCTTTGCCCTTTTTGGTGACCGTTGATTCTTGAAGAGGTGGTTTTGATGGCCTCTTCCTCTTGTCTATAATTTTGGGGCGGCGGGTTAAGCAAGTCAACTAGACTATGCTTGGGTATTTGTGTAGAACTTGATTAAAAATCTTAGCGCTAGTAGTTTAATACTTGTAGTACTTGTAACTTTTGTCTTAGGCATTGTGTTAGAGCCTTGGTTAACTTGTTATTATTCCTCCGTTTTAGTCTTCAGTGAGCATGCTATTAGCTCTTCTTTAATTCTTGTCCATAGCTGTTAGCTTGGGTTCGGCATGTAGTGTCGCCGAAGACTTGGTTATTTTGTTTAGCTTGTTTATCGGGTTTAAAAGTTTTAAAAATATCAGGCCGTTTGGTGCCGGGGCGTCTTCGCGACTCCAATGTTGCGTCACGTCGTTTTGTGAATTAAGTCCTTGCATGTTTAATTGCCTACTTGTTTCCCTCCTTATTTGGGCGGTCAGACCCTCGGTCCCATCTCGGGCCGGGCCGGGTCGCCACATGCATACGAGTGCAAAAGATAGAGGAAGATTGTGGAATAAAATCTCAACCATCTCATAGAAGCTCTAAACACTTGAATCTCTCTTGTTGTTTCATAATTTGGGTATACCTTTTACATCCATCATTCCTCAATTCTTAGCTTGCATCACAAATGATACTATTCACGGAGTCTTTGTGTGTGTGTGAATACTTGTGCCAAAGCAATCACAATTGTCCAAACATACCACAGATGCGTGACCAAATAAGTAGTTCTTAGGCCAAATGTTACGTGTAATGGGTACGTATAAAATTAGGTATTAAAACAAATTTAAATTCGTGATGCATCAAATTGAATAAATTGTAATTCATTGATTTAGGATCACAAATGCATCGATTTAGATCGCGTACAACAATTTGGAATTACAATGCACCAATTTGAATTTAGTAAATCACGAGGCACAAATTTGATTTGCAATGCATCGACTTGGAATTACGATGGCATCGCCTTATCAATTTCATTATGGGTATACTCATCTTTTCGGACCAAAGTGTCTTTGTTAAATTAAAAAGAAAATTGTTTATCGGACCTTTCCCAAATATTCAATTGCTCAACTCCCTTTTTTTTACAACTGCTAAAGTCTACTATCCAAAAATTGTTCCTAAAATGCCCAGATTGGCTCCTTCCACAACTCTGGTTAACATTTGTTTCAGCGACGAAATGGGGATAGACCTGCCAGTCAGGTCGCCGAGGTCAAGGTGGTTCAAGGGCACACCCCCGAAAGGTAAACAATTTTTCTGATTCTTTAAGTATGATATTGGAATGGACTTAAGATAGAATGAATAATTTTTCAGTAGGATGAAAGTGGAGGAGGAAGGAGAGGGAGGCCTACGACGGAGGGGAAGAAAAATGCGGAGAAATAAAGGTCTGGTTCATTATAATTTCGGAGCATGATGCATCAATATTTACAGGGCGATGCAATAATTGGGTGTTTGACCTGGTGCAGCGCGATGCATAAATTTGATTAGATATTTTAAATTGATGCATCACAGTGCAAAAATTGATACATCGCAATGTAAAATTGGATTAGGTAATTTAAAATGATGCATCGCTGTGCAAAAATTGATGAAGCGCGATGCAAAATAAGATTAGGTCATTTAAATTGATGCATCGTGGTGCAAACAATTATTCATAGCACATTCAGTTCAATAAGGGTATTGCAATATTTTCGTTCTAAAAATGTCTTTTTCTGATTTTTTTTAAAAAACATATGGTGGACTGTAATGATTACAAATTTTGACAAAGACACCGGCCGAATTTACCCCAAAATTAAAGTATAGAAGACTTTATCAATTGAAAATTGGGTCGAGGAGACAGGCCAACTTGTGGGGTTCCACCAATTGTTCTTGAAATTAGGAGGGAGACTTTTAACTGGTGCGGCCCATCTCCGCAGCCTATCTCTACAGAGAGTTTAATTCACCAATTTTTCTTTATCTTTCTTATAAATGCTTTAAATAGTTTTTTATTTCCTTGGAAAATAAAATTAAGCACACATTTTGAGCGGAGGAAATTAAATACTCCCTCCGTCCCTAAATTATCGTCCTCCTTTCTTTTTTCGTCCGTCCCAAAATAATTGTCTATTTTGAAACTTACCTTTTAGAACATCACTTTTTACCACTTTACCCTTACTTTTCACTCTACTTTAATAGCAATACC
>CM028381.1:85624943-85704370 GCA_013146195.2 Codonopsis lanceolata
ATACCATGAAGGCATATATATAGCTTTGGCTTTCTGATTTTTATAGCTCTCAACTTGGTTGTATGGAGTCTGTTGCCTTGGACCAACCAATGGAAGTTCTTATTTTTTATGGATCTTTAATCTCCATATCCTTTCCTCTCAACATGAAAGTGGGCCTTAGTCTCATATCCAAGAATGGAATTGTAGGTACTTTGGATTGTGAAAGTATGGGAAACCCTTTCCGGGTCCTGGTGGGTGCATTTTGAAAATTGCTTCATTTTTGCAAATTTTAATAAATTAGGGATATACATACAATGTTCCATTATACTTGGATTTGTACCAAGGTTATGGAGATTGAATAAAATGAAAACATTCCAAAATACTACTGTGTAATTCCCTTGATTGCTTATATTTATCCTTGATTGATAGTGCTTATTGGAGATTTTTTGGTATAGGTGCTTACAAAGAGAGTGAAGGAAATGGCTTCTACTGGTGCTAAGAAACCCAATTCCAGTTCCAAGGGTGGTGAGTAGAGTTTACATGATTGCATCTCAACTTGATTGATATTCATTTGTTTCTTATGCCTTAATCTGGATACTTTCTCAGGTGGGAAAAAGAAAGAGGTGAACAAAGAGATTGGACTTGGTCTTTTCGAGGTGTTGGTTCCACTCTTCAATTGAATTTTAAGTTGTTCAAGTTGATATACATATAGGTTTGTGTTGTTTTTAACTTCCCAACCCAAAGTACTTTTGGCAACACCACCACTCCTTCCACACATGGACATTTTGGCCATATCCAATGTTTTAATTCAAGGCATGCATAAGACTTTCCTTGGATATTAAGATACTGTAAGAGGCATTTTATTGAGGTTTCCAATCTATATCTATATATAAGAAACCAATACATGGTCTAATTGGTTAATTACAAATATGCTGCTTATATACCAAGATTTACGTCATTAAACCTCTGCAAAAAAAATAAAAATAAAAAATCATACATCTTTTCTTATTCAATTTAGGTGTTTGATGCACTAAATTTATTCTTGAATTTGACATTGAAAAAATGAATTTTGAATGAGTTGTTGCATCATCCTTCATAGTATCTGCTGGATATTTTTTATTTGTTCAATTAGCAAAATTCACTAATTGTCGAGACCTACAAATACCAAGACTCCATAAAAAAATAGTATGGAACTCATTTTCAGGAGCCTAACTTGATTCTTCCTCTAAACTTGCTTCAGGGCCTCTTCAACTCAATAGCTTATGGCCTTAACTCAGCAGCGGGCAATTAACGAGAGATTGGATTTGTAAGTCTCAAAAGCTGAATTTACTAATGCAAAAAGATTCAAAGTTGTCTGTAGTGGTCTACCATCATTTGCTTGCTATATTTTGTCCCCACCTTTTGCTTCTTTTGGTTTTCATTTTGTTTGTGGGGCATTTTTGTGAGGTCTTCCAAAATTAGGCCTTTTTTGTTTTCCATTAGCCCAGTAGTGTATCGTTTAATTTTGGTCTATCTTTCAATCACTATTTTAACTTTGTTTGTGTGCTTTGGGCTTTAGTTGTCAATTCCGGCTATCAACGATACCAATCCAAAGGCCGGTCGGAACCACATTCCCCCACCAAAGAAGCCCATGCACTCTTGAAAATAGGGATTTGTTACTGATGATAACAAATCTAAAAAAAAAAAACCCTTCAATTTTCCTTTGCTCTTCCCCCTCCAGCAGATCATCGATGGATTCTGCCTTACTCTCGCTCGCTCCCACCCTCCCTTCCATCGGCACTATCTTACCCGCCAGGTATGTCCCCAAGTGCTTGCATCTAATTTCTTATATTTCTCTGTTTCATTGAAGACGCACACAATTATCGACACAATCAAACATGTATGCTTTCTCCCTATCTCATTCATCAACTGAAAGACTTAATTTACTAATTTTCATTTTTGGTATAACAATTGCGAAGATTAAAAGCCCTAACTTACTAATTGCAAATTTAAAGACTTATGTGTTAATGGATGAGTTGCTCAGCTGTGCTTATTTTTGCTAGCAAGGTAGTGGGTAGTGGTGGAAAAACAACATGAGGTAGTGTGAAGTAATTTACCAAATTAAGATGAAAAACGTGTAAGAAAAAATGAAGAGAGTCTGTTGTTTGATTGGCATGTGTTTGATCATAGTACTATTGTTTTGCCATCCTTTTGACTGAACCTGGCTATGGAAGTGATGCAAGTTCTCTTCCAACAACAACAACAAAGGTCTATGCTTTGAATCTCTTACTGTTGTTTTTTCTTTCTTTGTTGTGATTTGTGTGCTTCATTTTCTTAATTCATTCGATTGAGTTGAGTATAAACATCTTCTATTGACATTTTTTTTACTCATTGGCTCTTTTGTCATCAGATCACAGGAGGGTGGATCCTTGAAGGGCAAAAGCGGTGGATAGGAAACAACACGTTCACCGATGTGTTGGTTGTTTTTGCAAGAAATACAGACACAAACCAGATAAATGAGAGTTTTGTTTTTGTTTTATTAGGAGTATCAGCATGCATATTTTAAAAAAACTTGTGGTTGTAGAAGCATGTTCAAGAAGCGTTATGTAAAAAGGCCAACATAATTGCTACCTGGGTTTCTATTGTTGATTAGAACAGAAATTAGAAACCAAACGAATGTTTTTCGGCAACGACTTTATATATAGTTTACAGGACCTCACTTTGTCTTACACAATTTAATGGGTAACTTGAAGATTTCATACCAGCTGTAGTCTGCTTCTTAGACAGTTGAGCCAAAATAATTATTACATGGTCTATTGTTGATTAGAACATAAATTAGAAACCAAGCAAATGTGTTTTGGCAACGGCTCTATATATAGTTTATAGGACCTCACTTTGTCTTAGACATTTTAATGGGTAACTTGAAGATTTCTTACCAGCTGTAGTCTGCTTCTTAGACAGTTGAGCCAAAATAATTGCTACCTGGGTTTCTATTGTTGATTAGAACAGAAATTAGAAACCAAACAAATGTGATTCGGCAACGACTCTATATATAGTTTAAACGACCTCACTTTGTCTTATAGATAGTTTAATGGGTAACATGAATATTTCTTACCAGTTGTAGTCTGCTTCTTAGACAATTTAATGTGAACAAAGTCGGATTGTATTATTGGTAAAAGTGTTTTTTTGCTGTCTTTTTGTGTGGTGCAGTCGGGGTTGAATTTTTAGTTGAAAAGGCGAAAGATAAGTATGGTTAATTCATTGGGGGGGGGGAGTAATGAGTGAATGTCAAGATCAGAACCAACGGGTAAAATAGCCATGTATTTCATTGGCACACAACATAAATGCAAGCCGTGTGGCAGGACTGTGTCTTATTCCTTTTTGCCCCTGAATATTGTCTCCTATGTTTTTGGTTCTGCTTTAATATCTTCTCATATATACATATGATGAGTTGACATCAAAGAGGTACACTATATGTGTTACAATTTAGCTTCATGTTGATCCTGATTTTTTGCTTTCATATTTTTTGCATCTTCCTATCCTGATATCCTTATTTTGTCAAAGAAAATGCATGCAACAAAGATGAGGAAGTTCGTTCATCAAGAATTGCATATGCTTTATTAGTTTTCAAATTATGCAGGTTGACGTACAGCTTAGACACCAATCAAAAAGCTACAAGTCCATGAAGCTAATTCATAGATTTGGATCAAAGGCTTCTGCCTTATTTTTCCAACTGGAAAATTTCAAATTGGGGGAAAATTTAAACTCAAATATCCATATGTGCTTGATCTTAGTTAGACTTAATTGTTCAATTTTATGTAGTCCAATAATAATCCTTTTATGCAACCTACCTGTCAAATTCAACTCATATTTAGTCTTGATTATTTAGAGTTGACTACATGAATTATTTTTGGTTCAAGCTTACATTAATCAAGCCTTAAACTAAAATCATATTATACATTGTTCCTCACCACCGAAATCATCTCTATGATTTTTGTTTCAATTTTTTAGTTGCCATTAAAACCAACTATAAAATCAGTTTCTCTCTCTAAAGTCTGTGTTTTATTTCAAAGATACACAACAGTTCAATTGATGATTTGATAAAGATATTTAATGATAACATGCTGAAGATCAGGGTCCATATCCTTCTTATGAACTACCATTAAACTTCAGAAGAAATGCTTCTACAAGCTGATCAAAAACCAAAATCAGCAGCGCGTGATGGTGACCAAATGTGCCATATTCTTCTTATGTGATCATATCACATTCACAGTAATATTGATTGGTGCCATCCATTCAGGTTTCAAGTTTATGTGACATGAAAGCATTTATTTCCTTTCATAAGTTTATTTTTGGAGGAGTCTATAGTAGAGTTTGTATGTTGTTTGAACATCCATTCGTCGTTGATTCATCGATCCACCTCTACCAAGGATTGAAGTGGAAATTGTTTTCCTTCTTAGAGGTGATAGTGGATATTTATAAACAAGATTTGTAACCTTGAAATGGAAGTAATATAACTCATTTTGGAAGAGAAACAAAATTTTCATGCTCTTATTAGTTGGTTATTGATTCTCCCCTACCAATTGTAAATCATATTACATTACAAGGATAATTATTCAACCCATAACCAAAATGACCATATTTCTCTGGCCATTTAAGTGCTCCATTGATTCACTTATGTATTTGTCAATAAGATTGTTTTATTTTTTAGATTACTTGAGTAAGTTCTTTGGCACTCATGGTTGATAATTAGGAGCTGCCTACTATCCTCTTCTCTTTTTGATACATATTGTGTCATATTATTTGCAGCCAATATTTTTTATTTTATTTTTGCAGTGTATATTAATCCGACCGTTACAAAATTCAAGCATATATTGATTTATCAAATGTTGTATTTAAAGAAGTCTTACAAAATGTATGATAAGTGTTTTTATTTAAATAATTGTTCATCGGTAGTTTTAATTTACTTAATATTTTTTTTGTATTTATTGACTTCTTTATTTCTCTGAAACTGATATTTTGTAATTTATTAGCATTGAAGTTTTTTTTTCATTCTTTTTTTCAAATTTAATTTTCCCCGTGCATCGCACGAGTATTATACTAGTTGTATATAAAAAGCCATTCGTTTTATATTTATTTTTTTAGTTAGACCTTTTAGGTAATTTATTTTTTTGATAATTTGAAAAAGGAATTATTGTGTATAAATATTAATAATTGTTATTAATTACTATATTTTGTTAAATATTATTTACGATATATTATTTTAATTTAATTTTTTTATAATTTTAAAAAAAGGAATTATTGTGTACTCCATATTAATAATTGTTTATAATTACCATATGTTGTTAATAAATGTTAAAAATCATTTTAAATTACTTTCATTTAAAATTAGATACAATTTTTAAATAAAAATTGTGTCCTTGTTTTATGTTACCAGTTAATGTTACATTGTTAAATTTTAATAATTGTTAATAATTTTATTGTTTTAATTTAATTTTTTTATAATTTGAAAAAAGATATTATTGTGTACCCCATATTAATAATTGTTTTTAATTACCATATGTTGTTAATAAATGTTAAACATCATTTTAAATTACTTTCATTAAAAAAATATTTCTAACTTATACAACCACCCCCACTTAATTTTTTTTCTAACTTATACAACTACCCCCACTTAACTAAGAAAAAAATCTAACTTATACAATCACCCCCACTTAACTAAAAAAAAAAAAAAAAAATCTAACTTATACAACCAACCCCACTTTTAAAAATTAACAAAGTTACCCCAAGGAATTAAGTTTTACTTACAACCCAAACCCCGCCACCAGCCCCCCCTCCCTCTTCGCCGGCCACGCCCAACCCCTAGCGCCTAGCCTGAATCCAAACCCTTTTGGATTGCCACCAGCCCAGTCCCAAACCTAGGCACCCCCTTTGGGACTGCCAACCAGCCCAAACGCCCAGCTCGAACCCTAACAATTTTGGACTGCCACCATCGCAGTCCCAGTCACCCTCTTTTGGATTGCCACCCAAGCAGTCCCTAAGCTCGTCACAGCCCACGCCCCCATTTGGACTGATTTCAACCTGGTCCCTAAAGTTGTTGTTTTTTTTAATAATTTAAACCTAATTCAAATCAAATTAATTATTAAATTTTAAATTAGCTAATTTAAATTTAATACAAAAACAAAAAAATTAAATTACGTAAAGAGTATTTTAATAACACATTTTCAAAAGTAATATATTAAACATTTTATAGGTGATGTATTAAGTACCTCTCATAAGTTATTAGAATTATAATAATACATTCCACTCCATGTAAAGATATTTGAAGCAGGAAAACTTCATTATATTCAAATCATACGGAGTTTATTTTTGTGAATTAAATGTTTCAAGGGTAGATGACTTATTACAAGCATCATGCATGGTTGACTTTCGGTTTGTTTTAACTTTTAACCAAGGTTGTCCATGGAAGTAGGTAAACTGTCAGTACTTTTATTGAGACCTCACATTCCTCAAGTTGATCCTCCCAAAACCCTCCAAAACTCAAACTTCCTATTTTACCCTCTCTTATCCAAATTGACCCTTCCCACGCCTCGCCTCACCCCCACCTCACCTCTTTCCCTCCCTCCCCTAATCCACAACTTCTTCCCTCCCCTTCCATCACCATCTCCCCCTTCCCCCATCACAGTATACGCACCCCCTTCATAGTCTCATCCCTTCCCCCACACCTTCATTCTTCCCTGTTTTTTCCTTAAAAAAAAAATAAAATTAATTCCAGGTTTGTTCGTCCCTGGTCAACCGAACAAACTTGTTCTGTTCGGTCATGGGTGATCGAACAACCTTGAATTGTTTGGCCATGGGTGACCGAACAGGCCGAATAACACAAGGTTGTTCGGTCTCCCATGGCCGAACACCTAAAATATATATATATATATATATATATATATATATTAAAAAAGGAGAAACGAGGAAGAATGGATATGTGAGGGGGTTGAGTATATTGTGATGGGGTAGGGAGAGGTGGTGATGAATGGGAGGGGATGATTGGGGGAAGAGTGAGGGAGAGAGGGGGGAGGGGGAGGGAGGAGGGTGGGGGAGGGAGGAGGCGGTGTGGGGAGGAGGGAGGGGGGGAGTGAGTGGGAGGAGGGAGGAGGCGGTGAGGGGGTGGGGGGGTTAACTTGGATAGGGAGGGTAAAATAAAGTTTGGATTTTAGGGGATTTGGGGGGCTCTTTCGGCGCAACCCAAGAAAAATAGCAATGCCAAATGAAAAAAAGCGCGGAATCTGAATCGGACCGGTATGACGGGACAGTACAAAGCGAGACGTGACTTCACGCTCTTAAAACATCGCGTGCCCCAATACCAGTTTCTTCAATTGAACCAAACGACCAATAACGTACGTACGATGGCTCCCTGACTCACGAATCACGAACAAGACAGATCACCAAATCCCCCAATCACTCTTCCAGTTGACTCTGTGGTTGAAATACAGTCGCCGCACTCCACTACTGCTCCTCACTTCTCAAAGACAATCTTAGTTATGGCGGCGGCTAGAGTGATGGTGTCTGTGAGCAACATTGCCACGAATTCGTCCTTGCTATCCAAAGCTGGTCCTTCGCTTAGACCCCAAAGTCTCAGCCTTTGCTTTAAAAACCCCACCATCTGCACCACCAAATTAGTCACCAAGAAGAGATTTTTCACTTGCAGAGCTCTTTACAAGCCCGATGTCTTGACCAAAGAGGAAGGCCAGCCCGAAACCCTCGATTATCGTGTCTTCTTTCATGATAACGTTGGCAAAAAGGTATGCCTACTAGTTGTAGTTGATTTTACCGGGTTTTTGAAAATTGGTCATGTTGATTTTGATCGAGTCATAAAATTTGCTTTTCTAATGTTGTTTAATTTTGTGTGTGTGTGCGTTGGGGGGGGGGATATGAAATGTAGTGAAATCTAGAGATTGATGTGTTTTGGAGCACAACCTGTTTGTAGTTATGCTTCTTTGGTTGCCAAAACTATTATGCACATCTCATCTTGAATCTTTTTGTTTAAATGGATTTGAATTGATACTGTTTTATTGATGCTTAATGGGGAAATGACATGTTACTCGGGTTATTCATGTTATAGTTACTTGTGTTTGTTACTGTGCAGGTTTCTCCTTGGCATGATATACCATTGAGCCTGGGTGATGGTGTATTTAACTTTATTGTTGAAATTCCTAAAGAATCAAGTGCAAAAATGGAGGTTGCTACCGATGAGGCATTCACTCCCATAAAACAGGACACAAAGAAAGGGAAACTTAGATACTATCCGTAAGATATCTCGTTGACATTTGTTTCTACGCATATTGTTTACAGTTCTTTTGGTGCTTGAAATGGTTATCATGTGTACTTCCTCCATTTTCTTGGCATGTTTCCAAGAAACTAAAGTGTTGGTCTTTGATTCCTTATTATTATCTTTTTTTACCTTGATATTGTCATCAATGAACATGCTTCACAATGAAGCTTGAATTATAGGCGTAGGTACAATACCATACAATACAAGACATGGGAGTTCAGCAAAAGAATACAAAGAGAAGGAGCATGTTGTAAGAGGAAGAGTAAGAGTAAGAGGAGGATAAGCATACATATACAATCAATTATATGACCGTCAATGACATGACATATTACATTCTTGTTTTAAGAATGTAAAAGGTTATACTTATGTTTACTCTGGCGTGTTACTGGAAGTACCAATATAGAAGATGTGTTCAACAACCAACACTTAATAGTCTTAAGTCTGCACACCTGAATTATCCTTGCTTAATACGTACTTTGGGATCTTGTGCAAATTCTATGAATTTGCCCTGATTGTGGAGAGGTTGGCTATCAGGATTTGAACTTGTGCCACTACATGAGGTGGAATGATAATGATACGGTGTAGAATCTCCAAACCCTTAAGTTGGCGGAAACAACTTTAGGGCAGCAAGATGCTGGCCGAATTCTCCCCTAAACAGCCCTAAAACATTCAAAAACGAAAATAATACAAGATGAGCGATATATTGGCGGAATGGGTAGATATGATAGGCTCATCGGTTAGGATTCACTCTCCTAACATAAAGAAACCTTAGTATAATCTTCCTAATCTTTAAGAAAGAAAACATGCGAGAAATTGAACAAAACCTTTCTTAGTTTTCTATTACTTTTCTCCAACTCATATTCCGAAAATACATGGAAATAAACCCTATTTATACTAACTAATGAAACCCTAATCGTAAAGGAAACACAGAAAGTAAACCCTATTTAACTAGGAATGCAAAAAACTGAATTATAGTCCTTAAGGGATTTTATTACAACCAAAGCAATTAAATAAAACCCTAATTATGTGAATCCTTTTTGCATAAGGATCCACTTTGGCCGCCCCTTTGAAGAAGTAATCGGCTGCCCCCTTGATTCTTCCTTTGAAGAAGCTTGTGGTGAAAGCCTCTTCCATGCATAACCCTAACTCAATCAGCCCATGTGTGCTCTCTTTGTAAGGCCCTAGCCCGTTTTTGTTCCACTTGCTCACCCTTGCTGTGCCATGACTCAAAGTAACCCAATGTGACTTACCAACCTTGGTTGTCTTCCTTGCAAAACAACCCAAAACCGTGCCCCTTCCATGTGTTTGCTTGTGGGCTCTTTGAACAACCCATTTCCCTTGTATTATCCATTCCAAACGCGGGCTGTCCAATGTAGTTTTTACCCATGCAATGCGTCCCCTAGTTGAGTTCTTGCCATGCACCTCCTTTTCACGTGCGTGACCAAGCTCCCATCCTATCCCTTGTGCCAAAGTTGGACAAACTCCCTTACGGTTTATGTTTAGAAGCCGTGCCCCCCTTGTAGTACTTGCTCTTGTGCCCCAAGCTGCCTAGAACCTCTTGTCCAATCTGTACTATGAGACTACACAAAACAGTCCCTAAGAACCATGCAATACAAAACCCGACACTCTCCTCTTGCTTAGCTTCTAACTTAGGGTAATCCTCCCTCATACCCGTATCAGATAACTGGCCCACCATTCTCATTTCTATTGAATTATGGCACGATAAGAATCCACTTTGTTTGTGTCACTCTTTTGTTGACAAGTTCCTTTTACATGTATTAGGGTGTACCCTTGCTCCCGTACCCAAAATTTTAAAGGTTTGAAGTCACTTTGTTTATGTCACTCGGTTATTGACAAGTTCCCTCCCTACTTTACATGAAACCTGTAAGTTCTTTCCATCCTTGACATTGAGAAGAGGAGCATTCTTTAAATGTATCTATTACTTTATGCATTCAGCTGTCGAGGGATCTAACCATTAGTTCTAATTTCTTCTCATGTAATGTGCCTTTTGATTTATTTTATTTATTTTGATTTTTTTTCCGCATGCTCCAGATTTTAGCTTATTATCATGTAGTAGTAAACAAAATCCTCTTTCCATTTTCAGATACAATATCAATTGGAATTATGGGTTGCTTCCACAAACATGGGAAGATCCATCACTTGCAAACCCTGAAGTTGATGGAGCTTTTGGAGATAATGATCCTGGTAAGTTACCTTCTTGCTCAACATTTTACTCATCCTGTAAGCTTTAAGACATAATATTTTATCCAATCCCCATGCACATATAGGGAAAATGAATTACAAGGATAAAGACAACAACTAGACTTATTATTGGTGCCTTTTCTATTTTGAAGTCGATGTTGTTGAGATTGGTGACACTCGCGGAAAATTGGCCAAATATTGAAGGTCAAGCCCTTAGGTGCTTTAGCCATGATTGATGAGGGGGAACTAGACTGGAAAATAGTTGCAATTTCACTGGATGACCCAAGAGCTTCCCTAGTGAATGACGTTGATGATGTTGAGAAGCATTTCCCAGTACGTTTTTCTCCAGCCAAGTACATTTATATTTACATTTATAATGTAGATGCTAGAATACTTATAATTCATGTACTGTTTATAAATAATAACAATAAAAGAAACAAAAAATAAAAATGTGCTTTGTTGTATTATGTATATTGAAGTCTGTGGCATAGTTTGCAAGGTATTAACTGTGCGACATGCTTAGTCAAAAAGTAGACTGTTTGCTTTTGCACTAATCATGTTTTATCATCAAATCATTTGCTTCGGTGTGTTGTTGTTGCAAACCATGATCACCTCATCTTTGGTTCAAGTAGGAAATATGAAATGGACCCAAATACAATTTGACTTTTCACTTTTCACTGTCGTGATTGCTCACCAAATACAATTGGAGCTCCCATCTTGTTTGTCGGCTTCATGTCGTTTCCTGTTTGGTGATTTTCGACTCCACTGTTAAGCAACATGTTATTACATCAATTCTCTTGGTATAGCAATGGGGATGCCATGCTTCTAAGGGGTTTAAATATTGGCAAAAGTCCCCAATGACAAGTAGAGGCTGATATTCCTAAAACACTATTATGAGAGTGTGATATTAGGATCTCTTCCTTTACCTTATATGTTGGAACACTGGGGGGAAAAGGTAAAGATGATTTACATTCCAAACAGATTCAGAAAGTACATGTTAAAAAGTTACTTGTGAACCATATCTCCAGATTTTTTTGGAGGTATAAGGGAACAATTTGAATCTGACGGGTCTTTCCATAACTTTGCCCCTTGATATAAAGCCATATCTCCAGATTTTATTTTTATTTTTAACTTGTCAAAATAAAAATAAAAATATTCCGTTGTACATAAACTTGCTGTATCTACATGTCAGTCCATTAGGCTTTGCAGTTGCTACTTGCGGACATTTCAATGGGACTAATCAGACATTGTTTCTGTAGGGCACTCTTACTGCAATCAGAGACTGGTTTAGAGACTACAAGATCCCAGATGGGAAACCTGCCAACAAATTTGGTCTTGGCAATAAAGCTGCAAATAAGGTACATGATCAGATACCCATAGTATTGGTTTTGCTGTTTGCTCTTGGAATGCTGCATCTGCAACTTTACGTCACCATCGTCCATCTGTCTATATTTCGTAGTATTGATTTCCGATTTGCTTATTACTTGAAATGAACAGGATTATGCTCTTAAGGTGATCGCCGAGACTAATGAATCATGGGCTAAACTTGTAAAGAGATCTATCCCGGCCGGAGAGCTATCCCTTGTGTAAATGCAGTTCTTAGAATTTTGAGCGGCTGGTTCTCTTATTCTCAGCATTCTTATTAGAGAAACATTACAAGTTCGTTGCAGCATCTTAATAACATTTATTTTTCGACATGATTTTTCCTGGTCAAACTGTTGGAGCCGATTATATTTTAAACATAGTCGAATGGCAAATTGGTAATACAAACATTTTACTCTCTTGATAAATAAATGATATGTTAGAGTTAACGAGTAAGAAGCTCTGAGAGGGTTCAACTCAACCCAGCCAAGTACACAAAAGGAAAGAGTCCTTCCTGCATTTGGTCTGTTTCCCAAACCAGCCGTTGTATATTATTGCCTATTGGAGTTTTTTATTTTTATTTTTTTGGGTTGAAAAATGTTCCTCAAAATATGTACTCCTTAGTCCAAAAAAACTAGTCTCTCTTTGGTCGCTAATTGTCCCATAAAATGTTCTCATTTATAAAATAAAATAAAATAAAAGATATTTTTTATTGTGTAATTCAAAGTACAAATATATTAAGCTGCAATCTTAATAGTTTGATTTGTCAAATGATAGTATTTCTTTTTTGGGAGAAGGAAGTACACTTTGATGACTCCTTGCCTTTAATCGCTGAATGGAAATCACCTATCCTTTTAAAGAGTAATTCTCCTCTTATCGATTTTAATTTTTAAGACGAAACCTTACTTTCTTATACCTAAACTCATAAACACATGGTAAGTCGAGTAAAGAGGATTTATCTTATAAAAAATATCCGTAAAAGCGTTTTATCTAAGTTCTTGTCAATTTTAAAACAAACGAGAATTGACAGCTTCCCAAGCTACAGTTCATTCACCCCCCAAATAAAAGGAAGGGAGCACCTTGACAAGAACTTCGGAGCTCCAAACTCCTCTTCATGATAACTCTTTTATTGTTGAGCTTGACAAGCATTTTGGAGTCTGAGTATTTCTGGAAATTGTTTATCAGTGAATTGGGCGTATATATATTATTGTTGTGTGTGTGTGTGTGAGAGAGAGAGAGAGAGAGATCCTTTTGGATTATATACATAAATATATGATTGAAAGTAGAAGAGAAATTACAGAATAATGATTGAAAGAGAAGAGGGAGAAGACTAGAGCAGGCATAATGCAGAGATCAATGATGGTAATGTTGTACGGCATAAATGAGTTGAGTTTAGCAAAATCAGCATCATCTGACCAGACCAGTATACTCTTACTATATATTGGATTGTAGATGTCTGCAAGTACAGACAGAGTAGTTGGTTTTCAAGAAGAAATAAAGATCTATCGCAGATCTTTTTGAAGCATTCAACTGTACACTGGCGTTCTTCAACATGTTACCAGCCGGCCATTTCAAGACTTTGTTGAAAATTCTTCTCCAGTGCATAATCAGGATTCTCCGTAGCTTCAAACCTTGGATGGAAAACAGAAGTGAGGGTTGAAGCCCATTTCATTGGAAACCCCTTCACCCGAAAAGTTGACGGTGAGGATGATGGTGGTGGTGGTGATGATATGGGGTTGTAGTAATCAAGAATAAGCATGGCTGCTGTTGGTGCCATTTTAATGTCACATACCCTTCTTATGTGTCACCAAACCCAACAAGATGAGTTGATATATATGTATATATGCATAAATGTATTCTGATTTAAATCACTAGAGCTTGGTTATTAATTTATACACAAGAATATTTCTATCCACTTTGAGAGAGAGAGAAGCTGTGGGCGAAGAAGCCATTTGGTTTGGTTTTTTCCCTTTTTGGTGGGTTTAAGCAATCCTGTGGACTGCGACTTAAATGCGGGCAGGAAATGTGCACTTAATAATCTCAAAAAAAAAAAAAATTCAATTATATTTTAATAAAGTTTTTTTGTCTCAAAATAAATGATGATTTAGAATTTCAAAAAATATTTATCTATATTTGGCAAAAATTACTTTTATTTACTACACTTAAATTAAATGATGTTAAAAAAAGTTATTGAATGAAAAAATATTAATGCAACGTAACTACTATAATTGGTAAATCAGTCTTTTTATATATTTTTAAATTTGTGTGTAAATTATTAAAATATTATTTATTTTAGAACGAAAGTAGTAAGAAAAATGGTCACTATATTTTAAGAGCAATATTAGACCCTGCTAATAAATACCTAATTTTGTGTTGACTTCTCTAAAGAGGGAGGTATCAATTACCAAATACTAACAATCACTTGTTATGTACACGTAACATTACTCATATTTTAGTTGTGATATTTTATTTTACTTGTACCAAATGCACATCGTGTAGTACTATCAAATGTGGCAGTTGAAATCAATCCGATATATTAGTAGTCTTGTGTGTGGAGTCCATGTGATTGATTGTGGGAGCGAGGGCATGAGCGTGTGCATGCATGTGAGAGCTTGTGCTGTGCCTGTGTGGGCCCACCATAATTGAACAACAAAACCATGACCATGAGGATTGAGGAATCCACAGCACACAAACAACCACTCGTCTTAATTTAAACCCGGCTTTTCACTTTTGTGATTCTTATCAAGTACATCCCTTTGACTTTTTTATTTATTTATTTATCTTTTATTGCCTTCAAATTTCAATCAAAAAGTCTGTTAACTTAAAAAAAAAAAACCCTCGAAACCTAATTTACCATCTTATCTTCTCAAAATTACATCTGTCAATATGGGTTGGTGGTACAGGTCAACATACGGATCATCGAAAGCCGCAATTTAGTGTGTCAGGTCTGATTGATCACTAAGGTGGCGAGTCAGAAAAATGTGAACTCAATATGATTTGTGAGACAACCCACCAATTTTTTTTACACAACTTTTTTAAAATAATAATAGTAATACAAAGTTTTTCGCAAATTAATATAAAAAAACTACACAAAATATTTCATGATTCATCAAAAAAATTAATACAAAGTCTTTCATAATTAAAAAAAATAACAAAGTTTCCCACAATCATTCATTCATATCATTTCCACGCATCGTCATCAATAATATCAAGAATATTTGGTCATTCATATGATATACGCTTATTTTAATACTTGTATTATATTCACAATACTTATAGTATTTTTACTTTTGTTTGATACAAGTTCATTGATTTGTTATGATTAAATTATTCTAAACATAAGCCATTTTGTAGGCTGCCCCAACCCGTTATCAATACGGGTTCAACCCATATGACCCGTATTTTATGGGTCTATGTTTTTCCAACCCAACCCATCTCTTTTAGGTGGCGAGGTGGGTTGACTCAACGAATCCAACTCATTTTAACAGACGTCATCCTCTCGTTCTCTCATATACACTCGCCGTCTCCTCCCTCCTTTCTTCATCGTTGTCATCCACCTCCTTCATCACTGTTGTCCACGTATATCTCTCTAATGTTGTTCGTTTCTCTCTCTCTCTCTCTCTCAAACTCAATGATCAACTCAAGAGTCGATTAATCTGTTTCAAACCTAGTGACTTATTAATTGATGACTCGTGAGTTGATTAATCGATCCTGAGTCATTCTAATCCAGTCGAATTAGCAAGGGTATTGCAAGGTTTTTATGAAAAAGAGGCCATAAAAGATTGTTTGAGTAGGTGAAGACTTTTTTATTGAAATCAATGCCTTCGACTAGGCCATTTTTTAAAATTTACCTTTCCTTTTTGTAACGTTTTCAAAGGTCTTGAAACTTAGTCATTTCCAATCTCAGCTTCATGATTACTGACAATAACATCTCGAAATTCCAACAAAATCGCACGTAAGATTAAATATTCCTTTTCACTCAAAAGGGTTGAATAAGAATACAAATTATTGCCTAGTTGCTTGAAAATTACATGTTCCTCTACTAAAAAATGATTTCCATATTTACGAACAGGAATTAAGAAATTACTCAAGCTATACATTCATTCATTTGACATTGAACCAACGAGAAAGATTATGGTTCAACACATCCTCTTCTTTTCGGCGTCTTCTCCTCAAGCAAAGGCGTGGTGTTTGATCGGTCAACGACAACCTCTGGGTGCTCACTATCTTCGTTAAATCTGTCCACACTGTGAAGAAAGATACCTGCCAAACTCACAAAATCAATGAACCTCATAGGCAGTTTATTACGAGGTTGAGAGTATACATGCCTAGGTACTTCCTAATACATTTTTGTAATTAGGAAAGTGCAATAGAAGTAATGAGCTCTACAAAAACTAGGGTTCTAGATTCAAGGACACAATGTACAGTGAGCTATACTTTACCTATAAACCATATGCCAGCAGACAAAAACAAAATCGAAGTTAGGATCAAAGCAGTCTTTCTCCAATTGTGAATCTGATCCTGTATTGCATGCCCAAAAGGAGGAGATTAGTTACGATATGAGCAATTTGATGGTGTTAACAAAGAAATTGATCCATCGGGCCATAAATTTATCTCAGAACGCTAAAGTAAATGAATACAAGAAGAGAGAAACCTCAAGTAATAGAAAGGGTACTTTAGCGAGTCTCATTTTAAGTAGGGAAAGAAGTAAATAATTTCACCAAGACCCTAACACTTCATTAGTCATAGAAAATGTCATTATCCAAACTAAGGATTTGCCTCTTCATGTATGTGTGGCTTCGCTGCTGTGTCGGGTGGTACCTTATGCATTTGAGACATGGAGGCATTTATAGATTCTGAACCTACAGGTTCAATAGTGTCTCTCGCGTCTCCCTCTCTTGATTTGCTATCGTTGAGATTAGCTTTGTGGATAAAAGTCACAGCAAACAATTACAAGATCAACGGTAATATTCACAAATCTTTTACACTTCCAGGATATGGACAGTTAACTATAGAATGACATATATTATTCCAAATATGCTCCAAGAATAACTGTAGAAAGCAAACGAATAATCATCATTCCTTAAGGAGCCTTTGCTTCAATGGTAAAATCAAAAATTGGAATTGTGGTTCTTAATTCTAAGAGTCCCCTTCTCACGTGGGATCAATGGTTGTTTTGTGTTAATTTAATGTGGATGTGAATAATAAGTGCAAGTTTAGAATGATGCATATTCAACCCTGAACTACATGGAACCAAGAAATTTCTATGACCACCATGTAACTCAGCTCTGTATGTTTAACTGTGAGTTCCAGATGCACAGCAACCAATAAACTACATGGACACAAGAAATCAAAGTTTATAAGCTGTGAGCACCATACACATTAGTGCGCTTCTGTCAACACTAGCTCCCAGAAGTATAGGCACATACATAAACTCCAGACCTGCCAACTCATCATGGTTGCAACCACTCAACAATGCTTTAATCAACAGATGAAATCCCCAAGAATTGCCTGTAGAAGATCAACTCCCGGCTAAAGTACACAGAATAAATCGGAGAACACCCAATAAACTTTCATTTCCAATCTCTCCCCTAAACTGTGCCTATCCTAGCTACTAAATGCCTCCAAAATTGAAGTATCACATGTAGTTATTAACTGCCAAATTTAATAGCTACCTCTGAGAATGATCCGTAAAGGTAAAGTAATTACTCCAACCAAGTTAGAAAAGCCAACTATCAGTAAGTTCAGTAACAGGTGGTTCGTTAGAAACCAAAGATAGTAGCAATCTTCTCTTAAATGGGCCTTGCTTAAATACATTACTAGGGTGGTAATTTTGTCACAAAAAGAGGTCAAAATAATAGATATGCTCTTTCATTTTGCACTATTTACAACGTGTCAACTAGTAATACAGTAAAAACACCTTTTACAATCTACACTTCACCATCTCATGACTCTAATGTCTCTGTCTCTACTACTTTCACTTATACTCATTAAATAAGATAAACAAACTAAGCATGAATTCTAACTAAATGAAAGTGAAAGGTGTCATATCCAAGCAAAAGCTCTCACCCAAGGGAAGTTGCTACAGTAAAAAGGTTAACGGTAAGTAAAGGTGCCAAATGGAAGTGAAAAATAACATAGCCAAATGCCAACCATCTCTAGAACACCAATCAAGACTTAAACCCAGGGAAAATAAGCAACATTGAATTGTGTAAACAATATCAGAAGCAACAAATGTACCTGGAGAAGCCCAACAAGTGGCGAGGAAGGCACATCACCAAAGATGTGAATGGAGACAGTAGACATAGCCATAGATAATGGTCTCAAACTTGGTTTAACAGTATGGAGACATACATAATTTACAGGACCCTGCATTGACAAATATGAATTGTGATACTAAGTAAATAACTCTAGCTTAGTAGGATCCTTATTTTGGTGATAACATGCGCACAACAAAAATTCCAAGCGATAGTAAACTATCAGTGTTAGGAAATCAATGCTTTTTTCAGTTTTCTACGAACAGATCCCTTGACAAGTAATATGCTAAATGGGTAACAGAGGAAAAATTGTTACAAATTTTGAAGGTATAGCATTTCTTAAGTAACACGAAGAGTACCTGAGTGGCAAATACTAGTATCTCCCCCAATAGAAAAACAATCATGAAGGCGTACATATTCTTAAAACAAAAGGCAGCAAAGCAAAATACTGCACCCAGGAACGTTGCCAAGGAAAGCAGCTGCAGAAAATAAACAGTTTCATCAGCAGAAACACCAATGACAACGAATAAGTAGACAAATAAAGATCGGAAAATAGCATAAGACTAAGCTTGCACCCTTCTTAAATTAATTACTTCCCCCACACCCTTTCTTTAATAAACTTAGTTTTAAGGAGAAAGTAATTTTGTTGATTTTATGTAATAAAGATGAATCTGGAAACGCATAAAGTAATAAAATATAAAATGCTGCAATATATCTCCAAGACCACTAATCATGGAAAAATATATTCCTAAAGGAATTATTGCTGCAATAATAAATTGCGAAGAGAAAAATGTCTTCAATGCAACAGAAAATAGATTCAATAATACAAGTGCTTTTGCCACAAAGCCTGAAGAGCCTGCAATTGAAAACAAATCTACTACCCCTCCATTCCTAAATAATGGTCTTTTTTTACCCGACACACCGTTTAAGAAAAAGTAATTGTGCTATAAATATTGATGTAAAGTGTAGTTTCCTTTAATGCCCTTGAACATGTGGCCATAATTAAAGTAGGTAGAAAAAGTAAGAATAAAGTGGTAAAAGTGTTTTCCTAATTTTTTTTTTTTTGAAAAAGACAATTATTATGGAACAGAAAAAAAAAAAGACAATTATTCAGGAATGGAGGGAGTAAAAGAAAGTTCATAACCTTAGTTTCAAGGAGAAAATAATTTTGTTGATTTTATGTAATAAAGACAAATCTGGATACCCATAAATAAAATATTAACTCCGTCCCAAAATAAATGACATTTGAGAAGAAAAAAATTGTCCCAAAATAAATAACGTTATAGGATTTCAAGAAAAAAATTGTCCACATTTTGCCAACATTGCCCTCATTATTTACTCTAATTGAATGTTGTCTAATTTGCATTTAGAGAGAAAGTGGGATGTGTAAAGAAGTGTTGTTCAAACTATGAGAAAAAGTATGATGATTTAAAGAAGAGTGAGGCTAACCACACCCCAATTTCCTATCTCTACACCCCATGTTCTGCATTCTACAGCATATGGTACAACATCTCAATGCAGTACCTGTGGGGCTGCACCCACTCTTTAAAGAGAGATGTTAAGAGGAAAGAGAAAAATAATCATGCAACTTATCAACAATAATTGCACTTAAATAAGCATACATTAGTCTTTTTATAAGCTTTCTTAATAAGTGTGCAAATTTCTAAATGTCATTTATTTTGGGACGAAGGTGGTATTAAATGCTGAGAGAGAGAGTTCCTACTATATAACCCCGAAGGAGCACTTGAGGAGGTAATATACTGATCTCTTATGAGGTAAGTACAGTTTAAGGACAGTTTGGTTTAAAAGCCTGAGCCCTCCTCAATCAGACCTCCATTAAAGCTAGGCTAGAGTCACTAAACTATGATTGTAAGGCTCTGTGCGCACGCACACACAGATCCTACCATATACCCTGAAGGAGGACTTGAGGAGGTAATATACTGATCTCTTATGAGGTAAGTACCATGTAAGGACAGTTTGGTCTAAGCCTGAGGCCTCTTCACTCAGACCTTTATTAAAACTAGGATAGAGTCACTAAACTAGGAATGCAAGGCTTTGCAGACGGCTTCGGGATTCATTAAAGAAAATACCTACACTGCCCTGGTGAAGGATCAAGTAACTATAGAACTTCTACCGAGAGTAAAACCAAATGCTGAGAAGCCTGATATGCAACCCTAGCCTACTGCCTACTTAACATTACATAGCCCTTGTTAGCATAAGAACAACTTATTACAACATGGTATTGATTTGTGAAGACAGAGAAGTCATCATTTTCCGTAGCCATTCTATGGTTAAAGTACACTTTCACACAGAGTAAGAGATGAAGTAAGAGAATATAAACCATGAAAAGTCACAGTAATTCAAAAAGAAAATCTATACCTTAAAAGCGTTGGGGATTGTGGAATTTATATAATCCAGGGTCCAACTTCCAGCTAGAGTTCCCACTATCCCACCCAAAATTGTAATTCCTCCAAACCATGTATCAGCATCGTTCTGAGAAAAACCAAAATCTAAAATTAAATCTCAGGCCGCTGAACCTTTCCTTTTCATTGGTAATTCAAAGTTTTGTGTTCTAACATGCACTCCCACCAAGGACAAGGTCATTGGGTGCTTACCATATGATAAATGGCATAACCAGCCTTTGGTCCCCAGTATGAATATGCACCTATGACAAAATTGTAGGCTATGTAACCTGAGACAGCCATTCCAGAACTCAAATTAGTGAAACATAGCAAAATAACGAGACTTGTAGAAAAACATAAGGAATAGCATTACAGAAAAATAAGATCTCATCTAACAATCTTTATAAGGCAGTCAACTAGCATTGAAACCTCGAATAATGTACCTAGCACATTAACAAGATAGACCTTGTCGAGCAAAAGCACTTTCATATCTAGCAAAAATCTTGACACCAGACTCATGTTAAATACACCTAAACACCTGCAATTCGGATAAAAGAAAGAAACTTGTTACAAATCTCTAACAAAATTTGAATTGGGAAATCCTGCAATTTAGATAACATTAGTTTTAGAGGGAGCACATGTGAGTTGGAGAGGCCTAACCAGGAAGGTTTCTTTTCTTTAAGTGCCCCATCCTTATCACTTGAAAGATCTGCTCAATAATAAGTATTCTAATCAAACTACTAAACTACGATGTCTAAAGAAGGCACTCAACTTTTCATTTTCCTTCAATCAGAAACAAGAATAAGTATGGAGGTGCAAAGAGACTATGCAAACCCAATTAAAAAGAAAAAATTACTACAGCTTAAACCAACCATTTTGCTCAAAGTTTACACTAGAAGAAAGAGGCAAGCAAAGACCCAAAAATTAGAAGAAAACATAACTCAGAAGACACAGTTAATTAGGAGTCTGAAGATCAAAGACTAGAATATGATTTAGAATAGGCACGCCTAACAGATCTGCCCTTGTTATTGACTTCAATCATTTCGCTCAAGTAAATTTGGTGATATCATGTAAAGTTTTGCCTATTTCAGCAATAAAATTACTTCAAACATTGAATAGTGGTTATCACCGCATGGAAAAATCTTGAATACCAACTATTTAATCATGGGGAGTTAATGGAGCAGGTTCAGAAGAAATCAATGACGAATTTAATTACACAACCATATCAATACTGTCTTAAAGGAACACATTAATCATAAGATGTAGCACCTTGAACTTCTAGGACATCAGTCGTCGCAGCTGTCAATGATATTTTCGACCCAGCAGGAGAAAAACCTGCATTCATACATCATTGAGGAACATACTGGAAACAAAATGAATAATATTACAAAACCTAATTCGAAGGGCACCTTTCAATTGCAATGGTTTCATTACGAAACCTAAAATAGCAAATGGAAGCATCAGAATTGCCTCCCCAAAGAATGCATAACGCCAACTGAAGTGGTTTCCAACCTTTAAAAAAATATATAAAAAAAGGTCATTACTTGGTCTCCCTAATATGACAGTACACTAGCTTGGAGGAGATGGAAACGAAGCTTTTCAGACAGAGCAATCAGAGATACGATAGTTACAGATACTCTATAAACCAAGAGACATTTAAAATTGAGAAGCAGCTGCTAAAATGTACTTACCAATCCACCATAGACATAACCAAGGGCAATTCCAGTTGGTATACACATGTAAAATAGTCCCAGCCAAGTTGTTTTCTGATACAAAGCCGGAACTCAACCATCAAAATCATGATAAAGGTGGACAGAGTGATATATGCAAGCTCATTATAACATCTAACAAAGTTCTATAATTAGTATGAAAGTGCAACGAATAGACCTGATAGATTGAAATCAGAGCATACTAGAGAAATTTGAAAGTCCAGATGCTCATGTCAAAAGCACCTTAATACTTTAATATGAGTACTAAACTATCCCTAAACAAATAATGATCAATAGATTCTAAATTCCTAATTAATAATTACCACTCTGCTTGACTTTAAAAAGGAATAAGTAAAATCTGACAACTAATCATGTATCCTAAATGAATGTTACTTTTGCCAATTTCATGGAAATGAATTAAGTAATTATTTTTCAGTAAATCCTAAGGGGTAGTTGAAGGTAGCTCAACTCGCAAAGGGGCTTTAAGGAATTGTTGGGCTCTCCAGAGAGACTAGTCTCTCGGACAGTCCTTGAGAATATTATTCCTCATAAATCCCCTTGGTCTGCAATGATGGACTGCCTCCAGCCTGGGGAGGTGGATTGGTCGATGTGCGTGCAAGCTAGCTGGACACCATCTTCCAGCTAAACCAAAGAAAAATAAAGGAATCCTTTAGTTAAATATTCAAACAGACAAAAACTATGAATCAATTTTGAAGATTTAAACTTTTGGTATTTACAGCATTTTTGTGTCATGGGTTGTTCCATAGTACTCCTTATACTCCCTCCGTCCCTAAATTATCGTCCTCCTTTCCTTTTTCGTCCGTCCCAAAATAATTGTCCAGTTTGAAACTTACCTTTTTAGAACATTACTTTTACCACTTTACCCTAACTTTTTCACCCTACTTTAATTATGGACCACATACACATGGGCTTTAATGGAAACTATACATTAAACCAATATAAATAATCAAGTCAATTGTTTTTTTAAACTGTGCGCCGAGTCAACTAGGACGATTATTTAGGGACGGAGGGAGTATTAAATTGGAGCACTGGAGTATTTGACATTTTAAACATCAACACTCTTAGTCTTTGAGGACATACATAAAAGGCAAACATCACAATGGTCTAGGGACGGAGGGAGTACATAACAAACCTCACAAAATGTCTATCCCATGAATCTTATATCTCCAGTTATACTACAGCCGGCTGATCCTTACTTGAAAATGAAAAGACGTTCAATGACAACACAAGAACCTGATGAAAGTATAATTGCATAAAACTGATGAAACCTTAGCTTAAACATGGTACATGCTAATAGCATCAGGCAACTGTGAACGATGAAACAAAAATGAGTTAAATGACAATGTACAAAGAATGAACACAAAGACATCTAGTCCCCACAACTGCACTAACATAACAAGAAAATCTTGTGCACCGCCAGTCTGGATCATAGGACTATTCATTGTAAAAGTAGTAGTAATAATAAAAATTATAATAACAATAACAGCAAAAGCCAAGGGGCAGGCAGGTAAGGAGAAAGAAAACCTGAGAAACTGGTGCGTTATCGTCAATAAATGGGGCTGCAAGACTTATGAAAGAAGCCTCACCAACACCGACCAGCCTGGGAAGGAGATTTTGGTGGGTTACCGGAAAAGGAGGAAATGTGCATTATGACTACTGAAATTGACTAAAAAGAAAAAGAATCCATTCTTAAAGTATTTCACTCACATGCGACACATGGTAATGGACCAAAAATCAATTGAAACACCACAACCAGCAGCAGCGAAAGTCCAGACTGACAATCCAACTCCAATAAGTCTAAATGGATTGATGCTGCTTATACAAACAAGTATCAAATGAAATAGTTTATTAGACAACTCAACATTGAACTTCTACACGAAATGTAGAATTGTATCCAGAAAACTGTCAAGAAACAGGATAAACCAGCCCCTCATGTTGAGGAATCTCCACTTCAGAGCATATTGAGAGGAATACGACCGCAAGAACATAATACATATGCATTATTACAAATCTAAAAAGTATTTTCATGCATAAATAAATTTTCATGGAGCTGTCACCAGAAAGCATAGCTGATATCATAGGAATATTCATTTAGTACATTAGCAAGCTCGTATCAATGCCTACGATAATCAACAATAAGTGGCCTTAAACAGAACCTTTCATATAAAGCTCACTATTTAGAATGGACTGTTCGCAATTGTAGCTCAACTAATCCAAGTGTTGAAATAATACTTAATGATGTTGCCTGAATCTAACTTGAGTAATGCTGGACTTGCAGAAAATGCAGAACACAAAGAAAAATAAAATAAAATCAGTTGCAATTAATACCATACAATTATCAATGCATTGACAGATGTACCATACAATACTTAAAATATCTGTATTCAGTATTTTGTGTGTGTGTATCATTTTCAATCTATCATGCTTATGAAGATTTATATCTTCACTTTTCCAAATCAAGACCATTATCGAAAAAATTTAAAATTATACATTTATATAAATAAATAAGTGTAAGAAAGAAGGTTCAGCTAGCGAAAGTAACAGTTCATACATGTTATTTCAATTTTACACTGCCCCAGCCCCAAAATCCTCTTCAGTCATCATCCCCAGTAACCAATGCTGCAATGTAAAGTGTCTAAGTAACTTAATCCATGTTTGCTGCATCAACGCATTGAAGCTTTTGTTCACGCTAAACAATTTTGGTACAAAATATATTGGTGAAATTTTCATATTTATGTTTATCCAATTATTTAGCATACTAAAACCTAATTTAAAGAGTTTGCAGTTATCCTCAACATTAATGCCCCAGCAAGGTGGGCCACTAACGATTCAGAATAAGTTGACTACCTCTTTGCCAAAGTTGCAAATATTGGAGATGCCACTAGAAGTCCAACCATGAACGCAGATGATATAACCCCATCTTTAAAATTGTTCAAGTGAAAATCACCCCTGCAAAACAGTAAGAATTCGAAATATTTTAGCACTGGCATGTAACCTAAACACCAACTTGCACATAAAACAAGGTTGAATATAGAAATAAATACATGGAGCTAGTTTATTCATTTTTGTAATTATTCTGCATATACAATCATGATTTCACTCAGTAATCAGCTGTTTTAAGAAGAGTTAATTCCAGTTGTTCTTTCACCGTTATCATTAAAAAAGCAAAACAAAACAATATTCTCACTTGAGTTGAACAAAACATAAATTATCATGTCCATGGTAGAATGCCTATATTATTCATTTAAGTTGGAAGCAATCCTTTACCTTTCCTTCCCTTTCCTTACCATCCTCCCTCATCCAACAGGCAGGGCTACAAGGAAACAACCAAGATTCCCACAAGACCACCAAAACAAGCTATGCTGTCGAGATTCAACCCTAAATCTCTAAATCCAAACACAAGGTGGTTTTGGTTCATTTTTTTATATAAAAATGACAGGTAGACTGAAGATTCTAAACGGAAAGTCACATTTGAGGCCGTTAATGAGATTGGTAACTCCCCTTAACTTATGCATGACCTTAGCAAAGTGAAGAATTACGTAATACCATGTCACAATAACTGGCAGTTACTTTCTTTTGATAGGATAGTAGGCCAGTTTAGCATAACCTGGAAGCAATCCTTTACCTTTCCTTCCCTTTCCTTACCATCCTCCCTCATCCAACAGGCAGGGCTACAAGGAAACAACCAAGATTCCAACAAGACCACCAAAACAAGCTATGCTGTCGAGATTCAACCCTAAATCTCTAAATCCAAACACAAGGGGGCCTTGGTTCATTTTTTTTATTTAAAAATGACAGGTAGACTGAAGAATCTAAACGGAAGTCACATTTGAGGCCGTTAATGAGATTGGTAACTCCACTTAACTTATGCATGACCTCAGCAAGTGAAGAATTACGTAATACTATGTCACAATAACTGGCAGTTAATTTCTTTTGATAGGAAAATAGGCCAGTTTAGCATAACTTCTTTTCTAACTCAAAAGCCCTTTTGTTAATTAGAAAAGAAAAAATCAGCAGTAAAGTGAAAAACTTGAATGCCGAAAAAATATGAAAGAAAAACTAGAAAGGTCAGTAGAGCAACCGGTAAAACCAGAGAACAATCACAAAGAAGGAAGTACATTTCCACGACATCAAAATTTATCTTAAACCAAGACTTACTGGATTCCAGTACCAGATGAGCATGTACCACTTTCTGAACAAGTTCCAAGACTCCCATTTACACCATTGCTTGCTATTGCCCCTCGATCCACATAATTTATCAAGTTGATCACACAAAATATCACGAGTAACCTGTAATATCAAGTTGATCACACAAATATTAAGTAGCCAGAATTTCGGTAAAACTATATCTTTTTCCCGATTGCCAACCTTAAAAGGACAATAACTAGAAATATTTATATACTTTCACTAATCATATTCAAATGAATAAATTTCCACATTAAGCCTGGCCCGGATTATGGGATCTACATAGATGGAAATGAGGTGAGAAACTCTAGCTAAGAAACCTTTTGAGCATTTTTCACGTTCATTGACTCCCAGAATCACGCCATTAAACAACAGAGCAACCAAAAGAACCCTAATCATTTATTTTCTTCGTTAGCAGTACAAGTCACTCGAAAAACGTTTTTGAACTTGATAGAATAGCAACACAACCATGAAAAAAACGAACTAAACGTGCAATCATCAATCCGATCATCCCCCAATCAAACCTCAGAAATTTAAGATCGAGAAACACCAATAATTCCAAAACCCAAAAAATGAAAACAATTCCCCGCGCTAATATCCCAAATCAAAAACCCAAATTACCCACCAAAAAGAATATAAATTTTCTCGAAACCTTGCTAATTGGATCCGCCCCAATTACCAATAACTGAAGATTCCCACATTCTACCTTCTCTATATTCTCATCAATAACCAACAAA
This sequence comes from Codonopsis lanceolata, assembly GCA_013146195.2. Taxonomy (NCBI): domain Eukaryota; kingdom Viridiplantae; phylum Streptophyta; class Magnoliopsida; order Asterales; family Campanulaceae; genus Codonopsis; species Codonopsis lanceolata. The sequence goes on from CM028381.1 coordinate 85,652,103, forward strand.
ATTATGCAATAAAAGATCCTACCTTTTTGGGGTAAACCAAGAAGGTTGAGGAGCTGATAATGAAACGGGTGAAGGTCGAGCCATGTCGGTCTCCAGGGGCACAACTAGCGAGGGATTGGGGGGTTCCTCTACTGGCTTTGCGTTTGGGACTTCTTCTCCCATCCAAACGGACTTTGTAGATTAAATGCTTTTATATATAATTACCAAGTACTTGGCTGACTGACTGACTGTCTGGTAGTTTGGAAGAAACGTTTCCTATGCTTTTTTGTTTATTTTTCTTCCAAACACCTCTGTTGGATTATTGCGTCAGCTATGCTTCTTACTATTTTGTGTTAAAACTTACTTTTTGTGATTCAGGTGGGGAATGCTTTTAATGATGGTGGTTAATGGTTTAACAAAGTGATAATGGTAACAAACTCCTGTTTTTAGATAAATCCTTGATTCTCTCCCATTGATTCTTTCTCATCTAAATCTTGATTCTCTGTATTCTACCACATAGCAAATTATGTGTCCTTGATTGTTTTTACCAGTTTTGTCGAGTATCTTATTTCTTTTATTTTAGGGCAAAATGCACTATTGGTCCTTGTACTTTGGGTTTGTCCACCATTAGTCCCTAAACATCAAAACGTCTCACCATTGACCAAAGTTTGCGTTTTATGTCAATCGTTGGTCCCTTGCTCAAATGTCGTGACCTATTTCACCATTAAATGGCCATGTGAAATTCGCGTGACCAAAATCAAGGACCAAAGTGTCTTTTTGCAAAAAGGATGGCTCAACAATTCCCAGGATGGCTCATCCCCTTCTTCCTCATCCTCTTCCCAGCTTCCCAACGCTTCTACTCCTGTCCATTTCTTCGAGATAGACCGAATGAACAAAATCGGCAGCGCTGCCGGTGACATCGTCTACAAAGTTCTACACCGTCCCACCGGAAAGCTCTATACCCTTAAGGTAATTTACGGGAATCACGAGGACGACGTATGCCGCCAGATCTGTCAGGAAATCAAGATCCTTCGAGACGTCGACAACCTCTACGTGGTTAAGTGCCACGATATGTTCGATCACGCTGGTGAGATTGAAGTTCTTCTTGAATACATGGACAGTGGGTCCCTCGAGGGTACACACATCCTAAATGAATCATCCTTGGTCGATCTCTCCCGCCAGGTCTTCTCTGGCCTCTACTATCTCCATCGTTGGAAGATTGTTCACAGAGACATTAAACCGTTGAACCTCCTAATCAATTCCCAAAAGCAGATCAAGATTGATCCTCTTTTTCATTTCTCTCCCTTCATCTCTCTTTTCATTTTTTAGTATTTCCTTTTTTTCATTTTTTCACCTTGTTTTCTTTCACAAGTTGAATCCAAGTCAAAGTCAGGTATGGTTTCTTCCATCTTTTCTCTTTGTGTTTCATCCCACCTTAAGGATAAAGCTTTCTTGTTAAAATTATCTGATTTGTGTTTTTTTTACATTGAAACGTGTGATTAGTTGGAATTGTGAAATTGGATTTGATCTTTCAGGTTTTTTAAATCTGATTTCTATTAAGGTATGTATCTATTTCTTCTAATGAACCGATCAAACGCTTTAGGATATGATTTTCGATTTTATTTTTTTTTTTGGATTTGTTTTTATTTTGTATGAGGTTTTAAATTTGAACTTATCGTTTTGATAACTGAATTATAGTCAATCTCTCGATCATCTGTGGGCATGATTGCTTACATGAGTCCTGAAAGGATAAACACCGATCTAAATCACGGCAGATATGACGGTTATGCTGGGGATATATGCTTGCAGAGGGATCCGACTAGGAGATGGATGACCAACCAGTTGTTGAGCCATCCTTTTTACAGCTACGTCCAGCAAGAAAAGACACTTTGGTCCTTGATTTTGCTCAAGTGAATCGCACATGGCCATTTAACAGTGAAACAGGTCACGTCGTTTGAGCAAGGGGCCAACGGTGGACAAAAAATGCAAACTTTGGTCAATGGTGAGACGTTTTGATGTTCAGGGACTAACGTTGGACAAACCCAAAGTACATGGACCAATGGTGCATTTCGCCCTTTATTTTATTTAGGCTTAAATCACAATTTGATCACCCTACTTTCACCGATTATTTTTAAGATCAATTTATTTTTTTTTCTTAATTTAATCACTATACTTGTCATTTTGTCATAATTGAGTCACTCAAAGTAATTTATGTTAGTTAAGTTGGATGAAAATACCCAAAAAGACATAAATACCCCCATATCTTTGGTCTGTAAAGTTAATAAGGTCACTATATTTGATCTCAATAAGCTCACTATAAATTACTCTCGCCATTTTGGGCAAAGAGTTTCCATTTGAAAGTCAAACATTTTAAGAAAATGTCATTTTTAGTATGTTATTAGGAATAAAATAATACTTTCATGTCTTAATTTTTGAAAGTGAACTCTTTAAGTGAAACATATCAAAATGGAATAGTGAACTCTTTGCCCAGGAACAGAGATAGTATCTAACTAAGAACAAAAATATTATGCTCACATATTTGTAAAATTAATAATATGCTATTAATAAAGTTAATTTGAATAAATTTTATCTATTTTTTATTTCAATTGCTTATTGGACTTATTATAAGTTTCTTTCTTTTTTCAAAATATATACAAAATAAAGAAATAGTAAAAAAAATATTAATAAAATGAAGACAAATAAAAAAAACCCACTTTATGTTTAAAAAAATTGAGTTCTCAAGGTTAAAAAAATTTGTGAAAATGAAAGTAAATAGCTATAGGATTTCTCTAAAAGTTATAAAAATTAAACTATGAGTTATCACTCTATAGAAAACAAATTACAAAGCCCACATAAATGTAGAATAAATAAATAAATAAATAAATAAATAAATAAATAAATATGATGAGGACCATTATGGTTGTGTCACTTCACCACCTTTTGATAAATCTTCATGGTAAAGCATCCATGTGGAGGCTTTAAAAACTTTTGGTTTTCTGGTCATTAACTAATAATAATTAATATGATGAGGGGTATTAGTATTAGTGTATACTAGATATTCGTGCCCGTGTCTATGGCACGGTGCCAGTATATCTGATTTTCGTCAATTGAAACGCTAACGTTTAAATAGAATGTGCGATTTTAAAAAATGTTATAGTTGAGGGGTACATTACTTCAAGTGGTAGTTGAGGGACGCTATTCGAATTCTACACATAGTTGAGGGGGTTATTTGTAAGGAGTTATATGTAACTGACCGATGAACGTTTGATTTGGCGGCGGAATTAGCTCCCATGGTCAGATAGTCTCAGTTAATCAATTGAGGTTTATTGTGAGATTATATTAATGTAAGGTTGATGTTTTGTAAGGGGTAATGGTTTAGAAGATTAATCTCAGGGTGTGACTGCTCATAATATTAATTGTAGGGGTGATTTTGTAATAGAGTGAGAGAAAATAGAGAGTTAAAAGTAGATAACTACTCTCACACATGTGAATGTGAAAGTGAATCACAACCATTAAATTTTTTAAAATAATTTAATGTCAGCCTCTAAATAGCTTCAGTCAATTGCACATGTGTGAGAATGAACTCTATTGTAATATAGATAACTTCTTCTATTGTTAATAGTAGAAGACTTATATTTAAAAAACTTTTACAACAAACATTACTTCTAACTAATGTGGGATAAATTCTTCAAGGTGAGACATTACTTCTAATGACTCACTTCTAACACCATACTTTAAACTTTCATATCTTATTCATCCAAAACTTGATTTGGACAAATAAATATATCATTTCGATGCTCTTGCCGAGTAGAATACATTTGCACAATTACTTTTGCCAACAAACAAATGACACGTAAAGAAATTCGTGCCTCAAGTTACATAATTTCTTTCACTAAAAACACTATTTTTTTAACAAGTATTATATTTTAAGTCTTGAAATCTTATTCATCCAAAACTCGATTTGGACAAATAAATATATCATTTCGATACTCTCACCGAGTATAACACATTTGTGCAATTACCTTCACAACAAACAAATGACACGTAAAGAAAGTCGTGCATCAAGTTGCATAATTTCTTTCACTAAAAACACTAATTTTTCAACAATAGAAGAGATGTATCCCACATTGGTTAGAAATTGATGTTGATTTTAAAAATATTACTCCCTCCGTCCCTAAATTATCGTCCTCCTTTCATTTTTCGTCCGTCCCAAAATAATTGACCACTTTGAAACTTACCTTTTTAGAACATCACTTTTACCACTTTACCCTTACTTTTTCACCCTACTTTAATTATGAGTCACATACTCATAGGCTTTAAAGGAAACTACACAGTAAATCAATATTAATAATCCAGTCAAATAAGTTTTCTTAAACGGATGCGCCAGATCAACCAGGACAATAAATTAGGGATGGGGGGAGTATTATTAAGTACCAATAGAAGAGATGTATCATACATTGGTTGGAAAGTGATGTTCGTTTTCAAAGTCATTTGATAAAAAGGCTTCAATCATTATTACCAATAGAAGATGTATATCTTACATTGATTAGAAAATGATGTTGATTTTAAATTATTTTATATTATTACCAATAAAATAGATGTATATCACATTGTTTAAAAAAATAATATTAGATTTTAAAGTCTTTAGACTAAAGACTTTCACTTTTACAAGATATGTATCTCACATTGTTTACAAAATATTCTACTATTATTATAAATAGAAGAGATGTATCCCACATTGGTTTGAAATTGATAGTGTTTTAAAAATACTATTATTAATTACCAATTGAAGAGATGTATCATATATTGATTAGAAAATAGTGTTGGTTTTCAAAGTCTTTTGATAAAAGATTTCTACCATTATTACCAATAGAAGATGTATATATTACATTGGTTAAAAAATGATATTGATCTTAAATTATTTTAGATAAATCTTACATTGGTTAAAAAGTGATGTTTGTTTTAAGTGTCTTTAAATAAAAAGACTTCTACTTTTATCATCAATAAAAAAGAAGAGAATAGATGTATCTCATTATATAGAAAGAGATATTGGTTTTATATTTTTTTTAGATAAAAAACTTCTACTACTATTACCAAATGATGAAATGTATTTCACATTTGTTAGAAAGTGATGTAGATATTAAAAGTCTTTTTATAAAATGTTTAATACTAATAGAAAAAATATGTATTTCACATTGGTTAGGAAAGTGATATTGGTTTAAAATGTTTTTAAATAATGTATCTCACATTGGTTACAAAGAGATCCACATTATTTAGAAACAGATATTGGTTATAAAATTCTTTAGATAAAAGAATTTTTATGTTATTATCAATATAAGAGATATATCACACATTGTTTAAAAAAAGATGTTGGTTTCAAAACTTTTTAATTAAAATACTACTACTATTATTATTTTTATGTTATAACCAATAGAATAGATGTATCCCACATTGTTTAGAAAGAGATGTTGATTTCAAAAGTTTCTATATAAAATACTATTATTATTACTATAGAATAATTTATCCCACATTTGTTAGAAATTAATGTTGGTTTTAAAAATATTATTATTATTAATAGAAAAGATGCATATCATATGGTTAGAAAAAGATGTATGTTTTAAAAGTCGTTAGATATAAGCGTTCTACCATTATTATCAATAGAAGATGTATATGTCACATTGGTTAGAAAGTGATGTTGATTTTAATTTTAGATAAAATAATTTTATTATTATTACTAATAGAAGAGATATCCTACATTGGTTAAAAAATGATGTTGGTTTTAAAAGTCTTTAGATATAAGACTTTTAGTTTTATCATCAATATAATAGAAGAGATGTATCCCACATTATTTAGAAATAAATGTTGGTTATAAATTTTTTTAAGATAAAAGACTTCTAATATTATTACCAAATCAGGATACGTATCCCATATTAGTTAGAGAGTGATGTTGATTTTAAAAGTATATAATTATTAACAATAGAAGATAAGTATTTCACATTAGTTAGAAAAAGTGATATTGATTTAAAAACTTTTTAGATGATGGATCTCACATTGGTTACAAAGAATTGTATCTCACATTATTTAGAAATGAGTATTGGTTATAAAAGTCATTAGATAAAATCATTTTTATGTTATTACCAATAAAAAAATATGTATGTCACATTGTTTAGAAATGAATGTTGGTTAAAAAGTCTTTTATTTACTATTATTATTACTAATAAAAAATATGTATATCACATGGTTAGAATGTAGTGTTGGTTTTAAAAGTCTTTAGATAAAAGACTTAAACTATCATTACCAATATAAATCGAAAATAAGTGTCTCACATTGTTTAAAAATGAATTATGTTTTTATAAGTTTTTAACACAAAGACTTCTAATATTATTATCAAGTTAGATGTTAATTTCAAAAATCTTTAGATCAAAGATTTTTACTATTATTACTTATACAAAATATGTATATCACGTTAGTTATAAATTTATGTTAATTTTAAAAGCATTTAGGTAAAAAAAAAATCGTTTAATATTAGTAACAATAGAAAAAAATTATTATAATCATGGAATAAATTAACAATCTAATTATAATGTCCAAAAGTTATATTATTTTTACAATATATATATATATATATATATATATATATATATATATATATATATATATATATATATATATCTCACATTGTACCCGTGTGAAGCACGAGCTAAATAACTAGTATAACGTATTAATAAAGTTAATTTGTCAAAAAAATGTACTCCCTATGTTTTCAAATTATCGTCCACATTTCATTTTTCGTCCGTTCTTAAATAATTATCCCCTTTCAAAACTTTTTCTTTTAGAAAAAATATTTTTATCACTTTACCCTTACTTTTTCTACCTACTTTAAGTATGGTCACATACTCAAGGACATTAAAGGAAACTACACACTTCACCAATATTTATAATACAGTAAATTATTTTTTCTTAAACAGGTGTGCTGGGTCAAAGTAGACAATATTTTAAAAACGGAGGGAGTATAATTTATTTATTTATTTCAATTACTTATTTGACTTGTTAAATTTTTCTTTTTTTCATAATATAAAAAAAACAAAGAACTAGTAAAAAACATTATTAATAAAATAAAGGCAAATAAGAAAATGCAAAAAAGGGAATGCAAAATCAAAAATAACCCATGTAAGCAATTAGTAAGTGTTTTTCAAACAAAAAAAAGGTTAAAGATGAGTCAATAACATATCTTAACAAGGAAAAAATACCTCTATAAGAAGCCACTTCCGCGCTTAAAGCCCTTAGACACCGGATCGGGTTCTCCATCTCTTCTCTAGCTTGTATCAGTTGTGTTTCCCTTCATCTTCATCTCATCCATATTCGGCCATTCCAAGAAACCTTTAAGCCCTAGCACCATTACCCTATCTCTCTCTCTCTCTACTTCCTCAGTTCATCTTCTCCCGTCATTTAATGCCACACTAGATCCGGCTAATAGAGAAATCGCCTCAAACCGATTCAGTTCTCTATCTCTCTCTTTCTCCATCGCAAACCTCATGCCTCGCCCTACTCCCAACTTATGTCTTTTCCATCTATGTTTGAAGCAACTCCAAGTCTAGGGCTTGAAATCGCAATCTCTCGATCCTAATCGCAATCAAAGTTTGCTTCAACTGTCGTAGATTTGTTCGGTGTTGATGGGGAAATTGGTGGAATGGTATTTGATTGATTTGTTGAATTTGTCGATCCAGTCAGTGTTACATTTATGTTTTTTAAGGCTAATCTCTTAGGGAATTGAAACACTGAGTTAACGTGAGTAGCACATGAAATCAATAAGGGCTTTTTTGGGTTTTAATTTTTTTTAAGCTTTCCATAAAAAAAAATAGGATGGAGTATTGATGAACGTGGGAGTTAAGGCCAAATATAATGACTAAATTGAGAAAAAAAATTAGTAGAGTGAACTTAATGAATAATCTGTGAAAGTAAGCTGATCAAATTGCGATGTGAGCCTTTTATTTATTTTTAACTATCAAGCTTTGAGCTTTTTCGAGCTAGCAAGAGCAATTTGTTTTCAAACTCGATTCAATTGATATCCTAAGCGAGATAAAAGAGTCAAAGTCAAATTATATATTGCATTTTGCATATTGAAAACAAATACATATCTATATATATATATATATATATATATAAAGCCTAGGCAATCTACAAATAGTAATTTTCCGCCAAAATTTGCATCCCTAAAATAGTAACCCCTATTTATAACAAACATTTAATGAATCCTATAATTAAATAATACAAATTTAAATATCTATAACTCCTTGAAACTAGAGCCTAGGAACTAGAACCATTGCATTCATTGTTTTGTTATTCAAACACAATTTTTTATGCATACAACTGTTAGTTTTCCATTGTTGCCAAATAAACTTCAGAAAAACCATAGATGACTTTGCGCAAGAAATTTCACTGAAAGAATCACAAATACTCACAATTAATTTTAACTGAATGACTAATCTTTATATATATATATATATATATATATATATATATATATATATATATATATATATATATATATATATATATATGATTTTATTTATGATTTTTTTTTTGTCTACTTAACCAGATTAAAAGTTATTAAAACAAATACTTTCAATGAAATCACAAAAACTCACAATTCATTATAACAACATGAAATATATGAATTTTTTTGTCTATTTAATCGGACCAAAATTCTTAAAAGAAATATTATGAACAAAATTACAAATACTCATTATTGATATTAAATATATGACTGACCAACAAAAATATATAGATTTGAAATTTTGTTGTCTATTTAATCATATTCTAAATTTAAAAATCATCAAAAGTTCATCTAAAACACGAATGCACATGATTAATTATAAATGACTGACATGTCTAAAAAATATATCGATTTGAAATAAATAAAATTTAACAAATACTTCAAGTAACAAGAACTATATAATGGTAAATAACAAAACGAAACAATCAATATTGTAGCATAATTTTTCCTCTAACAAAGAGAAAATGTTTCGGAAGTGCAAAGTTAGCTCTCTTTTAAAAAAAATGAACTAACCATTTAATCACGAACGAATTGATTTGTCGTTGTGTTCGAAAAGTAATCAGATTTACATCAAATTGTTGAGTGCCCAAGTAATCTCAGTTGGAAAGTTACCTTGATGATCATCTTTTATAGAGTTCTATATTTTCGAGGATAGAGAATGGGGAGATGGATAATGAGTAAAGGGAGTGAAGAAGAAAAACTAAAATGAGACATGGTTCCATAAGTTAGGTTAATAGTTTGTTTTTTCTTATAAATATATATATATATACTCTAAAACAATGTCGTTTTAATATCCGTGAGCGGGGCGAAGTAACAAAGCCAAGAGATTAAATTTGTCTTTTTAATTGTTATTGATTATTGATATTGAAATAAGCCATAAACGGGCTTAAATAAACAAATAGAATTATTTGAGTCAATTTTCAATCGATCATCGTCAATTAAATTTGTTTAGAGTAAGTTTTGTCATTCAATTAATATATGTGTCGGGTTATGAACACGTCAGACCCATTTATATTTTTTTGTCTTTTAAGGGTTTGAAAAGAATATGGTGAAAATTAGGTCGGTCTCTTTTGACAGATATTCAACCGATGTCCACTATGTTTTTTTAATCGGAAAAAACATTTTTGATATGAAAGGACGCATATACCTTTAATGAATCAGACATACTTACGATAAGCATCAGTTCATACATTGCCATGCATGATTCAAAATTGTGTAATTGTCATTCTCATTCCATATAGCAATGCATCACGATTTTAAATCGATGCATCACGTTCAAACTGGTCTATTTCCAATTCATAGCGATGCATTGCGATTTTAAATTAATGCATTGTGAATCCAAATTGGCGTATCACTACTGAAAATACATACATTGTGATACACATTTTTTTTGTATTTTTATTTTATTTATTTATTCAATTTTCATAAATTGCAGTTATTCCAATTTATTTATTTTATTATTGTTAATCAACAGACGCATATATTTCTTTATTTTCATATTAATTTTTAATCAAATGATATTTTTCTATTCATTGAAATAATCTCTTCTTTTAGTTTTGTTTTTTGTCTTCATTTCGCTTGATTATAATTTAACTGGGTATAATTTGATTGAAATATATATATGTTCGTGCGTTTAACACACGGGTATAAAATTAGTTTTAAATTTATAATAGTTGATTAAAATTTCTCAAACCATATAACAAAACATTCTTTTAAAAACGGAAGAAGTGTAATTATCTAGTTGCATCTAGTAAAACCATTTGTCTAAATCAAGTTTAACATCATTTTTTGAGCTCAATTCAATTTCAACTAGAGTTGAATTAAGTGGACTCATTGTAACCGGTCAATAAGTATAATTGGTCGAGTTCGAAATAACTTTTCTTAGAATAAACAATCGTAGAAATGTATATTTTTTATTACGTTTTAGCTCTGGTTTAAGAAAAGGTATTCAATAGTCTCGGAGCACTACGTAACATAGCTTTAGGGTGCACTATGATCAATAGTGGTATTATAATGCCAAAGTGATACAAAGTAAACCACTTTGACACAGTATTCCGTTATTATTTATGGTGTACTGCATAGGCATGCCACATAATGCTTAAGTATTTTATTTTGTTTAAGGATGTTGATTCTTTATTTTAAAGAAAAGTCTTCTTAAGGTCCATTTGGTGTAACATTTTCAAAAATTCGGGCTTTTTAAAAACTCTCTTTAAAAAACAGAGTTTTTAAAACACAATTTTTTTTAAAAGGCAACGTTTTCTTAGAAATACATTCGGAATACTATTTCATAACGTTATTTTCATAATTCAAATAATTGTAAAAATGACAATTTTACCCTTTTATCAAAATAACATGTCTTTAGATAAATAGTAATTAAAGTACGTGTTATATAACATTAAGTTTAAATTAAAATATAATGTAAAATTTATTTTTAAAAAATGAAAAAAAATTAAACATATTTATTTAGTCCACCATAAACATTGCACGGTTACTTTCAAGCATAATATGCTATAAAAATATTGAATATGATCATTAAAAAAGTTAAAAATTACTATAGTAATATACTGTAGATCATTCGTGGACTCAATTTCTTCTTACCACATCACCCATTCTCTCTCTATTTCATAAGTTCCCACATGTAAATTTTTTGTTTTAGTCTAACTTCTCCTAATTTGATATATCGGAGTTGATTTCTCTCCACTTGGAAAAATTGTGTTGGAAAGAACAACATAAAGATTTATAAATTTGGAGTTTATTTTGCAGCTTGATGATCCGTGGACAAAATTACTGGAGATAATTGCAAAAAAATATACCTGACCTTTCACGTTTTGCAAAATTAACAACATGTATTGATTTTCACCCTATTAAACATCCACCTATTTTGATTTTTGCAATTAAAAATATTCCGTTAAATAGGTGTTAGTTTCTCAAACGAAAATATGAGTTGGCTTCCAACAAGGCGGCTGATGTGGACACATGCGGGAACAATGATCTATTCCCCACGTTTTGGGTTGCAAAACAAACTTTGTATATTGTATTTTTATTTTATTTTTTTACAAACTGAACATAGGACCAAGGGTGATTTTGGGTATTTATATAGCCATTTCATCCAAAACATATTTTATCATATTCTCTATTATTTCACAATAATCCATTCTATTATATCTGTTATTTCACGATGCACACAGTTCGTTGTCATTGTGGAAGGATAACTCTCATGCGAACACCATTGATCGATCAAACTCTAATTCATTTTGCAAAAATAAATAAAAAAAGGTACAAGGTTTGTTTCGTAACCCAAAACGTGGAAATTGATCCTTGTTCATCTTTCCATTTGAGAAACCAACACCTCTTTAACGGAAGGTTTTACTTGCAAAAATCAAAATAAGTAGAGGTTTAATAGGTGAAAATCAATATCGTGATTAAGTTTGCAAAACGTGAAATAAGTCAAGTTTTTTTTTTTTTACAATTATCTCTAATTACTAACTCAAGATTTGTTGTGCCCTTAAATAATTTGATTGTTAGATCAGAGGAGAAGCAAGGGTTGTTTACATCAAAGTACAAGAACTCGACATTTTATCCTCAGTGTTTCGGAAAAAGCTACAAAATGTAGCGGGTGAAAACGCCGTGAAGTTTAAAAATGTCCGTTTAAATAATGTGGCATTGATAAAGAATTTGGTAATCTGAGGCCCAAAACGCTAGGCCAAACAATCATTTAATGACGAAAAGTATTTCATCCCTAAGTTATGATATTATTACTCTAATTTTAAAGTATTATAGTGTCAAATGCCATTATGGGATAGTGTATTGAGGGCCTTTAGTTGGGTTTAGATTGAATTAGTGGTGACAAATTCTGCCAACGCCCATATGTCCGCTACTCATAACACTGTCATACAATACTTACAAAGCACCTTAACTCTTTATATACCAAGATACGATAAGGGATGTGAAGCAATTAAAAGTAGGCAAAATACAATTCCCCCCCCCCCTAAGTTGCCACCAAATCCTAGTTTGATACTCATACTAAGGTTTGTGTCACTTTAATATTCAAGGTTGTCACTTGACCCAGTTTCTCACCTCCCGTTAATTGTCGTTTCTAAATTGACGTTAACTTGCACGTGGTCTTCACGTACGAGTCATTTTGGGCTTTTTCCAACCCATCACAGTTCACCCCCCCACACCTCTCTTTCTCTCTCATCTCTCTTACCCATTGTTTCTCTCATCAAATCATAGAACCCAGATACCCATCGTCTCTACCCGTAAATTGTAGAACCCATATGAACTGATTGAAAGTAGATACATACAAAAGCTCTCCCTCGCCTACACTAGCAAAATTCAAATATCATTTTGATTTCCCGATCTCTCTCGAAGGTTGAAGAAATTCAAGCTGAAGCTGAACAAAGTAAGTGCTCAATCTATGCATGTTTCTTCTGTTAGAATAAGTATTTTTGTAAATATATATTCCCTGTAATTAGGTAGATTAGTATATCACAATAGTTGTTAGTTATTGATGGTAATCCCATCTCTTAAGGGATTTGTATCCCGTAAATTAGGCCTTAGTCTTGGTATGTAATTCTTGTATATAATTTGGAAAAGGATGAATAACAGTTCACGGAGTATATTTCTTTCATGGTATCAGAGCGGACTACGATTACCTTCTCGCTTCCGCAATCGTTCCTCTCTGTATTCCGTCTTTCTTTTATCTTTCTTCTCCCTGTCCGTCTCTCTCTTTTCGGCTGACAAGATGTCATCCTCCAAGTCTGGATTTCACCCCGCATTCGCCGTCTCCAATGTCAGGAATGATGTTCCGGTCGTTCTGGAGATAGAGAATGTGCAATATTCCACTTGGGCAGAGTTGTTTCGCAACCATGCTAAGTCCTGCAAGGTTTTACATCATATTGTTGCTAACAACAACGTGAAGGCTCCTACCACGGATGAGGAGCAGGAACAATGGGATATTTTGGATGCCGTGGTGTTGAAGTGGATCTATTCGACTATTTCGAATGATCTTCTTCAAACCATTCTTGTTCAGTTCCGCTAAGGCAATGGAGGTGGGATAGGCTTCGGGATATCTTTGAAGACAATAAGAATTCCCGTGCCGTATCTCTCGAACAAGAATTTTCGTCGACTACAATGGAGGAGTTCACAAGTGCCTCGAACTACTGTCAACGCCTGAAATCGTTGGGAGATCAACTGAAGAATGTGGGTGCTCCAATTACCGAAAGTCGAATGGTGCTTCAGTTAGTTGCCGGTCTCACCGAAACTTACAACAGTGTTGCTACTCTCATTCGGCAGAAGGATCCGCTTCCAACGTTCTCCCAAGCTCGGTCCATGTTGATTTTGGAGGAATCCGGCCTTGCCAAGAAGGCAGCCACCTCCACTCATTCGGCCTTGCTTTCTTCACAGCCTCGACATACCGAGGACTCAGTTTCTTTCTCAGATTTCGGGGGTCATCACCGTGGGCAGAATTCTGGCAAGAAAGGGCAAGGTAGAGGAAACAAGAAGCATGGAAATAACAAGGGTCACAGGGATGATACCTCAGGTTCGGGTTCACGGACGAATGGTGGTGGTCCGAGCAGTGGGGGAGGTCGAAACGGCAGCTATGGTGGTCGTCAGCAGCCGCCGTCATCGGGATTTGGCTGGTCTCCGCAAGGCTGGTCTCCGCAAGGGTACACAAGTCCTTATTCTTGGGCTATGCCTCCATGTCCATACCCAACAATGAATTGGGCCAGGCCCACTTTTCAACCTCAGGGTCCTGTGTCTTCTTTTCAGCCTGGTTTACTGGGACCACGTCCGGCTCAACATAATCGCTCTCCGCAAGTGTATGCTGCCTCTACCTCTTCCGTTCCCACTGATATTGATTCTGCAGTGCACACTATGTCTCTCAATCCACCGGAAGCTAATTGGTTTATGGACACCGGAGCGACGAATCATATGACATCAGACCAAGGTACACTCAAGTCTTATTTTAATACGAGCATTAATAATAACGGCATTATTGTTGGTAATGGTAGTACAATTCCAATTAAGGGTGTTGGTAATACTCGGTTGTCATATCCGTCCCCCCTTTAGTTTTGAAAAATGTTCTTCACGCACCTCTTATCATTAAAAATCTCATCTCCGTTCGAAAATTTACTAGTGATAATTCCGTCACAGTTGAATTTGACCCTTTTGGATTTTCTGTGAAGGATTTCCGGACGGGGGCGCGTCTTATGAGATGTGATAGTCAAGGAGATCTCTACCCTCTCACTTCGGCTTTTTCTTCTTCAACTACTTCGTCGTCTTCTTTTGCAGCAATTAGTTCGTCTTTATGGCACGACCGTTTAGGTCATCCCGGGGCTCCTGTCTTTGCCTCTCTTAGAAGTAGAAATTTTATTCATTGTAATACTAGTAATGACTCTCGTATTTGTCAATCATGTGTCCTTGGGAAACAAATAAGATTGCCATTTAGTGATTCTACTTCTTTTACCGTTTTGCCTTTTGACATAATCCATTGTGACTTATGGACTTCTCCTGTTCTAAGCTCTTTAGGTCACCGATTTTATTTAATTTTGCTTGATGATTACTCTAATTTTGTGTGGACATTTCCGTTATCCCAAAAATCTCAAGTTTATGCCACTTTTCTCTCTTTTCGTGCTTACATTCGGACTCAATTTGAACGTGACATAAAGACACTTCAATGTGACAATGGGGGGGAATTTGACAATAAGCATTTTTGGGATTTTTGTAACACAAATGGGTTATCTTTTCGTTCATCTTGTCCATATACCTCACCTCAAAATGGCAAAGCCGAACGCAAAATTCGTACTACCAATAATATGGTTCGTACTCTCCTTGTTCATGCCTCTGTGCCTCCTAATTTTTGGCATCATGCTCTTCAAATGGCAACATACCTTCAAAACATCCTTCCGGTTAAACATTTGGCTTATAATACCCCATTACATATTCTATATAATCGGGTTCCGTCCTATGGTCATCTTCGTGTTTTCGGGTGTTTATGCTATCCTCTTCGTCCGTCCCCTACTATACACAAACTCCAGCCCCGTTCTTCCCCATGTGTCTTCTTGGGGTATCCTAAAAATCATCGAGGATATATTTGTTTTGAGTTGGCTTCAAAGAAAATTACTATAAGTCGACATGTTATTTTTGACGAGTCGCGATTTCCTTTTTCTTCTTTGTGTAATCCACCGTCCACTTCCTATAATTTTCTGCATTCTGGCCTTTCTCCTACGGTCATGCATCAGTGGGTCACTCAACAGTCTGGTCCGCCTGTTCCCTTGCCCCTAGCGCAGTCTGGCCCGCGCCCAACCAATTCTCTTACCAGCCCACTTTCTTCTTCACCCGATCTGGGCCAGCCCACTCTTGCTGGATCGCCTTCCCCACCTTTGGCTGACCCCCCAGCCGTTCCTGCATCTGTGGCAGCCCAATCTATTTCCAGCCGAGGTCCAGTCACTCGTAGTCAGTCCGGGATTGTTAAACCCAATCCTAAATATTCTTTTCATTCAAGTTTGTCCAAATCTCCACTCCCCTCCAATCCCATCTCGGCTCTCCGAGACCCAAATTGGAAATTGGCAATGGATGACGAATTTAATGCTCTTATTAATAATAAAACTTGGGTGTTAGTTCCTCGGCCTTTGAATGTTAATATTATTCGTTCAATGTGGTTATTTTCTCATAAATCTCGCTCTGATGGTACTTTTGAGAGGCATAAAGCCAGACTTGTAGGTGATGGTAAAACTCAGCGAGCTGGTATTGACTGTGGTGAGACGTTTAGCCCGGTGGTTAAACCGGCTACAATTCGTCTTGTTCTTAGCTTGGCCCTCTCCAAGAATTGGGTGTTGCATCAGTTGGATGTGAAGAATGCTTTTCTTCATGGTGACCTTCGTGAGACAGTATATATGCATCAACCAGTGGGTTACCGGGACACTCGTTTTCCAGATCATGTGTGTCTCTTGAAGAAGTCACTCTATGGTCTTAAGCAGGCCCCCCGGGCATGGTATACGCGCTTTGCGGACTTTGTTTCTTCTATTGGTTTTTCCAATAGCCGGTCCGACAATTCTCTCTTTATTTATCATCATAATGGCCTTACTGCTTATATCCTTCTTTATGTTGACGATATTATCCTTACTGCTTCTACTGATGCCTTGCGTAAGTCTATCATGTCTCATCTCAGCTCTGAATTTGCTATGAAAGACTTGGGTCCCCTAAGCTATTTTCTGGGAATTGCTGTTGACCGCTCCTCCAAGGGCTTATTTCTATCTCAACAGCACTTACGCTAAGAGATTATACATCGGGCCTAATGTCTTCTTGCAAATGCCTCTACCCCTGGATACGAAGTCTAAGCTTGGGTCTACATCTTCCGCTCCATTTGATGATCCGCTTTTTACCGAGTCTTGCTGGGCATTACAAGATCTCACATTTACGCGACTTTATATCTCTTATGCGGTTCAACAGATCTGTTTTTTATGCTTTTATGCATAACCCGATGGTAGCTCACATGAATGCTTTGAAACGTATCATTCGATATCTTCAGGGTACTCTTTCTCTTGGGTTACATCTTACTCCATCTACTACTTCTACTCTTCTTTCTTATACCGATGCTGATTGGGGTGGTTGTCCGGATACCCGCCGATCCACTTCGGGATATTGTGTTTTCTTGGGCGACAACTTAATTTCTTGGTCCTCGAAACGCCAACCTACCCTTTCCCGTTCGAGTGCTGAGGCTGAATATAGGGGGGTAGCAAATGTTGTTTCTGAATCTTGCTGGTTACGTAACTTACTATTGGAACTTCATTGTCCGATTCATAAAGCTACACTTGTCTATTGTGACAATATAAGTGCCATTTACCTATCGGGAAACCCTGTCCAACATCAGCGAACTAAGCATATAGAAATGGACATTCACTTTGTCCGTGAAAAGGTGGCTCGAGGCCAAGTTCGTGTTTTGCATGTTCCGTCACGGTTTCAAATTGCGGATATTTTCACCAAGGGACTCCCGTTCATTTTATTCGATGAATTTCGGACTAGTCTAAACGTTCGGTCTCCTCCCGCTTTGACTATGGGGGAGTGTTAGAATAAGTATTTTTGTAAATATATATTCCCTGTAATTAGGTAGATTAGTATATCACAATAGTTGTTAGTTATTGATGGTAATCCCATCTCTTAAGGGATTTGTATCCCGTAAATTAGGCCTTAGTCTTGGTATGTAATTCTTGTATATAATTTGGAAAAGGATGAATAACAGTTCACGGAGTATATTTCTTTCATCTTCATCGTCAGAACATCAAATCCATAACTCATCAAAATCCCTAGCTTTCTTCAATCAGTTTTCGACCCAATCCATAACTTCTTATTATCAAAACTCATCTCAAACCCGGGTTTCGTTTCAGCATAACCAACATGAAGCTCCTTCTCCCAACAATCAAAACTCACCACTAAATAAAAACCTAGATTCAAATTTTCAGCTTTCTCCACAAACTCTTCCTTATAATTATCAAAATCAGTTATCAAATTCGCAAACCCTTGGTTCTGGTGAGCAGATAAACGAGAATTTTAATCATGAAAATGGGTAGGGGAAAGAGAATATTTCATTGAAATCATTGATTTAGAAGCTCTTGCTATCGAAAATGGTGTGACAGCCACTCGGAGTGGGGCGGATAAGGATTACTCTGGAGGGAGGAAGAAACTAATAGCATACGAAGGCATAGGAGTCGGTGGGATCCCCCACCGATCGAGGAGTGTGCAGGAAGCGTTATGAGTGGTACAAGGAAGAAGAAAAGAAAGTCACGATGGGAGGATTGAGCCAAAGCTGGGGATTTAGTTGCTTGATTTTATGAAAGATTTTATTGATGGTATTGAATTGGACCCCAAAATTAAATCAAAATCGAAATCGTTCAACTGGGTAAAGAGACGATGAGGAGGAGAAAGGGAGGTGGGTGGGGTGAACTAACATAGGTTGGAAAAAGATCAAAATAACCCGCACATGGTAGACCACGTGTAAGTTAATGTTAATTCAATGACCAAAATTTTCAAAAACTTGATAGGTTTAAAAAAAAAATGGGGATGAAGGCCTTATAGCCATTTTTTAAACTTTAAGGATTTTATTGTAAATTTTGGTCGCCGAAAGACCCAAATTTTATCTTAGACCACTCAGTTTCTTCTTTTTTTAAAATTTTAAAATTTTTTATTCCATTCCGTGATAAATATCTGGAACCAAACATGGCGACTAAAACAGAACCACAAATTATGAAATAAAGCCTATTCCTAAATTCTTACCAAATCGCTCGTACAAAACAAAATTGATTTACTCCACCAGTTCACTCCTCTCCATCATCCTGCACCGACTTCCTCTCTCTGGACACAAATCAATCTTAACCTCCAAGACATCTTCGTCGTCTTCTCCATTGACGTCAACTATAGCAACACGACAACAAGCCAACAACCTCCCCCCTCCCGCTCAGATCGCCTAGTTCCTCAGCGACTGCACCATCATTGACTGCATCAAGATCTTCGACATCAACCCCAACATCCTCTGCACCATCAATCTAGGCTTCTAGCTGGAGAAATTTATTTAATGGGTGTATGAGCATCATCTCATATAACAAGGAGAGGTGAAGCAATGATGAATTGGTTAACAACCAATGTAATTCTCACAGAAGGCTTCAAGAATTCATTCAACCAATTAAAGCCACCCACTTGCTCTCCCTTTGCTCAAACACTATGTTGGGTCTCACTCATCTTCTCAATAATTGCCATTACTTTTATTTTATATTTTGATCTTCTTGAATCTTGATGGATTTGTTGAATTAATTTTTTTGGGATTATAGGTATGTGTCTATTGATTTGTTCAATCCGAAAGAAATTGAGCCGAGGATCTAGTATGTTCTCTAGCCTAACGACGGGCCTGGTTGCTCCAGCATTGATGAATATGAATTTCTTTATGAGCATGGTATGAATTCTTATAATTATTATTGTTGTTTTTGAGTTGGGTAACTTGATTTGAGTGAAAAGTTATGGATCATTTACTAAAATTATAACAATAAATGGACAATTTTTGAACCCAATCAGTTCCTTATATCGTTAGAGTGATTCAGGTTTTCTTAATCAATCTCATTTTCCATGTAGAAGGCTCAAACAAAGAGCTGTCACCGAAGCAAGGAGGAGATGAAACCATTAAAATATCTGAAATAACCATTAAAACCAAATAAGCATGGAGGTGATGAAACCACTAAAATATCTTAAACAAACCATTAAGTCAAACTTAAGTAGATAGTTCCAAAGTTCATTACTAGGTAACAAATGGCAAAAGCAACCCATAAAAACAGTAGTAGATGTCAAAATTATCGTCTCTTGTCGTTCTTAATGCACCCCTCGTCACCTTCTTAGATGTCAAAAGCCTCTATTGGTTCCTTTCCTAAACCCTACTAAACCTTTCTTCCCTGTATCCTAAACATCTACATTGATGTGAAATCAAACAAACATGGAGTGTAATACCTAGATAATTTTAATTAAAAATATTAATTCGTGTTAATCAAAATTATAATTGTTTTGCACATATTTAATTAATACTATAATTGTTTTGAATTAATCTGATTGTTTTGAACATATTTAGTAATTAATTGGATTAGGTCGGGCTAGGCCCACTTTTGACTAAGACTTTAATACTAATTCACAATTATTATTAGTTAATTAATTTCGATCCAGTTAACTTTAAGATTTCGGTTAGAAAACCTAGTAGGGTTTTATATAAATAGAATGTTAAGAGGGGAGAAAACCCTTTAGCACATAATATTTACCTAACAGATGAGAGAGAGAAGGCGAGAGAGAAGAAGGAACTGACGATCGGAATCACACAGTGAGATAAAGAGCCGGACATTTAGAGATAATACTCCAAATTATTGTGTGTTTTCGTGTGTGTGTGTGTGTATGTTTTGTGTGTGTCGGTGTGTATAGATAATTTATATATAAAATATATACAAACCATATGTGTTTTTGTGTGTGTCAGTGTGTGTGTGATTTATATATATAAATAGTGTGTTTAATGTATATATAATAGAGATACAAAACAATGTGTGCTTTCGTGAGTGTGTGTTTTGTGTGTGTGTGTGTTTTGCATGTGTACAACGTTTATACAATTGTGTGTGTAACGTGTGTGTGTGTGTTTTATATGTGTAACAATGTGAGTCTTTCTTATGATTATATATAAATGTAACAGATTAGTAACATTATTTTGCTACTATAAAATCTGTAGGATGGGTTAGGAAAAATAAATTATTTTTTAAAAGAGTTTATATAACTATGATTAACTTTAACTATTAATTATTAATAGTTATTAACGCAACGTTGATCGACTGCAATTAGTAATTGTGAATATTATTGATTTTAGATTCGGGCAAACGCGCTTAGGGTGATCGTGCGTGTTAAGGATAATTTTTCTAAGCATTTCGAGGTAAGAGATTATATTTTGTTTAGGTCTTTTGAATTCTTTCGTTTCAACTTGTTAGGCTTCCGCTTATTTCTTGATATATGTACGTTTTTCACAACACGTACCGACCTTGTGTCGGTAATTGATTTTGAACTCCGTCTAATTTCGTTCATTCTTACTCATGATTATGCTTATTCGTTAAATCTCACATACTTGTTAAAGTATCATGTGAGATACCATTTGTTTGATACATGAATTGATTATTGATTATGTTTGAGTTTGAGAAAATTATTTATTTTCTTTAAAAATTTATACCTTGATCATTAAGTGCTGCTATCAAATAGGGCAAAAGCCCGCGGGCATGCCTGCCCCGCCACTCATTAGGGGCGGGTTGGGCTGATGTATTAGATACCCATTTGGAAAACAGGCTTTTCGGGCTTTACCCGTACGGGCTGCGGGCTTTGCATGGCGGGGGGCGGGCAACCCACACTTTTTAATATTTTTTTAAAGTTTTAAATCCATTTATAAATTACATTGGACAACACAGCCCAACCCACTGAACCCAAGCTGAAACGGCCCATTCCCATTCCCTTTCCAGTTTTCCCTCCGTCAAATTGTGAACATTGCTTTAGCCTTTAGACCTGATATAAAAGTATAAAACATTAATTTCGGCAGAAATCCCCAAATTGTGAACCCAAACTCTCTACCTGACTCTCTCTCTCTCCGACGAGCTCCAGTCAGCTCCTTCACGAATCTGACCACCAATCTACCATCTCTCAACTCCATTCACGACATCTTCCTTCTACTGTCATTTTCGTCAGCAAACATTGATTGGGGTACAAATTTTGAAAACTCTCTCTCTCACGCTCACGTCGAGTCATGCGAACGGCGAACGCCACACAGATGAACAACTTCAACATTCCGACGATTGCGCCGCCTTCTTGGCCTAGCCTCCGGCTCCGTCTCAACTCTCAACTCTCAACTCTCTCTCATCTCAAGCCTGAAAAACGAAGTTGCCGTTCTGCCGCAATGTGCGACTCCGTGCATTTCCCGTCTTCCACCACCATTTTCTCTTTTCCCACTTCTAATCTCGTCTTCTAGTCTTGCATTTGGATTGTTTGACTTATGATTTATGATAGCTTTGCTTAATTTTTGCTAAATTTATGATTGCATGTTTCTAGGGTTTGGTAATTTCGTTTAATTGAGATATCACACAAATCACAAATGCATAGTTGGTCACTTAGTTGGAAAAGTTAACATTTCCTTGATTGGTGAGTTGGTTTGGTGGTCACAAATTTGGTTGAATTTGGGTGTGGCCTCTGTGAAGTTGGGATACGTTGCATTTTGCGGGCTTTGCCCGTGGCTCTACGCGGGGTGGATTGGGCCAAGGGATTTGAGGACCGTCAAGTTCACGGGCTTATTTGGCCCGACCGCTAGGGGCGGGCTTTTAGTGGGCAAGCCTGCCCCGTTTACCCGTTTTGACAGCTCTATCACTAAGTCAAACAACCTAGTCACGGGTTAAATGTGACCTTTCGATTTACCTAGTCACGGGTTGATGTGACCTTTCGAAACCTTTTAACCATTAGACATATGGTTAATTATCCGGATATACCATTTAGAAACATTTACCCTTATGGGTCTTTAAAATCTTTCGAAATATTGTTCGAACATGTCTTTGATCGCTTATGCAATCTTGGTATCTGTGAGTCGTCCGTTGTCTCCAGCTGGTATAGGACGGTTGGTAACAATTGGACTACTTGAGTCGTCCTTTGCATTATTATCTTTCGTTTGGAATCCTAAATATTTATCTATGAGTCGTCCATTGTTGCTAGTTGGTATGGGACGATTGGTGACAATTGGATTACTCGAGTTGTTTGTTGTATCTTTATCCTTCATTTGGAATCCTGAAAATATATTTGAAATTTGAATATTTAAACTTTGACTATTTGACTTTCGCATTATAGATATTTGAACTTTCGATTCTGATTCCTTGATTTATTTCGGTCAACTCCTCCTTAGTAACTGAAGGGGTTGTATATGAACTTGCTGAGCATTGTTCGCTCACCCTTTCTTATTCTTTCTCTTCCAGGTGACATTTAGCTTGACTAGATGAATTATTTCGAGTAGATGAATGAAGATGGTCAAAGAAGTTTTAGACATTTATAATTCACTCGTACTTTCAAAGTTTTATTAATTATAATTAGCTTTATATTGGATTTTGTTTTAGACCTTTGGTGGTTGTATTTTAATTGCATTTGAGAGGTATTAATGTTGGGATTTATTATGGTTTTAAGTATTTGATTGTTGGTGACGTGGCCAAACTATGGGACCGCAGTGTCGGATCGAGTTTGGGCCGTTACAGAGTGGTATCAGAGCTTAGGCTTCAGATCCTGATTGTTTTAGGATTTAAGAATTAATAGAATTAGGAATTGATTGTAGTGTAAGCTTATGATGTTGTTTATACCATTAGTTACCCAATGGCTTTAAGTGTACGATTGTAGTTCTAAGTTTACGATTATAGCTTTAAGTTTTGATTTCCTTTATTTTGATTGGGACTGATACACTATTGGTTACTCGTAGAAATTTGTTCTATTTTAGTTTATTAGACTTGGAATACATGGTGTATCCAA
Organism: Codonopsis lanceolata; assembly: GCA_013146195.2. NCBI lineage: Eukaryota > Viridiplantae > Streptophyta > Magnoliopsida > Asterales > Campanulaceae > Codonopsis > Codonopsis lanceolata. Next base: position 85,675,693 of record CM028381.1, read on the forward strand.
TTTTTGAGACATTGGAATAAAGTTTGATATTAAATAAATTTTGAGGAAAATTTTATATTCGTTTGACATCATTTTGAACTAGATCTCATGTTGGTGTATTTCAAGTGCACAAGATTATAAGATAAGCTTTGGAAGAAATTGATGTTACTTAACAATTATGTAAATTGTTTTCATTTATGCCATGCCAGTTAGCAAGCACCATTTTAGTGTAATAAAATTTTAGGCATTATTTGACACTTGCTCGTTTTTGTATCAATATCAAATGACACGTAGAGGAGGACGTACCGCTAACCGAGGCCGTGGTCACGACCGAGGAAACAGGGGAGGAAGAGCAGTAGACGACTCCGTTTCCGAGAGTGTGGGGGAACAATCTGGAACCCAACTTAACATGAGTAACGAAAAACCTGTCCCTGAAGTGCCTCAGCCTAACGCGGCAAATCCCGCCTTAGTAGACCCTGTATTTATGATGAACCTTCTGCAGAATTTGACCCAAGCAGTAGACAGGATTGGTCAAATTGTTCAACCACAGCCTCAGCCTGCTGCACCGCAATCTCAGCCTGAAGCACCGCAACCTCAGCCTGTTGTATTGCAACCTCAGCCTGTAGTTCCTCAACCTCGATCAGTGGCAAAGGTCCCACTTGACATCTTCCAAAAGAGAAGCCCTAAGCCCTTCTCAGGCACACCAAACACCATTAAGCCAAAAGAATGGGTTGAGAGTATGAAGAAGATCTTTAGAAATATGACCCTCACGAGTTAACAGAAAGTCAACCTCGCCACGTTCAAGTTCGAAGGAGAGGCTAATGAGTGGTGGCAGTCCGAGATGAGGATTGTTGAAGCAAATGAGGTGGGAGAGTACACCTGGGAGACTTTTCTCGAAGTTTTCAATAAGAAATATTTTCATAAGAGCGTCCAGGACAGTAAGCTGGTTGAATTTCTCAATATAGATCAAGGAAAGATGACGGTAGATGAGTATGCTGTCAACTTCATGGAACTATCAAAGTATACTCCAGGTCTCATTGAGAATGACAAACAGAAGGCCATCATGTTTGAAAGAGGTCTCGATGGAAATATTAGCCATCGATTGATAGCCTTACAGCTCAAGACTTATGCTAAAGTTGTAGACCGGGCCAGAATACTTGAGCGAGTGTCAGCAAACTACCAGAAGAAGAAGGAGGAGAAAAAAGAGATTTTGAGAGTCTTGGAAGTAGTTCTCGAGATTAGTCGAGCTATCAAGGAGGAAGTTACAATGGAAATAAGAAGCAAATCGCAGAGGACAATCGGTCCTAGGGATAAAATCAGTGGCGGAATCATAATCAAGGTCAGCTGCAAAATCAGAATCGGAGGTAGAATCAGAATAATGACCTTGAGTGTAATAAGCGTGGTGGAAAACATAGGACTGATACTTGTTACTGGACTACGGGAGCCTGCTTTAATTACAAAAAGATAAGGCATCGGATCAAGGATTTCCCAGAACCACTAAAAGAGAACTTTGCTCGAGGAACGGGCATCGGCGATAAACTGAAACCAAATGCGCAGGGAAGAATTTATGCGATGGCTGCTCGAGACGAATGATATGGAAACATGTATAGTGCATCCTCACCTTCGTGACGTTTAAATTTTTATTCAGCCTAGTTGATACGATCTTCTCGGAAGGCTTCGTTGAAGAGCGATTTACACACGCGGCGGAAGCTAGGGATCGAAGGATGTTTTGCGGGGGTGACACCTCGACCCAACAATTAGCACGAATAGAACCTTGGCATGTACAGCCGCAACCCGCACTCGTAGCAATTGAAGAACCTAAGTATTGTGAATAACGCCATAATAGGGATGAAATTCCTATTGATAAGTTAGGATTCGAACACGACGGAATCACACCGAAGCATTCACAAGTTCATGAAGAACAAGGAGGTTTCGAAGAAAACACTCAAAACTATAATTATCATTAATCAGAAAGTTGTGTACAAAATAATAAGCCACATCCCTTATTTATATGGGTTGTGAATCCCAAACCTACATGTAAAAGGAAAAAGTCTAAGTAGAATCTTCTTGGGAAACTACTTACAATCAACTTAGGAAACTAAATAAAATCTACTTAGGAAACTACCTAACATAAATCCTATAAAATAAGGAAACTCTAACAAATCCCGTTTTTCTACAAGGACCTATTTTCCAATATTGCATTTTGGCCCCAAAAGTCTTCCAATAGTTATTAAAACCTCCCCAAGTCATATCTGAATATATGGGGACCCATTTGAAGGCTTCCTTTTCCATAATAAATCGTTTAAAGGCGATTCGGCTGCTGGGCACCTTGCGGCGCAAGCCCGGCACCTTGCGATCGCAAGCTCGGCAAAAAATCCGATCGAAAATAACAGGCCTTGCGCGCAGCCTCTTCGTACCTTGCGTCCGCAAGCTTCCCGACATTTGGATTTCCTTGGTTTTCTTCAAGCTCAACCTCTTCGTGTTTGTAGAGTAACCATTATAGTAGCCCGAATCGCCAATGAACCCACGGATCAAGTTGGTGTAGAATTCTTGAATCTTCCAATCGTATTCCACGCCTCTTGAAGAGTTAATTTGATTTATTGGGCACTTGGTTTCTTGATCAAACTCGAGCTCTTCATGCTTGATCAACATTTGACTTTGAAATGGACTTAGGCTTGACAGGATCACATCATTCCCTCCCTCTTCAAAAAGATTTGTCCTCAAATCGGACCTACATCAAATGGTGCGAATTAGCAATCGAAAGTATGAACTCACATTAATCTTACCACGTAAATCCACTTTAGAGGTCATATTGTAGTCATGCACAAAGTCCTTCCGTTCTCGAATAAGCTTTCCATCTAAGCCCACATAAACCACGTTTCCTGGATCATGAATTAATCGAACTTTATTGGCATCATATCCATCCTTATGTTTCACATTGATCCTTGCCCAAACCTGTAGTAGAATCATAACAACACTACGCGATGCAAGATGATCAAAGTGGTTAGCACGACAATTCATACTCAACAAGTAATCACATATCATCATGCTCAATTTAGCACGACTTAAGTCCCTTTCAATATAATGCATCAACCAAACCCTATCTCCGGGTTCAAATATCAACCTAACATATTTCATCTTTTGCATTACTCGGTAAATTTCCAAGAATGACAAAATCACATATGCAACGTAAAACATAACGAGATCATCATACGGAATGCCAATGAAAGATATTAATAAGTATAAGAAGATAATATGCAATATGGCATACCAACTCATGTATCCAAATCCATCATGACAAGTAAATCCATCAATATTTATAATCTCACTCATCAAGTTATCACAACTCGATCTTCCATCATGAAAATCTTTTATAGTATCACCTTCCTCTTTGAGCAACTTATCACAAGTCAAAGTTTCTTCGCTACAAACAATTTTACTATATTCTATGGTCTCTTTCTTCCAATTACCAAAAATTGAAGTTTTCTCATTTATTCCTTTGACTTGAAACAAACAAAACCCAAATTCGTCAGGTTTGAAGATTAATCTAACAAGTTTTATCTTTTGCATATTCATATTTAGCAATAACGAATCATGCAACAACAAGAAATTACAACCAGAGTGCAATCTCAAGGATAAACATCCTTTAGGCTCAACAATCAGACTATTAGTCAAACCATGCTTATATCTCTTAATATCATGAAGCTCATAACCTTCCCAAGGTTTAACATGCTTAAAACAATTTATATTCCTCAAAGAAACTATATGCAATCCATAAATCTTATGAAACATCAGCGCATCATGTGGAATTTCAACAATCTTATGACATGCAACAAAACAATTCATCATAGAAATATCATGCATAATCATATGTTTAGATCTCACATCTTGATGAAACTCAGAATTTCCCAATGCAAAATTCAGAATTTTCTTTCCATCTTGTATTGCACAATGCACTCCAACCAATTTATCAACCAATGTACTATCCATGAATGGATCCACATACGAATGATTAAGTAAATGCAATGTCAAATTTAAATCATTACCAATGTATTCACCATATTTCTTCCAATCACTTAGACCATGGTGACTAACCAAATTTTGAAATTGAAACTTTTTAAACAAGTCAAGTGGTCTAACAATATTTTCCATGAATAAGGCATTCACAAGATTAATCAGATTTTTCAAAGCAACACCTTTCACAATTCTGAATTTATCACTAAAGTTATGGTGTACATCATGTAATAAATTAATTGGTCTAATAATCTCACCCATAACTGAAGTGTCTACAAGTCCATTTAACTTTCCAAACCCAACAACTACACTATTGAGCTTATGATCAATATCATGGTGATTATCATACAACAATTCACCACATATCTTATTTTTCCAAGAAAGAGTAAGATCATACCTTTGAGAAAGTGTAGGTTCTACAACAATCTCCTTACCTTGTTGGCAATCAACCTTGAGTCTCACAATTTCTTTAGACAGTGTAGGCTTCAACTCATGAACAATCTGTGAATGAGAAACAATGAAACTAGGCAAAAACAATTCAACTTTGTTAGTATGAAAACTTGCCTCACTTTCTTCTTTTTTCTCACACTCTTTCTTTTGCTCTCTCTCTTTATCTTTCCTCTCCTTTTGCCCGGCTATCTCACAACTAACTATCTCCTCTTGAGCCGGCCTCTCACTCTTGTTTTCACACAAACTCTCCTTTTTCTCGGCTATCTCACAGACCTCACTTTTCTCACAAGCCGAACTCTCTAGATTTTCACTCAAGCTCTCCTTTTGTAAAGGCTTCTCTATTTTCTTTTCCTCACTAGCCTTTCTGTAACGCCCCATAATCTTGCATGTGCATTCTATGCTTGTCTTTATACTTTCTTGGTTGATTGTGAGCTTGTTTACTTGATATATAAACGTCTTAGAATCATTCATAGATCATTCTAGAAGTCCATAACATGTTTAGAATCATATAAACTTGTTTGTTGAATCGCCGGTTTAATCGCGTTGAATTTGGCCTTAGCGATTCCTCTCGTTGCTCGTATTTGCTTCTATTTCGACGTACGAAGTGTTCGTTGAGTTCTTGGCTTTATATTCAGGTCTTAACCATGTGGAAACAAACCTTTTTCATGTCCAAGTTATCCTAGTTTGAATAGTGTTTGATTGTAGTTTGATTCGTTGTTCATTCGTCGCGTGGTTTGAGCCTTGTTCTATCTTGTTTCGGGGGTTGTTCGGGAGCGTTTCCGACTTGTTTTGAGTAGGGTTAGACCTTAGAATGGTTGCCCATGAGTTTGGGATCATTTAGATCAAGTTTAGATCAAGTTTTAGAGGTTCTGGAGCCGAGGCGGCCGCATGGCACCTGGTGAGGCGCCCGCCTCAAATGCAGGGAGCAATTGCAGAGTGGTCTGAACTTGGGGATAGCCTCAGTAGTTGAGGCGGCCGCATGGGCTTGGGTGAGGCGCCCGCCTCACATGCTGGTCTGTTACGGGATTTATTTTCCCCTGTTTTGAGTTATGTCGTGAAATGCCTATCCTACCCTCATTAAACCCCCTCTAAACCCTTCCTAACCACCCACACTTAGTCCTAATCAAGTCCTAACACTAATTAGAAGTTAATTTAGGTTGGTTTAGTGTTTGATCATTCCCTAATTTCCACTAATTGCACTTGAGAAATTCCTCTTGTACCCTTCTCTTGTTGGAAGTATAAATACCAAACCTTGACCAATTTTCAGTAAAGTCTCTCATTTGTTCATCCTATTCTTACACATTAGAGAGAGAGAGAGAGAGAGTTGGGGGCTTGAGTTTTGAGCCCTAGTTCTTCTTCTTCCTTCGATCTACAAGGATTCCACCGTTCGATTGCCGCCAAACTTCGGATTCTTGACGGGTGAGACGAAAGGAACGACTTCACCGTTTAGATTTTGATTCTCTTGAGTTTTCACTCAAGCTAGGTAAGTTACTCTTCTTCTTCTTAGCTCTCATTGACCCTAAGGAAACAAAGTCTATGATGTATGAGGTCAATGAGGACACATAATTGCTTCCTATGCTTTCCATTTGAATTTTAAATGTATGATTTTGCTAGGAGCATGTCTAGGTGGATTTCTTGCCTTTGGGAGTTTTAATTTCTCTTTCATTATGTTAATTGAGGTCTTGAACATGTTAGAAATATGTAGTATGTTTGTTGATGAAAGTGATATTATTTGGGAATGCCCTAAATTATGCCTATGTGATATGTGTAAAAATTATTATGTGTTGTATCCTTCATATTGGACTATATAAGGAACATGAATTACATTGAAATGTTTTGGGTGAATTTATATCCTTGTTGAACTTAGAAGTGACCTAGGTTGGGTTATGAAGCATATAGCTTCAATTTCCCCGAAATTGGGAATTTAGAGAAAAGACTCAACGGAGTCGACTCTAGGGAAGAATCGAACATGTAGAACTCTAATTTCAATCCCTACGAAGTTTGGATACCGTTTGATTAATTTTACTCAAATATGAGCTTGATATAATTATTTGCAAAGTCGTTATGAAAGATTGGTTTGGAGCAATTAATTGCCTTGACGTGTTTCTGGTAGAGATTAACACCCTACTTTGTCGGACGAGTTCGCTCTTGTCGAATTCGGTCCTTAATTGGTTTAAGTCAAGTAAATATCTACTTGTGCATTGCATTGAGTCCAGCTGGCATAATTTGGTTTGTTTATTGAGTCAAGGTGGGACGGTGCATCGCCTTCACGAATTATGGGATTCGTGCTTGCTATGGATCGCCGCACCTGGGACTTCACACACACCTCCACGTGGGCATGGGGAAGTAGCCCCTTGTTAAGTGCCGCGTTGGCTTGCTAATGAAATCGAGTAGGTTCTCGGTATGAGTCGATGAATTCACATAACATCGATGGCACGAACTAGTAACGAGTATTGCAGGAGCTACGGCCGTGACTATCATATGACTATCTACTTGTATGATTTACTTTACGCACTTATGTGAATAAGGTGCTAAGTGTTAAATGATGATAATATGTCATAATTGTGATAAATGTCATGCTATAACATGAACATGCATATCTTGGTAACTTACTAAGTCTTTCGACTTACCCTATTTGTTTGCTTTGTTTTCCTTAGATCAAAGCCGAGGAGACGTCCCACGCTAGACTCGCGTATTCACTTGGACGTTGTGAGCGAGGTTGCCCTTTTGGACTTTAACTGGTTAATCTTTTATTTTGGAAAGGACGTTGGGAAGCAAGTCATGTAGACTTGGCTTGGGATTTGTTGTTGTAGTAACTTAAATATTTGATACTTGTAATCTTTTGGTATGCCGACCTATATGTCGAGCTTGTTTATATGTGTATGGTTCATCACAGTTTCTTCCGCTAAAGCTTGTTTAAAGTATTATTGTTGTAGTTGTCTCCGGCATGTTGCGGCCGTTGAGGTTTTTTTAAGCACGTGTTAATTGTAGGAGTAGTTGTTGGGTTCCGGCTGTAACGTCGCCGATGACTTGTTTAATTTAAGTTGTTTTTCCGGCCAAGTGTAGCCGAGTTGTTATTCGTATGCAATGTTGCGCCACATGAATTTCGTAAACCTACTTGCGCATGCTTGTGTGTTTATCTTGATTATTTGGACGGCGCGACTCGGGATCTCGCATTGGGGTCCGGGTCGGGCTGTCACACTTTCTCTCATTTAATTTATTTTCATCTTCAAGAACTTGATTTGTTGTAGGTTGAACGTGTTGTGAAGCTCCGAATGCAAGCTCCATTAGTTCTCGAAATTCTTTCAACCTTTGTTCGTCTTTCTTTTCTCTTTCCAATCTTTCCCTCTCAAACTTCTCTCTCTTTATTCTTTCAAGATTTTCTTTCTCAATTCTTTTCTCATCAATTCTTTTCTTTTCATCCTTCTCTTTTTTTCTACAAGCATAATCCCATGGAAGACCCAATAAGAGATGCCATCCTTTCATTGGTACCACATCACACAAGACACTCTGTTCATTCTCCCCAAGACTAAATGTGACCTTCACTTGTTTATCCACCGTTATCACCTCATTAGAACATAATTGCACTTTATAAGGTCGTCGGTGTTTGACAACTGGAAGTCCTAATTTCTCAACCAAAACAGTGCTAGCAACATTAGCACCACTATCCTTAGCAATAATCAGTCTACACACTTTGTCGAACACAAGACATCTTCTATAAATTATATTTGAAAACACATCATCTTTTCTTTTGCCTTGCGTACTTAGGGTCACCAATAAATCACCTAGCATGCTTTTTTCCATAGATAACTCATGATCTCTAAGTTTAGAAATTTCCATATTGCCACTTCTACTTTTGAACATTATGAAACCTGCAGAAAATATGTTAGAAATAAACAAGTTTATATCTCACACACTCCCTTACGTGTTTCACTCAAGCAATGATCACACCTCTCGTGTTTACCTACTCTCCCTCACCTTCAATTCCTCCAAGTTCTAAAAGAACTAACAAATAAATCGGTGAATTCAGAAGTAGACAAACCAAACTAAATCAATAGAATTCAACGTATAGAAATAATGAATTAAGAATAGAATTCCAAGGATGAAAAGGCTCAAAGATCAATTTGTAAAACAAGATTCGATTTTAATTCTCGAACCTAGATGATAACAATACTTCAAGCTTCTCGATTTTTTGCACAACTAACAATTTCCAACTCCCAAACAATCACTAATTCTTTTCTGCAACTAACAACAATTTTTTTTTTCTTTTTTTTTTGATTCAGATTTATGTATTTTTTTTTAATCTGAATTTTTTTTTTCGGAACTATTTTCTTTTTTTTTCTTTTTTTTGTCCGAATTCTCTTTTTTTTTTTTTTGTAATTAAAGCTGTCCAAAATTACTTTAAAACATCAGTTTTTTTTTTTTATAATTTGTGAACAAGAATGATGAACAGGCACGATGAACAAGAACTTAGGTGAGCAAGTAACTCCCATGAGTGAAGCAGTAATTTCCGGCGATGAACGGTCGCGGCGTGAGCGATGCGTGAACATTTTTTTTTGGATTTATAGCCCTAGAAATTTAGGGTTTGAAATAACAAAAATAAAGAAATCGAAAAGAACAAATTATGATTGAAGACCCTAATTCGAAGTAGGAAGAGAAACAAATTGATAATCAAAATAAAGAACAATTTAAAGTAAGATAGATTGTGGAAACGAACCTTTGCTCTGATACCAAAATGATACGATCTTCTCGGAAGGCTTCGTTGAAGAGCGATTTACACACGCGGCGGAAGCTAGGGATCGAAGGATGTTTTTTGGGGTGACACCTCGACCCAACAATTAGCACGAATAGAACCTTGGCATGTACAGCCGCAACCCGCACTCGTAGCAATTGAAGAACCTAAGTATTGTGAATAACGCCACAATAGGGATGGAATTCCTATTGATAAGTTAGGATTCGAACACGACGGAATCACACCGAAGCATTCACAAGTTCATGAAGAACAAGGAGGTTTCGAAGAAAACACTCAAAACTATAATTATCATTAATCAGAAAGTTGTGTACAAAATAATAAGCCACATCCCTTATTTATATGGGTTGTGAATCCTAAACCTGCATGTAAGAGGAAAAAGTCTAAGTAGAATCTTCTTGGGAAACTACTTACAATCAACTTAGGAAACTAAATAAAATCTACTTAGGAAACTACCTAACATAAATCCTATAAAATAAGGAAACTCTAACAAATCTCGTTTTTCTACAAGGACCTATTTTCCAATATTGCATTTTGGCCCCAAAAGTCTTCCAATAGTTATTAAAACCTCCCCAAGTCATATCTGAATATATGGGGACCCATTTGAAGGCTTCCTTTTCCATAATAAATCGTTTAAAGCTGATTCGGCACAACTGGGCACCTTGCGGTCGCAAGCCCCTTGGCACCTTGCGATCGCAAGCTCGGCAGAAAGTCCGTCTGTAAAATAACAGGCCTTGCGGTCGCAAGCCTCTTCGTACCTTGCGTCCGCAAGCTTCCCAGACGCTGGATTTCCTTGGTTTTCTTCAAGCTCAGCCTCTTCGTGTTTGTAGAGTAACCATTATAGTAGCCCGAATCGCCAATGAACCCACGAATCAAGTTGGTGTAGAATTCTTGAATCTTCCAATCGTATTCCACGCCTCTTGAAGAGTTAATTTGATTTCTTGGGCACTTGGTTTCTTGATCAAACTCGAGCTCTTCATGCTTGATCAACATTTGACTTTGAAATGGACTTAGGCTTGACAGGATCACATCACTAGTGTTTCTTGATCGATCACATTGCCACACTTACACGACTTATCAAACTGTCACATAAGAACTTAGACGTTGATTAATTAACACAACAACCAAGAGATGCATTTCCGTTACCTAAGTATTTCTATCTTGTCTTTTGAGTTCATTTAGGCTTTGATAATTTTGACGTATGGTTTGGTCATTGTTGGTGCTAAAAATGCACACGGACAAGATTACCCGGTCAAACAAATAATAAAGTGAATAAGTAGGGTGTCGAACCCACGAAGAAGCAATTTGGTTATTTTTTATGAACACCAAGTACGTTTCAATTTTTATTATATTTAGACGATCGATTTTTGCGTGAATTAACTAATTAATTAAACTAAAACAAGAAATTAAATAAAGCAATATTAAAATGAGGTTGACTTCAATGAAAGAGAATTTAGGGTTTTGATTTTCAATTGGCTCTTCCGTTGTGATTTAATAAATAATTGCTATTAAAACTATTCGATTGTTGGAAGTCGGGGATTCAGAAATCACTGTTAAGGGCTTTCGCTTCGTATAACGGTGCTAATTAACGACATAAATTCACGAGCTTTCGCTACGTATGATATTATCAAATTAATCGCTTCCAAACACAAAACCCCAATTGACTATCTTAAGAAGAGTTTGTAACATTGACTAACCCAACCAAAAGACAACTATGTTGTATTTTCCAAAATCACAAAATCATTTTCATGTATTAAGCAATTTTTAAAATTATGTAATGGGTGATCAAATCAATACAAGCATTAAGAGCACACATAATACCAAAAAATTAGTGAATAGCAATTAATAGCAAAACCCTAAATTAAAATCACAACATCCAAGCCAATTTATATCAAAACCCTAGGCATATAATTTAGTTCATCATGCCGACAACATATTAATGAAAGGAATTTCTAATTGCTCCGGTGTCCCTGTCTTTCTGATTTTGGCTGGCGAAGTCCTTCCCCCTCCAGGCTTTGCAGATTAGTCTGTTGTTAGCTTGGTTAGCCTCTGTTAGGCCTGCTGTGCTTTGAAATACTTGATGGAACTTAACGACAAGTATCAAAACTCAACATTGAAGCCAAAATTGCATCGATTTGCACGTATTGAGCTATAAAACCTCGAATATCTTTGAGATACCTACATGAAACACAAAATACATAAAAATAGTATCTCAAATGCAATTAATCATCAACCGAAACTCAAAATCATCAATAAAAATCTGAAAAAATAATGAAAATAAAAGAAAAATTATAAGCTTATCAACACCCCCAAACTTAAGCTTTGATCGTCCCGAGCAAAGAGAGATATGGATTATGGATAAGATCGAGAACAAGATGGAATGAAGAAGGCTCTCAATCAAGATCCCATATGCATTACCATCAAAGAAATCAAACTCAAGATTATAAAAATGCATAACCAAGGTATGGTGTGATTTCAATGCTAGCAAACTTTCCTTAAACACTTACTTAAAAACATGAAACACAAGCCCATGACTAAATAGCATCTCTCTAGCTAGGATTGAACGTTCAATGAGATACCAAGCATGAGTCATCAAACCGAAAGAGATATGCTTCACAAGGCAATAACTCATGGCATGACAATATCAATAGGACTTTTGCAAAGCTTGTAATTTTAGGCCAAGGTTGAGCTACAAATAAAGGGAAGGATATCAAGACAAGATAGCACAAGTGAAGCCTTCAAAATCACACTCAAGTCTAGCTTCATGAAACAACATACTCCATCATAACTCACCATTTTTCCTTTTTTTTATATACATATCAAAAACTTGGGGTTGAGAGTATATCAAACTACCACAAATGATTTTTTCATCCCACAGTTCCCTTTTTTTCAATGACTTTAGAGCGCGAATGGCTCACAATTTTGGATTGCCCTTCACTTTTGATTCTTTTTTTTACAAGGGCCCCTTTTTACAAGATAAACAACCCCCAACTCATCAACCAAGATTAAAACCACACCACACCAATACATGAAGAACAACACTTCCATGAAGCTCACACTCCCTTCAAGATATAAATTTAGAAATTCATTTCACAAAGTGCTATCTCAAAGGGTTGAATAAAGCGTATAGGCTCATGGGATAAGTTAATGCGGGTGATAAAAATGAAGACGGATGAGGGTCATTGTGTGCTTTTGCATATACCATTCTTTCAATAAGGCTCAAATGGGACACTAGGGATTTAATGTGAACATGGGTAGGCCGATATGGCACAAACGAGTCAAACATGACCTATATTATGCTATTGTCATACCACAAGTCAAGCTATTCATTAATCTCGAAATCATCTAACGACATCATAACTCACAACAAGGTACTCACAACACATGCATAACCAAAGCTAGAGCAAAGCAAAAAAGAAATTCATCAAGAGATCCACACATGGGCACTATTTAGCATGAATGAGGGAAAGCTAGCACAAAAATCACAAAATATCATCAAGTATGCATATAATAATCTCAAGACCGAATCCAAGAAAATAATGCACATACAACTCAATGAGTGCCAAAGTGATGAGATGAATGATCAAAGCATAATTAATGGGGTTCAACTAGCTTGAAATTTTCTAAAAAATTTCAAAATTTTCCCAAAAATCGAGGGCAAAAATAATATTAACCCCACCCCCAAACTTAGAACCGAACATTGCCCTCAATGTTCATGAGCATACTAAGGCAAGGCAACAATAACTACAACTCCATGAAAAGAAAATAAAAAGAAAAATATTTTTGTGAGGGGACACTATATACACCTCCCTATAAACCCACAAACTCGGGAGGGCTTCAAAAATCGACACATGCATATAAATACAAAAGTCGTAAAAACAAATAATTAAAAAGAGAAGGAAGAGAAAACCGATACGAATAGTTCTAATTTAAAGTCTTTAGCTTGACTTTCATGCTCACATCATTGTGTTTCCGGATCGTTGAGGAGGATGGAAGGTTCTTTCTTTTACAAATCACCACCCAAATATGCCTTTAAGCGTTGACCATTGACTTTGAACGTTGATTGGGTAGCATCATCTTTCACTTCCACCGCTCCATGAGGGGAAACGGAAACCACCGAAAATGGTCTCGACCATCGGGATTTGAGCTTGCCCAAAAAGAGTCTCAACCTTGAGTTGTATAAGAGCACTTGTTGTCCCGGATGAAAAGATCTTGGCAAAATGTGTTTGTCATGCCACTTCTTCGTTCGCTCCTTATACAATTTTGCATTGTCGTAGGTGATGTGCGTAAAACACAACTCGGGAAAGAATACCCGACCGTATCAAGTAATAAAGTGTACATAAGTACGAGTTATCGATCCCACAGGGAATACGCGTAATTCTCACTCCGACTAAGTACCAAAATTAGGCTAATTAATTATATTTGTACCAAAATTAGGCTAAAAATATAAACGAAAAGAAAATGAATTAAAATCTAAAGCAATTAAAACAACCTCTAAATCTACACTATCAGCGGAGGTGGTTTGACAACAACAAATCAAGATAAAAAGATAAGAGTGGAATATTTCAATATTTCTAGCCGGTCTAGTTTAATTTAATCATCTTTTTACTTTTCTTTAACTCAAGTCTTAATTTAATCATCTTTTACTTTTCTTTAACTCAAGTCTTGGTATAGTATTTGCTACGGGCGCACTATAGTATTCTCACTATAACAAATCTAGCTACAACTCCTAGCTACGGGCTCGCTTCTTATAACATAGGAGAAAATAGCCGTATGTCAAACCAAACACCCAATGACTATCTACGCATCTCCTCTCGATCTCCTCTCGACTCACGTAACAATTATTGCAAACAATTATTGTGATTTTCGATTAATAGGATGGGCTCTCGCATCTTATCCTATAATTCTAGTAATCATCTAATGGTTCGCTATGGGTAAAAAATGAAGAACACATAATAACCAAGCGCATGGGTATATTTTTTTACAAGTCATATTGGTAGCCGAGACAAATAAAATTGGTTAACTACGGGCTCTCGCATCTTATAGTCAACCCTAACCTCCCCGACCTCGCGAATAACTAAGGTGGTTCGATCGTGTGTCAAACTTAGTCTCATAATGGCTATCGGTGTGTGTCACAAAACACCAACTATTAAATTGATTGGTCCGAAATATAAAGGTAGCTCTCGCGGATCCTAAATATTTATAAAATCATTTAATTAATGGTCAATTAATTAAAGACATTAAGTTCACAAAATAATAACCAACATGAATGTGTACTAAATAAAGAGATAGATTAAATTAAAACACTACATTGGACATAGAAAAATAATTGCATTCCATAAATAATTTAAGCATAAACCAATTCTTCATTTACAAAATTAATCAACCCAAGAAATTATACAACTATCAAAAATAGAGATAGGAAGAATTAAACCGAGCAAATCGCATTTCCGGGGTTGAAATCAATTGTAGATGCTTCGTTGGCTCTTGATTTGAAGCTCCAAACCTTCAATGGTGATTAAGCATCGGATGAATGGAAGAATTTTGGAAGAAAATGGGGTTGGTGCCCCATTTTGGGAACATGTCCCGCTTTTTTTACAAATTGAGGAAGGCTGATAAGATAAAGGGAGAAGGCAGCAAAGGGCACCATGGCTGAGGGGCAAAATAGGTAAGAAAAGGAGAATTGGGGCTAAAATGGGGAAGAAAAGAAGGAAATTGGGGCAGAATGGGAAAGGAAAAGAGGTCATTGGGTTGCGTTAGGAGTCGGGTTAAACCAGAGCAATGCGGGTCACCAGTGGAGAAACGGCCGGTGGTGAGAGGAAGTGGATGGGCGGTAGGAGGAGCGGTTTGGGTCGGGGAAGACACGGGTCTGGGCTGATCCACCAAGAGAACGCGGGTCAGGCACTTGGCTGGATGCGGCAGACGGCGACTCGTGTCACCACTGGCTGGCTGACAACACAAAAGGAGGCTGAGTTTCAGATTTTGCGCTGTGATCCCCTGGACTCATGAGATGTACTCCGGTGCCCTTAGTGTTCTGTTTGTTGGCGCCGCTTTCCTCTCTTCTCCAGGCCTTGCAAATTAGTCCTCTGTTAGCTCTGTCAGCCTCCGTTAGCCCCTGTTAAGCCTAATTTGCCTTGAATTACTTAACGGACTTAACAGACTTTGTCCAAATAATTTCCAATTCAACTTTTAAGCTCGGAATTGTCTCGAACTTTGTGCAAAACACCATAAAATTGCTCGATTATGCATGGAAACCTATATTAAACACAAATACACAAATAATAATATTTTCAAAGCATAATTAACTCAAAAGTAGCACAAAATAGAAGAAAATTCCCGGAAAAATTCGTTGAAATCTTGGGCTCATCACACCCCCAAACTTAAGCTTTGATCGTCCCACGCAAAGAAAGCAAATTATGAAAAAGCTTGAGAACAATATGAAATGAAGGCGGCGCTCAATTAAGATCCCACAAGCATTACCATTTAAGAGATCAACTCAAAGATTATAAACATGCATAATAGAGGTATAAATTGATTCATATACTAGCAAACAATCCTCAAACAATCATTCATACCATAAAACATTTTTTTACCCAAAAGTAGCAATGCTCTAGCTTAGATTGAACGGCCAGCTGAGATACCAAATGCAAGTCAAACCGAAAGAGTCATCAACCAAATTTTTGTCACAAGGCAAGGCAAGAATACGTGGTATGACAATATCAATAGGACTTTTTAAAGCTTGTAATGTTCGGCCAAGGTTTTGGCTACAAATGAAGGATATGATAGCAATCAAAGAGAGCAAAGAATTTGAAGTCTTCACATAATGACTAGCTTCATGAAAGCACAACTCTTCAAATTACCACAACCTCACTTCAACAACCCCTTAAACGTTAAACTTTGAGTTGAAGAAAGTGTCTCAACTACCACAAACAATTAAGCACCACCCTTATATCTCCTTGAGAAAATTAAGAACAATGGCATTTATTTTTCTTTTGTGTCCACCCTTTATTTTTCTTTTCTTTTCTGTCTTTTCATTGCTTTCCAAGGGGGCTCTTTTCTTTTTCTTTTTTTCATTTTTTTTCACCACCATTCAACAACAATTTTCAAATTCCCAACATCAACATTAATGAACACACAACCTTCATGAAACATACACTTCCCAACAAGATTACAAAAATAAAATAAATCATTCCAAATCATGCTCTCTTGAAGGGTGACAACAAAAGTGTATAGGTTCATGTGATAGGATAATGCGGGTATAAGAATTGAAGTCAAATGGGGGTCATTGTGTGCTATAGGCACACGCCATTCTTTAAATGAGCTCATGACGCGACCTGACCCCAAATCTCTATACGAAATCTGGGTCAAGCGTGTAACAACAAAACAAAATACACTAGTTCAAATAAAACACGTGCAAAGCCCCTGCTAAAAGTGGGCTAAACAAAAACCTGATTAAAAGACAATAATCCCTGCTATGATAATAGACACACCACGGCTCTAAAAAGACCGAGAAAGCAAAAGAACAAAGTCAACGAGCCATTGCTCGGACTAACACAAGGCTCTAAAGCCTACCAACCAATAACATTATATACACAAGCACGACGTTACACGTCGGCAACAAATGAATAATGTCATACCAAACACAAACCCAATGAAGAGTTTACATAACTCTCCTATAAATCCACGTCCTCACAAAATACAAATACAGCCTCCTAAGGTGCTGCATACCAAAGACTGTCAACGTCTAATAAATATCGCCAACCTCACCGCGTACTTTCTGCCCGGTTGGGATCTAAGGAAAACAAAAGGAACGGGGTGAATGATAAACTTAGTAAGTTACTATGTGATCTATATGGCATGCTGTTATGCACATATAACCAATACATAATACACAATACACGATACACCAAGTATATCAATTCATATACTTGCACACAATTCACGTTGATCATGTTATAATTCACATTGACACAATGTTATATAAACACATAGTCAGGATATAAATCAGTATCTCAATCTGATCTGTATCTGAGCTGAATCTGCAAAAGAGCTTTTGACTTGTCTTGCTATAAACATTGTAGCTGTGCTGCTGAGGTAATACACATATATAACTGCGCTAGAAATCCAGAAGAACACTGTAGATGTGTTGTTGTCGCGATACACATAATATACTGTCTGAATCTGATAATATCCAGAACTGAAAACCAAAGCCATGTCTGAATCCAATAGTATCTAGAAAATATCGACCTTGGGACTTAACCAGTAGTCTAATTACCCCGAGTTTTACTCAAGAGTCGTAGTTGTGTTGTTGCAGTACACATGATGAAATCATGTCTGAACCCAATAGTATCCAGAACTAATGACCTTGGGACTTAACCATGAGTCTCATTACCCTGAGTTTTACCCAAAAGTCTAGCCTTCTGTTTGTCATGCGAATTGCTCTGACAAGGCTACATCCTTGTCACGGCCAATAACAAGGGAGAGACCCATGCAACGACCCGTAGCATTCACGAGATTTAACTCTCGTAAAGACTACTGTCGTCCCAATGTCGACACAACTACATATGCCAGCTGGACTCAATGCGATGCAGAAGTAGTTGTTTACTCGTAATTAAACACAACCATCGAGTCCCAAGTACGGGGGACTCGACGCACATACAAGCATGCTTATTTGCTTGAATTAAAACACATAAGAATCTATTTACTTAAAATACACACAGAATCATTTATTTGCTTAAACACAATTAACACATATATGACATTTCATAAAAAATTTCAAACCCAAAATATTTCTCAATATCGTAGGAACTCAATACAACACTCATTATATTTTATTGTTCCTAAATCGACTCCGTTGTGTCATTTATTTATTATTTATAAATTTCGGGCATCACTGTGATTTGCAGGATTCGTGCCAATACAATTTCACCAATAATTAATTCGGCCCAAATAATAATCTCAAGCATATAAATACACATATCAACTCTAATATTCAGTAATTAATAACAAGAGTATTTTTACTCTAAATTCAAAACAAATCACGTGGGGGTAGCCCACAGTATAAGTATGTCAATTCTACATACAAAGCGAAGAGGATAATAACTCACCTCTACCGAAAAATATTGATGAAAACACAAAATATTCGGGTGTAAATGTAGCCCTCAACATATAGAACACCCATGCGGAGTCATAATTAAAAACAGATAATATTTCATTAATAAACCAAGCTTAAATGATAAAAAGTGTTCGAACTCTCCACTCGCACATTAGAAAGGAAGAACAAAGTGGAAGGAAACTTATGAAAGTCGGTTGAACAAAACTTCTTATTCAACTTGGTCAATAAACTTGAGCCACGGCATGAGATGGCAGCAAGTTGAGAATTTCTCTCTCCGACAATGAAAGAAAATGAAGACAAAATGTTGTAACTAGTTTAGATAATTCCTCCAGCTAAATTTCAAGCCAACGAATCTCATGGTCAAACATGTGATGACCAATAAATGGTGAATTAATTTTTAAGGTACAAATCTCATTGGTGGGTCAATGGTCAACATTGTCAAAATCAATTAATCTTCAATTTGACCCAATTAAACACTAATTAATCATTATTAATTAGCCAATGTTAAAATAAAAATATATTTTAACAATATAAAAGATACACGTAACGTACGATACATTTCGGGTTAATCTAGTCAAAAATAATTATTTTCTAGCTCTAATATGTCATTTCTTATTCCAACGTTATAAACCATAATTAACGTAACCAAAGTCCAATATTAACATTAAACACGTCACACATCAAGCCCAACATATCTTGAGTTTAAATGGACTCTCGTAGGGCAATTACCCAAGTCCACAACAAAAAACACATAAATAATGCAAAACACATAAATAACACAATCAGACTTCAAGCGTGCTATTGCACAAGTCCAACTCACGATATAGCCAAGTTCTCATTAGAACTCAAAACCCAAGTCAAAATACTATTTGACTAACATGCTAGCATTGCAAGTTTAACACTAATCAATTTGTGATTAACAAATAAATATCATAATAAATGCAAGGAAATTCTCGGGCGCTACAGCTCAACGGGGACACTATGAATTTTTGTGAGATAAATGGGTAGGATAGAGAAAGGCACAAACGGTCCAAAGATGGCCTATATCATGCGTTTGTCATACACACATGCCCAAACCAAGCTTTTCATCATTAAAATATAACTCTCGTCATTAAGACTCACAATAAGATACTCTTAGACATACACAACCGTCACTAAAACAAAGCATAAAAATATTTCAACAAATACTTGGGCATTAACTATCATGAATGAGGTGATGCTACCACATGAATCACAAACATATCCTCAACTATGCATATAGTAATCACAAAATTGACTCAAAGAAAATAATGCAAGCAAAACTCAAAGAGCGCCAAAATGGAGCGACGAGTGATCAAAGCATAAATAATTTGGGACGTATAAAGCACAAGATTTTCAGAATTTTCAAAGTTCACTAACCAAACCATACTCCCTAAACATAAAGTAAAAGGAGAAGGGAAGGAAAGAAAACTCCCTCAAAGTTGATTTTTTTTGGAGTCCGGGTCGAAAAGATCCACTCCATGAATCTCTACAAGCAACCTTCTACAATAAAAGCGCTAAACCCCTGTATCAAATCAAGCTCAAAAGAAAAAAAAATAGGAACGCAATTATCGAAATAAAAAAAAAGAAGAGAAAATATTTTTGTGTGGGGACACTATTTACACCTCCCTATAAACCCACAAACTCGGGAGGGCTTCGAAAAGTGATCGATGTATTTTAAACGTCGATTTACTATGCTTCTATGACTTAAATTATGCTATTTCACGAGGCTTTTGGCTACTGATATGCGTTTTCTAGTGATTTTGTGAGTTTCAAAGTTTTTGGTGAAAATATGCAAACTATAAAGCTTTTAGGTGAAAAATCCGAGAAGTGGTCGAATGGAAATTGAAGAAGCAAAGAAGAAAAATCAAACTGAAGACCTTGCGGTCGCAAGGTGTTTCAGACCTTGCCTCCGCAAGGTGGACATAAAGTTGGATTCTCAAACCCCGGATTTTAGAGGACCTTGCGATCGTAAGGTGCCATAGACCTTGCGACCGCAAGGTGGTCAGAACGGAATTTTTTGCATTTTCACTAGAGATTCAATTGTAATACAACTCCTCGGTATAAATAGAGGTCGGTAACTAAGGCATAGGACGACTAGAAGCGACTAGAAACGGCTGAAAACAGTTTTTCTATAGCTTTAGAATAGATTTTAGGTTGTATAACATATTTAGTGATTGTAATTACAAGTATTGAAGATCAAATCATGTCTCCTATCATCTCCATGTGTTGTTCATCTTCAAGGATGAACTAAATCATCATTAATCTAGGAGGTGGGAGGTAACTTGTATCGAATCTATATTTTAATTTATATTTATGTTCATTCAATTCTTGTTGATTGTGGTGTTTATCGGGAATACCACATTTTTTACCACCGTACAAATTGGGGAAATCCAATTTGACCAACGATGTTTCATAACGATCAAATTAACCAACCAACTTTTAATTTGGTTACAATGTCACCCTCGCCGTTTCATAAATACCAAATTAACCAACCAACTTCTGTCAATATCTTCCTTCTATGACAATTTCTTGGCCCGATATTGGCAGAAGTTGGTTGGTTTATTTGGTCGTTATGAAACGGCGATGACGACATTGCAACCAAATTAAAAGTTGGTTGGTTAATTTGGTCATTATGAAACGTCGTTGGTCAAATTGGATTTTCCCGATTTGTACGGTGGTCAAAAAGGTGGTATTCCCGGTGTTTATCAATCCCTATATTATTTCGTTTTGAACAAATGAATGTAATTGCAAATAATAAAGGCCTAGAGGTGCGGATAACTGTATGATCAATGTGCATATGTCGTACATTGGCTCACCATCACAATAAATTGGACCTATCGATACACGAGAGTGATAAGTTAGAGCCAAGTTCCATATATGACCTAGGTGACAGATAGATCATATGTTCTTATGCTTAGGATATAGAATGGATGAATTATTTGGAGATGGAGACCGAACGGTAATTAAACAGGCTATATCTATCTTTTGTGAACTAACCCAAGAGATTGAATGAAACTTTATTTAAATTAAATATAGAGGAGATACAAGTGAACCCTAATCCTAGATTGCCATCCACCATAAGATCTTCACAACTTGTAATTGCTGCTAATTAGTTAAACACCTAAATAATAATAATCAGTTTAGAATAGATTAAATATAAAACCCCCCCTTAGATTAATAACTTGCTATCAATAAATTGCATTACTTGTGATCTCTTGTCTCTGTGGGTTCGACCCTTGCTTCCAAAACTATTCTCCAATAGTCTTGTCCACTTGCAAGGAAAATAATTAAAATAAGACCGATCAAAAAGCGACTCAAAATACAAAACATATAAATACAAAAGCAAGTAAACTAACTAAAAAAAACATGTTCAAAATACAATCAGCTTTGCTTGGTATCGATATTAGCAAATAGGAGCAAAAATTAAATCATTCCACGGCAACGACGCCAAAAACTTGATGTGCACAAAACGCAACTCGGGCAAGAATACCCGATTGTATCAAGTAATAAAGTGTACATAAGTACGAGTTATCGATCCCACAAGAAATGCACGTAATTCTCACTTTGATTAAGTACCAAAATTAGGCTAACTAATTATATTTGAGCGAAAAGAAAATAAATTAAAATATAAAAATATAAACAACCTAGAAAACAATTAAATCTACACTACTGCGGAGGTGGTTTGGCAACAACAAATCAAGATAAAAAGATAAGAGTGCAATATTTCTAGTCTAACCGGTGTATAATTTAATCATCTTTTTACTTTTCTTTAACTCAAGTCTTGGTAGTCGGGCGCACTATAGTATTCGCTACGGGCTCTCGCAATGTATAGCAAATCTAGCTACAACTCCTAGCTACGGGTTCTCGCTTCTTATAACATAGGAGAAAATAATTGCATGTCAAACCAAGCACCCAATGACTTTCTACGCACGATATCCTCTCGGTCTCACGTAACACAAACAATTATTGTGATTTTCAGAATTAATAGGACCAGCTCTCGCATCTTATCCTACAATTCGAGTGATCATATAATGGTTCACTACGTCATTAAAAGCATGAAGAACACATAATAATAACCAAGCGTATGGGTAATACTTCGCAAAAAGAAACTCTCTATATTTTTCTACAAGTCATATTGGTAGCCGAGACAAATAAAATTGGTTAACTACGAGATCTCGCATCTTATAGTCAACCCTAACCTCCTCGACCTCGTGAATGGTTAAGGTGGTCCGATCGCGTATCAAACCTTCATAATGGCTATCGGTGTGTGTCACAAACCACCAACTATTAAATTGATTGGTCTGAAATATAAAGATAGCTCTCGCGGATCCTAAATATTTCTAAAATCATTTAATTAATGGTCAATTAATTAAAGGCATTAAGTTCACAAAATAATAACCAACATGAATGTGTAATAAATAAATAGATAGATTAAATTAAAACACTACATTGGACATAGAAAAATAATTGCATTCCATAAATAATATAAGTATAAACCAATTCTTCATTTACAAAATTAATCAATCCAAGAAATTATACAACTATCAAAAATAGAGATAGGAAGAATTAAACCGAGCAAATCACGTTTCCGGGGTTGAAATCAATTGTAGATGCTTCGTTGGCTCTTGATTTAAAGCTCCAAACCTTCAATGGTGATCAAGCATCGGATGAATGGAAGAATTTTGGAAGAAAATGGGGTTGGTGCCTCATTTTGGGAACATGTCCCGCAATGGGAACTTTTTTTGCAAATTGAGGAAGGCTGATAAGATAAAGGGAGAAGGCAGCAAAGGGCACCATGGCTGAGGGGAAAAATAGGTAAGACAAGGAGAATTGGGGATAAAATGGGGAAGAAAAGAAGGAAATAGGGGCAGAATGGGATAGGAAAAGGACTGTTGGGTCGCGTTAGGGTCAGGGTTAAGCCAGGAGCAATGCGCGAGTCACCCAAATGGAGAAACGGGCTGGTGGCTGAGAGGCAAGTGGGCTGGGACGCGGGCAGAAGGAGCGGTTTGGGCCGGGGCAGACGCGGGTTTGGGCTGATCCACCAAGAGAAAGCGGGTCAGACACTTGGCTGGATGCGGCAGACGGCGACACGTGTCACCGTTGGCTGGCCGACAACATAAAAGGAGGCTGAGTTTCAGATTTTGTGCTGTGATCCCCTGGACTCATGAGATATACTCCGGTGCAAATTAGTCCTCTGTTAGCTCTGTCAACCTCCGTTAGCCCCTGTTAAGCCTGATTTGCCTTGAATTACTTAACGGACTTTGTCCAAATAATTTCCAATTCAACTTTTAAGCCCGGAATTGTCTCGAACTTCGTGCTAAACACCATATAATTGCTCGATTATGCATGGAAACCTACATTAAGCACAAATACACAAATAATAATATTTTCAAAGCATAATTAACTCAAAAATAGTACAAAATAGAAGAAAATTCCCGGGAAAATTCGTGGAAATCTTGTGCTCATCAGTAGGCTCTTTGTCTAAGCTCTTCCAACTCTTCCAATTGCAATAATCTTTTCTCACCGGCGGACTTGATGTCAAAATTGAGCTTTTGGATAGCCCAATATGCCTTATGCTCTAGTTCTACCGGGAGATGGCAAGACTTTCCAAACACCATTTGATACGGATTCATCCCAATAGAAGTCTTGAATGCCGTCTGAATTGCCCAAAGTGAGTCATCAAGCTTTTGGGACCAATCTTTGCGATTTGGGTTCACCACTTTTTCAAGCACACGTTTGATCTCTCTATTAGTAACCTCCACTTGCCCACTTGTTTGAGGATGGTAGGCCGTGGCTACTTTGTGCTTCACTCCATATTTTGCTAGAATTCCATCGAACATCTGGTTGCAAAAATGAGAGCCTCCATCACTAATGATAACTCGGGGGGTTCCAAAACGTGTGAACACATTCTTTTGCAAGAACTTGGTTACTACCCGAGCATCATTCGTGGGAAGAGCTACGACTTCAACCCATTTTGAGACATAATCAACGACAACCAAGATGTATAAATTTCCAAATGAAGGGGTGAATGTTCCCATGAAATCTATCCCCCAAACATTGAAGACTTCAACTTCAAGAATCCCTTGTAGTGGCATCTCATGGCGGCGAGAAAAGTTTCCGGTTCTTTGGAAAAGATCACATCGTAACACAAATTCATGAGCATCCTTGAAGAGAGAAGGCCAAAAGAAACCCGATTGCAAGACTTTACAAGCCGTCCGAGATCCACTAAAGTGGCCACCATAAGGAGCAGAATGACAATGGATCAATACTGCAATTTGCTCCTCCAACGGAACACATCTCCGAAGTACTTGATCTTTCCCCAATTTGAATAAATAAGGCCCCTCCCAAACATATTGCTTGACATCATGGAAAAATTTCTTGCTTTGAGATGAAGAGAAATACGGAGGGATAACGTTGCTTACAATGTAATTGACATAATCTGTGTACCATGGAACCGTGGCATAAGAGATAGAAAATAAGCTTTCATCCGGAAAGTCTTCTTTGATAGGAGATGGAGAAGAGATTCCTTCTTGCTCAAGTCTATATAAATGATCCGCTACCACATTCTCGGTTCCCTTCTTGTCACGAATTTCAATGTTAAATTCTTGGAGTAGAAGCACCCACCGAATCAATCGGGGCTTAGCATCCTTCTTGGCGAAGAGATACTTAATCACCGAATGATCGGTGTACACAATAACCCTCGAACCAATGAGATATGCCCGAAACTTGTCAAACGCAAAGAAAATGGCAAGAAATTCTTTCTCCGTTGTTGCATAATTAAGTTGAGCATCATTGAGAGTCTTGCTTGCATAATACACCGCATGAAAGATCTTGTCTCGTCGTTGACCCAAAACCGCCCCAGTGGCATAGTCACTAGCATCACACATCAACTCAAATGGCAAGGACCAATCGGGAACCATGATAATTGGAGTCGACGCCAATCTTTGCTTTATTGCTTCGAAAGCTTTCAAGAAATCTTCATCAAACTCAAAAGTAGCATCCTTCTCCAAAAGATTGCATAGTGACTTAGTAATTTTGGAGAAGTCTTTGATAAACTGGCGATAGAATCCCGCATGCCCAAGAAAGCTTCGAATATCTTTCACATTTGTTGGAGGAGGGAGTTTTTCAATAACTTCAATCTTGGCACGATCCACATCTATACCCTTGGAAGAAATTTTATGCCCAAGAACAATACCTTCATTCACCATGAAATGACATTTTTCCCAATTTAAGTCAAGATTCACCTCCTTGCACCTTTCAAGCACCTTAGTGAGATTTCGCAAGCAACAATCGAAATTATCCCCAAATACCGAAAAGTCATCCATGAAAATCACAATCTCCTTTTCCACCATATCCGAAAAAATAGCCATCATGCACCGTTGGAAGGTTGCGGGAGCATTGCATAAACCAAATGGCATCCGCCGGATCGAAAGCAAAAGTACCATACGGGCAAGTGAAGGTAGTTTCTTTCTTGATCCTCGGGAGCTATAGAAATTTGGAGATAGCCCGAGAACCCATCAAGAAAACAATAAAAATCATGAGCCGCCAATTTGTCCAACATTTGATCAAGAAAGGGAAGAGGAAAATGATCTTTCCTTGTTGCTTTGTTGAGCCTTCGAAAATCCATACATACTCTCCATCCCACCACTTGTCTTGTAGGAATAAGCTCATCATCTTCATTTGGAGTCACGGTTATCCCACCCCTTTTTGGCACACATTGGATGGGACTAACCCAAGGACTATCGAAATCGTAAATAATGCCGCATCAGATCGTCACTTGATAATCTCTTTCTTAACCACCTCTTTGAGTTGAGGGTAAAGATGTCTTTGAGCTTCAATTGAAAGTTTAGCCTCATTCTCAAGGTGAATCTTCTGCATGCAAATAGAAGGGCTTATCCCCTTGATATCTCCAATAGATCTAGACCATCCAATAGCTCCCATATTTTCTTTCAACACCCTCACCAATTTTTCTTCTTGGAGATGAGAGAGATTAGAAGAAATAATCACCAGAAGTGTCTCATTCTTGCCCAAGAATACATACTTCATGTGCGGTGGGAGAGGCTTCAATTCAAGAAGAGGAGGCTCAATAATAAAAGGCTTAAATTGATTGCATGTCTCCTTTGATAGATCAAGAGATTCCTTAGGAGCTTTCACATATCTACCTTGCAAGGAAAATTTGTCACAAGATATAAAATTCACATTTTCATCACAAGTTATTTCATTGTTGTGTGCAAGTGTAGAATTATGCAAAGAATTGGAATAACAATGACGATTGTTATCAAAAGGATATTTGGGATGAATGCCTTGGAAGACTTCATCCACACATTTGTCAATCACATCAACCCTTGAACATTCTTCCACTTCCCCGGGATATTTCATGGCCTTAAAGACATTGAAGGTGACTTCTTGATCATGCACCCTTATAGTGAGTTCTCTTTTGCCACATCAATTAAGGTTCTCCCTGGCTGTTAAGAAAGGCCTTCCAAGAATAATTGGAACAATTCTCTTCCATGGATGAGCTTATCAACTTTCACAAGAACATTCTCAATAACACCCTTGGGATAAGCTAGAGACCTATCCGCCAATTGAAGAGTAACGAAAGTAGGCATAGCTTCACCCAATCCAAGCTTCCTATAAACCGATGATGGCATGTGATTAATGCTTGCCCCAAATCACACAATTCCTTGCCCGTAAAATTTTCCCCAATAGTGCAATGAATTGCAAAGCTACCTGGATCTTTCAATTTTGGAGGAGGCTTTTGTTGTAACACGACACTACATTCCTCCGTCAAAGATATAGTCTCATAGTACTCAAGTATTATTTTCTTGGAGAGGATATCTTTCACAAATTGGGCATAAGAAGGCATTTACTCCAAAGCATCAGTAAAAGAAATGATGATGTGAAGCTTTTTGAAAATTTCAAGGAACTTGAGAAATTGGTTGTCATCCTTTGCCTGAGCCTCACGAAATGGAGGTGGAGGATACACTCTCTCCTTGACCGGAGGTGGGGAATTGGCTCAATCTTCTCTTTGGATTTTTCTTGCACTTCTTCACAATTTTTTTCTCACCCACCTTTTTTACCTTTCTCAACTTGCAACTCTCTCCCACTTCTAAGAGTAACCGCTTTACATTGCTCCTTCCCTTCGGTTGGTTTCGTATCACTTGAAGGTTTTGAGTTCTAGAATTCATGGAAGATGCCATTTGACCCATTTGAATTTCAAGGTTTCTCATGGAAGATTGGGTGCTATGGATTATGGCTTGTTGATCTTGGATGATTTTTAGAAGGTCCTCCATGGGTATTTCTTTCTTTTGGTGGGGTTGAGGTGGATTTTGATTTTGGTAAGGTGGTTGGCTTTGGTATTGTGGTTGTCATGTTGTGAGGTTGGTTAGAGAATCCTGAGGGGTATTGAATTACGATTTTGGGTTGAGGAGGAGGGTTGGTTTTGGTTGTTACTCCAAGAAAAGTTAAGTGATTTCGCCAACCCGATTGTATGTGTTTGAATATGGGTTGTTTTGGGTTCGGTTGAAGTTGGACACAAATTGATTGATTCCATTTTCAAATGGCAAACATCCGATGTGTGAGGGCCTCCACAAAGCTCTCGCATACTACACTTGGTTGAAGAATAGTAGCTTGCAAAGCTTTAGTGAGAGCCGCCACTGAGTAGTAAAGCTAGCAACTTTGTGAGGATTCACGAACCATGGCAACACCCTTTGAGCTCCTCTTTCACTTCCCCAAAAATGATTGTTTGAAGCCATTTTCCAACAAAGCATACCCATCATCCACATTTTCTTAGTCATAAATGACCACCCTGGCCGCATCAATAGTGTTCTGTCAAGGAAGCAAACCATTATAAAATGTTTCCACTATCAACCACCGAGGCAATCCATGATGAGCACTTCCTCAACATATCTTTTGTATCTCTCCCAAGCTTCATACAAGGTCTCACCATCAAGTTGAAGAAAAGAAGTGATGGCATCCTCAATTGGACCGCTTTTGCGGAGGATATATTCTCCAAGAAAGCTTGCCTAAGTTCTCCAATTTGTGATAGATCCTGAGTCAATGAGTTTAACCACACTTTCCCTTTATCCCTATGAAAAAGGAAACAAGCAAAGGTGTATGGCTTCACTCGACACCTTTCATCTTGAAAGTGTCACAAATCTTCATAAAGTTCATGATATGATCATGGGCATCCCTCGCTCACCAATCCCCAAATTGGACGCCTCGATTAGAGAGACGAGATGGCTTGATCTCAAAGTTGTTGGCGGCCACGGGAGGTCTCTACAATTCCCGTAGATAATCATTCATGAAGGGAATAGTGAAGTTATGGAGTGGTCTTTCTTGCTCAATAG
>CM028381.1:85704470-85761829 GCA_013146195.2 Codonopsis lanceolata
TTGAATCTAAGGGCGACCGCCTCTTCCTCTTGGGGGTCTTGCTTACCGATCATTACCGGCGTCATTACCCACACCCTGGTTCCTTTTGAAGCGATCTAGCTTGCCCGCATTGATCAATTTTTAAATTTCCCGCTTCAACACATTACATTCCTCTATAGTATGACCATTGTTGTGGTGATAGTCACAATACTTGGTGTTGTCCCTGGTGTGAGCAAACTCAGGGTCTAGCAGGTAAGGAACTGGCGGATCATCGTCGATTTGGAACATGATTTCTTCCTGGGAAGTGTTGAGGTAGTGAGACTCCTAAATCTCACTGAAGTGCTCACCATGTTGGCGGTTGTTGCCTTCCCGCCTCTGCTTCTTGTCACTTGGTCTTGTCACCCCGCCAGTCACGTTCTTCGTCGGCGAATAGATGCGAGTTGACTAGTAATTCTGCCTTTGATGCACCAAGGTTCATTGTCAGTATAGTCTTCAGTGAACCCGCCTTCATGTTATCGAGATAACAGAATGTGATCTCTGGGTCTCTGGTAGCTGTCACTTGGTCAAGCATCTCCTCAAACCATTTGAGCTGGCTGTCAAGGACTTTGGTTATTTTGCTTGATCTTGCCAAGATCAAATCATTCTGGGCATGGGACCAAATTCCTCAGGAATTTCTCCTTGAGCCCGGCGATAGATCAGGAATTCTCCCACCACGTTTGCGCGCCGCGGGGAGCACCCTCAAAGCTTGCATCTTCAGGAGCTTACGTAACCATTAAACGTTACTTGCTACCCTTACCATCCATTGAGATAATGCTTGCTTGTCGGAAAAGCAACCGAAAAACAAATGAGAGAGCTTTGAAGCTTAATTTCCCAACAATGGAATCAAACTGATGTGGCAAAAAATCAGTTTTGGGCCGTCCGATTGGTGTGTAGGATTTCTGGGCTTGATCTGCTTCCTTGAACCTGTTTAAGAGCACGAAATCACCTTAGCGAGAGTGCAAGGCTTGGCCTCACGAAACCACTCCGGCGTGAGAGTAAGTATCCTGTGAGAGTCAAAAAAGAATTTGACAGAGGTTCGAAGCTCAAGAAAGAGTGTGTGTACCTTATCTAGGTTTATGGAAAGGTATTTATAGGCCCTCAATGTCATAGAATCCGTCTAGGATTCATTTCCATAGATGTCTGGGAGGATTATGAGAGAATCCCTAGATTGCAGGCGTCATGGGCAGCTGGCCACGAGATTGCAGGAATAGATTAGGCAAGTGTCCTGCTCGGATAAGGAAACATTTGACCTGTCTTGGAAAGCAAGTTTCTAAGGTTCCCTGTTTGATGCTTCCCCGGGCGAGCAAGGCTCTGCCCGACTGTATGATGTAGACTTGTAGATGATAAGAGTAAATCCCGAGCATGACCCTTGGTCGGGCAAGCTAGGCCTGTGCTCGGCCAGGTTTAGACGGGAGTTATCTTGTTCTCTGCTCGGGTACCCTGTTAGTTCTGCCTGCTAAGTTAGTCGGTCTCATGTTAATTGATCTCGTGACTGGCACGTGGTGGTCGCTCGTGCTTTACTCGTGACTGGGTTTGGGCCTGACGCATCAGTACTCCTCAACTGTAACATTTTTTTAAAAAAAAATCGCACCTTCTATTTAGGCACTATCATTCAATTGATGAAATCAGATATACTGACACCGTGTCATAAGCACGGACATGAAGATCTAGACTTTAAAGTAAAAGTATCCATTTTTTATCACTTGGCAAATTCATTACATGGCCCTTCATATTATAAGCAAGTCTCTTGTGTAGGGGCACTTGAACTTGTGAGTTTGAAAGGGGATGAGTTTCACCATCACCAAGTCTCCTTCGTTGAACTCTTGTTGTCTCCTCCTATGGCCCATAAAGAAGTACAAGTCTAAGCTCACCCCATCCTTTTGAAAGCTGTCTTGAAAGAACTTTCCTTAGTATTGAGAGCGAAGTCAATTCGAGAACTTGATTCATTGATTTGACGAAGGAAGCTATCCATTTGATCGGTGGGTGGAGCAGTAAAGAGAGTTGCTGAATAGTTCATTCATAGCGAGTTTCACCGAGGGGAAGGACCGAAGGAGTTGCTCTTATCAAAAGAATGGGTGCACAAAAGAAATACCGTGCTTTGAAGGGCTTGATTTTGTCACGGCTCTATATTAAGGATTATGATGACTGTCTCATATAAAATATACTCTTATTTTTAAAGAATATTTTGAGAAATAATTAAATTTTCATTTTTCGACGGTACAAAATATATATTATAAAACAGCTAGTACTTTGTGCAGAATCTATAAAATACTTTTATTAATCAAAAATCTTTGTGATTTCGGTTTCGAAATAATACTTTGTTAGTTCATTCTATCTCATTCAATTTATTTTATGGTTTTTGTTTGTTGAGATTTTCACAATTAACTTTATTTTAATTGACATGTGTAGGGTTGATGTGTGTATGAGAGAGAGAGAGAGAGAGAAAATATTTTTGGATGCTTAATTATATTCTTTTTAGATGAGTTATACATGTTCTTTAAATTTTTTGGATATCGTCCTTTATTTGTGGTGTACATTGATCCGACCCCTACAAAATCTCAAACATGTATTAATTTCTTCGTATTATGCTCACTTTATACATTGATTACGTCTATACTGACACCGTGCATATGACACGGGCACGAAATCTAGTAGTATAAGTTATAAACCTAATCTAAACAAGCTTGAAAATCTCACATAATGAGATATTCAATTAATTTAAAATGATTAAATTGACTTATTTTATTATTAATAAATTAAATAATAACATAATGAATTGTCCTGTACAGTTCAACATAAGAGCCGTACAACTCTTTCATAAGACAGTTGCCTAGGTGACTGGCATTCAGCCAAGCCATAGGTTCGCAGACTGGCAGACAGGGAGACTGGCATTCAGCATTTGAAATTTTGAATCCAACTTCAGAACAATACAAAGAGCTAGGCAGCAAATCTATAGAGGAGCAGTTCAACCCATAAAACTATATATGGAGGGAACTAATTTGGTGGAGTGAACTTGAGTGAAATACTATTGACACAGTGGCGTTCATCCGTGGGTGTGCCAAACCGTTCACCTTTAAACACATGACCTAGATGCCCACCACAAGCTGCACATGTAATTTCAGTCCTCCTTCCATCTGGGTCAGGCTGAGGGCAAAATATATTAAGTATACGGTATACCAATGTAAATTTGTAAAATTGTGTCAAGTGCGATGAATGTAGAAAATTAGAAATATGTTATGTGTCAAAAAAGTTAGCTCACAATGCGATTAATGGCTCCAGGGAGACCCTCGTAGAATGCTGGCCAACCACAACGAGAGTTGAACTTAGTACTGGACTTGTAGAGAGGAGTTCCACACCCTGCACATGCGTAAACTCCCTCCTCGAAGAACTTGTCATATTCGCCTGTTCCTGGGTACCTGTGTAAGCCCAAGAACTTATAGAATTATACTCCATAACAAACATTAGAAACACCGTAGTCAGAAATGATCTTGAGATGATTTAGAAAATTTATCTAGAACTAATAAAGACTCTAGGGACGACTCAATGCAAGAACTCGATCCACCAATATATAATAATATTGACTTCAACAATAACAAAGTTATACCAATCTAACTAGACGTAACAATACGTAATGACTGATTAATAACTAAATTGTCGTCCTACATACATGGAGATCATCCAATATTCCAATTCCCCACTACTTTCACATGTGCTCATTTATCTCGATGTAAGATAATCTCCAGGAAACGTCTGAGGCATTCTTGTTATACTAATTAATAATATACTACTGTGACAGAAATAATGTGTATCCATGTATATCAACAATGACAATCAAAGTATTATTTTGCATAAAAAGAGGACATGGAATGTTTGCATCATACCAGAAATATGCCTAGTCCCCATTCTAAGAAGGAAAAGGTTTTCAGTGTAAAACAATAAATGTTCAAGCAGTGGAAGCCCTGTGTTGATGAAGATCCAGACACGGAGAGAGAGAGAGAGAGAGAGAGAGAGAGAGTAAATGGCGCCAAAACTAGTATTGAGGCTTCATTTGGTGCACTAAGAGGTAGAAGAGCTTTCACATTGCTGGACCTCTTTACACAGGTGTCAGCATCTTTTAGTATCTTGTCTGAGGTGTAGCCGTGAAGGGCTCGAATCAAGTGTGATTAGACCAATGGGTCGACTGCTATATCAAATTATGGCTTTGTTAGGGCTAAAGTATAAGGATATAAAGTTGCGCCCAGCTAAAAGCTATATCTTTCAGCTCAGTGATACGTACTTGATCCTAAAACACATTGAAAATGGTATAAAACTTACTTAACAAAAAAAAAAGGTATAAAACCATTACCATGGAACCACATTCAGTGGCAACACTTTGATTTGTTTAAAATGTGTCTCAAATCCTTATACGAAGTACAATTGACACCTAAGTTTAAGTTGGATCAATCCCGAAAAGTGACTGCATGTGAAATTATGTTATGTACGGAAATTGGGAAGAATCATGCAAAGAATAATCCTAACTTTGCAAGGATTAGGAGTGTATTAATCCTAAATAGTGATTAGGCCAATGGATAATGGTCTAACCCAAAGCTATTATCTATCCATTAGCACCCAATTGCCACCCCTATTAGTGATATATAATGAAAGTGAACATGGCCTTTAAATATTGGTCGTGTGGTCTTCGCTGAGAGACACGGAGCACGAAGTGAGCAAGTGTGACACAAATAAAGTGAGACAGACGACGGATACAGGTGTGGCTGAGGGTCTCTTGGTTTAGCGGTGTTAGACAAAATAGTGCATGATTATTTTGGATTGTGAGAGGTGTGGCACTGTGTCGGATCGTATCAATCTATCGTAAATTCTTCATCGTTTATAGTGAAGTTGTTTGCCTAGGAATGGACTAAACCATGTAATTCTTGTGTTACATTTTTTGCTTGATTTATTCCGTTATATGTGATATTTTCTTACCGTTATTTTTCCAAGTACTAGGTAGATGGTACTATCATTTTCAATGGATTCTCGAATTCTTAATCTAAGAACATTCTCTTTAATTCATAACAACTTGAACTAAAAAGGAGATTTAGCTCATGCCATGCCACAATATGAGCCACCACAAAAGGGAAATTGAGGGAAACATATACAAGGCCACGATATACATCAAACAAGATAAGAGATTGTCCTGGTTCTATTTAAAGTAAGTAATTACTCTTTGGGAAGGATACATGACAAGCGGAGAAAAGGCATAAAAGAACCGACCCATTCATAGTGGTTTAAAATAAAACTGACAGAGAAAGAAAGAGATTTCAATGACAATGAGTAAACGCGACATTACAATAGGCTTGCTATCAGCCTATTGTAATTTCGCTGTACTAGCAAAGTTTGATATCTGCACTCGTACAAATATTAAAAACCACAAGATTTGTAACTCGTATCGATGATGTGTAAACGAGAAAATAGCAACAAAAAAACATGGGAAAGCCGGAATTAAGCAGTCATTAATCATTATCCGTCCAATGTAAAATGCCACTGGCTATGTAATAACTAGTTATAAATTAACAACATAACTCAGTCGTTGTAGTATAGTGGTGAGTATATCCGCCTGTCACGCGGATGACCCGGGTTCGATCCCCGGCAACGGCGATTATTTTTTATTTTTTCTATTTTAATTTAATAATATACCCATTAGGCAAGAGCGCTGAAAAGTTAAAACAAAACATACTCGGTGTCTTTCTGGCGGAGAATACGGAATTGCTCAGGAGAGAGGATAGCGCGCCACTCGTCTTCCGACTTCCGAACCGACCCAGGGGCAGCCATGGCCACAAAACCACTTCTCAAGCTTCCTCCTTTGGTGTGGGTGTGACTAATGGTTTGGTTGAAGAGACAGAGACTACTTGGGGCATGGAATCGGAGGGGGGCTGCCTTTGAATTGACAATCGGAGCTTTAGGAGAAGATGAAGAAAGGCGTGATGGGGTTTTAAGAAATTGAGCTTCCATCGGAGTATCTATTTGAGTTATGTCTTAAAGTGGAGTGGAATTGTGTAGCCCTGAAACACCAATTTAATAATGAATAAGATAATCTTGGCCGTCTCCAACATAAAATCCGCTACAAGGTTCAGGATTAAGGTAAGATATTTTTAAGGTGTTTGTTTGGTAATCAGGATTAAGGTCAGATATTTTTAAGGTGCCGTTTGATAATCATGATTAAAGCCAGATTAATAAATCGAGTTATCTGATGTTTAGTACGCAATAGGTGATCGGGACTAATAACACAAGTTATCCGAATAAAATCATTATCCTCTCACTATTAATACCAAGGGGGAGTGTGGTATTACTAGCGCCCTCACTAAAAAATATTGAGATTAACATTTATAATCTCAAAACTACCCACGATATACAAGTGTGGATTAATAGCGAAGACACTAATAGTACTGAATACTATTCATCCTTGTCAAACTACCAAATAAGTCATAAAACTCTAAATATCACTTGTTTCATAATTACTCATTCACAAGTTTTAATATTATTAGGATTGTTTTTGTGACAAAATATATTACAGTATATTATTAGGATTGTTTCATAATTACTCATCCTGTATTTTATTTTCTAGTTATAATTATTTGTTTGTCGCTTTAAGGTCGAGTGAACTTTATTTTCTAGTTATAATTATCTATTTGTCGCGTTAAGGTTGAGCAAATCGTATAGTAGAGAGCAGCTGATGGATAGAAAGATTAGATCGTGTGGTTCATGTTTGTAATAATCGACTTCTTCAAGTTGTAGCTTATAGAATCCTATTTTTTTTAGCATCATCATTTGTATATATACTTTGTTATTTTTGTAAGATCGATATTTTATAGAGTTATTTAAACTTTACAGTTGGATAGATACAAAATTAAAAAACTGATTACTGGAATTTACAAAATTATTAGTCATTGTAATAATAAAAGTAAAAAACTAATGGTACTATTTAGCATTTCCTGTTGCACCTAGTTATTTGTGCTGCTGGTGAGTTGTCACCAATTAAAGGAACACAACTGGCACAAAATCCAACTCAACTTAACATGGATCAGAATCATATGGAGTACCTTCATTCTTCTATAATAAGATATCTATGAATGTGATATATATATATACACAGAGAGAGAGATGTCAAGGTGAAGGCGAACAAGACTAGAATAAATCGTACTTTATTCATACTGTACGATCTCCTTCAATGTGACACCAACAAATCATTATCAATCAGAGATATACACAAAACTCAGGTTACAATCACGCAGGGGTAACTCAGCCCACAGAGACATGAGCAGACCACAAGTACAAAACCTTGGAGGGAACTAATTTGCTGGAGTGAACTTGAGAGAAATACTATTGACACAGTGGCGTTCATCCGTGGGCGTTGGGAAACCTTCACCTTTAAACACATGACCTAGATGCCCACCACAAGCTGCACATGTAATTTCAATCCGCCTTCCATCTGGGTCAGCCTGAGAGCACAAGACAGCATTGTTGATTAATTACACTGAAATACAATTTACAGGATAAAATTGACTTGTGATTCGAGTATAGAAACATGTATAAATTGAAGAAGTTCACTCACAGTGCGATTTATGGCTCCTGGGAGACCCTCAAAGAAAGCTGGCCAACCACAACCAGAGTTGAACTTGGTAGTTGACTTGTAAAGCGGAGTTCCACACCCTGCGCAGGTGTAAACTCCGTCTTTGAAAAACTTGTCATATTCACCTGTGCCTGGGTACCTTTATATCACAAATTCACAATATCATCAGAAAATATACAAAATAAAATATCAGAAAGAATACACTCTGTCTTTAACCATTTACGGGTTTACCCTATACTCCTACTATTCAAAGCAAATAGTCCACTATTCGATTATAGGATGTTTCATTTAAATAATCCACTTTCAAAAAATATGCTACGCTCTTTGTCTTGAACCAAAGTCTGTATTTAGGGTACAAGTGCGAGGAGTTCAACTGTTCAAGAGTTGGGTAGGACTCCTGACTCATAATAACATGGTTGATTTTATATTTTCCCATCAAAACCCCGGAAGTCTCTAATTAGCTCCCCGCCCGCCCCACCTTACCCCCCACCAAAAAAAGAAAAAAAGAAGAAAAGAAATGGGAGAGTCACATTTTGACAATCTGTGTAGTGCATGTCCAGGAACAGGAGGGTTGAAGGCGTATCTTGTATAAAGTATAAAGGTTGTAATATCTAAGTTCCGACTCCAAGGGAGTACACTTCTTGGAGGGATGGTAAGTGGAAGCTCAAGTTCAGTTGGTGCATCCATTAGAAAGACAGTGGTGCACAAGGAGTTATAAGTGCTTTTGTAAAACTATGGTGTAAAATTATCTTCAGATAACTGAGGAGTATTTGATTAAATAAAAAAAGTAATGCCAGCTCATTCCGACCATGTAGAGCATAGAGCATTGGCTTATGTACAGAGCATGAAGATTAAAGACAAGATCAGTTCATAAACTCAAACAATTGATTGTAACAATATTAGTGTACTATCCAATTGATTTGTCAAACTCCTACACAGAACTAGCATAGAAGCAATAAAAAAAAAGACACCATTACAGAGTTTCTACAGCTGGTGCGCCACAAACAAATGCTTTAAAGGAAAACTGAAGGAATAAAAAAAAGAGGGTCTGGTCAGTGTGGATGAAAATTGAAAAAAGGAAGTCGCTCCTCTCCGTTGTACTTTTCAATCAATTGCCTTGAGACACTGTTAGATTCTTGCCACTTAGTCATATTGTTACTTTAAAGCCTCAAGATATTGCAACCACATTTCCACGAGGAACGCATCTGAGGGAAAAGTGTAATGGCGACAAGTTTGAGGAGCCAAATTCGATAAAACTACTAGCTTTAGCCACAACTGAGTGTCATTATTAGGTCCATCCATGAATGAAAATTAGTGTAGGCATTAGGCAACACATATAATTCTTTAATATATGTGGATTTACCAATAGGTACCGCTTGTTTAGGAGATGGAAGTAGGAGGGAAACAAAGGAGCCCAATTAATGCAATCGAGCTTGATCTAATAAATTATAGAGTTCAAGATTCAAGAACTAAGCTAAGCAGTCAGCCGAAGAGTTGTTTGGCATTTATATTTTCTACATAAACAATGTAAATATGACCTTATTGAGCCAAGCTCAAAGTCTGTCTGATTAGCTTCAAAATGTGTTCAACTTGGCTTTCTTGATCATGAACAAGCTTTAATGGAAACAAAATCTTGAGCTAGTTAATACTACTATAGAGCAAAGGAAGCGGTTAGCAAAATTGATACAGGTAAGTATAATAAACATAAAACTGAAGACATACTCGGTGCCTTTCTGCCTCAAAATCCGGAACTGTTCCGGGGACAGAATAGCGCGCCACTCGTCCTCTGATTTCTGAGTCGAACCAGATGCAGCCATGGCCACTATCCCACTTCTGAAGCCTTTGGTCCGAAACAAAAGCCCACTCGACCCAGAAGCCAAATAGATAGGAAAAACGGATTTCTTCAACGGTGACGGTTTCAACCGGGGGTTGAAGAGAGTATTGAGGGAAAAGTTTGCGAGGAACCGAGGAAGAGGAGTTGAATTGAAAATTAGGGCTTTAGAGGAAGAAGATAGGGATGAAGTTTTGAGAATTTGAGTTCCCATCTATCCAAATGGAATCCTTTTGGTGTGGAGACCAATTCAACCCTGAATAAGATAATGCTATTTTCACAGCCTTTTCTTTTAACGGTTTCACAGCACCGTTTCATCAATCATGCCACCCAATCCCGACCACACGATTGAAATACTGAATACAGACATATTACGTGTCTGAGCGAATGCTTCGGACTTGGAAAATGGAATCCTTCTAGAAAGACTTAGGGGTCCACCTACCGCAACCCAAGCACCAACTAATTTTTTCATCTTCACGTGGTACTGAAAATTCAAACAATTTAGATTTTAATTTTATTTTTGTTCCACCAAATTCTCTACATTTCTTTCTTAATTTTCATATTTAACAGATCACTAAGAATACATGTAACATCATGATTTAATAAATACATTTTTATTTTTATTTGTAATTTTGAAAGAAATATAATGAGATAGTTGGTGGGATTGAAAAAAGACAAAACTTAAATTAATTTACTAATCCTCAAGAAAAACAAACTCCAAAATTTTAACCTCTAAAATCGGTATCTAAATTGTTACTTCCTCCATTTTACATAAAGAGTTTCTGTTTAAAATTTCTTTTTAAAAAAATGACACTTTAATTAACTCATTAATAATAAAATAAAATTTTTATTTTGTTAATTCTTGAAAGTGGAGTTTTTAACTAAAACATGACAAAATAGAATAATGAACTCCTTGATCGGAACTAAAAGAGTATTTCAATGGCCTCCACTAAGTATGTGATGTGATCGAAAACAAACACTACTATATTTTTCTCATAAAATCAATGAGAAATAAAAAAGAAACACAGACACACGACCATGTCCATAAATATAATGGGTTAGTGTAGTTTTTTTTTCTTTCCTTTTTTTAAAGGGCACCATAATTTGGCCAGGTGGTGTAAAAAATTGAAGTTTGATCTCAATATAATGTAATGTAGCTTTAAAAATATAGATTGAATTTTTTCAATCTTATTACCAGTGGTTCGAACTAATAATTAGATAGGTAAATAAACTAAATTTGGATTAACAGAGATCCAACCTTTAAGGAGTTGATTTTATCTAATTATAAAAATATAAAAATATTATATATTTAAGGTTAAAAAATATTTGTTATTAAATATTTATATTTAGCGAAATTCAAAATATAGATCAAGAAATAATTAAGAAATGTAATTACATTAAAACTTGATAGAGAGAGCTTTATTACTCTTGTAGCCTTCCTCGACTCGAGTTGGAGACTAGTCCTGCATATTTGGTCTAAGCATACCTATGAAAACCCCAAAAAAATTATAAATCAATTAAGAAGATGTATACGAAGATAAAACAACGTTGATGCACTTATTTTCCTCGTGGATATGTTTTGATTTATTTCTGATTTTCCGCTGGCGGGGATGGGGCGTGTGGGGACTGAACGTTCTCTTTTAAAAATTGTCAAACACCAACTAAAGTGCTGCCCATGGTCAAACCCACGCCACCAATTTCACCAAACCCCGAACTTTTGAACTTTGAAACCTTCATCTTCTTCGATCAATTGTTTTCATCTGTCCCAATTTCAGGGTTTCCGAAGCTCGCTCGTTGTTCTGGCCATTGCAATTGCAATTGCAATGGCGGCTCTGAGTGGCTTCTTGACCTCGTTTCCAGAGCTTAAGGTTAGGATGAACGTGGCGGATTCTTCGTCGTCATATCTCCATTGCGATAGAAGCTCCACCTCTTATTCTTCTTCCTCCTCCGTTGCTTCATTTCCTTCTAATCTTCGAATTTTACGTAAGCCCTTCTCTCCTATCAAAACTAAACCGCTTTGTCTAAACCCCAATCATGAGAAGGCTTCTCTTCGTAACAACGAAATCGGATCCGAGAAATTCAAGTTTTCTGCTCTAGAGAGTCTCAAGACCTCTGCCGCTAACAGTAAGGGGCTCAGTTATCTGTATTTTTAACTTTGTTTTTGTTCTGTTTTTTCTTTTGTGTGATCAAAATTATCTGCTTTTTTTTTTATTGTGCCCGGGAAACTGTTTATTGGTTTAAATCCTAAAAACTGTATACTCCGTCCATCCGTTTGATAAAAAGAGTGCCAAACTGATTTGTGTTGGAGATGAATATTCTACATTGAATTTATTTGCATTTTCAAAACAGTACAGCTTGATGTATATGCTACTTTATGTGCAGTGTATATTGGTTATATTTATGAATACTGAAAATGGTCAAGTTGATTTTGCTCTTGAAAATGCAATATTGGACTTTTTTTATAGGGTGTGGAGAGCGTATTACATACCGATTGCTTATTGTTTGTTGTTGACTGTAAATTGCCCAGCTAACTGCTTGAATGGTAGACTCAGCTTGACCATATCTAAGATCCTATATAGATCATGGCAATAACTAATTACCTGAAGCCTGGATGGTGCTTTTTTTCTTGTTTCTTTGTCACATTTTTTAGAGTAGTTTTGCACTTAGGTAGATAAGATTGTGAACATTTTGTACTGCCTGATATCAGTGATATGTCAGTATTTGTGTTTCCAAAGACGTGTCGGATTATGAGGCTGATCGAAATTTTCCATTTTTGGATCTAGTCGTATGAGACGGTTTTAGTTATTTAGTTCTTCGAAGCTTTTACTCTTTTAAATGCCATAATGGGCACATGTTTCAGATATTCCAGGAACCGTGTATCCGAAAGCAATTGTGATAGTAAAT
The DNA here is from genome assembly GCA_013146195.2 of Codonopsis lanceolata. Taxonomy (NCBI): domain Eukaryota; kingdom Viridiplantae; phylum Streptophyta; class Magnoliopsida; order Asterales; family Campanulaceae; genus Codonopsis; species Codonopsis lanceolata. The sequence continues at coordinate 85,716,833 of CM028381.1, forward strand.
ACAGTATGAATTATGAAACCAAAGCAGGAAAATGATATCCTAAAATCTGCATGCTGTTTGAGCTGGTTTTGAAATGCTAAGTGCTCAGTTCTAGACATCTATAAACAGAACAATTCAACTAAAATGTGTTGGGGAAGCTTCTGCCTGTAGATTTCCTGCATTTGTTTTTGCATTTACTAAGCTTTATCGAAGCGCAGTTTCTAATCTTCTGTTTTCTTATGGTGGTGTTCCTTTCATATCAGTTTGTGTTGTCACTTTTTGTTACATACAATTATGTGTAGAACCTTCGTGTTCAATTTTTTTTTTTTAACTAAGATATTTTGGGTCTTTAGTAGTTCTATACTAATGATTTCTAACAAGCTGTTTTGGGAAAGTTTCTTTCAACTAGCTCTGTTAGTGTGCTTTTTTCCACTGTTTTTCTTTGAGAATATAATATTCATGCAATTACTATGGAGTTGTTATGTTGATGCATTGACATATCTTCTTTACCCATTAGGATATACAAAGGAAAGGAGTGGTATTCTGGTGATTGGGCTCAATTTTCATACTGCACCAGTTGACATTCGTGAGAAACTTTCCATTCCAGAAGCGCAGTGGCCTCAAGCAATTGGTGAATTATGTGCCTTGCATCATATAGAAGAAGCTGCTGTTCTTAGTACTTGCAACAGGATGGAGATTTATGTTGTCGCTCTCTCACAGCATCGTGGGGTTAAAGAGGTCACCGAGTGGATGTCGAAGGTACTAATTAACTTCATTTTTTGTTCTTTCATGTTTCTTCTGATGCATGGATACTGGAGGACACTTTTAACAACCCCTCTGCCATGTGATTTTGAAACACTCACCCATTGTCCAGAGCCAGAAGTAAGGTTGGATAGAGTATATTCTCCACTTGGAATCTGATGTCTGTCCAAGGCTAACTGTAGTCAAATAATTTAGCATCCAAAAATTCCCCAGTTCAATTTCTTACTGTTTACCCCCATTTTCTCTATATTCAAATTTCAAACTATATGGGTACATACTTGTGTGTGCGCGTGTGTGCACATTTTATCATGGAAGAGTTGGAAGTAACAATATTTATCTCTCTTTCGGCAGACAAGTGGTGTTTCTGTTTCGGAGATATGTCGACACCGGTTCCTATTGTATAACAAAGATGCCACACGGCACCTGTTTGAAGTATCTTCTGGACTTGACTCTCTTGTTCTAGGAGAAGGTCAAATTCTTTCTCAGGTGAGACATGTTGTAACAACCGGACAAGGTGTCCCTGGCTTTGATAGAAACATCAGTGGGCTGTTCAATCGGGCAATCAAAGTTGGAAGGCAGGTCAGATCTGAGACAAATATTTCAGCAGGAGCAGTCTCAGTCAGTTCAGCTGCTGTTGAACTCGCTGTAATGAAGATTCCGAAGTCTTCCTTTGCCACTGCCAGAGTGTTGGTGATTGGAGCTGGCAAGATGGGAAAACTTGTTATCAAACATTTGGTTGCTAAAGGGTGCAGAAAAATGGTGGTGGTTAATAGAACTGAAGATAGAGTTTCTGCCCTTTGCAAGGAGCTTAAGGATGTTGAAATTGTTTATCAAACTCTATCAGAGTTAATGTCATGCGCTTCAGAAGCTGATTTGATTTTTACCTGTACGGCTACAGAAACTCCACTATTATTGAAAGAGCATGTTAAAGCGCTTTCCCCAGTGAGCTCTGAAATGGGAGGACAAAGGCTCTTCATTGATATATCTGTTCCTAGAAATGTAGGTTCATGTGTCTCAGATCTTGACAGTGCTTACGTCTATAATGTGGATGATCTCAAGGAAGTTGTGGCAGCTAACAAAGAAGAACGATCCCGGAAGGCAATGGAAGCTCAAACCATTATTTCATCTGAAGTGAGAGAATTTGAAGCTTGGAAGGATTCCATGGAGACTGTGCCAACTCTCAAGAAACTTATGGCTTATGCTGAAAGAATTAGGGATTGCGAAGAGCACAAATGTTTGTCAAAGATGGGCGATCATATCTCTGAGAAGAACAGGGGAGCAATTAAGGGTCTTAGTGTAGGTATTGTGAAGAAGCTTCTTCAAGGTCCAATGCAGCACCTAAGATGTAACGAGAATGAAAATCGGGCATTAAGTGAGGTACTTGAAAATATGCATGCTCTGAATAGAATGTTTGGACTTGAGATGGAGATTTCTGTATTGGAAGAAAAAATTCGAGCCAAGATGGAGAAGATCCAAAAATAAGGCATTTTTTGAATTTAATTTTACCTAACTGAAGGAGGGACAAACTTCCCACCACATTGGTGCAGTTCGTTTGGGTGTAGTTGTTGTCTATTGGAAGCAGTTATGTTTATGGCTAGGTGTATCTCTCTTCAATGGCTATTTGAAGTTTGCACCGTGAAATTGGTGGGTACGGGTTGACTTGGTTTGTGGTGAGTTTAACTATAGCATAGTGGAGAAGAAGATGGATATTTTTTTGCAGGCGAACTGTTTGTGTAACTGAGGGATATAGTTATGATAGTTGATGAGAGTTCAGAAACGAGAGAACCTTTATTTGTAAATAACAATACCAATTTATTGAATAATACTTCACATGAAATCTTTTACCCAATGTGGTGGATTTTATTGAATTTCCAGATGTAGAGTAACTTTAGCTAATGTTTGTTCAATTTTGCTCCTTGCTATTTTGATATTTTTGTTTGTTCATGTCTGGGACTAGGAGATTTTAACCCATCCATTTCTACATCTCAAAGGGAGAGGATGCAGCTTATCCTTCCTGGTGTCACGATGGCAGCGGGCATGTGACATATATTTTTAAAATTTTCTAATAAAATATTCTTAAATTTAACAATAAACATTTTTATTTTCTAGAAATAAAGTAAAAATAAATAACAAAAATTTAAGTAAGACAATTTTATAAATATTTTTATATTTTTCTATATTATGTATTGGGTGGATCGAGTTGGGAAGGAGTGAAGATCTCTTAAGTCGACATACTTCTCCTACATTTACCTTTAACTGCCTATTCAACTTCAACATGTCATATAATTTGAAAGCTTTCTTGGGTTTCTGTCGGGATTAGTATGGTGGTATATCTTGAAGATATTTTCACATGCACTTTGTCTTGAGAGCAAAGTTGTCCGTGATAATCCTGATGATAAACTTAGTATTTTCCTAATTTGAATTTCTAACCATCAAGAAAAATATGTTTGGTAAAGAGCAAAGACTAACATGACTTGACTGGTAGAGTGAGAACATACATACACTCGTGTAATATATGAGGGGTAAAATCGTACAATACAAGTACTAAGAAGTAAGAACACGTGTGACACGCCTTCTACTATGTACCAATGTGGGTTGTTATATCTGATCTCTACCCCAAGACCCAGTTGTCGCCACCCTCTCCAAGGTATCTCCCCGTCGCCGCTATTTCTTCACCGACCATTCGACCTAAATACGGAGTTCCGGTAGGGTTCCTCATTGGTTTACACTTCGTTTCTCTCGCTATTGTATTCAATTTCGATAGTAAGATTGTGAATTCTGAATTTCTATTAGCCGTTCTGTTCTTCGGTAAATCTATGATTCTTATTAGTTTTCGTAATTTCTCTCCCGAATTTAAGTTGATCGATCCAAAAGGGGTAATTATTCAAACATACATTTCGTAACATGTTTCTACGATGAAACTCATCGTAGTATAGCTCAACCTTTGTGGACTTTCCCACTGTTGGTTTTGACCTTCTCATGTACCAAATAGTTCTCAGCAAAACAAACTATTTAGCTAGGCTGGTTAGGGTTTGATCTTAATTGTGATTATGCCCGTTGAATTCCTTGTTTTTCCTGAAATGTTTGCATGGATTGAATTTTCTAGGTTTAACATCTCTAATAACGCATTTGGAAAGGTTATTCTCCTTTGTTTGGAAACTGATATCACGAAGTTTACTAGATACTGTGGTAGATTGATTTGAGAAAGTTACGTGCAGATGGGTTCAGTTTTTCTCATTTGTCAAAGTAAAACAAGCAAATGACCTTCCTATGTAGGAGGTACATTAGTTCTTAATCACTTCTTAGTTCAAACCTAGAAGGTTGTGGGATTCTTGGAATAACCAGGTTGGAATTGACTCTTGAAAAAATAATAGGATTTTGTGTTTGAATTAAACTCTGTATTTGAACTAAAAGGGAAAGTTTGGTCCATGTTTTGAGTCTTCGTTGTTGCAGTTCTTTTACTCTCTTAGTTCTTTCACTCTCTTAATTTTAAAGAAACGTTACAAGGGTTACACCTCTTATTCTTATAATCACTAGGAAGAAGCAGGCATGTAATAGCCCCACAAGTTATAATATAAAATAGCTTTTCAGCAATTTTTAACGTACTTTTTACTCTTGTCAATGAAGACTGTGGGCTAATAACTATGGTAAAGAGGAGTGAAAAGTAAGTGTCAGATTACCCAGTAATAATTTGCTATGTGCTAGAGGGTGGGTTGCTCTTTTAGATCCTGTATAATTGGTTTTGAATCTAGTAGTCTGGTATTGCCGTATTGGGTGTGAAAGGGACAAACCCTAACTGCCACCTATGCTACCCAGATACGACGGTTGGGTGCGACTCTCGTAATCCAGTTACATGTGTAGAAGTCAAAACTTCTAGTACTTCAAATCTGTTAACCTCCTTTAAATGATGAGGCATTGTTCTACATAACTGATAACACATTGTTATTACTGATATTAAGCTGTTCGATGTGCTTGCTTGTGACAAATCACAAGTTTTTGAGTGCTATCCCACGCCTTTGCCCAAGTGTTGAGTGTTTGCAGGGGTACTTGATGCATAACATAGTGCTGAGTCTAGTCATGTTCTTGGATTCTGCTATGTGGTTCTTGGTTTAATTTATCATAAATTTTCTAGTGGAAGTCTACTAGGTTCTATATGTCCTGGTTGAGTGAATTTTCTGAAGTTTATATACAGATACTCCTCTTGATTCAATAAAAGCAAGAACTCTCAAATTACTTTTACTTGGCATGGAAGAATGCTGATTGAACCTACAAATGATCACATAACGTTTTTCATCTTCCTCTTATATGTACTAAATAATACTGTCTTAAACCTTCAAAATATTGCAAACATCTGCTTCAAACCTCCCTTGAAGTTTGTACTTGAGGCTCATTACATTTCCTCTCACATCACAGGCCTAGCACAAAGAGCCCTCACTTCCAGAACAGCCGTAAATATGTTCTCTGCTATGGTTTGCTACTCCTAGGACTGCTGTCAGTCTTCCTGTTTAGCTTGCTTAATGAACCCTGAACCGAACCCCTTTTAGCTTGTTCTCCCTTAAATTCAATCCAACCATGCAGAACCAATGCAGATTTTTATTAGAGGTGTCCTATATTAAATGGAGACTACTCAATTCCCCTTTTAGTTCTAACATTTGATGCAACTTTGATGCACTCAAATTATTGACATAGTCATTTTAATCTTTTGTGATTGAGTTGTATATCTTGTTTATCAAAGCATATTACTTTGACACAGGAAACTATGACTAATTTGCCATGCTTGTTGAAGTGATTAACCTTCGAATTTCGTTGTTGGTTATGGTGTCAATTGTATCGGAACTTGTGTTAGGATATGTGCATATATGTACGTGAAGTCTTCAAAACCATGAATGGCAAGCACCTGGTTATTCTTTTGAATGTAATTTTGAGCATATTCTTGTCATGCTCTCCATCAGTTCAGCTGCTTGCTTATAGCCTTATACATGAGATGAAGAGGTTTGATTCTGAAACAACCTTTATTTTACCTCTTATGGCTTCTTGGCTATTGGGGAATTCCAAATAACATGGTCTCTCGAAGTTGCACAAACACAACAAATTGATCAATGAATAAATTATGGTTTGTTGACAGTAGAGTCTATATCAAAATTACAATATGAATTTCTAGAACGTGAATGTATCTTTTAGTGTAAAGCTACAGGCAGAAATGAATGGAAAGATTGGAATTCAGGAAAGCATTTAGGAATCAGATGTTATTATTTTACTTGCACTCGTGTTTTGAATGTAAAAATATTTGAGTAGCTCAAATGAGCACAGCTGATCCATAAAGCTTGTCATATGAAGAATATCTTTTGATGGAAGCTTTCCCTACTATTATTTCAATAGTAAATGCAGAAAGGTGCTAAACCGCTTATTTTGATATTCTAAGATGGTGTTTGGTGAATAAGTTATTTGGTTATACTTTCCCCAAGTTTGGTTTATATCATATTGTTGCCATTTTCAGTTTCTTCAATTGGTTAGGAGGTCACACATGAGACTTGCTCATAGACTCTATTGATTTGGCTAGCTATCTAGCTATCTTTTTTCGTTTGTCGTATTCAACTTCTTTCATGTAGCTTTCTTGCAGAGTATTTTCAATTCCGATAGAGAATGGAGCTGAATACCGTTAGAGATGCATTTGACCGAGTTGCTAAGAAGCAGAAACTGTCGACCTCTAAATTCCAAGAAGTAGTTGACCAAGTTGGTCGTGAAGTTGAACATGCATTGACAAGTATTCAATCAGTTCAAGATTCTTCTTTTCCGATTGATCATAAATCCGCTCTCTCAGAACTTAAAACCAAGCTGAGCACGATTAACCCACACAACCAGCTAGAAAGATCACAGAAGGAGCTAAACATAAACCTTAGCAAGTACCCAAAAGTCCTTGAGAAAATCTTCAATCCTGATATCTCCAAGGCATACAGAAATGTTGATTTTGACCCCCACATAATTAATCAAATTATTGTAAGCCATTTTTATCATGAAGGGCTCTTTGATATTGCAGACAGTTTGATAAATGAGGCTGCAGAACCAGAGGCAATTTCCTTAAGATGTCATTTTGTAGAGATGCATCAGATACTGGAGGCCATGAGGGCTAGAAACCTTGAGCCTGCTCTGAGTTGGGTTACAGCCGTCCGTGAAAAGCTGAAGCAAATAGGCTCTAACCTTGAGTTGAAAATCCGGCGGCTTCAATTTGTAGAGATTTTGCAGAAAAAAGGCCAAGCAGATGCACTTAACTATGCCAGAACTTACTTTGCCCCATTTGCTTCTCTTCACATGGATGAAATCCAAAAGCTTATGGGTTGCCTCTTATGGGCAGGGAAGTTGGAAACGTCCCCTTATTCTGACTTATTGTTACCAACACGCTGGGAGCATTTGACTGAAGATTTGACCCGACAGTTCTGCAGTTTCTTTGGGCAGTCCTATAAGAGTTCTCTGGGTACTGCGCTGGAGGCAGGGGTTGAAGGACTGCCTATTCTATTGAAGCTGGCAAATGTAATGGCTGCAAAGAAGCAGGAGTGGCAGGCAATGAAGCAGTTACCTGTGCCAGTTGACTTGGGAAAGCAATTTCAGTTCCATTCGATCTTTGTTTGTCCAGTTAGTCGGGATCAAAGCAGTGACGAGAATCCACCTATGCTTTTACCTTGTGGACATGTTCTCTGCAACCATTCCATTGTGAAGCTGTCAAAAAACAATACCCGCACCTTTAAGTGTCCGTATTGTCCACTAGAGGCTTCAGTTGCTCAGTGCAGGCAACTACATTTCTGACGGTGCCAACTCTCTTTCTGGGGTAATGGTAGGATGCTGGTGATCTGGTTCATGTGGGGTTGTGTATAGATATGCCTTTGAACTAATAGTTTCTGCATTTTATAGATTTATACTACATAACCATCTTGTTTCTAATTGCAGTTGATACTGAATTGGTGATTAATTAGGCTTTCCCTTGGGTGATTTTGCTTTAGAATGGACGGTGAATATGTCCTCTTCTTCTGTCTGATCAATTTATACTTTATAGTGAATGTAAGCAAGTTGGCTTAGGCCCTTCAAAAAATCACGATGTGTGTTTGGTACGGTAGTTTTAAAGTTGATTTTTGAATAGTAGATCTTTCTTTTGTAATAATGAAAAAAAAAAAAGAATAAGAGAGATAGAGAAATGATTTAACAAAAAAAGAAAAAAAGAGAAAGTCAAAAATTAAAAATCAAAATCCCCTAAATCCTGCAAGATAAAGCACCCAATGGTCTTTGGCTCAAGGAGCTTGAAAGGAACACCATGATTATTAGTGGCACAGCCACTTGAAAAGTATAATTAATTATTATGAGATACTTGGTAAATAGTTCACTATTATATTTTAAAATGTTAAAATGTTTTATTTAAATAGTTCATTTTTAAAAATTAAATCATAAAAGTGTCATTTTATTACTAACGAACAACAAAAAATGTCATTTTTTATAAAAAAAATTAACTTTCAAGCTAAGATTCTTTGCCCGAAACGAAGGAAGTATATAACTAGCATGAGAGTTGATTATAGTTACAATAACGCTTGAACATAATTAATATGAAATATCATATATCAAATATAAAGGGTAAAGTTGAAATATTACGTTGATAGTAGACATAATTTTTTAAGAGGTGGTCTCTTGTAAGACGGTCTTACGGATCCTTATCCGTAAGACGGATCTATCCAGATTAAATGTGGTAAAATTCAGAAATCTCAATTCAACTCCTTAGTTTTTGAAAATTACAGCGTCACCCCTCATGTTTATATATGCAGTGTGACTTTGTAGTATAAAAAATGTCACTTTTGGCTTTAAAAATGTCACTTTACATTTTTAATGAAAATTATATTTTTTTCCCTAAAAAATATTACCTTTTGAGCTTCAATATGTTACTTTTAGTCTTAAATGTGTTACTTTCACTTTGAAAAGTGTCTCATTTTTTTATAAATGAAAACATTACGTTTGACATTAAAGTGTTACTTTATAACATTAAAAGTGTCATTTTTTAACATTAAACGTGCTACTTTTGACCATACAAGTGTCATTTTGTCTTATAAATAAAAATCGTCGTTATTGATCTTAAAAGTGTCACATTTTAGTATTAAATGTGTCACTTTTGGCAGTCACCGTTAGTTTTAAAGTGACACTTTTTTAGTATTAAATGTGTCACTTTTTAGTATTAAGAGTGTCACTTTTTAGTATTAAGAATGTCACTTTTTAGTATTAAGAGTATCACTTTTTAGTATTAAGAGTATTACTTTATATTTTAATGAGAATTATAATAAATTTCCTTTTATAGTGTCACTTTTAACCTTAAAATGTGTCATTTTTGTCTTTTCAATATGTCACGTTTGGCTTTAAATGTGTCATTTAGCATTTTTGTCTTTTCAATGTGTCACGTTTTGTTTTAAATGTATTATTTAACATTTCGTCAAAGTCCGTTAGGATCCGTCAAGTATCTCAAGGCACTTGATGCTAACAGATGGTTAACGAAACTGACAAAAGATTGAACTGCAAGACGTGAGAAACATAAGAATTTTGACGACAAACCTTGAAAATGCAGGGGCATTGGAGCAAAATAAGGAACTTCACATTAATGTGCAATAAAACATAAGAATTTCGACGACAAATATTGAAAGTGTAGGGACACTGGAGCAAAATAAGAAACTTCACATTAATGTGCAATAATACTTAATATTGTGGTTGGGGGAGTTGAAACCAAAACCCCTCCCCACCAATCCGCCAAACCTTAAGAGTCCAACGTGGACCGTTTTGGCTGCATAATTATTACAATTTTTAGTAACATGTTGTGTATTTATTATGATCCGTAAATTCCTAAATGGGGTTGTCTTACACATGTTTTTACCATTTTTTAAAGAGCTTTTAAAATAAAACATATCAAAATATGGATTATTTGTTTAGAATGTAGAGAGTATCTTGTTTTATGTCCAACTCATAATTGCAAATTCTTTGAAAAAAGAAAAAAAAATCGCCTTTAACAAGTTTAAAAGTTCATAATACCTCATTTGCTTCTCATTTGATACTCCCCTCATTAAAAATGAATACAAAAATTCATTAGATACGCATAAGCTACTCAAAAATAATAATAAAATTAAAAGTTTGGCACAAACTCCAATAATTTATTACATACCATATCATATTCATCTCCAATACTTTCAAAATTTGGAGAAAATTCGTTTGGTATCCAAATACGACAAAACCAAGTTTTAATTTATAGATAAAAATATATATTTTTTAAATGAAATCCATTTGATAATCATAAGCTATTCCTACAAAAAAAATCTTTTCAACGGTTTGACATAAACTTCAATAAATTTACCCACCACACTATTTTTATCTCCAATAATTTCAAAATGTGAAGAAAATTTGTGTTGATGTTCAAATGAGACAAACCAAGTTTTTATTTAAAAATAAAAATATGTACTTTAAAAAAATAATTATATCATTTTCTGAATTACAAAAAGACTGAAAATCGTTGAAAAAAAATTAGTCGGACCAAATTCCTTGCTTTTGGTTTGATACTAACTTTTGAGCATCTCATTCTCAGGTAGATATACTCAACAACTTTTTTAATTGGTTGATTCACCGCTGGTCATTTGTGTATACATTTCTCAAATTGTACTATAAATATTTTATTTTATATAAATGAGATTATTTGTTAGGGAAGGGAAAATTTGGATTATTTATTTATTTTTTGAGGGAGTGGGTACAAAAGTAACAAAACAAGAGGGGCTAAACATATAAAAGTAGATAGAGTGATCAAGAGTTTCCAAATGTGAAGATAAATATTGTGTCAGAAAACGCAAATAGCAATGTACTAAAAAACCGAAATGAATTTGCCAAGTCAATCCATTATTCTTTATTTTGGAACCCCATAAGTTTCTTCAACCCAGAAAATAGTAAAGATGGAGATGAAGTTGGAGACGAATTCTTGTCATCAACAAAGTAATCATCAACCATTTCTTTAACAGACCTTGCAGATAATGGATGAAAATTGACACCCCATTCTGCAACAAAACTTTTGACCAAAACCAACTTGTCATCTTCATCCATTTTCTCCCATTTCCTCTTCAATTCCTCTGTTCCCAAATCTAGGTACTGACAAAGCTCTGTAAACAACAAGTGTCGGCTCTTCTTCATGACCTCATGTTTCTGCACCATCTGGGTGTTTAATTTTTCCACCTTTGTAGCCAAATCCAAAGCCAGCTCTAAATCATTGATGTTGTAGTTTGAGTTTGAGCAACAGATTTGTGATTTTGATGGGTTGATGTGGGGTGGGAAAGTGGATGAGGTTAAGGGATGGGTTTGTGGAACTAGTTTTGGGTAAGAAAGAAGCAACCTTGAAGCCATAAGAGATCTTGAGGTTTAATGGGCTCGCCGCAATTGCGCAAGAGAGCTACTGTTTGTTCGAATGATGAACCGAAGAACAAACTATCTAGGGTTTCGCAGAGGTCCTCCGCCTTTCGGTTAGACTTGCCTTTATCAAATCGGCAATTATGTCACAAATTCTTAATTGAGTGGCCTAAATAAATTTTTCTCTCTTAACCCATTTAAGAATAGTGTGGCCCTAAATACAACACAAAGGTTCCGTTTGTTTCACGAAAAATGATTTCCATAAAATAATTTTCGGAAAATAATTTCTGGAAAATGAAAAGATTTTGTTTTCAGGTGTTTGATAAATCTTTTGAAAATATATCGGAAAATATTTTCGGGTGTTTGGTAAATGTACGGAAAATGCTACATAAAACAATATATGAATAAATACAAAAATATATTCTAATATTAATACTCATATTGAATATAAGATAGTGTTGAGATTTAAGTAATTTTCCATCAGTAACCTCAATTTATCATTAGTTGTGTCAAATCAATAAGATTCATCTTTTTTCAATCTTAAAAATACAAATAAAAAAATTGACAATTCATATGAAAAAAAACGTTTTTTAAAAAAAGAGCAATATTTGGGACGTCCTAAATAATATAGTTGACACTAATTTTAGGACGCAGTGAGTATTTATTAAAATTATAATTTATAAATAGTGTGCACAAACTCTATTTATATTTCTAAATATATTTATTTGTTGAGTGAATGTGTACTTATGGAAGGGGCGGAGAGGTGCTCGAACTTTTGGGAAATGACTTACGGAAAATGAATATGTAAGTCATTTTCTGGAAAAGAAGGCTTCATTTTCCGTTGACTCGGAAAAGCTTTTACGTTGACTACATTTTCCTAAGGTTACCAAACACCGGAAAATGAGGAAAACGTTTTCTGGAAATCATTTTCCGTGAAACAAACGGAGCCAAAAAAACACTAAATACTACATTCATTTAAAATTTTAATTACTAATTAATCCTTTTATAAAAAAGAGTTATAATTAACCCTAAACTCTAATTATTAATTAATCCTTATCCTTTTATATATAAAAAAGTTTCAATTAATACTCATATAAATATATGTTAAATCTTCATTTACAATTAACTATAAACCCTAAATTTGTTCATTTCCAACAATTTATTTAATGAATTCCGATCTGAATAACAACGTTTATGATGATTTTTCGAATTCTTCTTTTACGGTAAGTTGTTACCTACATTATACTCAATGTGTGTGTGTGTGTGTGTGTATTAAAAACCATGTTTAAAGAAGAAGAAAAAAACCAAAAGAAGAAAACGGTACGAAGTTGGCGTTTTTTTTCAGATCTGACATTTTTTTAGGCTAGCGATTTTTTTCACTATTTTTTAAACAGCCTGACGATTTTTTTCAATTTTTTATAAAAAACCTAGCGATTCTTTTAAAAAAAATTTAAAACAACATGGCGATTTTTTCAATTTTTTTTGAAAAAAGTGGCGACTTTTTTCAAATTTTTTTTAAAAACATGGCGATTTTTGTCAATTTTTTTATAAAAAAAGTGGCGACTTTTTTCAATTTTTTAAAAACACCTAGCGACTTTTTTGATTTTTTTTTTTCGAACATACACGCCACTCCTACCCCTCTACATTGATGATCATCTCTCCTACTCCCTTTCTAATCAATCTTCTATCAAAAACAACTCCAACACTCCATTCGGCTCTATCACCTCAGTGACTCTACCTCACAAAAAAATATACTCCCTCATTCCATAACACACACATCGGTCCTCTCTCATTTCCTTCTCTCAGTCACTTTCCACCGAGAAACACACAAAAAAAACACTCACTCTCTCATTCAACTCACACAAACTCTCCCTCTCTCATCAAAATCACAACACAGCCACAACAAACAAAATCATCACACACAATCTCTCATTCTCATCTTACACTCTGAGCAACAACATCGACAACTCAGTAACAACAACAACAACAACAACAAGCCTTCCTTTTTCTAGGGAGCATGACAAGGGAAGCAGTTCAAAGGCCTAAACTAGGCCTCTATCATCAAACTACTAAAAATCTCTTCTTGTAAAAATCTCACCTTGAAGCTTAGAAAGTTTGGAGACTGAAAGACGCCGATAGAGAGTGGGATCGAAGACGAGCTCGCTGAGAGTGCGTGTGAGAGACGCCGGTCGAGAGATCGGAGAAAGAAGATAGAGTCGCCGCAGAGAGATGATGTCGTTGTTCTCCTTCGATTTTTTGGGTTTTAGGAGTTAGGTCGTTGTCCTCCTTCAATTTTTTGGATTTTAGGGGTTAGATAGCTCAAAATGTCTTTTTTTTATCGTAATTTAATTGAGTTTTTTTTTTTAAAAAACGAAAGGAGGGTAATTTTGGTAAACAAAGCTATTTTAAAGTTTAATATTTTTTCTTTTAAAATCAAAGGATGATAGTTTGGTAATTTAATTAACCTCTTAAGTGATGTTGCATTTAAAGTTTTTCGGTGTAACATTTATGGATTCTGTTAAGAGTATATCTTCACATTATGTAATATTCTTATATATCTTCACATTCTGTAATATTCTTATAAATCTTCTTACAAAAAAATATATTAAATTTAACGCATCCCAATAAAAAAATATTTTCATTTGCCCCCCACCAAAACCTCACACTAGGGGTGTAAGTGGTTCGGTTTGGTTTGGTTTATACTAAAACCACAAACCGAACCGCCTCCAAGTTGTTCCAAAATTCTTAAACCGAACCGAACCAAGTAAGATTTGGAACCGAACCGAACCGAACCACTCGGTTTGGTTTGGTTTGGTTCGGTTTTGTGGTTTATATAAATTATTTTTAATGAAATTAACCAACATTAAAAATAAAAATAAAAATCATATTTTAATTTGGAATTAACATCAAAATTAGGAAATAACCTACTAACAACAAATTATCATAAATAAAACAATACAAATTCTAAAAGAAACACAAACAATGGAAGAAATAATAGTTCTCCAACAATCAAAATTTTGTTTGATTTAGTATGCGTATATATATATATATATAATGAATAAATCAAATGTTCAAAATAGTTAATAAATGTAATATAATATATATTATATAAAAAAAAATATATTGGTTGGTTTGGTTTGGTTCGGTTTGGTTTGGTTCGATACCAAAAACCGTGAACCGAACCGAACCGCGTGGTTTTCTATTTTTTGAAACCGGAACCGAACCGTCTTTGATCAAAACCGAACCAAACCAACTGGTTTGGTTTGGTTTGGTTCGGTTTCGTGGTTCGGTGGTTCCGACTTACACCACTACCTCACACATGCTTTTAGGAAAAGTTAAGAAGATTCTTTTTAAAAATTCTTAGCTAAGAATTTTTCTCTTTACTCCTAAGAATGAAGCCAAGAAACTCTCCTATTGTTGCCATTTGATATTTTTAGCTAAGAATACCAAAAAAACAAACAATGGTCATCCTCTAATATTCTATCGCTGAATCGGCCATACGTCTAGCTTACTATAATTTGAGGTATTGTATCTTGTATTGTATCTCGTATAAAATTTGGTGTAAAAAATGTATTTTGGAGTGTAGTTAGCTCTGTTCAAATCTTTAATGTGTATCTAAAAGTAGCAATTTTGGGGTGTAGTTAGCGTGGGTGTTGTAGAATGAAAAGTTGGATCAAGGGCTATTTCAGCCAACCCAATCTGACACCAATTCCAAAGTTACAATTATGAAGAAAGTGATAAAAATGGGCAAAGAAATAGCTTAAAATCACTCATCTTGAGCTTCTGAAACCTGTAAACTCGAGAGAAATGAGCCATCTGAGAGCAGGGTTTAGATTTACATATTCAAACCAGCTGAGCTTTGTACAAGAAAGAAAGTTGCATTTACATCCTCTCTGTCCATTCAGTTCTATCAAAGAAAAGATTTTATGTTTTATAAGGAGGCACGTTCGCTGAGCCTTGTCCACTAGGCCAACCTTAATCGCACTTAAGAGTTAAACCCACTCAAATTGACGGACAACTAAGAACAAACATGTTAACAAAAAGGATGTGGCCAGAATGAGAATGTTTAGAATAACTGTTAAAGCAACAGTATCATGCCAGTACTAATAAAATGATAGAGCTCTTCATGGAGAAATTATAAAACAGAACCAACTTCTTTTAATTAAGTTTAGAATATCACTTTCAAAAGACTTGTCACAACTCACAAGCGTCAGAAAAATCAACAAGACTAGAAATGAAAAAAGGTATTGGTTGTAATGGAATCATGCAGATGGAGCAGAAGCTTCACTGGACAGAATCCAACGCTCTCATTCTACTTCCAGAAACGCGTTGCTGCAAATGTCTACTTGATCTTCTTCTTGGGCCTAAGCTGCAATACCAAAAGCACAACAAATAATGTTAAAGATAGTGGCATCATCACCATGGAACAATTCAGTGGAACTCAGTTTCAAATACAACCTTGAAAATGAAAAACGAAACACATAACTACAACATATCTAGATTGGCACATAAAGAATATGTTATTTTGGGGTGTAGTTAGGACCGACTTTTATTTCTAAAAATATTTTATCTTTTTTGTTTTTTTTTAAATAGAGTACAATTTTTTCTCTATAAATAAAGTCATTGTTTTCTTTATTTGGACACCAGATTTATTTTCAACCAATTTTTCAAGTTTTATTTCTATTTTCTTCAAATGAATATTGTGAAATAAAGTAGGTGACTTAACCATTGAAAGAGTTTTTTAGTTTTGAGTATCAAATAGGTAGCTTTGAGATTTTTTTAATCAATTTTTTAATGGGTTGATTAGCTTATGATTTTGATCCCCCATTGTATTGTAAATGCTCCAAGTAAACTACACAGATGTAACATTTTTTGCTTATATATACTATGTCAGTACATGTGTGATGCACAATTTTAATAATATTTTTTATTACAAAAGCTGTTTATAATAAAAGAATTTTCTTAAGTCGTTGTAAGTAATTTAAAATATTTTAATTAGTATACTTTGAACAAAACTAAAAATAAGGTAAATATTTAAATTGATATATGTATGGGTAATTGAATTATGTGACTAAAATTTTTTAATGCTAGGATTATTTCAAAATAAACACATATCGTTAGGACTTTTTGTATAGATTTGTTTAGATGTTATTAACGTTAGAATTATCTCTAAAAATATTATAATTTTTATGTACAATAATATTTTGAATTTTCCATCATATAAGCACAACTCTTAGTCTCTCACATATCGACAATAGAAATAGTTATCCTCCTTCAGAAGTTAGTTATTTTGATTAATTTAAACACGTTAAAACATTAATAAGTGATCATGCTATCTCATTAACGTTTTCACGTACAAGACATTGCAAAAGTACAAAGAAACTTGTTGCAAATCATTTTAACTCATTGATTCATTAGATATATCAAAAGTATAGCATCTATGAAATACTTAATACAATACTTTTAGAAAGAAAAAAAGATCCAAATTGCCCTTTACCATAAATGGGCTAGGGGACTACCCAGTAACCAATCGGTGTGGGCTAGGTATAGGGGAGGGAAAAGAAACAAAGTGTGCTTGGCATGGGGGAGGGACTGGGCTAGGGGCAGTCGGTGTGGGCTGGGCTGGGAGAAGGACTGGACTGGACTGGGTAGTGGCCAGGGCGGAGGCTTGGCAGCCGGTGGTGGTAGGGCAGAGGCTGGGCGGTAGTGGTGGTGTTCAAATTTTTATTTTTATTTTGTTAAGGGTAATATAATATTTTTACAACCAAAAGTGTTGTATTAAGTATTTCACGAGTGTTGTATTAAGCATCCTCTATTTAAAATTGACACTTACAAAGAATTATTGTAGATAAATTATTAAAAGAGAATTATCACTCAATAATTATTTAGATACTAGGAAACATGTCCAATTCTTATCCTAAAGACATATACTCCCTCCTGCTCCTAAATTATCGTCTTAGTTGATCCGACGTACGGATTAAGAAAAAACAATTGACTTGATTATTTATATTGGTTTAATGTATAGTTTTCTTTAAAGTCCATGTGTATGTGGCCCGTAATTAAAGTAGATTGAAAAAAATAAGGGTAAAGTGGTAAAAGTGGTGTTCTAAAAAGTTAAATTTCAAACTGGACAATTATTTTAGAATGGACGAAAAAAGAAAGGATGACGATAATTTAGGAAAATAATGAGTACTAAATGATAGTAGGTGAATGTGCGAATGGATTGTAAGTTATCCTAAGTCAGGAACAACAATAACTATATTTGAAACTGACACGAAGCTCAAGCCCACACAAAACAATGGGTCAACTAGGCTAGCCCATGGACGAAACAATTTTACCTATTTTTCTGGTAAACGGCAAAGCCCACGGGGCCAATCATTGAAGTCGGGCTGCCTGAAATTTCACCAGCCTACAAAACCTAAAGGCTAGCCCGAATAATGTAGGCTAGGCCAGCCGATTGGACCGGGCCTAATTACTATAAAGTCCAAGCTCTACATCTTTACCTTATTTAACTTTTATTTTTATTTTTAGAAAAAATTGTTGGTCGGTACTTTTTCTTAAGTTTTTAACCGCTACAGTCCATCTTTTTTTCAACCGATAAAGGCTCTTTCGAAATATTGTTCCTAAAATGCCCAAATCGTCTCCTTTCACAACTCTGACCAATAATTCTTTCACTACACCTACGTTTCCTAAATTGTTCGAAAATCACAATTGTTGTGACAACGAAACGTGGATTGACTTAGAATGAACCTCGGTTGGGTTGGACGATTTTTTATAAGGGAGGAAGGTAGAGGAGGAAGAAGAAGGCTTACGAGTTACGACGAGGAGGTAGAAGAAGCCGTAAGAGATACAGTCGAAACTAGTTTCTATCACGATGCATTGAATTTTAATCATGATGCATCGATTTGAATTTGCGATGCATCAAATTGGAGTCCTGGTGCATCGTTATGAAATGGGACATTTTGATGCATGATTGTATGCATCGCAATTCATGATTTGTGCAACGCAATTCATGATTTGTGCATCGCAATGTACATAAGCACTCATCAAAATCATGCATCACAATCAAATTTTGTGCTTTGCGATGCCCAAATTGGTACAATGCGATGCAGTGAGTAAATGATCTAGAGTGTGCCTTCGGTTTATTATAGGTATCATAGTCTTTTCGTCCCACAAAAGCATCTTTTTCCTGTTATAAAAAAGTGTGGTACTGTAACGGTTACAAACTTAACAAAGTGGACCGACCCGAATTTTATCCATATTGTTTATTTGGAATAATAGCAGGCCAGACTTTTTTTGAAAATTATAACCGCTCTAGTGCTCTCTTTTTTTTCCCTAACCGCATACGTTCATTTTCATTAATTTCTTCCAAAAATGTCCATCCTCCCTCCCGTCCTTCCTTTCTCCAAAACTCCATAGTCATTCCCCATAAACTTGATTTGCTGCCTACATGAATGAGAAGGAAAACAAATAAAAAAGAATATGCGTGTGATTACGTTGAAGTCGTGCTGCTAGATTCCAAGTTGAATTGGGATGAATTTATGTTTAATTTCTGGAATGTGAGGCTATCATAAAAAGCATTGGCTAAAATAGGATCGACCATACCAGCTTTCCAATGGAGGAAAGAGACCTTGCTTTCAGAAAGAAAAAAATCTTGCTATTGAAAGAGTGCACAAAAACATCCAATTCAATTCCTTACGAATTGAACTGGATTTCTTCCTTTTCCTTTTTATTTTCTAGCTTGGGCATGCATCAAACAATTGTTTTGACTTTGATTTTTGTATGAATATTTGGCCAATAATTGTTTCCTTTGGCCGGATGAAAAAGAAACTGGGTGGACTTCGAAAGGAGAGACGAAAATGAAACGTGATAAAAGAAAGGTCGATTTGTGTGATGCCTAATTTTTACATTGCGATGCCCAAATTTAGATATATTTTAATTGTGCATTGAGATGCCCAATTATTTATTGCGATGCCCAAATTTAGACGAGTATTTTTGTATTACGAGGCCCAAATTTGAACAGATTTCAATTGTCTATTGTAATTCCCAATTTTTGAATTGCGAGCAATGCCCAAGCTTTGGATTACGAAGCCTAAATTTGGGCAGATTTAATTTTTGCATTGCGATTCCCTATTTTTTAATTGTGATGTCCATTATGATGCCCAATTTTTGAATTGCGATTCTCAAATTTAGGCAAGGGCTTTGTTTGTACGCCATTTCTTCATTAAGTGTATCTTCATCATTTTATCCCAAAAGTGTACTTTAACGATTTAAAATAAATATAGAGGACTTTTCCGGTTAACATTTCATGAGAGGCGACCGACCTGAATTTTGCCCTTTTTTAGTTTGGTTTACAGTGGGCCTAGCCCAACCCAAATCAAAAATAAACACTAAGAGCATGTACAATGGTTTTACCAAATCAAACCAAAAATCTAATACAATCCATTAAAAACTAATAAAATAATGGCAAAACCCCTCATTTGGCCACCCAATTTTTCAAAAACTTACAAGGCGGCCACCGAAAGTTTAAAACTTGCAATGAGGCCAATATACATTAGTTAGGTTGCAAACGAGCTCATTTTTTGGATGAACGTTAGATTAATTCGTTAAATTATGTAAAATATATATTTTGCCCCTAACTATCACTCATTCTCTCTCTTCCCGTTCAAACTTCCTCCATCTTCCAGACATCTCCCTAAATCCGCCCAGCAGGCATCCTCCATTGCCGGCGAACACTACCATCTCCCATCCACCGCTCACAATCGCCATCTCTTCCTTCTTTCTCTTTCTCTCTCTCTCTCTCTCTCCAGCTTTGATTTCATCTCCGTTGCCATCGTTATCATCCACCAACTCCATATCGCTGAATCCGACCAAATCGCCCGACATCTCCATCTCTATCCCTTTCCACAGCACAACACCGGAATTCTAGTCCAATCAGTTTCCTCCTATCAATTTTAT
Organism: Codonopsis lanceolata; assembly: GCA_013146195.2. Taxonomy (NCBI): domain Eukaryota; kingdom Viridiplantae; phylum Streptophyta; class Magnoliopsida; order Asterales; family Campanulaceae; genus Codonopsis; species Codonopsis lanceolata. The sequence goes on from CM028381.1 coordinate 85,736,936, forward strand.
CTCCTCCAATTTGCATTATTTTCCATCTCCACCCACAATTGTTCCAGCCTTCAGATCCGACCGATCTATCTCTCTATCACCCATAGATCTGGCCAAACCCCTCTTCTTCCCTCCATCATCGGCGAAGTGAGCCCCGATTTTCTTTCTCATCCCCGATTTCTCTTCTCAATTTCCAACAACAGCAGATCTGGTCCATTTGCGCTTCTAACAAAGCCCCGACTTCTTTCTCCATCTCTACTGGCTTGGCTACCTCCGGCACCAACCCCCACTCTCCTTTGCTATCTCCAGCTTAGCAGAGCCGGCAAAGCTTCGCCCCTGCTCCATCTCTACTAACGAGGATAAGTCGTCGGCCCCTACTCCAACGCCGCCTGCCATGAAGAAGGCCGATAGCAATAAAGAAGGAGATGGTGAAGTCGGAACGAACTGGGGAGAGAGACTGAGAGGGGTTTGCTTTGTCGAAGATGGCGCAGGAGCTCAAAATTGTAGGAGGCCGGTGATGGGGTTGTTGTACTAAATCTGGGGAAGACAAAAACGGAGGCTGGAGGACTGCTTTAGGCCGGACTCAAAGCTGGATCCGGTGAGGAGAAAGCTGAGGTTGGAAAAAATCGAAGAGCTCCTGGTTTCTAAAAATCTCTATTATTGATATATAACCATTTTTTTTATTTCCACCCTTTTGTTTCTAATTTTACATAAAGGTTTAGTAGTTATAAGGGCAAAATAGGTAATGACATAATTTAACGGTCAAATTTAACGACCGTCCGAAAAATGGGCTCGCTTGCATCCTAACTAATGTATAGTGGTCTCATTGCAAGTTTTAAACTTTCAGTTGCCGTCTTGCAAGTTTTTGAAAAAGTTGGGTGGCCAAATGAAGGATTTTGCCTAAAATAATTTATTACATACTCATTTGATTCAAAATCAAAAAAACCTTCCAAATGGTGGCACAAAATCTAACACATTTACATACCCCCACCATCTTTAACTCTATTAATAATGACTAGAAACTTGAAAAAATCATAGAAATTTTTTTCTGATATCTAAATGAAACAAACCAAGTCTTTATTTATTGGTAAAAATATGTATTTTAATTCAGGACAAAGAAAATTAAAAAAAATATTTTTTTTGACTAAAAATTGGTCAAGAAATGCAATGGAGAAAAATAAAATGCTATCCACTCAAATGACGACACTTGAAAAGGGGGTCTACGATTTGGAGACTTTGAGGTTCATGGGATGATTTTTTTTTTTTTTTTTGTTAAAATCATTGGTTAATTTGTGGATGAATTTTTTAAATTCTTCATTAGATGGAATGATTTGGATTAGATTTGGGAAAGAATCCCCATTGTCCTTGCTCTTAGGGGTTGAGTTAGGCTTTCTTATGATTGGTCTAGGCATATAATTAGGTTGGTTAAGTCGAGTTGGGATGGATAATTGATCGAAACTCATCGGAGCCTAAATTAGCCGAAACTCATTGAGGAATTTAGGGACTTATCGATTAATTCAAAGACTCGATTTATTTTTCTTTGTGTGTCTTGGTTTTTGAATTAGCCGAAGATTATTAATTTAATCAGATCATTCCACTTGAATAGTCATCCATTCTTTTGTAGTTCTGTGAAATAAAATTACAAGTTTACAACCATCATATAACTGAAAAAGTCATCATATCGTATGATGGCAATATGTTAATGATTGACCTCTACAAAATCATGACGTGATTCTTTATTTCTGCTCAGGTTAGTATGTTATATAAGGACAATGTGATTTTTTTGCGGTGTACATTTGAATCGCGTTTAGACAATTCCCTTTTTTGATCAGGGACTCCATTCATAACCAACAAGTATTAGAGCATTCACAATGGTTACACCCTAAAATACTCTTTATATAACCCCCTAAACCTTTTTAGAAGCCCTTTAAAAAAATTTCAACTCCAATGAGCACCCTCTATATAACCCTTTGAATTTGTGACATCTTAATTAACAAACCTAATTACCAATATATTTCTATTTTTTATTTTCCTACCGCAATTGAAATAAAATATTTATACTTTTAAATTTTATATTTTATGAAAAATATATTATATGTTTTGATTATATCAATTATTTTTATTTAAAGAAAGTCTTGTCACACTTTTTAATATTATCAATATACCCATAATTTTAAGTTATAAATAACAAAAAAAGGGAAATGATAGTGCAAAAAATACACTAAATTAATTGAAAAAGAAAATAGAAAAAATGGAAAGCATACCATCGTCAAAGTGATGATATGAGTTGGGTTGTTAATACATAGGCTCTCCACTTTAGCACATCAAAATTTTGGCCAAAAACTGGATGTTCTGATCAAGCCAAAAAAAATTCAGTTTTTGCCGTCTTCTTTAAATTTTGGAACAAATTTTTTGAAAAGGAACGAATACTAGGAAGAAGACCAATGGAGAAGGAGATAGGTAGAGGAGAGAGAAGAAATAGATGAATGGAGGCCGGCTAATACTCACCCAATAAGTTGGGGGAGATTTAGTTTTTTTTAGGGATAGGGTGATTGATAGGGTGTCCATTGTGGGGATTAAGTGTGGTAAAAAACCCTAAAAAATGTTTTAGGGTGTTAATAAAAGGAACCACTGTGGATGCTCTTAACACCCCCACTCGTAATGATTAAATCTTTTATATTCAAACCCCACTAATTGGTAAAAAGTTAATTGTGAGATTTATTTTTACCAAACATAAATTACAGTATGAATTACGGTTTATTCGCTCTCCCATCTTTCTTCTCCTTTTTTTTCTTCCTCTCTTGGTTCTCTTTCTATCTCTTCAATTCTACCTCTGCCTTTTTTGTGTCGGCCTCTATCTATATATTATATTTCTTCGTGTCTTGATTCTCGCCATCCCCAGTTCTCCATCATCGGTTTATTTCTCTCATGTGTGTCTTCGTTCTTGCCATCCAACGTTTCCTCTTCATTGGAATTTGTAAGTTCTTCATCGTTCTCCATCATCAGATAATTTGTGTCTTGGTAATAGCTTAAGATTATTAATTTGAAGAATTGAAGGACGCCCATATGCCGGTTATAAGAAAAAAAAGGAGCTTGTTGCATAAAAGAATAAAAGAGACTGGCCACCTTCTCTCTTAATCTGATGTCTATTACATGCATGCTTCGGCCAACCGGGACCACTATGCTCGCATATAAATCTATTACTGCATCACTCTTTTTTTCTTCTGCTTCTGCTGAGCTTGGAAATATGCGGCATTCGGATTCTCAACCAGATGGCATGACCAATTCTTTTTAATTCAAAAAACTGTAGATTGATTCTGTACACAATTGCTTCTAAGAATTTGTTTGATTGGGAATGCAAAATGGTTATTGACTGTATTTTAAGATTAATTTTTTTATAGATTGTCCATTTGTCAGTGTAAAATGTTTCATTAGTTTATTAAATTTAGTTGATATATTTTTCAGATATCATAATAACTGATAGTTTGTGTATTTTTCAGATATTAGAAAAGTGTATTAATGTATTTCAAATTTATTTTCGTTTTCATTCGATATTCGAATGGATCGAAATAAAAACCCAATAAACATGATTGTTTTGTTTCTTCAATAGAAATAAACTATGTACTGCAGCTTAATTTTTTGTTCATTTTCGTTCGATATTCGAATAGCTCATTTTCGTTTTCTCCATTTTTTAAAATATTTTATTAGCCACGATATTTTCGTTCGATATTCGAATGGATCAAAATAAAAACCCCAAAACTCGATTGTTCTGTTTCTTTAATATAAATAAACTATGGATTGTAGCTCAATTTTTTGAAATTCATATTTTGTTATTTAAATTAATCTCCATTTTAAAAATATTTTATTAACCACAATTTTGTTATTTTTACTAAACATAACTACTATGTATTGTAGCTTAATTTTTTGAAACACATATTTTGTTATTTAAATTAATCTCCTTATTTAAAAATATTTTATTAACCACAATTTTGTTATGTTTACCAAACATAATTACCACGTTTGAATTGGTAAAAATTAATTATAAGCCAGGATTTATTTTTATCAAATATAATTATTAATTTTTTAAAATTAAAATATTATTATAATTACTTATCATGCATGTATGTCACCATAAAGTCACAAATTTTGCAGTCATTAAAATGTTTTTTTTTATTTTGCAGTGTACATTGATTCGACTCTTACAAAATTCATTTTATTCGAATACTGACACTGTCTCATACTGACGTTGTGCCATAGGCACATGTACAAAATCTTGTCTTTATTATAAAACATATAGCATTATACGTGTGCAATTGACTACGGCTAATTACAGACTGAGATTTACCTATTTACCGATATCATACGGTCCAAATCACATTTCACCTTCTCATGTATGAACGACGGTTTTGCCTTGCGGTTTTTCTCTCTCCTCACTTCTCACAACATTGGCTTTGAATACCCTTACGTTGCCCCACCATCCCAACTCCCCCCTCTCTCCTCACTGTCGGTCTAAAATTTTAAATTTTTTTCTTTGATCCCAATAAATTTTCAGCGACTAGAATAATTTTTATAAAGAGCAAAGACGAGGTGATTTCAGTTCTCCATGTTTGATTTTGGCCAGAAGTGGGTGTTGGAATTTTGAATTTTATTTTAATTGATCATGTCATTGATGGTGGTGCTTGCTTTTTAATTCATCTTATTCTTTCTTATATTTGTAGTATCTCTATGGTATCTTCCTCCTGCTCCTACTTTGTGTGTTTGTTTACTGACATAGGAGTACTAATCTAATTGGTTGATTATAGAAATTAAGATTCGTACCTAAGACCTCACTTATGACAAAATCAGCTACTTTGTTAGTTATGTATTACTTATATAAGTAATTAACTAGAGACTCGAGCGCTTCAAATACCCTTCGGCTGTCGACGCTGCTATGGAATCGTTGGACATGTATCATGCCTCTAAGAACCCCTCTCCAGTCTCAATTGTGTACTATCTCTCTCATATTTTTTTTTCTTGGGGGTAAAGGAGGAGAGATAAATTTGTGTTCTGTGTGAATTTTAAGGGAATTTTAATAATTAGGACTTCTTTGAATTTTAATAATAGTTCTGATCTTCTTCTTTTTTCACTCCCCACTAAAGATTATATACAAATAGAAACATGAGTGTTAGTCAATTTCTTGGTATATAATCTTTGCTCGTATATAAACACCAAACATGTATTTGCTTAAACAAACACTATAGCTAAATCATCTCAACGATAACAAATGTAACGTTTACAAGTATTAAACGTTAAACAATATAAAAGTAGTTCACTGGTCCTACCACAAACACTCATTACAGAAGACAAATCTATAAATACTAGACTCTCTTATGACAATTTCAAACAGACAATTGAATCTATATTATTCATAAAACATAGTTACCACACATTACCTTAGAATCGTAATTGTGTCTATAGCTACTGGACATCAAGATCAACACATGAGTATTCCTCTAGTCGCGCCACCCAAACCAAGAGACAACTGTTGAGTCCACAAATTCTGGACATCATGCTCAATCACCAAGATAGGTAAATAGTACATATTACATCATAAAATATTACACGACTACTAGTGAATATTTGAACACTATGTCTTATAACATAGAATGATGTCACTAGCTATCTGTGAGTATTAAACATTAGATAGCCCAAGAGTAGATCAATGACTACTACATACAATACACCAACTTAATGTTAATGACAATCTATATCATCCATAAACTTTATATTTTGGTTAATAATCATCATTTACCCAAATGGTGTACATATAATGACCTCGATCCCGCTACTTCACTGTCATACAATACTTACAAACACCTTAACTCTTTATATACCAAGATATGATAAGGGATGAGAAGCAATTAAAAGTAGGCAAAATACAATTTCCCCCCTAAATTTGCCACCAAATCCCAGTTTGTCACACATAATAAGGTTTGTGTCACTTTAGTATTCAAGGTTGTCATTTGACCCAGTTTCGCACCTCCTGTTAATTGTCGTTTCTAAATTGACGTTAACTTGCACGTGGTCTTCCATGTGCGGGTTATTTTGGTCTTTTTCTAACCCATCCCAGTTCACCCCCCCCCCCACACCTCCCTTTCTCTCATCTCTTTTCCACATCGCTCTCCCATCAAATCATAACCCTGATACCCATCGCCTCTACCCGCAAATCGTAGAACCCGTATGAACCGATTGAAAGTAGATGAATACAAAAGCCCTCCTCGCCCACGCACCGTAGAATTCAAATATCACTCGATTTTCGATCTCTCGAAGGTTGAAGAAATTCAATGGATACGCTGAAGCTCTACGATGTAAGTGCTCAATCTATGCATGTTTCCCCATCGTCAAAACATCATATCCATAACTCATCAAAATCCTTAGCTTTCTTCAAACAGTTTTCAGCCCAATCCATAACTTCTTATTATCAAAACTCATCTCAAACCCGAGATTCGTTTCAGCATAACCAACATGAAGCTCCCCCTCCCAACGATCAAAACTCACTACTAAATAAAAACCTATATTCAAATTTTTAGCTTTCTCCATAAGCTCTTCCTTATAATTATCAAAACCAGTTATCAAATTCATAAACCCTTGGTTCTGGTGAGCAGATAAACGAGAATTTTAATCATGAAAATGGGCAGGGGATCGCAGGAGAGGATATTTGATTGAAAACCTTGATTTAGAAGCTTTTGCTATCGAAAATGGTTTGGCAGACACTCAGAGTGGGGCGGATAAGGATTACTTTGAAGGGAGGAGGAGACTACTAACAAACGAAGGCGTAGGAGTCAGTGGGATCCCCCACCGAACGACGAATGTGCAGGAAGCGTTGGGAGTGGTACCAGGAAGAGGAAAAGAAAGTCATGATGGGAGGATTGAGAAAAAGCCGGGGATTTAGTTGCCTGATTTTATGAAAGATTTTACTGCTGGCATTGAATTGGACCCCAAAATTCAATCGAAATCGAAATCAAAATCGTTCATCTGGGTAGAGAGAAGATGAAGAAGAGAAAGGGAGGTGGGTGGGGGTGAACTAAGATAGGTTGGAAAAAGACCAAAATAAACCATATGTGGTAAACTATGTGTAAGTTAACGTCAATTTAGAAACGATAATGAACGAGAGGTGAAAAAGTAAGATAAATGACAACTTTAAATTTTAAAGTAATACAAACCTTAGTATGAACGAGAAAATATGATTTGATGGTAATTGGTAACATTAAGGGAAAAATTGTATTTTGGCCTTAAAAGTAAGTTAGGAGACAATACAAGTCTGTACCTCATACAATTTATAAATATAATTTAATATTTCCTATCCTCGGTATGACATGGCCATGGCTTACTGGTTTGATTTTCTGAAAATGATAACCCAATCCCGTGAAGAATATTAGTACGACCATTGAAGTGTGAACCTGTCACAAAAATAGGTACAGTCAACGAAGATGGTGGGAAGAGAGAAGGCCGCATATAGAGAGAGTGAGGTGCACCACTCAGTGTCATTAGGTGCGTGCTCTCACGCCCTACATAGCGTGTGAACGGGGAAATACCGGTGGGTCCCCATATCGACCACTCACTGATTTTACTTGATTTTTTAAAAAATGACGGTTGACTTGGACGAGGAAAAAAAGTTTTAAAAAAATATCTTTTGGTTACCGTGTAATGTTGCACCAAAAATTTTCTTTTGGTTTTGATAAATTTTCTTTTGTTTTTTTAAAAGGTTTTAAATATTACAATTAAAATTATTTTATTTATATATAGTATTTAAAATTACAAAATGTTTATTAATTTATTGGAGTTAACATTTGCACCATTTGCTGACTTAGATAACTCATAATACTGGTTCAGATTTGACGTGGGTCGGGTTGAGCCGTTGAATTGGATCGGGTTGTATTTTTTCAGCGGCTGTTAATTGGTCACTTTTTGAAATCAGTTAATGCGAGTAAAAAAGTTAATGATAAAATACAAGTATTATAAAATATAATTAATGATAAATTATAAAATATATGATAATAGTAATGCGCATTATAGAGGCCCTCTTTTTAAAATATATAATAATGATAATATTAAATGAAATGATAGATTAGAAAAATAATAGAAAATTTGTACACAGAAAGTTTTTAAAAACATTAGTTGAGACATCCCAAAATAAAAAGGAGGAACATTTATCCGGGACGGAGGGAGTATAATAATTTATCTTGTTTAAGGGCATCAACGTCAATAAACCTATCAAAAGGTTTATCATTTCTTCTACATCATCAGCTTATAAATATTTTCTCTATAAACATATTTTCCACTAAACATAAATTTATAAAAACTTTAGGCAAAAATACTTAAAAGCCCCACCAAAAAATTCTCATATCTAAAAAGTCCCTAAAATAATTATTGTATCCAAAAAGTCCTAAAATCATAATTTTAATACCAAAAGGTCCAAAACTTAACATATCTACAAACGCTCTTATGTTAAAAGCTTTCATTTGGACGAAAATTTATTTTTCTTTTCAATTATGACAATGATGAGAAAAATTGTATTGATTATTATTATTATTATTATTGTTATTATTATTATTATTATTAGCAATAATATTATTATTATAATAGTAATATTATTATCTTTACTTCATTAACATTAGTATTAAATACGAAAATCTATTTACGAAATTCATTTCACAATGATCACAAATCAACTATTCGATATCTAAAATCTAAAATTAATCAATTTTAAAAGTTAACATTTACACTTTTATGAAATTGTGGTAGTAATATTAGTAGTCATAGTAGTGATAGTAATGATAATAATAATAATATTATTATTATTATTTATTAATAATAATAACGTTATTAATAACAATAATTATATTAATATCAATTTTTAAATATTATTGTTATTATTAATAGTAAGTTATTTGTTGGTGTTATTGTTTATTAATATTAATATTATTATATCTAAAATATTGAATTATTAAAATTATTAAAGTTAAAAATACGTTTCTTTTCAAATAAAATCTCATACTCTAACGATTTTAGAAGAATCGTTAAGTTTTCGACTTTTTAATATTAAGAGTTTTAACTTTGGGAATTTTTACATAAAAGAATATTTTTTGGGACTTTTTTGATATGAGATTTTTTTAATGGGAATTTTTGGTATTTTTCCCAAAACTTTATAGTATGAACCCACTACTAAATATTTTATTTTTTCTCAACATATATTTATTTTCAAAAATACATATATATTTTTAAATCATAAAAAATTTTAGAAAAAAATAATATGTCCAACAAATAATATATTTATTTTTGAATTTATCTTTCGAAAAAAAAATTTTTATACATAAATATTTATTAGTAATTCAAAATACCAGTGCAACAATATAAACTTTATTCATGTTGCAAATATATACAAAATTGAGATTACGAAGGATAAGAAAAAAAAGAAGAGAAATGTCAAGCATAATCAAACAAAAAACATTAAAGTAGATAATGTCACATAAGCTGTTGTCAACTGGTTGTAAATTTTACAACCGATACATGCCCCGTCATCTTTATAATGATGGCAAAATTCTTCGATCGATTTATAGCAATTATAAACCAAAAGCATGCTCCCATTAAAGCTACTCTTATCTTTTCGTCAAGCATTTAAACAAGATAAAATTTACAACTGATCCAATTTAGTTGGTGTAATTAAGTTTGAGTTGTTCATTAGTTACACGGATACAATTTATTTGTTTTTATTAAGGGAGGTGTTATTACTGCTACAAAAAGAAATTATCCATTACAGCATTTATTATAATATTAAACTAATTTATAATTTTGTAAAGGTATCCTTAACGAATTATTTATTAATATGATATTCTTCAATTTTGAGTAATTTTTTTTATACCACGACATAACAAATTAAAAGACAATTATTATTATTAATATTGTTGTACTTTCTAAAAAATAATTTAATCAATATGTTTTTTTCATGATATTTATTTATCTATAAAACCCATACAATCTAGATTATAATAATATTTTTTTAAATGTTACTCAATAACACAATAAGATATTGCGTACATCTTATAAATTTTTTATTCATTTCCAATAAAAATATCATTCATAACATAATTTTTTTAAAAGATAAGGGTTATTATTTACAACATAACATTATCTTATATAAATATAGTGAATAAATTATTCTAATAGAGAAAGTAAATTCTCCCAAAAATAAAATAAAAAGTAATTTTAAGTTGATTTTGATAGAAGAAAAGTAAAAGAAATTCGGAAAAGAAGAAATTGTATATAATGCAAGTAAGTGACTATTTAATGGTTATTTATGTCCAGAATAAACTAATTTGAAGGATCATTTGTAAGATACCATAATTTTGTTAATATCTATTTTGAGTAATATTAATACTCCATAAATATTTATATTTATAATACAATCATTTACATCAATATTTATAATACAGTCAATTACTCCCTCAGTTTTTAAATTATTGTCCTATTTGACCCGATACACCATTTAAGTAAAAATAATTGACTGTATTGTAAATATTGTTGAAATATGTGATTTACTTTAATGCCCTTGATCATATGGTCATAATTAAAGTAAGTAGAAAAAATAAGGATTAAGTGGTAAAAATGTTTTTTTTAAAAGAGAAAGTTGTGAAAGATAATTATTTTAAAACAAACCAAAAAGAAAACCGTAATTTAAAAATAGAGGGAATATTTTTTTAAACAGTGTACCATGTCAAAATGACGATTATTTAGGAATGAATGAAGTAAGAGCATCACCATTGTTTGAAAACTCAAATTCTTACCCCAATTCCTATTAAGAATCTACCAAAATCCCACCATTGTATGAATTCTTAGATGGTGACTAGGAGAGAGAGGGGAAAAAAATTCCCCAATAAGAACCTGTGCAAATGGAAGGCAACTGGGCAGTTGTCGGCCAATGTGTGGGGGGGGAGTGGGGGAGGGGGAAGGGAATTTTATTTTATTTTATTTGGGTTAGTGTTAAATTTAATATTTTTTGTATAAGAAGTTGTGTAAAAATAAGATACTGATAGGAAAATTTATTAAGTGTGTAAGAAGAAAAAAAAGAGGTGGGTAGTTGTAAGAAGTTGATAAATTTTTTTACATTGGAGATGCTCTAATGTTTTATAATTAGGCGGGTACAAGTGGATCGCAAATTTATTTACCTTACCAACTGAAGAAAGCCTGAGAAAACATCCTCTACCTTGTAAAATGTGAGTTTTAGGCTGTTAGCCCATATTGCCCTTCAAATATTCATGGCACCCAACATCAAACAATGTGAGCCCACTATTTTTTTTGGGCGATAAAATATGTATTATGAATAATAATGAGTTAGTTTATTATCTATGATTATATACACTCATTTTGCCATCTCTACATAAAATCATCTTATTTTTTTATTTTTTACTTGCATAACAAAAACACGTAATTAGTATATGTAAAATGTACAATATTATAAATATTATAAATTTTGTAAAATTTAATGGAAATCTAAAGGATTAATATTAAATATATTAAATTTTCAAATGAGACTATTCACAGAGGAATATGTTTTTGCTTTAATTGTCTTGTATGGGTCTGCTTGTTTTATAAAGTGTTGAATCCATCACAAATAAATAGTCGTTTTTTGAAAGAAATTTATCCTAAAATGAATACTCCCTCCGTCCCAAAATAAATAACATTTCAACAAATAAAAAAAATATCTCAAAATAAATGACGTTTTTTGGATTTTAAGACAAATTTATCCATATTTTACCAAAAATAACTTATATTAATTACTCTCTAGTTAAATGTAGTATTGAGAATGCTTTAATGCATTGAGAATTTGAAAAGTTTTTTTTTTAATTTAAAGAAGGGTAGATCAGTTTTTTTATTATAAATTTCTTTAATCTGCATGTAAATCTTTAAAGGTTCGTTTGTTGTGGCTGATGGCTTATGACTTATAGCTGATAGCTTAAGCTGGTGGTTGAATGACTTGTGACTGATTGTGTGATAGATTGTTTGTTACAGCTGTTGAAAAACTGCTTATGAGTTGTTATAATTATTTATTTAAAAAAACTTGAAAATTAGTATTCATATTTTTATGTATATTTCATAAAAGGATGAAATGAGGATAATCAAATATTTATTAATAAATAGTTGTCTTCATGTTTTTTTTAAAAAAGAAAACCAAAAAAGCTTAGAATTTTAGATTTTTGACTTTGGCTTTTCAATGCATAAATGATGTTGTACCTTACGTATTAGCTTTTGTCTTATAAACTGAAACAAACACTCTAAATATAACTTTTCAAAAGCCAAAAATCAAAAATCACTTCAAATAAGTTGCAACAAACAAACACTAAAAGCCATTTGTTTTGGAATCGAGGGAGTATTGGTTTTGTATCAAAGTAAATTTACATTAGTCAACTATCATGTCTCGGTGTCCATTAGCATTGCTATAAAGCAGAAATGAAGAGTAATTATGTATGTGAATGAGTAGGTCTCATATAAAATCGTCTTATAGATTTTAATTTGTAAGATGAAATTTTATTTTATCACATCTTAACCTACCAAGTGCCAACACATAGGGGTTGGGTCAAGAGAATTCGTTTTATAGAAAATACATGTAAAACTATATTTCCTAAGTTTTCGTTTTATGTGTACCAACTGCTAAAATTGCAAAATTGAAAAATATTTTGAAATCTTTATTGTATTACTCCCTTCGTTCCGGAAAAATAGTCTGCATTTGAAAATTAATTTTTTTAAGAAAATAATATTTTTAGTAGTCCCTTAATAATAAAATGACACTTTTATGTATTTATTTTTTTAAAGTGAACTCTTTAAGTGAAACATGTAAAAATTAAATAGTGGACTCTTTGTCCGAAAATGATTGAGTATTTATGAATAACCACCTTCTTTTTTACAATTATAAAGTGAAATGTAGTGATTTCCAATAATGATTTGGGAAATTTCATAGAAATAGAGGCAAATATTATGCTCCTAGTTTATTCAAAGGAGCAAGGACACGAGAGATTGAATTGTAGGTGTGGGGTGTCTGCCATAAATAACGAAAGTCTTTGAATGCGTTCATAAAATACGTATGGAAATCACGTGACAACTGGTAAGATTTCAGTCTGAGTAATAAATCGACCCCCCCCCCTCCCCACACAAGAGTACTCACCTCTGCACTTAGAAGACACTTATGGTAGAGATGCTCTTTTATTATAGTTGTACTTGTACTGTACTACATCTTTTTTTTGCTTCATAATATAGTACTATTTCCTAAATCAATCAAGAAATTGAAATTCCAATATGTCAAAAAAAATTATTGCATGAATGGGATTTTTTTTAAATCGATGATATGAATTATCAGAAATGAATTAGTTGTGATGTGTGTTACTAGGGCCGGTGAATGGGTGAGTTAGGTCGAATATGAATTGGGTCGAAACGAGTAACGAATTGAAATAAATCGTAACCAGTTATAACCTAAAATAAAACGGATCGGAATGGGTCGGGTCGAAATGGTCAAAACGAGCCAACTCATTTTGACCCATAATTTTTCATCAAAAAACTTACATTTATATAGTTAAAAAATAACGGGTCAAAATGGGTAACGGAATCGACTCGCTTTAACCCGACTCGAATCGACCAGTTAATTTTTTTTGGTTGAAAAATTAACGGGTCGGGTAATTTTCAAGTCTCGTTGGGTGAATTAGCGGGTTTTGAGTTTTAAGCCTAGAGGCCACATTCTTTTTTCATTGGTAGAGCTGTCAAACGGGCCGGCCCAAGCCCGACGGGCCTCGCTTAACGGCAGACCATGCCGAAATAATGTCGGGTCTCGTAGAACTCAAGCCCAGCCCATGCGCATTTCGGGCATATGTGCAAAAAAAAATAACTATTTTTTAATTAAAAAAACTCACAAATTACCTAATAAATGTTATTTAACACATCAAAAGTTCAAAACACACATACTTACTAGTCTAACTTACACAATTACAAAGCAAAAGTGCAACTAAAACAAATGTAGTAACTTCAACAATTGAACGAAACAGAAACTAGAAAAACTATAATGTTACAGACCAAAGAAAAAATGCACGTGCTACTTGAAGGGTATTTTTTTCAAAAAAAATTATAACCAAATTGAAATTCATCGTACTGTCCTCAATTTTTTAATATGTGTTTTCTAAGGATAGACAAAGTTTTTTGGATTCTAGTTTGCAAAATCATACTAACTAGCAAATGTTAATATTGTGGATTTTTATTAGCTAATCTATAATACAATGCAGCTCAGTTTATACGTGTGTAATTGACTTGGGATAAAAAGTGACTATGATTAAATTTTTTACTTTAATCTTACGGTTGTAATTCTCTCATACCCTCACATGTGTAAAGGATGGTTGGTAACTGTCTTTTACCTAACTCAATTTACCAACGTAACTAAATTTAACTCTCGCTCTCTCTCACTCAATTATTTTTAACTTCCGTCTAACTCAATCTTTTACTGTAATTTACGGTCTTATTTTGTGTTTATATATTTTTTATTTTTAATTGTTATCGTAAAAGTAACACATTTGATAGTGACATACGTTAGTCCTAAAAGTAACACATTCAAAATCTAAAAGTGACACTCTTATTGATACAAATTATATGATTATAAAAATGAGTTGTTTTACCAAAAGTGACATACCTAATGCCTAAAAGTGACACAATTAATACCTAAAAGTAACACTCTGATTGATCCAAAAGTGACAACAATGCCAAACACTCTGATTTAAAGTAATTAAGTAAAACTTAATCAGGCCTAAGGCAACAATTATTCAAAAGTGATACACGACAAGCCTAAAAGTAACACTCTGATTGATCGTAAATGTAAAAAATGTCAAAATGACACATCTCTGATAATAAAACTCGTAAACAATGCAAAAATGACACATATCTGATAATAAAACTAAAAAACAGCCTTAGGAGATTTCAAACCTATGACCACGCGCACTGATTGCTAAACCTTATGAGATGCGCTATGAATCATCTCAACGGATTTGTTTTTATAACTTTTTATAATGTATTATTAATTTATTATGACCCGTGAATTTTTAAATGGGGCTTCGTCTTACGAACAAGGATCTGTAAGACCGTCTTATAGGAAACTACCCCTTTAATTAGTTATGTCCTAAATTAAAAAAAAAATATTTGAAATTGATAATATCACATTAATGGATAACAATTTAAGAGTACGTTTATCACATTATAAATTAGTTGAATAATATAACAGAAATAACAACTTCATTATAAAATCAAATAAATTGTATTCCTGTAACCGAACTTAATAACACCAACTAAATTGGATCAATTATAAATTTCATCTTGTTTAAATGCCCGAGGAAAAGATAAACAAGATTAACTATTGTAATTAATTAAATCCGTTTTTAACTTTTTTACTCGCATTAACTGATTTTGGAAAGTGATCAGTTAACGCCAACGGTAAAAATACAAATCAATCCTTTTTTTTTTTTTTTTTAACCAGGTTGAATTCTGGGGTAGTAGTTCCGGTCCCTCATTGCTACTACCAGGAAAATCGCGAGATGTGCGAAATAATCGAGGGGTTTGAAACGATTTGCGATAACACATACAAGGTCCAACCTCGGAAGAAAGCAAAGTGCTTCCACCAAGTATCGAACCCACGCTGCATGCCTCCAGCATCTTATGTCCCCCTCCTTTTACCACTCGGCTATGCCTCGAGGGACAAATACAAATCAATCCGACCTGACCCAATCCACGTGAAATCTGAACCTGTACCATGAAAATATGAAATATCAAATCAATCTCCGTTTTTATGTGTACTTTATCGAATCAAGTGCTTTTCTACCCTACACAAGATTCTGATTTAAATAGACCCCACTAATGACCAGTCATTTTTTTCAGGCTTCGATAACCGTGCGTACGTTTCTATTATTCTTCAAGACGGGGTTGGGTTGTAATTTTCAGAAATTCAAGTATTCTAACTATTTAAAAAGCTAATTCATCCGAAAAAAAAGAGAAAAAATTAAATATGTGTCTTATCTCTCCTCTGCTGCAGCGCCATGATGGCTCTCTATTCCTCCCTAGAGAGACAGAGATGTAAATAACTCTGAGGGGGTAAGGGAAGGGGGTGAAATTTGTACATATTGTATATGTGGTTCAAGTTCTTTATCGATTTTTGTGAAAGTTCCAACCCAGTGAAGAGTAAAGACGCTGTCATTTCATCCGGTCCATTCAAATTGAGAGCTGAGTCTTCATTTGATTTAAGGGTAACTTAAAAAAAAAACCCCTTGTACTATGTACAGACATTTTATTCGAGTGAGTTAGTTCACTCGACTCAATTGAGTAAACGGAGATAACATAGAATAAATAAGCAAAACACATTAAAACCCTCCATATTCATCACGCAAACCCTAAACAACACGCACAACGACCGTCCACTACCCCCACCATCTCTCTCCCTCTCTCTCACAAAATTTCGACCATTCATCGTCAAAGCACTAGCATAGGGGTGCATCACTAATTCACCAACCATCGCTGTCATTGAAATCATTGAGACCACCGGTGAGCGTCGTTACCCCCATTTCACAGTCATGGCAGATAATGAAGCACACAATGCATCAATTGCAGCCAAGTAGGTGAACATCATCCCTCATTGCCGTCGGTGTACCAGATCTCGTTTTGATAGTAATGATTCTTACATATTCGCCGGCGATTGTGGTGTATATTTTTCTTGGTCTCAATTTTAGAGATTTCTGATTTTTGGTGAGTGCATTGGTGATTATTTGAATGAATTCAAATGAAACTCCCCTTGGCTGCAAAAGAATAAGCAGAAAAGCAAACAATCTCGTGACCTACCGAGCGCTGTATCCGGAAGCCAACGCCTCACGAAGTACATGATCTAAGGCAGGAACGGATTCAAAGTTGGTGGTACCAAAAGAAGAGTACCAGAAGAAGTTTACTTGCTCTTTTCCTTCTTGTCTGAAACCTAGCTCTTTTCCTTATTGTCTGAAACCTAGATATAGCTATGAATTGTTTCCTGCCTTAGAACACCAACCCAACAAAATATATATTTACTCATCTTGATTCCTAGGCAAAAAAACCAAAAAAAACTAGACTAACAAAAAAAATATCTAAGCAAAGGGGCCATGGCTAGGGGGCTAGGGGAGTAGAGTCAACAAAATTCACAAAAAAAAAAAAAAAGGGTCGAACACCATCCTCTTTGCAATCCCATCAACAGAACAATCTATTGAAGTGTCTTCACTTCATCAGCAAGACACTTCAAATCATCTTTGACAGTGCGAATAAAATCCTTTGACAGTGCGAATAAAATCATCAGAGGAAATATGGGAATCCAATCCATCTCTAGAGACTCGGTAAAGATCTTCGTAAAAAGTCTTCGGCCCCTTCGATTTCAAGGCATCGTACCCGACTGTTCCAAGAAGTACACAACCGGCAAAGTCGGAGTATCTGACGACCTTACCGATAACTAAGTCGGTAAGTTCGATCCATGTCATCCATTTACTACGTGGAGCAGGATTAGGAGAGGTGCATTTCATCCAGTTGTCGGTAAGGTCGTCAGATACTCCGGCTTTGCCGGTTGTGTACTTCTTGGAGCAGTCGGGTGCGATGCCTTGAAATCGAAGGGGCCGAAGACTTTTTACGATGATCTTTACCGAGTCTCTAGGGATGGGTTGGATTCTCATATTTTCTCTGATGATTTTATTCGCACTGTCAAAGGATTTTATTCGCACTGTCAAAGATGATTTGAAATGTCTTGTTGATGAAGTGAAGACACTTCAACAGATTGTTCTGTTGATGGGATTGCAAGCCGGAGAGGATGGTGTTCGACCCTTTTTTTTTTTTTTGTGAATTTTGTTGACTCTCCCCAGCCATGACCCTTTTGCTTAGATATTTTTTTTGTTAGTCTAGTTCTTTTGCCTAGGAATCAAGATGAGTAAATATATATTTTGTTGGGTTGGTGTTCCCATTTGGAACTATCTTCTAAGATAGTTTGGAACTTTATTCTAATGTAGTTTGGAACTATTTGGATCTATCTACTTTAATGAAGCTTATTTTAGATATTTTAATGTTTCATCTCCTCCCTTATTATGTGGTTTTAATTTCAGATATTTTAATGGTTTCCTCGCCTCCCTTCTTTTAGGTATCTCTCCTTTGCCCTTTGTTTGAGCCCTTTTTTATTTGACCAGATTTTACTCCTTCGATTACAGTACATCAATCTGGGTTTGGATTTGTTGTTTTTTAATTATTCCTCGGCATTCTGTGTTTGGATATGTTGTTTTTTTTTTATTCCTACCCCAATTAATGCAGTTGGTTTCATGTTGACTTTAGAGTTTGTTGGTTTTTTCAAATTTCTACTCCAAAATGAAGCAAGAATGGGTGGTGGTTAACGTAGTTATGATGGTTGTTTTGTTACTGATATTGGTATTCTTTTGACTTTATTTGTTAGTTTTTGACTCCATTGTTTAGATCAGTGTTGATTTTATTGTTGTTAATTTTTAACTATTGTCTTGATTATTTGTACATTATTTTGTTGTTCTTGCAATTTTGGTTTTATTTTTAATTAATAAAAGTTGGCCTTTTTGCCATCTAGAATTTTGTAGCCGTGTCGATTTTGTTCAACTTCAAGTTTGGATAGAATTGTTATTTCAGAAAAAGTTTGTCCATATGAATATGAATGTTATTGTTAATGACTCGTATTAAGCCCAAAGTTAGTCCCTTAATAATTTTTTGTTAAATCTATATCCAGAGTAATAAATTTTTTCAGCGATAGGTTCTTTTGATAGATGTTGATGCAGTTATTTTCAAACTTATATCAAAATTTATAATAAAATCCCTTGAGTTTAAAAAATGATTATATGCCTTCTTTTCCCAAAAAAAATTTGGAAACCACCTATAAGGGAAATTGAAAAGATGTATATCAAAGCGATTACGATTGATGTAAAGATTTTATATTGCATCAAATCAATAAAGGTGATGCAGCAGTTTTCGTTTCTTTGACCTTTGACATGTAAATTGAGACTGATCAAGAAACAAAACATCTTAACGTAACATCAAAATCCTTAATCGTGAAACCATTTAAAAGGTAAAATTATTTCGTTATTCCTCTTCACAATTAACTTGTATTACCCCTTCCTTCCCCTTCACGTAATTTTGATTATGTGTTATTGTTGATCCGATTCACATTGTTAATTCGTATGATATTGCATGTAAATTAGATTGATTTTGATTTGGTTTTTTTTTTTTTACAATTATTAACAAAAAATTGTTGATTTACATTTTTTTTTGATTTTGGACAAAATTAACGCTACAAACTAGCGGATGTTTTATAAAATGGTGTTATGTTTGGGATTTTAGTGTTACATTTAGGGTCACTCTTTTGGCAAATCATCCATAACTTTTCACTCAAATCAAGTAACTCAACTCAAAAACAACCATAATAATTATAAGAATTCCTACCATGCTCGTAAAGAAATACAAATCCATAAAAGCTTAGAGCATCCAGTCCCGCCATTAAGCTAGAGACCTAATGGATCCTTGGCTCCATTTCTTTTCGAAGGAACAAGTCGGTAGTCACATACCTATAAACCAAGAAAAATTAATTCAACAAATCCATTAAGATTAAAGAAGACCAAAAAATAAAATAAAAGAAATGTATTTGTCAGTGTAAAATGTTTCATTAGTTTATTAAATTTAGTTGATATACTTTTCAGATATCATAATAACTGATAGTTTGTGTATTTTTCAGATATTAGAAAAGTGTATTAATGTATTTCAAATTTATTTTTGTTTTCATTCGATATTCGAATGGATCGAAATAAAAACCCAATAAACATGATTATTTTGTTTCTTCAATAGAAATAAACTATGTACTGCAGCTTAATTTTTTGTTCATTTTCGTTCGATATTCGAATAGCTCATTTTTGTTTTCTCCATTTTTTAAAATATTTTATTAGCCACGATGTTTTCGTTCGATATTCGAATGGATCAAAATAAAAACCCAAAAACTCGATTGTTCTGTTTCTTTAATATAAATAAACTATGTATTGTAGCTCAATTTCTTGAAATTCATATTTTGTTATTTAAATTAATCTCCATTTTAAAAATATTTTATTAACCACAATTTTGTTATTTTTACCAAACATAACTACTATGTATTGTAACTTAATTTTTTGAAACACATATTTTGTTATTTAAATTAATCTCCTTATTTAAAAATATTTTATTAACCACAATTTTGTTATGTTTACCAAACATAATTACCATGTTTGAATTGGTAAAAATTAATTACAAGCCATGATTTATTATTATCGAATATAATTATTAAATTTTTAAAATTAAAATAATTTTATAATTACTGGTCATGCATGTATGTCACCATAAAGTCACAAATTTTGCAGTCATTAAAATGTTTTTTTTTATTTTGCAGTGTACATTGATCCGACTCTTACAAAATTCAATTTATTCGAATACTGACACTGTCTCATACTGACGTTGTGTCATAGGCACATGTATAAAATCTTGTCTATATTATAAAACATATAACATTATACGTGTGCAGTTGACTATTGCTAATTACAGACTGAGATTTACCTATTTACCGATATCATACGGTCCAAATCACACTTCACCTTCGCATGTGTGAACAACGGTTTTGCCTTGCGGTTTTTCTCTCTCCTCACTTTTCACAACATTGGCTTGGAATACCCCTATGCTGCCCCACCATCCCAACTCCCCCCTCTCTCCTCACTGTCGGTCTACAATTTTAATTTTTTTTCTTTGATCCCAATAAATTTTCAGCGACTAGAATAATTTTTATAAAGAGCAAAGACGAGGTGATTTCAGTTCTCCATGTTTGATTTTGGCCAGAAGTGGGTGTTGGAATTTTGAATTTTATTTTAATTGATCATGTCATTGATGGTGCTTGCTTTTTAATTCATCTTATTATTCCTTATATTTGTAGTATCTCTATGGTATCTTCCTCCTGCTCCTACTTTGTGTGTTTTTTTACTGACATAGGAGTACTAATCTAATTGGTTGATTATAGAAATTAAGATTCGTACCTAAGGCCTCACTTATGACAAAATCAGCTACTTTGTTAGTTATGTATTACTCATATAAGTAATGGCAAAACACACAAACGGGCCACCCAACTTTGGACCATATTGCAATTCGGCCACCGAAACTTTGGTTCATCTATTTTTGCCACCCTACTTTCGTTATGATGCAAGCCGCCCCATTTTTTGGATGGACGTTATATTTATCCGTTAAGTTGGATCAAATATCTATTTTACCCTTGTAAATACAATTTTTGTGATATTAAAAATTCAATGGGTTTAACCGAAACAAAAAGTTACATATGCTATTTATATAAAGTGAAGGAGCCAAAGTATGATTAAAAATTAAAAATAAAACTAAACATCGACATCTCCAGATCTGGTCCGCCGCCGCCCACCCCCTCCCATCCATCTTCATCTTTCTCCTACTCTTTTTTCTTCCCCCGTCCTTCCCAGTCAGATCCAACATCGACATCTCCAACATCTTCCTCGAACTGCCTCATGAAGAAGACAACGGGATGGGGATGGTGAAGATCGATGCCTGAGACCGAAAGGTTATAGAGAAGACGATTGGAGATGGTGGGATTCAAGTGCGCGAGTGTAGATGGCGGGGCTCGAGATGGCGAGGCGAGACCGAGAGTGTGGGTTTGCAAAGTCCACCGTCCTATTGGGGACGGTGAAGATCGATGCCGAGACCGAAAGGCGTGAGAAGACGATTGGAGATGGTGGGATTCGGCGCGCGAGTGTAGATGGCGGGATGGAGACGATGTGGTTGTTACTTGAGGAATTTTTAACAAAGAGAGCGCGCTGGCTAGGGATCGCTCCGCGTCTTCCGATATGTTCCGCCGATGAATTGTGAAGGATGGTATGTCAGGGAATGAATTGTGAAGGATGGAGAGTCAATGGAGGTGGGTGAAGTTATCAATATAGGGAGGGAGGGTGTCATAGAGATTAGCGGCGGTGAGGTTGAGAGAGATGACGCGGGAGGAGAAGAATGGCAGAGGACTGTACTGGTGGCAATGGTCGGTGGTGGTCAAGGAGGAGGAGGAGGTCGAGGTTCTTTAGTAATAGTCTAACTGATGACTTGAAAATGGCATACATAATTTTCCTTCGAATCTTCGAATTTGCAATCTCGAATCGTTAAATACCGATTGAATAAGACTAGGTTTTCTTCCCAAAATATTTTTGGATTTATTTTTTCTGAAGTTCGGAATAGAGAAGATGAACATGAACATTTTTTATCCAAACCTCAGAATCCGAATTTCTATTATTTACTGGACCCTTTTTAATTATAATTGTTTCTACTTTTTGTTTGTGTTTTCGCTTGGACCCCTTTAAATTTATAATATTATGAAGTTTTAGTATTTATAGGGGTAAAATAGATATTTGATCCAACTTAACGGATAAATCTAACGTCCATCCAAAAAATGGGGCGGCTTGCATCATAACGAAAGTAGGGTGGCCAAAATAGATGAACCAAAGTTTCGGTGGCCGAATTGCAATATGGTCCAAAGTTGGGTGGCCCGTTTGTGTGTTTTGCCTATAAGTAATTAACTAGAGACTCGAGCGCTTCAAATACCCTTCGGCTATCGACGCTGCTATGGAATCGCTGGACCTGTATCATGCCTCTAAAAACCCCTCTCCAGTCTCAATTGCATACTATCTCTCATCTTTTTTTTTCTTGGGATAAAGGAGAGAGATAAATTTGTGTTCGTGTGAATTTTAACTTTTAGGGAATTTTAATAATTAGGACTTCTTTGAATTTTAATAATAGTTCTGATCTTCTTCTTTTTTCACTCCCCACTAAAGATTATATAAATAGAAACATGAGTGTTAGTCAATTTCTTGGTATATAATCTTTGCTCGTATATAAACACCAAACATGTATTTGCTTAAACAAACACTATAGCTAAATCATTTCAACGATAACAATGTAACGTTTACAAGTATTAAACGTTAAACAATACAAAAGTAGTTCACTAGTCCTACCACAAACACCCATTACAGAAGACGGGTGTATAAATACTAGACTCTCTTATGACAATCTCAAATAGACAATTGAATCTATATTATTCATAAAACATAGTTACCACACATTACCTTAGAATCGTAATTGTGTCTGTAGCTACTGGACATCAAGATTAACACATGGGTACTCCTCTAGTCGCGCCACCCAAACCAAGAGACAACTGTTGAGTCCACAAATTCTGGACGTCATGCTCAATCACCAAGATAGGTAAATAGTACCTATTACATCATAACATATTACACGACCACTAGCGAGTATTTGAACACTATTGGCTTGTTTGATAGGTCGGACAAGGATAAGCGTATTATTAATCCCAAGACTATTAGTGTCCTCGCTATTAATCCTCACTTGTATATCGGGGGTAGTTTTGAGATTAAAAATTTTAATCCCAATTTTTTTTAGTGAGGGCACTAATAATACCACCCTCCCCCTTGGTATTAATAGTGAGGGGATAATGACTTTATCTGGATAACTCGTGCTATTAGTCCCGACCACCTATTGTGTACCAAACATCGACAACCTAGCTTATTAATCCTATCGGCCTTAATCATGGCTACCAAACGGCTTATAACATAGAATGATGTCACTAGCTATCTGTGAGTATAAAACATTAGATAGCCCAAAAGTAGATCAATGACTACTACATACAATACACTAACTTGATGTTAATGGCAATCTATATCATCCATAAACTTTATATTTTGGTTAATAATCATCCTTTACCCAAATGGTGTACATATAATGACCTCGATCCCGCTTACTTATAACACCGCATACAATACTTACAAACACCTTAACTCTTTATATACCAAGATATGATAAAGGATGAGAAGCAATTAAAAGTAGGCAAAATACAATTTCCCCTAAAGTTGCCACCAAATCCCGGCTTATCGCACATAATAAGGTTTGTGTCACTTTAGTATTCAAGGTTGTCATTTGACCCAGCTTCCCACCTCCCGTTAATTGTCGCTTTCTAAATTGACGTTAACTTGCACGCGTCTTCCACGCGCGGGTTATTTTGGTCTTTTTCTAACCCATCCCAGCCTCACCCTCCTCACACCTCCCTTTCTCTCTCTCTCTTCCACATCGCCTCTCCCATCAAATCATAACCCGTGATACCCATCGCCTCTACCCAAATCGTAGAACCCGTATGAACCGATTGAAAGTAGATGAATACAAAAGCCCTCCCTCGCCCACGCACTACCGTAATTCAAATATCACTCGATTTTCGATCTCTCGGCTGAAGAAATTCAATGGATACGCCTGAAGTTCAACAATGTAAGTGCTCAATCTATGCATGTTTCTTCATCGTCAAAACATCATATCCATAACTCATCAAAATCCTTAGCTTTCTTCAAACTTTTGGCCCAATCCATAACTTTATTATCAAAACTCATCTCAAACCCGAGATTCGTCTTCAAAGATAACCAACATGAAGCTCCCCTCCAAACGATCAAAACTCACTACTAAATAAAAACCTAGATTCAAATTTTTAGCTTTCTCCATAAGCTCTTCCTTATAATTATCAAAATCAATTATCAAATTCATAAACCCTTGGTTCCGTGAGTAGATAAACGAGAATTTTAATCATGAAAATGGGCAGGGATCGTAGAGAGGATATTTCATTGAAAACCTTGATTTAGAAGCTTTTGCTATCGAAAATGGTTCGCGTACACTCGAGAGGGGCGATAAGGATTACTCGTAGGGAGGAGGAGACTACTAACAAACGAAGGCATAGAGTCGGGATCCCCACGTAATGAGAAATGCAGAAGT
>CM028381.1:85761929-85814313 GCA_013146195.2 Codonopsis lanceolata
ACTTCGGGTCCAATCCACTCATGAATCTCGCGTTCTTTTGTTCCACCCTTTCTTGAATATCACAAAGGATGGAAAGTCTCTCAAACTCCTCGATGTATTCGCCCAGCTAGTTTCTCCTTGCTTGGAAGATAGAGAGTTTGTGAAATTGTCTTGTATGCGTAAGTACTTGAGTAAACCTTCTGGTCCAAGTACTTCTTCAATTTGTCTATGACTCGATCTTGTCCTTGCCTTCCCGCTTCTTTGGGACTTCAGATTTTCATACTGCATTGAAGCATACTTGAATTGGGAATTTCTTTTTGTGTTGAATTCCTTATAATTCAACACCAGTTACATCCTGAATCCATTGAAGATACTTCTCCGGTGTCCATGGTTCCTTTGAATTCGGAATGTCGAGCTTCAATCCTCGGTCATCGTCATCTCTTTCCACAGAACCACTAGCCCCTTCTCGCTTCATCATCATCGGATGGCGGGTTTGCACGATTAACTTGCATCGCTTGCATCCCTAGACGAAGCGTTTCCACCATGGTTGCAATTCTTGAATTTCGATCTCGTATGTTGTTGTTAAATGGTGCAATTTCTTCTTGCGTACTCCATCTCCTTGATTAGCCATGAATGCTTCGCGAACAAGGTTTCACGAAGGACTAGCTCGATACCACTTGATGTGAATGCGTAAAGGTAAAATCAACAAACATTCGGCTTTAGAATCACCTTGGCACGACAAATCGTCCTTCAAACAGCCTCAACCAAGTACAAGCCCTCCCACGATCTACTCAAATTGATAATTACTCTATTCGACAATAAACACCAAAACCCCCAGCACTTTAGGACAGAAAACAAAAGTAAAAACCTGCCCGAACTAATAACTAGTGTGCAACCCGAATGACCTACCTAAACAGCAAATATTTATCAATCAACCTACCTTATTACACACCCAATCATAACAGCGATCGGCTAGCTAAAAACCCCTCTTCAGCCCCTCGAATCCACCCACCCGAGGAATCTAAAAGCCGAACGGTTTGCTGCCAGGTGGTCTTCCAACGGTGTTCTGTTTAAGTCTTCTTCGCTCACAAACGGACTGCTATTAAGACTATATGGCTGCACGCGCAAGATATAAAATAAGAAGAAGAATAGAGTAGGGATAGGTGGCCTCATTGGGACAAGCTTCACTTGCTTGTCGTAAAGAATGCCGATTGATTCAATCAACAATGCTTCACTCACCTTGTTGGAAGAATCGGGAAAAGAACAACCGTTCCTTTATCAAAGTTTCTTTCAACCGAAAAATCTGCCCATCTTATTCATTAAAAACGCCTTATAAAGGCTTTACAAGAACCCTAATTCTATTATGAAAAGACTTCTAAACTTGCAAGCCAAGAAAACCTATTCTAAGAATTAAAACAAAAAGGAAACTACTTTTTTTTAAGGAAATAAATAAAGTTCTAATCTAAGGTAGATTCTAGCTACTAAAATTGCTTTATTTCCATTTCCGTTTCCCAGGTCGGCCCATCCCATGCAAATGCCACCCTTCCACACACGCGTCTTGACTGGGTACGAGCCCACATAGTCCCGCCCTGTTTAACGGCTTTTTGTGGCTCCTCTCTTCTCTACAACCCGGCCGCCTTCATCTGCGCTTCAAGCCCGGTTAACTTAGTAATCCTCTTTTTCTTGATCAGCCCTTTGTTGCTAGAAGTACCCTTCAACGCATCCGCATCAGATTGTATGCATCGCAATTCATGATTTGTGCAACACAATTCATGATTTGTGCATCGTAATGTACATAAGCACTCATCAAAATCATGCATCATAATTAAATCTTGTGCTTTGCGATGCCCAAATTGGTACAATGCGATGCAGTGAGTAAATGATCTAGAGTGTGCCTTCGGTTTATTATAGGTATCATAGTCTTTTCGTCCCACAAAAGTATCTCTTTCCTGTTATAAAAAAGTGTGGTACTGTAACGATTACAAATTTAACAAAGTGGACCGACCCGAATTTTATCCATATTTTTTATTTGGAATAATAGCAGGCCAGACGTTTTTGGAAATTATAACCGCTCTAGTGCTCTTTTTTTTCCCCAACCGCATAAGTTCATTTTCATTAATTTCTTCAAAAAAATGTCCATCCTCCTCCCGTCCTTCCTTTCTCCAAAACTTCATAGCCATTCCCCATAAATTTGATTCGCTGCCTACATGAATGAGAAGGAAAACAAATAAAAAAGAATACGCATGTGATTACGTTGAAGTCGTGCTTCTAGATTCCGAGTTGAATTGGGATGAATTTATGTTGAATTTCTGGAATGTGAGGCAATCATAAAAAGCATTGGCTGAAATAGGATCGACCATATCAGCTTTCCAATGGAGGAAAGAGACCTTGCTTTCAGAACGAAAAAAATCTTGCTATTGAAAAAGTGCACAAAAGCATCCAATTCAATTCCTTATGAATTGAACTGGATTTCTTCCTTTTCCTTTTTATTTTCTAGCTTGGGCATGCATCAAACAATTGTTTTGACTTTGATTTTTGTATGGATATTTGTCCAATAATTGTTTCCTTTGGCCAGATGAAAAAGAAACTGGGTGGACTTCGAAAGGAGAGACGAAAATGAAACGTGATAAAAGAAAGGTTGATTTGTGTGATGCCCAATTTTTTACATTGCGATGCCCAAATTTAGATATATTTTAATTGTGCATTGCGATGCCTAAATTTAGACCAGCATTTTTGTATTGCGAGGCCCAAATTTGAACAGATTTCAATTGTCTATTGTGATGCCCAATTTTTAAATTGCGAGCAAATGCCCAAGCTTTGGATTACGAAACCTAAATTTGGGCAGATTTCAATTGTGCATTTGCAATGCCTAATTTTTGCATTGCGATAGCCATAGCGATTCCCTATTTTTTAATTGTGATGCCCAATTTTTGAATTTCGATTCCCAGATTTGGGCAAGGGCTTTGTCCGCACACCATTTCTTCATTAAGTGTATCTTCATCATTTTATCTCAAAAAGTGTACTTTAACGATTTAAAATAAATATAGAGGACTTTTCCGGTTAACATTTCATGAGAGGCGACCGCCCGAATTTTACCTTTTTTTAGTTTGGTTTACAGTGGGCCTAGCCTAACCCAAATCAAAAATAAACACTAAGAGCATGTACAATAGTTTTACCAAATCAAACAAAAAATCTAATACAATCCATTAAAAACTAATAAAATAATGGCAAAACCCCTCATTTGGCCACCCAGCTTTTCAAAAACTTACAAGGCGGCCACTGAAAGTTTAAAATTTGCAATGAGACCATTATACATTAGTTAGGTTGCAAACGAGCTCATTTTTTGGATGGACGTTAGATTAATTCGTTAAATTATGTAAAATGTATATTTTGTCCCTAACTATCACTCATTCTCTCTCTCTTTCGGTTCAAACTCCCTCCATCTTCCAGACATCTCCCTAAATCCGCCCAGCAGCCATCCTCCATTACCGGCGAACACTACCATCTCCCATCCACCGCTCACAATCGCCATCTCTTCCCTCTTTCTCTTTCCCTTTCTCTTTCTCTATCTCTCTCTCTCCAGCTTTGATTTCATCTCCGTTGCCATCGTTATCACCCACCATCTCCATATCGCTGAATCCGACGAAATCGCCCGACATCTCAATCTCTATCTCTTTCCACAGCACAACGCCGAAATTCTAGTCCAAACAGCTTCCTCCTATCAATTTTATCTCCTCCAATTTGCTTTATTTTCCATTTCCACCCACAATTGTTCCAGCCTTCAGATCCGACCGATCTATCTCTCTATCACCCATAGATCTGGCCAAACCCCTCTTCTTCCCTCCATCATCGACGAAGTGAGCCCCGATTTTCTTTCACATCCCCGATTTCTCTTCTCAATTTCCAACAACAGCAAATCTGGTCCATTTGCGCTTCTAACAAAGCGCCGACTTCTTTCTCCATCTTCACTGGCTTGGCTACCTCTGGCACCAACCCCCACTTTCCTTTGCTATCTCCAGCCTAGCAGAGCCGGCAAAGTTTCGCCCCTGCTCCATCTCTACTAACGAGGATAAGTCGTCAGCCCCTGCTCCAACGCCGCCTGCCATGAAGAAGGCCGACAACAATAAAGAAGGAGATGGTGAAGTCGGAACGAACTGGGGAAAGAGACTGAGAGGGGTTTGCTTTGTCGAAGATGGCGCATGAGCTCAAAATTGCAGGAGGCCGGTGATGGGATTGTTGTACTAAATCTGGGGAAGACAAAAGCGGAGGCTGGTGGACTGCTTTAGGCCGGACTCAAAGCTGGATTCGGTGAGGAGAAAGCTGAGGTTGGAAAAATCGAAGAGCTCTTGGTTTCTAAAAATTCCTATTATTGATATATAACAATTTTTTTAATTCCACCCTTTTGTTTCTAATTTCACATAAAGGTTTAGTAGTTATAGGGGCAAAATAGGTAATGACATAATTTAACGGTCAAATTTAACGATCGTCCGAAAAATGGGCTCGCTTGCATCCTAACTAATGTACAGTGGTCTCATTGCAAGTTTTAAACTTTCAGTTGCCGCCTTGCAAGTTTTTGAAAAGTTGGGTGGCCAAATGGAGGGTTTTGCCTAAAATAATCCATTACATACTCATTTGATTCAAAATCAAAAAACCTTCCAAATGGTGCCACAAAATCTAACACATTTACATACCTCCACCATCTTTAACTCTATTAATAATGACTAGAAACTTGAAAAAATCATAGAAATTTTTTCTGATATACAAATGAAACAAACAAAGTCTCTATTTATTGGTAAAAATATGTACTTTAATTCAGGACAAAGAAAATTAAAAAAAATATTTTGTTTGACTAAAAATTGGTCAAGAAATGCAATTGAGAAAAATAAAATGTTATCCACTCAAATGATGACACTTGAAAAGGTGGTCTACGATTTGGAGACTTTGGGGTTCATGGGATGAACTTTTTTTTTTTTTTTTTTGTTAAAACCATTGGTTGATTTGTGGATGATTTTTTTAAATTCCTCATTGGATGGAATGATTTGGATTAGATTTGGGAAAGAATACCCATTGTCCTTGCTTTTAGGGGTTGAGTTAGGCTTTCTTATGATTGGTCTAGGCATGTAATTAGGTTGGTTAAGTCGAGTTGGGACGGATAATTGATCGAAACTCATCAAAACCTAAATTAGCTGAAACTCATTGAGGAATTTAGGGACTTATCGATTAATTCAAAGACTCGATTTATTTTTCTTTGTGTGTCTTGGATTTTGAATCAGCCGAAGATTATTAATTTAATCAGATCATTCCACTTGAATAGTCACTGCTTTCCCAAAACTTGCTGCTTACAACATCCACTCTTTTGTAGTTACCCCCGTCTCTAATTTATTGTCCTGATTGATTCGACGCATCGTTTAAGAAAATTTATTTGAGTGGATTATTAATATTGATTTAATATGTAGTTTCCTTTAAAGCTCATGTGTATCTGACCCATAATTAAAGTATGGTACAAAAGTAAGGATAAAGTGGTAAAAATAATTTTCTAAAAAAATAAATTTCAAAATTAACAATTATTTTAGAACAGACGAAAAAGAAAAAGAGGACGATAATTTAGGGACGAAAGATGTAAAATTAGAGCATCTCCAATGTGGGAATTCTTCCCACAAATTCTTAACTGGGTCCCACTGCCACCTACACATTTTTCTCTTTTTCTTTACTTAAGAATTCATCTTCCCATTGTATACGATTCTTAACATATTCTTAACTAGGTCCCACTGCCACCTCATTAACTTTACATTTCATTCTTATTTTTATACTTCTCAACAAATAAATTTATTTCACAATATTTTATATATTTCATATTTAAATATTTCGTATAAATAATAAATTTATAAATTAAGACAAAATTAATTTAAAAATAATAAATTACATTATTATTTTTAAATTTTATAATTATGATTTATTTAATAAATTATCTATAAAACACATATTATACATAACTTCGTATAATAACATAAATAGAAAATTACATAAAAACGTTAAATACATAAAATGATAAATGAACTTGTAAAATAACATGAATAGAAAATTACATAAAAAACGTTATAATTGAAAGTTACATTAAAAAAAATAATGAAAGTTACATAAAATAAAATTCATAATGAAACTTACATAAAATTATCGGTGTTGATACAAAGAGCACTAAAATTCATATCCTTTCTTCCTCAATTGTGCCTTTATTTGCTCACATCGCTTGATACATGGCAAATTGTGTCCGGATTCATATGAAATATCTTGAGTAAGAAAAAGCAATGTCTTTCCACGAGCCTTTCGCGCTCCTTTCGTCTTCTCGGGCCTTCGAGCTTCGCATCAATTTTTTTGACTTCAACTTCTTTATTTTTCCGTTCTTCCTCAAGTTTTTAATTTCAAATTCTTGTTTTTTATTTCAGCGTATTTATCTATCGATAACACCATCCCGTAAGACATTGTTTGCAAGTTATTTCTATCCTGAGATGTTTCGACGTTGACTTTACCTTTAGCTTTCCTCTTTGCCGCCTTTTGTCAATCTGACGAGTACAATCGATTTCTTCCACATCTTCAACATCCACACTAGTCTTAGAATGATCACCGCCTCGATTCGATTAGACGTCCTTAGACTTTTTATTAGTGTGACCCAAATTTGTTTGTGGAAAAAGGAAACAAGAATTTTTTAACACTTCCCAAACATGATCAAAAATAAAATGTCGACCTTTTTTCGATGATATAGCTCCCTTGCATTTCGCATTAGAATATCATCGCTCCAACCGCTGTGATGAGCATTGAGAAGCCTATTATATATTTCGTTGAAGCTTCTCACTGATGGAGCAATTCTATTTGACCAACGTGGTGACAATTTCGCTTTATCTCTCATCATTGAATCACTTGGGCGATGTTCGTTGTAATAATCAGCTACACGCTTCCAATATTGCGTCGCCTTTTGACCATTACCAACTATTGGACATTGACCAATAGTCTGCACAGCTTCCATAAGCGCAAGATCTTCAGCCTTGGTCCATTTTGCACGTTTAACCTTGTCTTTTCGTTCGGGTTCCGGCTGTCGTCCCAAATCAATTGTTTCTAAGTTGATTTGCGTGAACCGATGATGGCGCTTGTTAAAATTACCGGATGAAGTCCCATCTACACTTGTTGGACGTGAATCATTTGAAGATATGTAAGGTTGATAAAATGCATGAGACGTACCTTGCGGAGCGAAAAATTGATTTCCCGTTGGTTGCCAATAATTCGGAGGAAAAGAAATGTTACCAGATGAATTCCCAATTGTGTGAGGAACTTGAAAATTCTGAAAATTTGGAGGCATGTAGAAATTTGGATAATTTGGAACATTTGGATTGTTGGAAAAATTTTGCGGGTATTGGGGGTATTGGGGAGTAGATGAAATTTGAGAATGAGGAATAGAATCGGGAACACGAGAGTTTTGTGAATTTTGATTTGCTTCAATATCGGGAGAATTCATAAAATTTTGGTAAAAATTATTACCTCTTGGATCCATTTGGAATAGAAGTATGTAGAGAAAGTGATTTTAAAGAAGAGAATATGGAGAAATAAAAGAGAGAATGAAGAAGGTTTGGAGAAAATGAAGAAGGTTGAGGTAGTTTATTTATAGGAAAGAAATAAGATATTTAAAATTAAAAAAACATTTTTTTAAAAATATCCCTTAGACCTTTGCCGACCCCCCCCCCACGGACCCCCAACGGTTATAATTTAAATTTTAAAAGAGAATTTTTTTAATTTTTTCTTTTTAAGCAAACGGTCACATTGTTTTTAAAAAAAAAAAAAACGTTTTTTTTTTTGGTTTGACAATTTCGGCCGGCCCACCTCCCGCCGCCGGCTTCTCATGGCGTGTCATACACGCGCCCTCTACAATTCGTGTGTGCAGCCCACTCTCCAGCCTTGTGACTTCAATTCTTCAGCCCTTTTTGATTTCTTAATTAAGAATCCATTTTTCTCTCTCTATCTTGGAATTGGTGGGGAATTTGTAGAGAATTCAACATTGGGAAGATTGTTGGATTCTTAATGGAAGAATCCATTAAGAATCCAACATTGGAGCTGCCCTTACAAGTTTACAACCATCATATAACTGAAAAAGTCATATGATATGATGGCAATATGTTAATGATTGACCTCTACAAAATCATGATGTGATTCTTTATTTCTGTTCAGGTTAGTATGTTATATAAGGACAAGGTCACAAGAGGGGTGAAAGAATCAAGAATTTTTTGCGGTGTACATTTGAATCGCGTTTAGACAGTTCCCCTTTTTGATCAGGAACTCCATTCATAACCAACAAGTATTAACACCCCCACTCGTAATGATTAAATCTTTTATATTCAAACCCCACTAATTGGTTAAAAGTTAATTGTGGGATTTATTTTTACTAAATATAAATTACGGTATGAATTACGGTTTATTCGCTCTCCCATCTTTCTTTTCCTTTTTTTTCTATCTCTCCTGGTTCTCTTTCTCTCTCTTCAATTCTATCTCTGCCTTTTTTGTGTCGGCCTCTATCTATATATTATATTTCTTCGGTGTCGTTTGGTAGCCAGGGTTAAGGTCGGATAGGATTAATAATTCAAGTTGTCTTATGTTTGGTACGTAATAGGTGGTCGGGACTAATAGCACGAGTTATCCGGATAAAGTCATTTTCTCCTCACTATTAATACCAAGGGGGAGGGTGGTATTATTAACGCCCTCACTAAAAAAAATTGAGATTAGCATTTGTAATCTCAAAACTACTCTCGATATACAAGTGAGGATTAATAGCGAGGGCACTAATAGTACTGGGATTAATAATACTGTCTATCCTTGTCTGACTACCAAACAAGCCCGACCGTGTCTTGATTCTCGCCATCCCTAGTTCTCCATCATCGATTTATTTCTCTTATGTGTGTCTTCATTCTCGCCATCCAACATTTCATCTCCATTGGAATTTGTAAGTTCTTCATCGTTCTCCATCATTAGATAATTTTATGTGTCTTGGTATTAGCATAAGATTATTAATTGAGGTTGCCTCCTGTAAGACGGTCTTACGGATCCGTAAGACGGAGCTCCATTTAGGAATTCGCGGGTTAATAACTAAATATGTTAATAAAAAGCACAATCATTTGTTTGGGAAGATGGATGGAAGTGCTATTTAAAGGTTTGGTTGACCAGAGGTCGAGGTCGGTGGTTTGAAACCCCTTAGCTATGTAATTTGTTTTTAATTCTTCTTCATGAGAATTATAAAATTTCAGGTCATAATAAAATTAATAATACGTTATAAAAATCATAAAAACCAATTTGGAGAGATTTGGAGAGATGGTTCACACCGAATCTCATAAGTTGTTGAAATTTGCATGATCAAAGGTTTGAAACCTCTTAGGATTGTTTTTAAGTTTTATTATCGAGATGTGCCATTTTGACATTGTTTACATTTATGATCAATAAGAGTGTTACTTTAAAGCTTGACGTGTGTCACTTTGGGAACAAAAGTGTGTCACTTTTGGATAATTATTGTCTTAGGTCTGATTAAGTTTTACTTAGTTACTTTAAATCAGAGTGTCACTTTTAAACATAGAATGTGTCACTTTTAAGTTTTACGTGTGTCACTTTTGGCAAAAAAAATCACTTTTCATCTTTAAATTTTTATTCATAAGTGTCACGTTTAATATATCACTTTTATGTATTAATTGTGTCACTTTTAGGCATTAGGTGTGTCACTTTTGGTAAAACAACCTATTTTTATAATCATACAATTTGTATCAATAAGAGTGTCACTTTTAGGGTTGGAGTGTGTTACTTTTAGGACTAAAGTGTGTCACTTTTAGGACTAAAGTGTGTCACTTTTGAGCTAGTGATTTTAACAGCAATAACCAATTGAACACTATTGAAACATATATTCTCATTAATAGAAATGTATATAATCCCAAGTGTCAATCGTTAAAAACACAAAACCATAACTTTTTCAAGGTAAAGTATATGCTTTTTACTCAAACATACAAAATTTACTGAAAATATGTCTAAAATAACCGAGCATTAGGAGTCTTAGAACCAAATTTCTTGGCTTGATGGAAATCAGAAAAATCAGTAGTATTTTTCTTGTCCTTTTCAATACTTCCCTTAATTCTTTTTCTCTTTCCCTTTGTAACAGAGCGAGCAGGATCTAGGCATGTAGAAGATTAACTTGAAACACAAGATGATTCATTTTGGTCCGATAAATTATTTAAGAAAGAATGTCACTTTTTAGTATTAATAGTGTCACTTTTTAGTATTAAGACTGTCACTTTTAAGTATAAATGTGTCACTTTTTGTATTAAGAGTATCACTTTTTAGTATTAAATGTGTCACTTTTTAGTATTAAGAGTGTCACTTTGTATTTTAAAAAAAATTATAATAAATTTTCATTTATAGTATCACTTTTAACATTAAAATGTGTCACTTTTTGTGTTTTTAATGTGTCACGTTTGGTTTTAAATATATCATTTAGCATTTCGTCAAAATCCGTTAATATTTGTCAAGTATCCCAAGACAATTGATACTAACGGATGGCTAACGGAGCTAACAAACAATGAAAGTGGAGGGGCACCGGAGCAAATAGAGGAAATGAACACTAAAAATAAACTTTGCTACAAGGGGGATCGAACCTTCATCTAGCACACAGGTAAAGCCTTAAGGGTCACCCTTCACCAACTCATCAAACTAATTTTTGTGATTTAAGTTAACAGATTTAGTTATTAATCCGCGAATTTTTAAATGGGGCTCCGTCTTACGGATTTAGATCCGTAAGACCGTCCTATACAAGTATTTGTCTTATTAATTTGAAGAATTGAAGGACGTCCATATGCCGGTTATAGAAAAAAAAAAAAAAAAGGAGCTTGTTGCATAAAAGAATAAAAGAGACTGGCCACCTTCTCTCTTTATCTAATGTCTATTACATGCATGCTTCAGCCAACCGAGACCACTCTGCTCGCATATAAATCTATTACTGCATCACTCTTTTTTTCTTATGCTTCTGCTGAGCTTGAAAATATGCGGCACTTGGATTCTCAACCAGATGGCATGACCAATACTTTTTAATTAAAAAAACTGTAGATTGATTTTGTACACAGTTGCTTCTAAGAATTTGTTTTATTGGGAATGCAAAATGGTTATTGACTGTATTTTAAGATTAATTTTTTTATAGATTGTCCATTTGTCAGTGTAAAATGTTTCATTAGTTTATTAAATTTAGTTGATATACTTTTCAGATATCATAATAACTGATAGTTTGTGTATTTTTCAGATATTAGAAAAGTGTATTAATGTATTTCAAATTTATTTTCGTTTTCATTCGATATTCGAATGGATCGAAATAAAAACCCAATAAACATGATTGTTTTGTTTCTTCAATAAAAATAAACTATGTACTGCAGCTTAATTTTTTGTTCATTTTCGTTCGTTATTCGAATAGCTCATTTTTGTTTTCTCCATTTTTTAAAATATTTTATTAGCCACGATGTTTTCGTTCGATATTCGAATGGATCAAAATAAAAACCCCAAAACTCGATTGTTCTGTTTCTTTAATATAAATAAACTATGTATTGTAGCTCAATTTTTTGAAATTCATATTTTGTTATTTAAATTAATCTCCATTTTAAAAATATTTTATTAACCACAATTTTGTTATTTTTACCAAACATAACTACTATGTGTAGACACCCCAATTTCGTACCCCTGGTATGTGACTGACATAAAATATCAAGAACTGTTAAAACCTAACAAATGTCAAGTTGCAAAAGTCAAAAATGCGAAAGGAAAAGCAGGATGCGCGAAACAGTGAACTGCAGGGGGGGAAAGTGATAAAATTCCAAACTTCAAAGGCAGCTTGGTGCCGCCAATGAAGTGCTTGGTGCCGCACCAAGCATAGGCTTGGCCGCACCAGCCTTCTCCTGTTCATCTCTCTCACGATCAAATGTGTACAAGTCTCAAAGCGCAAGGTACAAGTGGTCGATGCACGGGAAAGAAATTCAGAAATTCCAGCCGCGTCCTCAGTCACTGCTATAAATAGAGACCCCCGGCCTCTCATTTGTGTTGTTCAGTTTTACGCGAATTTTAATCGCAACGAAGCTCTGCTTCTGCGATTCCTTCGATACACTTAGTACGAGAGGTGCGAGATAGGTGAGTGGAAGCCCCTATAATCTCCAAACCCCGTCCAAACTCTGCCAAATCAAAAACCCATAGGTTATAAGTGATCCCTAGCCTAGTTGTTAGGCATCCACCTCAAATCCTCAGTCCAAAAATCCCAAAATAAGCCGTTACTCTGCCCGAGTAACGAGCTAAAAAAGTCAAAAATTAAGTCTAGGTTCCGCCCAACTGAAAAGGCCAAAACCTACCCAAATAAAGTTGTCACTCGCCCGAGTTGAAAAGCCCAAACCTCAAAACATCAATCAAATCAAGCCGTCATCCAGGTTCAATTCAAAACAAAAAGACTCCCTCTCCCGAAGAGACGTAGCGAAGACACCACCTAAAAGGTAATACCTTTAAGAGCGTATTTTTATTTCATTTGTATTTTTTCCTTTTATTTATTTTCAAAAATTGTTATTTAAATCCGGCACAATGTAGCCAATATAAGCCGTTGTGCTGCCGAGATTAGATTAGGAAATATTATGTAAAAGAGCCGTTATAATGGCCAAATATTCTTAAATATGTTTGTAATTATTGGAAGGAGGCGGCTGCGAGTCCGTAAATAATGTAGC
This sequence comes from Codonopsis lanceolata, assembly GCA_013146195.2. Taxonomy (NCBI): domain Eukaryota; kingdom Viridiplantae; phylum Streptophyta; class Magnoliopsida; order Asterales; family Campanulaceae; genus Codonopsis; species Codonopsis lanceolata. Next base: position 85,774,673 of record CM028381.1, read on the forward strand.
CACGAATGTATCTGTTTAATTTCCCCCTGTCAAAATAAGACCTTATTTATTTGCTAGATTAATATAACAATGAGCATACTTCAGCCAAAAACGTTTTGAGACCGAAAGGGCGAGTTGGGTGCCTAGCACCTTTCCAACTCGTAACTTAGCCCCCGAACCCGCTTTCTAAAATCTCTGTTTTTCTTTTCTGGTTTTCCTTTATTTTTGCCTTAAAATAAAGGTGGCGACTCTAAAACTTTCAGATCCAGTGGGGCCTCGCAACATTCCCTCTTTGCACTTTCCTGTTCTCCCCTAAAAAAGGGAGATACTGGAATGGAGGGGTGATGTATTCCCATATCCTGGTATCCCCTAAACAAGGGATAACTTGATGCGGGAAACCCATAGCTCCCATAGTGATCTGATTGGGCCATAAGGTTATTTTAATAAATCCATAAGTGGGGGCGTCGCAATATCTTTTCTTGCACTATTCTATTTTCCCCTGAAAGATAAAAGGGGAGAATGAGAATGGAAAGGTAATGCATTCTCATATCCTGTTATCCACGAAATAAGGGATAACCTGACATGAGGAAACCTTTATTTCCCATTTTAGATACAAAATCCACTTAGAGCACCCGAGGCGCATTCCAACGTGCTAATATAAACAGCACTCCTCTCGCACTTTGGATTTCGTCTTCCCCTAAACAAGGGAGGGTGGAACGAGAGCAGTGGTGTCCCGCATCCGCACGTACGCGCACCCCTATCCAAGGGCGCGCGGGGCGCGGGGGCACGTCTTGGGAACTTCACAGTGGCGACTCTACTGGGGAGTTGTTTTATTTTAAATAAAATGGAGGGCTAGACTCATAAAATAAAACTTTTTTTTGTTTTTCTTTGTTTCGTCGTGATGCTCGTTATATTAATTTACGCATTTCAATAAAGTGTTCCCATTACTACCGTGGCTATATTTGTGGATATGATCCTCCATCCGGCAGCCTCGCTCCGATCCGATCCGACATGTTCGAGAGTAAAAAAAAAATCAAAAAAATATAAATATAAAAAAAATTCGAAAAAATCAAAAAAAAAAAAGAAAAATATATATCTATTATATATTACAATAAATTCCGGACAGCACAACAAAAGAGCTGGGGCTTTACTTCCGGCTCTATTTTTCATTTATTTCTTTCTGTCCATTTTTCTTTTTCACTTTATTATGTATATTCGTGCATATTTACATTCATTTCTGTCATTTTATTTTGGGGACATAGGACCAAAATTTGTAATTAATAGGGATAGATAGTTTCCCCACTATTCTTTCTATTTCTTAATGAGGTGTGCTTGCTTGCTTGCGCTCAAACATAAAAAGCCGAGAAAATCCACACAAACAGCAAGACAGGTTATAACTGTTTTATTTTCTGTTACGTATCTGTAAAATAAATAAAGATTTTACTGCTTTCTAGATACCGCACACACGTGCACGCATGTAAATATATTCCGAACTGCTACCCTACACCATGGCCAGCCTACCCCCTGCATAAGCCAACGTTAGAATGCATATAGTTTTTTAGGACACCTCGCAGACCGACCGGTTTTTTGCATTTTTGAATTGTGGGTCAGCCCCTGTCAAAAAAAAATCAATCAGAAAAAAAATATAAATATATATGTTAAAAAAATGCGCAAGTTCGAAAAAAAAAATAATATAAGTGCGCACAAAAAATATATATACATATCAATATATATACAATAAACAGTGGCTGATTTATAATTCTCATATGCTCGACTTAGACCATTTCGGATGGTGGATCCTGGAAAGAGTATAGGCCCTTCGCCTAGGACTAGTCCAGTCCTGGGGAGTCGAAAGGCAGGTGGAATACGTTGGTTCTATACTATGGAGAAAGAATCCACTGTTCCAGGAAAAGTCCTGACACTGTCAAAATAAAGCAGGTGCTTATCCGGTCAATTGTAGGGAATATGAAAATAATAATAATAAAATATTAATAAAAAGGCACGCTGCACTCCAAGTCCAGATAGCCTCCATCCAGCCTTCTGATACCTACCAAACCCCATTTTCCTCAGAAACCTGGCCCGAATTTGGAAAGGCAGACAAGATCGCCTGTTGATTCGGGAAGATAGTGCGTAAATCGATCGAGGGTATCGCTTCAGACGCACCAGGCGTAATCGTCGATCCGATCCGAGCAAAGATGGCGTAAGAAAGTGAATGTCGCCCATGGGTACAGGTTCAGGGCCTGTGGTATGTTCCGCCTCCCAATGCAGAATGGTTTGACCAAAGGTTGGGTGCAGTGCATGAGTCGATGGCTAGTCCGTACAAAACTTAAAATCCAGTGGTGAGGTGAATTCTTCTCCTACTATTCCCCAAGAAGCATCCACATCTCAGGTGCCTCCTAACCCAACTCCCCAGCCAAACACTAACCCACCAAATACTACCACTATCCCAAATCTCAATCCTCCACCAAATCCCTATTACCCAAATATCTATCATTACCCGCCTTATCCACCATATATTCCCCCAAACACCCAGAACCCAAATGACCTCCCTTTTCCTATACTACCCAAAGCCAACCAAACCAAAATCCCTATATTATCCAAAACCCAATAACCCAAGACCTTTATCCAACCCAATACCCATATCCAGCTCAGAATCCTTATAATACTCAAATGCCATTAACCCGTAATCCATATATTACCCAAAATCCACCACCAAAATCCCTACCTTCAACCGTAAAATAACCCAAATTTCCCAAATCCAACCAAGAGATATACCAAAAAACCAACTCCCCCAGCCACCAAAATGGAGGCCAACATGGAAAATATGAAAGTCATGATGCTTAAGCTCCTCAATAAAGAGGAATTTTCTACCCGGGCCCTAACATTGCAACCATCAGCAATACTTCCCTCAAAGTTCAAAATGCCTGACATAGAAAAGTTTGATGGGACTGGATGCCCCATATCCCATTTAAGATATTATTCCACCGGCAAGGTCCGGCATGCAGTCACGGGGAGCTAGCTTTGAGGCTATGGCTTCCAATTTTCACCTCACCCTGGTAGGAGCCGCCAAGCAATGGTTAATGTTGTCTGATAGCAGTACCATGAATACCTGGGACCAGATAGCCGAAGCATTCCTTGAAAGATACAAAGATAATACCAGTCCAGAAAATAGAAGGGACCTTGAGTCATGCACCCAACGGAAAAAGAAACCCGCGCCGAAGTTTGCAGCTAGGTGGAAGAGAAAGCCGGGCACGCACTTTGACGCATCTCGATCCATTCGAAGTCATGACGGATGTTCATCAAAAAACTCCAACCCATTTACCTGGAACATATGCGGTACCTCCCCTATACCAATTTCAAAGAAATAGTGGAGATAGGAGCCCGTATTGATGATGATATACGCATCGCCAATTAAAAACCAATACGACTTCCAGCTTTCCGTACTCCAAAGGAAAGACAACCGCATCCTCCAAATGGCCAATATGGTAGGGAATGCCTCAACCCCATTTTCTACCCAAAATTATAACTCGCTCCATGGTATTATGGGTCGGAAGGGTCTGTCAATACAATGGGAGCAAATAATAGCTCGGCCAGAAACTTCAGAAATCAGAACAGGGAAAGCTGGCATTTTGATGAACTGCAAGCTCCCCAGTCTGTGATACTACGGGGGCTAATGGCACAAGGAGTGTTAAGGCCATTAGAAAATTATAAGCCACCCGATCCCCCCGCCTGTGACTTGGAACCATGCCCAAGATCGAATATCATCGCTCCAATGGTCACCTCACCGACAAATGTTACACCCTCAAACATGCTATCCAGGATCTAATAGATGATAAGGTTATTGAAAAGCCTCCACCTAGACCAAATGTAGTCAATAACCCCCTGCCTCAAATCAATATGATTGAGGTTGATGAAAACCCTTCTGTGCCCAAGTTTGAAATAAATAAACACCCACTTCCATATATCCTCATTCCTATTCCTCCACCCTTACCCATAAAAGAGCTTAGCTGTAATATGCTCTCTTGGGACACCATCCTTGGTAGCCAAAAGCTCAGAATATTGAGAACGCCACTTGGGTTGGTGGAGATGTTAGCCACTTTACCCGATCTGGCCGAGCCTACCACCAAACCCCGAAAGAGGTGACCACTCGAAATGATCAATTAATGTGATACCGGGCTAAACGGTGGAAGATTCCTTTATTAGCTCGATGAAGAAAACTCAGCCAACATTTCCATCCGGCTTATCGTGCTTCCAAGACCCACCGTGATACATCCGCTAAGTCGCTAAGCCAAGCGGCGTTTCCTATTGAAACCTCCCCCAACGAGCTTACTAAGATGATCGGGAACATTCATTTCGGGAACATAATGATGTTTACCGACCTAGACTTGCCCAGGGAAGGAACTAACCACATTGATGCTCTTCACATCACTGTGGGAATCTTGGAGAAACGAAGTTCCCCGAAGTTTTGATAGATAATGGGTCTTCATTGAATGTATGTCCCGCCAAGACACTAGCCAAACCGGGGATAAAAATATCGAACTCGCCCTTCCTCAAACAAGCTAAGGCATACGACAACATCGCCGATGTGTCTTGGGGTGGTCACTTTAATGTTAACAGCTGGGCCCTTAAACATGCCGCTTGAATTTCAAGTCCGATATTCCAACCACCTTTAGCTATTGTTGTCGGGACGCCTCGATTCACGTGGGGTAAAGGGTAGCCTCTTCATTACACCGCGTGCCAAATTCATCCACGATGATCATATAGTAATCATTAAAGGCCGCCGACAAGATCGTGGAAAATAAGGAGCGAGGATGTCCCAATCCTCGAGATAACATGAAGACACTGTATTTTCCTCGGCTGGCTTTGAGGTTATCCCCAAGTTTTAGTAGTCAACGCCATTGAATATGGCCGAGAAACCGACATCATTGGAAAGAAAGTCACCTCCCTAGAAACATGGTCCCTTTAAACATGTTCCGAAAAATGAATTATATGTCCGGTCTAGGTCTCGCAAAAAATCAGCAAAGGCGTGTTAATTCAAATTCCGCCCAAGATGAACTTAAGGAATGTATCCCTCCTTTCTAAGCCTAGATACACGCCTACTCCAAAGTAGCCGGTCATGAAACGTAAACGAAGAAAAAGAAAGGCGAAATGAAACAGCCTTCCTTATGAATATCCCCCTCTCCACCATACCAAAAACCTTAAATGGTTATTTTGTGCGCCAGTAAAATCAAGAAATCCTATCTTTTCGAACCTGTAGACGAATTGCCTGGTTGGGAAGTCTTTGATGATGTCAGATTCTCTCGATGGTATGGAACAAGTTACCCCGAGCCCCGTAGCAATTATAAGATCTGTTACCATTGAAAATGATTGGTCTATAGACCAAGATGATTATGCTTTGCCCCCGCTAGATGATGACTTGCCTAGAGACAGCAGACTTTTACGGGTATGATAGATCGGAGGCACTAATTATGAAAGGCTCTCTCGAAGTTCGAAGTCTATTTCTAATAAGCCTCTCATGCATCAATGGTACACTCACCCACGGTTAAAGCCCGCCTCCCCGACACCCGCACTGTAGACCGACTGATACACTATCCCCGATCCTTTCTAGTAGCCTTACGGATTGGTCATCTACCAATCCGCTACCAATAATTGAGGATCTCAAACCCCGTGTTCTCGACAATGTAATAACCCCTCGCAATGTGCTTTTAATAATAATATGGATGTCTTTGCTTATTCCTTAGTTGCACCTAATTTAAAAGACGCATTAAATAATAGTTATGATAATGAGTCATTTAATCAAATGGACCCAAAAGATAAAATTATCTCGCTTGAGCTTGCAAAGTCGGGCCGAGTACTGTGAACAAAGCCACTCATCGCCAGAATCAAGACTTGTCTGTTATCAACTTTGGGCCGGACAATGAAATGAAAGAAGTCAAAATCAACAACTACCCGCAAGGATAACACTCATGGATCTCATCGAAGAGTTCGTGGACATGCTTACTTGGTCCTATGAAAGAGGTGTCAAGTGGTAGACCCATAGCCAAACACCGACCCTCACATGTCCTGATGCTCACCAATCGACGAAGCAAAGCTTCGCGTCAAGCATCAAGAATGGTCACTACAAGTCAAAAAGAAAGATGAAACAAATTTAACGCGTCAACTTCATTCGGGTAAAAAAATAATAATAATAATAATACAAAAATAAAAAAAAGGAAAAAAAATAAAAAAAATATACCCGATCTGGCTGTCCAATATAGTGATCATTCCCAACCCCAACAGTCCTTTTTTCATCAACGACATGATGAGTTATAGTCAAATCAAAGGCAGCAGGAGACCAAGAAAAGACCTCATTCACCACACCTTTGGGGTAACCTACTGCTATCATATCATGCCGTCTGAGCTAAAAGATGTCGGGGCTACTTATCAAAGGCTGATACCCTTCTCTTCCACGATGTGTCATATATTGTCAAAAGAATCCGGTCAGGAGATGTCATACTCCCCACAAGCCAAGAAAGAAGACCTTGTTCAGCCTCCAATTTCAACAAGTTCAAAAGGTATGGTGCTCGATCCACTCTATCCAACAAGTGCCTCTCTCCTCCTCGCTAGGGTCGAAAACCCGAAAAGGCGGCCTAGGCAAAAGTTAGGGCATTCAAAAAATGAAAAAAAAGAAAAAAAAAGATGAAAAATTTTTTTAAAAAAAAGAGCTCGCTAGGTTGAAAACCCGAAAGGGCGGTCTAGGCAAAAGTTAGAGCATAAAAAAAATGAATGAAAAGAAAAATAAAAAAAATAAAAAGGAGAGGGAAGACATTATTTGAAGCCATCAGCGTACTACCTCCAGTCTTCAGCACGTAAGAGACTCGACTGACAAAAGAGAAAAACCACGACAAAGCAGCTCACATTAAAACACTAAAATATAAATTTTTACGGGTCCTAAGGTGCAACTTAGGAATACTTATTAAGACATTATATTATACATTACTTGCATTTGTATGCATCTATATCGCCCATACCCCGTTGTTTTCCCCCGTAAACAATCCTTTCTTGCAGCCCATAGCCCCGAAGCGGTCCATCGCCTCGCGCGGCCCACCAAGCCGGGCCCATATACTCCTTCGCGAGGCGCGTAAGAAGCTCTAGACTCATCAAAGATGAAAGCCACCGATGTGTCTCCTCTTCATCATCAAGCATCTCCATTCTCTTGGCCGGTACCACTCTCTCGGCCCGCTTCATCGCTTCAAACCAAAGACCCCATAAAGGTGGGGGAAGAGGGGCCCATCTCTTTGTTCCCAAGGGTTGTCCGCTCGCTTGCTGCTTAGTCGCGAGCTCACGACCGCCTCGCCAGCCGCACTTCCAAACCGCCTCGCGGGAGGATCCTAAGATTTCTGCTCCCATGGGTTGCGGCCGCTTGACCAACGCCACTCACTGCTGGGAAGTATTATCGGGACCCGCAAAGATCCTGACCTGGAGGTCTCGGGCATCAAGACCATGAACCCGTCTAAATTCCGCTTCTAAAGCCTGAGGAACGACCAATCCTGAGCTATCAATGTCCTCGCCCACTTCCAGCAGGGGAACATCTACTCCATTTGTTATATGATGGCCCAGGATATGTCTCAAATCACGCCGAATAGGCGAGATAGCCCTCAAGAAGAACTATAACCCATGCCGATACCCAAGGGATAGAAACATATAATCCGAATATGGTGTGCTACTTCCAAATTTCTTTCAAGCCCTCGCCACATGTCCTGAATGGCGGGACCCAGACGTTCATTGGTAAGATCCCTTCCCATGTAAATAGGACGGGAGGTATCTGGAATGATTTGGTCTCTCCCGAATTGCCGCAAGATCCGGTCAGGCTGATAAAAAGAAGTTCTATAAAGACCCAAAGATCACCACTTGGTCAGTATTCCTCCGAAAGTGACGAAGGAAGAACCTGGATCCCCTGATGACAATCCTGCACTTATATCCATCGAGCCCCGATGATAAAAATGACGGGTCCAGTCAGAATCGGAATAATTAGTCTGGGGAAAATGCACCCGCATTCCATAAAAGAAAGGATCATAAGCAGCTCCGAAAGGCACAGGAGCCTGGATCCAAAGAAAATGCTCCTCCAGCCACATATGGATCAGAATAGGATCGCCAAGAGGAACAATTCATTCTCAGCAAGAAAAAGCAGCCAGGCAATCGGGCTGCTGAGAGTCTCTACCTAAAATCCACACGGACGATGTTTAGCCGGCGATCCCGAGCCTGCAACGCTAAGTCTACGACCCGCACATCTACCAATCTGGGTAGACCAACTATCAAATATCTCCCCACTAGGCAGAGAAAAAGCGCTGTTAATCTACGCCGCTGATGGTCCAAGTCATCTTCAATATATACTGTGAAGGCTTCAGGAAGAACCATCAAGTTAAAAAGTCTCTATTAATAAAACCTCGGAGTAGCCCGGCTGGTAGAATGGAAGAGCTCCCTAATGGCCATGCCATGTACGGACGCCTTTATAGGCGTACCGCGATCCGCCAGAGTAGGTGCCACTCCAAGCATAGCACGTAACTCCTCAAAGGTGGGACACATTTCTCGCTCATGCCAAAAATTAAATAAGTGATCGTAGGAGACCAAAACCCGGCGGCTCCCTCAAGATGTCCCAATTGATTATGACGCTTTTCGCCAGATAAAAGGCAAAGGATCCGAACCCGAAAAGATGCCGAAAAGAAAGGATCCCTTCGCCGACGCAAAGAAAGGATCCGTAAATCGAATAAGATTTTCATAAACTTCAATCTCCGGCAAAAATAGTTAGCGTTTGAATGCGAGGCGAATTTATAAGAAATGTGAGAATTTTATCGGCCGAAGAAGCCGCGGGCAAGCAATGACAAGAGGCGGCAAGTATTAAAGAAAGAAGGAACTGAATTGGCGAATGAGCGACAAAGACCGGAAAGTCAATTGCGAAAATGGAGAAGACGGACAATTCCAAAGTAATTTATACCGGCCACTGGAATAGAAGCCGAATGCCCACAAGGCCCAAATAGTGACCAAAATAGTGTTCTTCAAAGGAAAACCATGGTGCCACCAAATGAAGCCTCGTGCCGCACCATGGTCCTCATTGGCGGCATCAAAGAGTCCACGCTATAAAGAAGGCCATTTCCCGTTCAATGTCTCGAAATCCGCCCACCCTGCTCCATAAATCCAAAAATTTTAACTCAAAAACTCAAAAGTACAAAAATTACATTTTAGATGTTTGGTATAGTTTTATTTTTTGTGAATTTATTTTTGCATGTGTAACATATTGCATCATATACACTATATTGCATTATATCATAATATTTGTACGTAAAAACAAAAGTTCTTTTTATATATATAAAAAAGCAAAAAATATATAGAAAAGAAAAAAGATACTAATGTTCACAGAACTCAAAGCTAGTGTGCTCTGGACGATCGGCTTCGGGAAAGGCACCACCCTCACCCCGGGACCCGCTACAACTCCTCGACCTTCCGCCGTGGCTTGACCTCATCATCATCATCATCATCATCATCGCCATCATCGACGCCGCCGAAAGCCTGCCTCCTTGCAAAAAACTCATCGCCTCGATATAATTTGCCGATAGAAGCCGACATCAAGCAGCTAGCTTTTTGTAAGTAGACACGTTCACCAAAAAAAAAAAAGGAAAATAAAAAATGTCGGCCTCAAAGAAAAAGAGTGTGCATAAAAAAATGAATGCGCATAAAAAAATAAAAAAAGACAATAAAGGTAGGATGTGTCTACCGAACGAGCTCGCCCGACGCGACGCTCCTCGGGATCTCGACATCGAAGAACTCGCTTACTACCACCACCCCATTCATACCGAAAAGTATGAAAAGGTATCATCGACTCAGAAACATCGTTTCTCGCCGAGACGTGAAGTATGACCCGTGCCTAATAGTAGCATCGAATGCCGCCCGGGCACAACAGAGCGTGAAGAGGGGGATGCAGCTTATCTCGTGAAATCCTCGTATGGCATCACCGGATAATCTGCCGCATGGAACGAGGTATTTCATTGAGACCGGCCGAGCAGCTTGCTCGCTCTATCACCCAGCAGGGGCCGGGAGGCACCACCGAGCCATCGTAAAATATTGATGCCGACGATTCACCCGCCGCCCATGTATAAAGAATCTACCATGATGGAAACCATCAATATCCCAAATGCCAACATCGCCAGCAAGTATGGTAATGACCCTCCTCCCAAAGCTCTCCCAAGGGAGGAAATGCACCGAGCCGATTAGAGCCAACAATGTGCTCCGTAACTCTTTCCCTCGGTTTTGCAACCGCCGCCGCCACTCAAATCGACCTCATATCGCCAAGATCGGGACACATACTGAGGTCGGTAGACCCGTGATGAGAGGCGCCGGCGAAAATCTAAAGAATGAAAAGCCTGCACTGCACAAAAAAATATGATCAAAAAAAAAATGAAGTAAAAAAAATATATATAAAAAAATGTGTGAATGAAAAGCAAGAAAAGGCATGTACCTCCCACGCCGGCAAACCCATTCAGTGGTCGATGAATCATTTCGCTAGCTCGTCCATGGAAGCATATAACTCTGCCCCCAATCATGCTGTGGATCCGATCAAAGTCCGTAAGGCAAGCCAAGACGGAGGCCCTCAGGGTAACAGAAGAATTAGCAAAAAGCGATGAGCCGAGGAAAAAGAAAAGAAAAGCTCGGGCCACTCGAGTAATAGCAGCCTCATCATCAGCTGATACATGCATGGCATTATTAAGAAGCCAGTGTCGAACGCTGCTAATGTAAATCTCGTCCGACGATTTGAAGCGAGGTTCAAGCCCAGTGTCTACGATCTCCTCCCTACGATGCCTGAGAGTGAAATCCAAAGCCAAGGTCTCCCCTACGTAGGGATTCCTCGTAATAGCAAAGAAAATTGCAAGGGGTCATGGTTGCCTCCCCACCGAAATGGAAAGTGTGGTGGTGTCCCACCAGAAGTCCCTGAGCACGTCAAAGATAGGGAGGAAGCTGGTAAAAGGGGTGAAAGAATGCAGAAGGTGCCGGCTCGAACCTCTACCAAGACTTGCAGCCTGGGTAGCATGTTAAAAATATCATCAACATCGTCATATGATACCCGAAGCCTATCAAGTTTCCTGCGAACCTGAAAGAAAGAAAAAATAATAAGGTAAGTTTTCTACCCTTATCTCCTTTTCTGTACAGCTCCTAAAATAAATAATGAACATATCGCATGTCTTATACTTCATGATTTTTACAATAAATTTTTTAAAAAAATGATGAAAAAAAAGGATAAAAAATAAATCTTGTTCATAAAAAAAAAAATTTTAGATAAAATAATTCTTTAAATTGTCGCAAACTATTTTCATACATGTACATAAAAATCATTCTTTTTCAAAATCCATAAAAAAAAAAACAATTCATATATGTAATTAATTTTGCATCACCACGTACATATTATAACTGCATTTGTCATGTGCATAATAACATGTGAAAAATTCATGCATCATCTCATACGTATTCTACATTGCATCTGCATCAAATAAAATAATTCATGCATTCATATTTTGTATTTCATCTGTCCAATAAGCTGCCATAGAGGTATGACAAAAAGAAGGTAAAGTACCACCAATCATCAAAATAAACCTCTTTGTGGTATTTACTATACCCTCAAAGATTTGCATGCTAGGAAAATAAATCTAAGGGCATGAAAAATATCTGTTTTGTCCTGTTTTTATCCGAAAATATGCCCGAAAAGTGTCTCAGAAAAATTAAATTTATACTCCGAATATTTCGTTTCGCCATTCTATTGCATGCAAAAATGTGATTTAATGTAAAACATGCGTCATATAGCCCCGTTTGCATTTAGAACATAAATCATGCATAGTAGGGTCAAATAGTGACCACTATTTCAAATCATGCATCGCAAAAATAAATCACAAAAATTACATACATTATCACTCAATCACATCATTTAGGTATAAATAGGACATGCATATGCATCACTAACAAAGTCAAGAATGCTCCAAAAGTCCCAAACAAAGGCAGAATTTAGCGATCGAAAATAGCCAGAAAATTGCTTGAAAAGAGAAATCTTACAGTGTTGTTAAGTGGAAGATTGAGATGTGGGTGTCCCGATCTCGCATAAGGTTGCCCCAATCATCCTTGAGTACGATAATTGCCGATTCGAACCAAGCTAGAGGTTCCCTCCTCCTACCACCGATTCTCGGCGCATCGGCGCTTTTCCCTTCCTGGATCGTGAAGAAGAAGCCATCTGCTAAGTAAAACACTGAAATTGGCGGAAGAAAATCGAGAAAAGGAGCGAAAATGAAGAAAATAAAAAGAAAACAGCAAGCAGCAGCAACAATGGCAATGGAGCAGCAAAAGAAGAACGAAGGAAGGAAAAGAGAAAGAGAAGTAGTAGCTTCCTTTCTCAAATTCTCGTCCACTTAAGGGAGGAAAATTCTCAGCTCAGGCCGAACTACGTTTGGTCTGATTCCTTGAAAAATGATACGTAGGCAGCCTACATCAGTAGGTCCGACCATCACAAAAAAAAAAGAAGAGAAATTCCCCAAAGAAAGAGTGGCGTAAATGTCGAATCACCGATCCGCCAGCCCACTGGCGCAAAAAGGTAAGTCAGGTACAGTATTCCTACCCTGACTTAAGAATAATTTCCTTTTTAGGAAAAATTGTTTTATTTTCAAATAAAAGAAAAACTCTTTTTCAAAATGAGTTTTGATTTCAAAAACACAAAAAAAAGAGGAATATTTCAAAAACACAAAAAATAAAGGAATATTTCAAAAACACAAAAAAAGAGGAATATTAAAAAAACAAAAAACAGGGAGAAGAAGAAAGAGGAAGGAAAAAGAATATTTTCCACTTCACAATTTTCAAAATATTTGAAGAATGATCAATTCGCCATGCTCGGCGACGATCTTTAGTCAAGCACAATTTTCTCGATATCTCGAAAATTTTCGGCTATGTCCGAAACAAGACAAATGATCAAGGCCCGTACATACTTAGAAAATTTTTCTTAACACATTTCAACGACAAGGTATTGACCGGTTGAAATTGTGGTAACGTAAAAAGCAATTGGCAGCGTTTCGGCGACGCATCTTTAGTCAAGCACAATTTTCTCGGATATTTGAAAAGTTTTCGGTTATGTCTCGAAACAAGACAAATGATCAAGGCCCGTACATAATTAGAAAATTCTTCTTGACACGCTTTCAACTACAAGGTATTTACCGTTGAAAGGTGGTAACAGAAAAACTTTCAAATCTTCATACCGTATTTGACAACGGTTTCGGACCGGAAGAATACGACTTTTTCGAAAACACAAAAATCTTTTTTCGTTGTGCATTCACATCTGCTTAAAACTGCAATAACCTTTTATAACCGGCTAAAAATGTCTAGGTTATAGAGTTTGGATAGCATGTTCGTGCATTATAACCGCTACCAATTGCATTCTCCCGTTTAAATGAACGAAATTGGAGAGTCTTGTTTATCAACGATGTTCGCCTACTCAAGAAGTCGTAAGGTTACTCGTGAGACTCCATCGTTGAGGGGCTCAGAGACACCCCACTTTCGCACTCGGTATGTAACCGACATAAAATATCAAGAATCTGTTAAAACTTAACAAATGTCAAGTTACGTGAGTCAAAAATGCGAAAAGGAAAAGAGATGCGCAAACAAAGCTGAACCGCAGTGGGGAAAGTGATAAAATTCCAAACTTCAAAGGCAGCTTGGTGCCGCTAATGAAGTGCTTGGTGCCGCACCAAGCATAGGCTTGGCCGCACTGCCTTTCTCCTCGCTCATCTCTCTCACGATCAAATGGGTACAAGTCTCAAAGCGCAAGGTACAAGCCGTCGATGCACGGAAAGAAATTAAATTCCAACCGCCCTCGCCATCGCTATAAATAGAGACCCCCGGCCTCTCATTTGCGTTGTTCGCTTTACGATTTTAATCGCAATAAAGCTCGCTTCGCGATTCTTTCGATACACTTAGTACGAGAGGTGCGAGATAGGTGAGTGGAAGCCCCTATAATCTCCAAACCCCGTCCAAACTCTGCCAAATCAAAAACCCATAGGTTATAAGTGATCCCTAACCTATTTGTTAGGTATCCACCTCAAATCCCCAGTCCAAAAATCCCAAAATAAGCCGTTACTCTGCCCGAGTAACGAGCTAAAAAGTCAAAACTTAAGTCTAGGTTCCACCTAACCGAAAAGGCCAAAACCTACCCAAATAAAGTCGCCACTCGCCCGAAGTTGATCATAAGCCCAAACCTCAAAACATCAATCAAATCAAGCAACCATCCGCTCAATTCAAAACAAAAAGACTCTCTCCGAAGAAGACAGTAGCGAAGACACCACCGCTCTAAAAGGTAATACCTTTAAGAGCGTATTTTTATTTCATTTGTATTTTTTCCTTTTATTTATTTTCAAAAATTGTTATTTAAATCCGGCACAATGTAGCCAATATAAGCCGTTGTGCTGCCCGGATTAGATTAGGAAATATTATGTAAAAGAGTCGTTATAATGGCCAAATATTCTTAAATATGTTTGTAATTATTGGAAGGAGGCGGCTGCGAGTCCGTAAATAATGTAGCCACGAATGTATCTGTTTAATTTTTCCCTGTCAAAATAAGACCTTATTTATTTGCTAGATTAATATAACAATGAGCATACTTCAGCCAAAAACGTTTTGAGACCGAAAGGGCGAGTTGGGTGCCTAGCACCTTCCCAACTCGTAACTTAGCCCCGAACCCGCTTAAAATCTCCGATTTTCTTTTTCTGGTTTTCCTTTATTTTTGCCTTAAAATAAAGGTGGCAACTCTAAAACTTTCAGATCCAAGGGGCCTCGCAACATTCCTTTGCTCTTTGCACTTTCTCCCCTAAAAAGGGAGATACTGAATGGAGGGTGATGTATTCCCATATCCCGGTATCCCCTAAACAAGGGATAACTTGATGCGGGAAACCCATAGCTCCCATAGCGATCTGATTGGGCCATAAGGCTATTTTAATAAATTCATAAGTGGGGGCGTCGCAATATATTTTCTTGCACTTCTCTATTTTCCCCTGAAAGATAAAAGGGGAGAATTAGAATGGAAAGGTAATGCATTCCCATATCCTTTTATCCCCGAAATAAGGGATAACCTGACATGAGGAAACCTTTAGTTCCCATTTTGGATACAAAATCCACTCAGGGCAACCGAGGCGCATTCCAACGTGCTAATATAGACAGCACTCCTCTCGCACTTTGGATTTCGCTTCCCTAAACAAGGGAGGGTGGAACGAGAGCAAGGTGTCCTCAGCATCCGCACGCACGCCGCACCCCTATCCAAGAGCGCGCGGAGCGCGGGGGCACGTCCCGGGAACCTCACACTATGTATTGTAGCTTAATTTTTTGAAACACATATTTTGTTATTTAAATTAATCTCCTTATTTAAAAATATTTTATTAACCACAATTTTGTTATGTTTACCAAACATAATTACCATGTTTGAATTGGTAAAAATTAATTACAAGCCATGATTTATTTTTATTGAATATACTTATTAAATTTTTAAAATTAAAATAATTTTATAATTACTGGTCATGCATGTATGTCACCATAAAGTCACAAATTTTGCAGTCATTAAAATGTTTTTTTTTATTTTGCAGTGTACATTGATCCGACTCTTACAAAATTCAATTTATTCGAATACTGACACTGTCTCATACTGACGTTGTGTCATAAGCACATGTATAAAATCTTGTCTATATTATAAAACATATAACATTATACGTGTGCAATTGACTATTGCTAATTATAGACTGAGATTTACCTATTTACCGATATCATACGGTCCAAATCACACTTCACCTTCGCATGTGTGAACGACGGTTTTGCCTTGCGGTTTTTCTCTCTCCTCACTTCTCACAACATTGGCTTGGAATACCCCTATGCTGCCCCACCATCCCAACCCCCCCCTCTCCTCACTGTCGGTCTAAAATTTTAATTTTTTTTCTTTGATCCCAATAAATTTTCAGCGACTAGAATAATTTTTATAAAGAGCAAAGACGAGGTGATTTCAGTTCTCCATGTTTGATTTTGGCCAGAAGTGGGTGTTGGAATTTTGAATTTTATTTTAATTGATCATGTCATTGATGGTGCTTGTTTTTTAATTCATCTTATTATTCCTTATATTTGTAGTATCTCTATGGTATCTTCCTCCTACTCCTACTTTGTGTGTTTTTTTACTGACATAGGAGTACTAATCTAATTGGTTGATTATAGAAATTAAGATTCGTACCTAAGGCCTCACTTATGACAAAATCAGCTACTTTGTTAGTTATGTATTACTCATATAAGTAATGGCAAAACACACAAATGGGCCACCCAACTTTGGACCATATTGCAATTCGGCTACCGAAACTTTGGTTCATCTATTTTGGCCACCCTACTTTCGTTATGATGCAAGCCGCCCCATTTTTTGGATGGACGTTATATTTATCCGTTAAGTTGGATCAAATATCTATTTTACCCTTGTAAATACAATTTTTTGTGATATTAAAAATTCAATGGGGTTTAACTGAAACAAAAAGTTGCATATGCTATTTATATAAAGTGAAGGGGTCAAAGTATGATTAAAAATTAAAAATAAAACTAAACATCGACATCTCCAGATCTGGTCCGCCGCCGCCCATCCCCTCCCACCCATCTTCATCTTTCTCCTACTTTTTTTTCTTCCCCTGTCCTTCCCAGTCAGATCCAACATCGACATCTCCAACATCTTCCTCAGAATCTGTCTCATTGAAGAAGACAACGGGACTGGGGATGGTGAAGATCGATGCCGGAGACCGAAAGGTTGTAGAGAAGACGATTGGAGATGGTGGGATTCGAAGTGCGACGAGTGTAGATGGCGGGGCTCGAGATGGCGAGACTGGGAGAGTGTGGGTTTGCGAAGTCTACTGTCCTATTGGGGACGGTGAAGATCGATGTCGGAGACCGAAAGGCTGTGGAGAAGACGATTGGAGATGGTGGGATTCGAAGTGCGGCGAGTGTAGATGGCGGGGATGGAGACGATGTGGTTGTTACTTGAGGAATTTTTTAACAAAGAGAGCGCTGGGCTAGGACTGTTCTGCCGTCTTCCAGATCTGGTCCGCCGCCGATGAATTGTGAAGGATGGTATGTCAGGGAATGAATTGTGAAGGATGGAGAGTCAATGGAGGTGGGTGAAGTTATCAATATAGGGAGGGAGGGTGTCATAGAGATTAGCGGCGGTGAGGTTGAGAGAGATGACGCGGGAGGAGAAGAATGGCAGAGGACGGTGTACCAGTGGCAATGGTCGGTGGTGGTCAGTTGAGGAGGAGGAGGCTGGAGGGTTCTTTAGTAATAGTCTAACTGATGACTTGAAAATGGCATACATAATTTTCCTTCGAATCTTCGAATTTGCAATCTGAATCTGTTAAATACCGATTGAATAAGACTAGGTTTTCTTCCCAAAATATTTTTGGATTTATTTTTTCTGAGTTCTGGAATAGAGAAGATGAACATGAACATTTTTTATCCAAACCTGTAACCCGAATTTCTATTATTTACGGTTGGACCCCTTTTTAATTATAATTGTTTCTACTTTTTGTTTGTGTTTTCAGTTGGACCCCTTTAAATTTATAATATTATGAAGTTTTAGTATTTATAGGGGTAAAATAGATATTTGATCCAACTTAACGGATAAATCTAACGTCCATCCAAAAAATGGGGCGGCTTGCATCATAATGAAAGTAGGGTGGCCAAAATAGATGAACCAAAGTTTCGGTGGCCGAATTGCAATATGGTCCAAAGTTGGGTGGCCCGTTTGTGTGTTTTGCCTATAAGTAATTAACTAGAGACTCGAGCGCTTCAAATACCCTTCGGCTATCGACGCTGCTATGGAATCGCTGGACCTATATCATGCCTCTAAAAACCCCTCTCCAGTCTCAATTGCATACTATCTCTCTCATCTTTTTTTTTCTTGGGATAAAGGAGGAGAGATAAATTTGTGTTCTGTGTGAATTTTAACTTTTAGGGAATTTTAATAATTAGGACTTCTTTGAATTTTAATAATAGTTCTGATCTTCTTCTTTTTTCACTCCCCACTAAAGATTATATAAATAGAAACATGAGTGTTAGTCAATTTCTTGGTATATAATCTTTGCTCGTATATAAACACCAAACATGTATTTGTTTAAACAAACACTATAGCTAAATCATTTCAACGATAACAATGTAACGTTTACAAGTATTAAACGTTAAACAATACAAAAGTAGTTCACTAGTCCTACCACAAACACCCATTACAGAAGACAGGTGTATAAATACTAGACTCTCTTATGACAATCTCAAATAGACAATTGAATCTATATTATTCATAAAACATAGTTACCACACATTACCTTAGAATCGTAATTGTGTCTGTAGCTACTGGACATCAAGATTAACACATGGGTACTCCTCTAGTCGCGCCACCCAAACCAAGAGACAACTGTTGAGTCCACAAATTCTGGACGTCATGCTCAATCACCAAGATAGGTAAATAGTACCTATTACATCATAACATATTACACGACCACTAGCGAGTATTTGAACACTATTGGCTTGTTTGATAGTCGGACAAGGATAAGCAGTATTATTAATCCCAGTACTATTAGTGTCCTCGCTATTAATCCTCACTTGTATATCGGGGGTAGTTTTGAGATTAAAAATTTTAATCCCAATTTTTTTTAGTGAGGGCGCTAATAATACCACCCTCCCCCTTGGTATTAATAGTGAGGGGATAATGACTTTATCTAGATAACTCGTGCTATTAGTCCCGACCACCTATTGTGTACCAAACATCAGACAACTCGGCTTATTAATCCTATCTGGCCTTAATCATGGCTACCAAACGGCTTATAACATAGAATGATGTCACTAGCTATCTGTGAGTATAAAACATTAGATAGCCCAAGAGTAGATCAATGACTACTACATACAATACACCAACTTGATGTTAATGGCAATCTATATCATCCATAAACTTTATATTTTGGTTAATAATCATCCTTTACCCAAATGGTGTACATATAATGACCTCGATCCCGCTACTTATAACACTGTCATACAATACTTACAAACACCTTAACTCTTTATATACCAAGATATGATAAAGGATGAGAAGCAATTAAAAGTAGGCAAAATACAATTTCCCCCCTAAAGTTGCCACCAAATCCCAGTTTATCGCACATAATAAGGTTTGTGTCACTTTAGTATTCAAGGTTGTCATTTGACCCAGTTTCCCACCTCCCGTTAATTGTCGTTTCTAAATTGACGTTAACTTGCACGTCGTCTTCCACGTGCGGGTTATTTTGGTCTTTTTCTAACCCATCCCAGTTCACCCCCTCCTCACACCTCCCTTTCTCTCTCATCTCTCTTCCACATCGTCTCTCCCATCAAATCATAGAACCCAGATACCCATCGTCTCTACCCGCAAATCGTAGAACCCAGATGAACTGATTGAAAGTAGATGAATACAAAAGCCCTCCCTCGCCCACGCACTACCAGAATTCAAATATCACTCTGATTTTCGATCTCTCTCGAAGGTTGAAGAAATTCAATGGATACGCTGAAGCTCAACAATGTAAGTGCTCAATCTATGCATGTTTCTTCATCGTCAAAACATCATATCCATAACTCATCAAAATCCTTAGCTTTCTTCAAACAGTTTTTGGCCCAATCCATAACTTCTTATTATCAAAACTCATCTCAAACCCGAGATTCGTTTCAGCATAACCAACATGAAGCTCCCCCTCCAAACGATCAAAACTCACTACTAAATAAAAACCTAGATTCAAATTTTTAGCTTTCTCCATAAGCTCTTCCTTATAATTATCAAAATCAATTATCAAATTCATAAACCCTTGGTTCTGGTGAGTAGATAAACGAGAATTTTAATCATGAAAATGGGCAGGGGATCGCAGGAGAGGATATTTCATTGAAAACCTTGATTTAGAAGCTTTTGCTATCGAAAATGGTTTGGCAGACACCCAGAGTAGGGCGGATAAGGATTACTCATAAGGGATGAGGAGACTACTAACAAACGAAGGCATAGGAGTCAGTGGGATCCCCCACAGAATGAGGAATGTGCAGGAAGCATTGGGAGTGGTACCAGGAAGAGGAAAAGAAAGTCATGATGGGAGGATTAAGACAAAGCCCGAGATTTAGTTGCCTGATTTTATGAAAGATTTCACTGCTGGTATTGAATTGGACCCCAAAATTTAATCGAAATCAAAATCAAAATCGTTCATCTGGGTAGAGAGAAGATGAGGAAGAGAAAGGGAGGTGGGTGGGGGTGAACTAAGATAGGTTGGAAAAAGACCAAAATAAACCACATGTGGTAAACTACGTGTAAGTTAACGCCAATTTAGAAATGATAATGAACTAGAAGTGAAAATGTGGGATAAATGACAAAGTAATACAAACCTTAGTATGAGTGAGAAAATATGATTTGGTGGTAACATTAAGGAGAAAATTGTATTTTGGCCTTAAAAGTAAGTGAGTAGACAATACAAGTCTGTACCTCATACAATTTATAAATATAATTTAATATTTCCTATCCTTAGTATGACATGGCTTACTGGTTCGATTTTCTAAACAATTTATTTGTTGAGTGAAATATTGTATGTGTAAGTAAATATGTGCAATTGTGAAAAGGGGCGGAAGGTGCCCGAACATTTGAAAAATGACTTACGGAAAATGAATTCTTAAGTCATTTTTCGGAAAAGAAGCCTTTATTTTCCGTTGACTCGAAAAACCTTTTACGTTAACTGTATTTTTCTAAGGTTACCAAACACCGAAAAATAAGGAAAACGTTTCCCGGAAGTCATTCTCCGTGAAACAAACGGAGCCTTAATTAACTACTCCTTCCATCTCATAGGGGACAATATACAAGTATTATAAAATATAATTAATGATAAGTTGTAAAATATATTGTAATAGTAATACGCATTATAGAGACCCTCTTTTTAAAATGTACAATAATGATAATATTAAATGAAATGATAGATTAGAAAAATAATAGAAAACTTGTACACAAAAAGTCTTTAAAAACATTAGTTGAGACATCCCAAAATAAAAAGGATGAACATTTATTCGGGACGGAGGGAGTATAATAATTTATCTTGTTTAAGGGCATCAACGTCAATAAACCTATCAAAAGGTTTATCATTTCTTCTACATCATCAGCTTATAAACATTTTCTCTATAAACATATTCTCCATTAAACATAAATTTATAAAAACTAGGGAAAAATACTAAAAAGCCCCACCAAAAAGTTATCATATCTAAAAAGTCCCTAAAATAATTATTGTATCCAAAAAGTCCTAAAATCATAATTTTAATACCAAAAGGTCCAAAACTTAACATATCTACAAACGCTCTTATGTTAAAAGCTTTCATTTGGACGAAAATTTATTTTTCTTTTCAATTATGACAATGATGAGAAGAATTGTATTGATTATTATTATTATTATAGCAATAATACTATTATTATAATAGTAATATTATTATCTTCACTTCATTAACATTAGTATTAAATACGAAAATCTATTTATGAAATTCATTTCACAATGATCACAAATCAACTATTCGATCTCTAAAATCTAAAATTAATCAATTTTAAAAGTTAACATTTACACTTTTATGAAACTGTGGTAGTAATATTAGTAGTCATAGTAGTAATAGTAATGATAATAATAATAATAATAATAATAATAATAATAATAATAATAATAATAATAATAATATTATTAATAATAATAACATTATTAATAACAATAATAATATTAATATCAATTTTTAAATATTATTGTTATTATTAATAGTAAGTTATTTGTTGGTGTTATTGTTTTTTTATTATTAATATTAATATTAATATTATTATATCTAAAATATTGAATCATTAAAATCATTAAAGTTAAAAATACGTTTCTTTTCAAATAAAATCTCATACTCTAACAATGTTAGAAGAATCGTTAAGTTTTCGACTTTTTAATATTAAAAGTTTAACTTTGGGAATTTTTAAATAGAATAATATTTTTTGGGACTTTTTTGATATGAGATTTTTTTAATGGGACTTTTTGGTATTTTCCCCAAAACTTTATAATATGAACCCACTACTAAATATTTTATTTTTTCTCAACATATATTTATTTTCAAAAATACATATATCTTTTTAAATCATAAAAATTTATAGAAACAAATAGTATGTCCAACAAATAATATATTTATTTTTTAATTTTATCTTGAAAAAAATATTTTTATACATAAATATTTATTAGTAATTCAAAATACCGATGCAATAATATAAACTTTATTCATGTTGCAAATATATACAAAATTTAGATTACGAAGGGTAAGATAAAAAAAGAGAAATGTCAAGCATAATCAAACAAAAACATTATAGTAAATTATCGACTAATGTCACTTTGAAACTTACCTTTTAGAACATCACTTTTACCACTTTACCCTTACTTTTCACTCTACTTTAATTATGCCACATATACATGGACATTAATGGAAACTACAATTAAACCAATATAAATAATCGTGGTTGTTATTTAGGGGAGGAGGAGTAGATAATGTCACATGAGCTGTTGTCAAGTGATTGTAAATTTTACAACCGGTACATGCCCCGTTATCTTTATAATGATTGCAAAATTCTTCGATCGATTTATAGCAATTATAAACTTTTTGCATGCTCCCATTAAAGCTGCTCTTATCTTTTCCTCAAGCATTTAAACAAGATAAAATTTACAATTGATCCAATTTAGTTGGTGTAATTAAGTTTGAGTTGTTCATTAGTTACTCGGATACAATTTATTTGTTTTTATTAAGGGAGATGTTATTACTGCTAAAAAAGAACTTATCCATTTTATTATAATATTAAACTAATTTATAATTTTGTAAAGGTATCCTTAACAAATTATTTATTAATATGATATTCTTCAATTTTGAGTAATTTTTTTTATTCCACGACATAACAAATTAAAAGACAATTATTATTATTATTATTGTTGTACTTTCTAAAAAATAATTTAATCAATATGTTTTATAATACAATCATTTACATCGATATTTATAATACAGTCAATTACTCCCTCAGTTTTTAAATTATTGTCCTATTTGATCCGACACATCATTTAAGAAAAAATAATTGACTGTATTATAAATATTGTTGAAATATGTGATTTATTTTAATGGCCTTGATCATATGTTCATAATTAAAGTACGTAGAAAAAATAAGGGTAAAGTGGTAAAATGTTTTTCTTAAAAGAGAAAGTTGTGAAAGATGACAATTATTTTAAAACGAACCAAAAAGAAAACCGTAATTTCAAAATAGAGGAAATATTTTTTTAAACGTTGTACCATATCAAAATAACGATTATTTAGGAATGAATGAAGTAATGTTTTATAATTAGGCGGGTACAAGTGGATCGCAAATTTATTTACCTTACCAACTGAAGAAAGCCTGAGAAAACATCCTCTACCTTGTAAAATGTGAGTTTTAGGCTGTTAGCCCATATTGCCCTTCAAATATTGATGGCACCCAACATCATACAATGTGAGGCCACTAAATTTTTTTTTTTTGGCAAATTTCAAACGGGTATAATTTTGAAAACATGTTTTTATCTAGGATTATTAATTTTTTGTACATTTTATAAAATTACAAATTGCTTGTCAAATAACAAAAATGTCCATTAATGAAGACAAAAGTGATCCCACATTTTACAGGTCCAAAATTAATACAAAAACTCTGATGTCAAGCTTTGGCATCAGGATGGATTTCACATTATTTTACAGGACCAAAATTAATTAAAAAATGCTGATGCCAAGCCTTGACATCTGGATGGATTTCACAGCATTTTGCAGGACCAAATTTAATTGAAAAATGTTGATGCCAAGCCTTGGCATCAAGATGATTAATTCAAAAAATCTGATGCCAAGCCTTGGCATCTGGATGGATTTCACAACATTATTCAGGACCAAAAATTAATTCAAAACTCTGATGCCAAGCCATGGCATCAGGATGGATTTCACAGCTTGGCATCAGGTGAAAAAAAAATTCAATAATCCAAGCATCAGGTTGCTGATGCCCACCGTTGTTGCTGATGCCAAAAATGCTGATGCCAAGACTTGGCATCAGGTGAAAAAAAAATTCAATAATCCAAGCATCAGGTTGCTGATGTCAAAATGCTGATGCTCACCATTGTTGCTGATGCCAAAAATGTTACTGATGCCTGTCAAAAATACTGATGCCTGTCAAACATCTCCGTTCAAACCCAAACCCAATTAATCAACCCATCCCCGTCTAACCCCTTCAGCCATCACTCGGCCATCTACAAACCTAGTCGCATTCCTCCGTCCTGTTCTTCCTTTCACCAGCCAAATATTTATGTTCATAGCACCATTAGCAAGCTATAAATCCTACTGATCAAAGATACAAATCAATTTTTCCAAAAAGAACATCGTTACAAAGAACTTACTAAAATAATCTTGCAATAAATGGAAGCAAATCAACATTTCTTGAAATTGGTTTCGTTGAAAGATAACAATTGGTAGGAAGTGGTTTCACAATTTTTTTTTCTTATCCTCCCCTCCGCCACCGCTCTCCTTGCCTTATTCCCGCCAAAAACCCCCAGATCGCCACCAATCCCAACCCCAAATCAACAACCACAGCTCCATTACCCTTTACTCAAACACAATGCCTCCCGCAGAGACACCGCCGTCTTAATATCACTCATCGTCGTCATTCCTTCCCTCCTCCAACCTCCTCTGGCAACCGCCTTCTCCATTGGCATCTATACAATTCCTCAATCTCTCGTACCTTAACTTTGAAATGCTTAAAACTTTATATCAACTTTCACTTTATGATAGGTCAGTGTGTGGAATTAATGCTTTGTGGTTTCCAACACAAACTGTGTACCCTCCCCTCCCCCTCCACTGAATTGAATGAAAGAGGACGAGGACGATCGTACACAAAGTGGTAGACAAGTACTTTCGCCCAAAAATTGTATATAAAAGAAATGTGCAAAAAATAAGTGGATTCATTTGAAAACATGTTTTTAAAAATGTGCCGGCTTATAATTGTTTTTCTTCAGAAAACTAGGGGCGGTAAAATAAGTGTTATGGATAATAATTAGTTAGTTTATTATCTATGGTTATATAACACCCATTTTGCCACCCCTACATAAAATCATCTCATTTTTTTATTTTTTACTTGCATAACAAAAACACGTAATTAGTATATGTAAAATGTACAATATTATAAATATTATAAATTTTGTAAAATTTAGTGGAAATCTAAAGGATTAATATTAAATATATTAAATTTTCAAATGACATTATTCACAGAGGAATATGTTTTTGCTTTAATTGTCTTGTATGGGTCTGCTTATTTTATAAAGTATTGAATCCATCACAAATAAATAGTCGTTTTTTGAAAGAAATTTATCCTAAAATGAATACTCCCTCCGTCCCAAAATAAATAACATTTCAACAAATAAAAAAATTATCTCAAAATAAATGACGTTTTCTTGGATTTTAAGACAAATTTATCCATATTTTGCCAAAATAACTTAAATTAATTATTCTCTAATTAAATGTTGTATTGAGAATGCTTTAATGCATTGAGAATTTGAAAAGGTTTTTTTTTTTTTTTTTTAAAGAAGGGTAGATCAGTTTTTTTATAAATTTCTTTAATCTGCATGTAAATATTTAAAGTCTCGTTTGTTGTGGCTGATGACTTATGACTTATAGCTGATAGCTTAAGCTGGTGGTTGAATGACTTGTGACTGATTGTGTGATAGATTGTTTGTTACAGACTTACAGCTGTTAAAAAGCTGCTTATGAGTTGTTATAATTATTTGTTAATAAAAAACTTAAAAATTAGTATTCATATTTTTATGTATATTTCATAAAAGGATGAAATGAGGATAATCATATATTTATTAATAAATAGTTGTCTTCATGTTTTTTAAAAAAAAAAAACCAAAAAAAGCTTAGAATTTTGGATTTTTGACTTTGGCTTTTCAATGCATAAATGATGTTGTACCTTATATATTAGCTTTTGTCTTATAAGATGAAACAAACACTTTAAATATAACTTTTCAAAAGTCAAAATAAAAAATCACTCCAAATAAACTGTAACAAACGAATACTAAAAGTCATTTGTTTTGGAATCGAGGGAGTATTGGTTTTGTAACAAAGTAAATTTACATTAGTCAACTATCATGTTTCGGTGTCCATTAACATTGCTATGAAACAGAAATGAAGAGTAATTATGTATGCCAATGGTTAGGTCTCGTATAAAATTGTCTTATAGATTCTAATTTGTAAGATGAAGTTTCATTTTATCACATCTTAACCTACCAAGTGCCAACACATATGGGTTGGGTCAAGAGAATCCGTTTTATAGAAAATACATGTAAAACTATATTTCCTAAGTTTTTGTTTTATGTATACCAACTGCTAAAATTGCAAAATTGAAAAATATTTTGAAATCTTTATTGTATTACTCCCTTCGTTCCAGAAAAATAGTCTGCATTTGAAAGTTAATTTTTTTAAGAAAAAAATATTTTTAGTAGTCCCTTAATAATAAAATGACACTTTTATGTCTTCATTTTTTTAAAGTGAACTCTTTAAGTGAAACATGTAAAAATTAAATAGTGGACTCTTTGTCCGAAAATGATTGATTATTTATGAATAACCACCTTCTTTTTTACAATAATAAAGTGAAATGTAGTGATTTCCAATAATGATTTGGGAAATTTCATAGAAATAGAGGCAAATATTATGCTCCTAGTTTATTCAAAGGAGCAAGGACACGAGAGATTGAATACGTATGGAAATCACGTGACAACTGGTAAGATCTCAATCTGAGTAATAAATCGACCCTCCCTCCCCCGTCCCCACACAAGAGTACTCACCTCTGCACTTAGAAGACACTTAGACCATTAACAACGGAGGAGCTGGTGGGTTGCTTAACCAGATTCTTCCGGATTTTATCAAACAACAAAGCATCCTCAAAAATGCTTGGTAAGCATAAAGTAAATATGGGAGTAAAAGAAGCTCCCGAGCTTACCAAAAAAAAAACTCCAAAAACGACATCGTTTAAACCAAACAAAGCCGCTTGCGAATTAAACAAAGAAGCCGACTTCCAACAATAAAAAACACTCTCACTTTCTATCGTCATCCAAGGAAAACCCAAAATTTATTTTTCTCTCCTTGCTGTTTTTGACACATTTTAAGCCATAAAAATGTTTTTTTTAAAATTTTTTTTCTGAATTAAAGATCACATTTTTATCTTTAAATAGAGACTTGGTTTGTTTCATTTGGATATCAAAATAAATTTCTATGATTTTTTGAAGTTTCTAGCTATTTTATTTGTTGATATAAACAAAATATTAAATTTATGAAGATAAAGATGGTGAGGTATATAAAAGTATTGGAATTTGTGTATTGTTGGAAGAGTATTTTTGTTTGGGAGCTAAAGTGGGGAGCTTAATGGTATTTTTGTAATAAAATAAGAAAAAATGGAGCTTAAGCTCCCCAAATGGAGAGCTTTGTTGTTCCTGCTCTTATGGTAGAGATGCTCTTTTATTATAGTTGTGCTGTACTACATCTTTTTTTTTCCTTCATAATATAGTACTATTTCCTAAATCAATCAAGAAATTGAAATTCCAATATGTAAAAAAAAAAAAAATTGCTTGAATGGGTTTTTTTTTATTGATGATATGAATTATCTGAAATGAATTAGTTGTGATGTGTGCCACCAGGGCCGGTGAATGAGTTAGGTCGGATATGAATTGGGTCGAAACGAGTAACGAGTTGAAATAAGTCGTAATCAGTTATAACTTAAAATAAAACGGATTGGAATGAGTCGGGTCGAAATGGTCAAAACGAGCCAACCCATTTTGACCCATAATTTTTCATCAAAAAACTTACATTTATATAATTAAAAAATAACAGGTCGAAATGGACAACGGGATCGATCCGCTTTAACCCGACCCGAATCAGCAAGTTAATTTTTTTGGGTTGAAAAATTAACGGGTCGGGTAATTTTCAAGTCTCGTTGGGTGAATTAGCGGGTTTTGAGTTTTAAGCCTAGAGGTCACATTCTTTTTTCATTGGTAGAGCTGTCAAACGGGCCGGCCCAAGCCCGACGGGCCTCGCTTAACGGCAGACCGGACCGAAATAGTGTCGGGCCTCGTAGAACTCAAGCCCAGTCCATGCGCATTTCGGGCCTATGGGCCAAAAAAATAACTATTTTTAATTAAAAAAAACTCACAAATTAGCTAATAAATGTTATTTAACACATCAAAAGTTCAAAACACACATACTTACTAGTCTAACTTACACAATTACAAAGCAAAAGTGCAACTAAAACAAATATAAACAAATGTAGTAACTTCAACAATTGAACGAAACAGAAACTAGAAAAATTATAATGTTACAGACCAAAGAAAAAATACATGTGCTACTTGAAGGGTATTTTTTTTCAAAAAAATTATAACCAAATTGAAGTTCATCATGCTGTCCCCAATTTTTTAATATGTGTTTTCTAAGGATAGACAAAGTTTTTTGGATTCTAGTTTGCAAAATCATACTAACTAGCAAATGTTCATTTTTTGATTCACCCGACACAATCTAGCATTTTTTTTAATCAAGTTTATACTATTGAGGATTTTTATTAGCTAGTCTATAATATAATGCAGCTCAATTTATACGTGTGTAATTGACTTGGGATAAAAAGTGACT
This sequence comes from Codonopsis lanceolata, assembly GCA_013146195.2. Lineage (NCBI taxonomy): Eukaryota > Viridiplantae > Streptophyta > Magnoliopsida > Asterales > Campanulaceae > Codonopsis > Codonopsis lanceolata. The sequence goes on from CM028381.1 coordinate 85,803,440, forward strand.
ATGATTAATTTTTTTACTTTAATCTTACGGTTGTAATTCTTTCATACCCTCACATGTGCAAAGGATGGTTGGTAACTGTCGTTTACCTAACTCAATTTACCAACGTAACTAAGTTTAACTCTCTCTCTCTCACTCAATTATTTTTAACTTCTGTCTAACTCAATCTTTTACTGTAATTTACGGTCTTATTGTGTGTTTGTATTTTTTTATTTTTAATTATTATCGTAATTAACTTAATCAATTTTAAAAAAAATTGACCCGTAATTTCGTATACAAATTTAAAAAATTAAAAAAAATCGTAAGTTTTGTAATTTGAAATATATTTTTTTCTTTTTAACTGTTATCGTAATTAACTTAATCAATTTAATTTTTGTCCGGCTCGTTTTTTCTGACCCGTAATTTCATATACAAATTATTAATTAATCCCTCCGTTCTTGGCAAAAAGACCTCGTTTGAAAGTCAATTTTTTTAAGAAAATATTATTTTTAATAGTTAATTTCCATAGTATCTGCTTCATTTATTGATAAATTTTCAAACTGGCATTGTGCCATCGGCACGGGTAAGGGTACTAGTATCATATAGAAATACTTAATTAAATAGATCAGTTTCGATAAAATTACTAACCACAACCATACTAAATTAGATTAGAACTTGAAATATCAATTCCATTTCCTCCTAGTAAGTGTCACTTCCATCAATTTAGAATATGAGTTTCAACCAAAAAAAGAACAATAATTTGGAAATATATCATATTGCGTCATAAATTTATCTAACCAAAATAAAAAAGTGGTCTAAATGAATATTCGATAGTTTTTTTTTCTTTTTAGATTTGTGTATTAATTTTTAATTTTGTAATTAAGTTTAAGTGCTTAACTTTATGATCGGATCGGTCCGAGCTTTTTGAGATTACACGGACCACGGGCCGGGCCAAAGAGACCTGTCTTTTCGGGCCTTCTAGATTAAAACCTAGACCCTTGAAAAATCGGGTAAACTGGGCCGGGCATATGTGTCGGGCTCGATTTTAACATCTCTAATCATTGGCGTTGTTTGATGTGGTGGTACATTGCACGCAGCCACGCACGCATATAATGTCAGCCAGCTCGACGAGCGATTGATTTAAAGAAATTAGTTGAATGCTTCCTATTAAGTATAGGTTTTGGGATAGATGATAGTGCTGATAATCCTTGTCGGGGCCACTACTTGTGAATGGTTTAAAGATATTAGTTGTATGTCCTTCCTATAAACTAGGATAGATAGTAACTGATAGATGGAAGCGCCGATGATCCTAACAAGTATTATTTCCTTTTTGATAACATAGTAATTACGGTAAAATCTTAAGAAATACAGTATTGCAGATATTTTTTATAAAACGGATTACATTGGCTCGATTCATTGTATATTGGTGAGTTGACCTGTGAAATTAAACAAACCCAAATTCTGAGCAGCGCTGGCGCCTTCGATTTCGGTAAATGGAACGAAGAGGAATACGTGGGGCTATGGAGAAAATGAAGGATGTTGAGAAATTGGAAGGAACTGGGAATAAACGAACTTGGCAGACGTTCCATGAAGAGACAAACAGGAGAGGAATAATTGATGAGGGAGAAAGAGAAACAAAGAGGAAGAAAAAAAAAACGGAGAAGAAAAGAGGGAAAGAGTAGGAAGCGAAATGAGTGGTTGAGAAATTGAGAAAATAAACTTTAATTCATACCCTAATTCACACTCTAATTCACAATCTTAAACTAAATCTTAATTAAATAGTTATGTTTGGTAAAAGTTAATTATAACCTGCCGATAGTTAGTTTTTACAAAATGAAGCGACCTCTATTGTAATATCTACTGTGTCAGTATTCGAATTTCACTAACCTATTCAACATTTATTTTAACTATTATATTAATGATTCATTTATTGTGTTAGGAATTCCAAAACACGATATTATCATATTTAATTAAAATGAGTAACCCGATACGAGCAAATCTATAATGGGTTAAACTTGTATTCAATAATCTAATAAGTTATTCAAAAATCAATAATGTATTAACCCCCCTCCCCAAAAAAAAAAAAAAAAAACTCGTTAAACTTAATTCAATAATCTAATAATTCACGTGAGTTACTCTTTTTGCTTCTCAAGCTAGATTTATATACTTAATACAATACCTATAAAATACTTAATACAACACTTTTAGTTATAAAATTATTATATTACCCTTAGTCATATATATATATATATATATATATATATATATATATATATATATATATATGTGTGTGTGTGTGTGTGTGTGTGTGTGTAAACAACAAAATTTAGAACAAAAAAACATACAAACAAAAAACTCTCATAAAAATAAATTATCTCTAAATTTTATATCTTCCTCAATTCAAACAAGATATGTTTTCTAAACACATTCTTTGTAATTTTGATTTGTGTTCATGAAAAGAAAAAAAAAATTGATTTTTTTTTAAAGACTGCCGCCCTGCTCCACCACCAGCCGGCTCCTTCGCTAGCTGACCACCTGGGTTGGTGGTGTTAATTTTTGTTAGATTTTGTTAGTTTTAGTTAGTTTCCGTTAGTTTCTGTCAGGTTGTTAAAATTAGTTTTATAACTTTTCTGTTAGGTCCCTTAAACTTTTGCTACTTGTTATTATTAGCACTTGCTCTTTGGTATGAGTTGTTCAAGTAATTTGAATTTTTTATAAATTACATATATGTTTAATATTTAAATTAATATTTTTATTAAAGATGTTTGTGAATAAGCATGAATAAAAAGAATTTTAAAAAAATATATTGTCAATTAATATTGTTATTAAATGTTATAATTGTTGTTAGTTGAATATTAAATGATAGTATAGTATTTGTTTAATAATTATATTCATTGTAAAGTTATAGATTAATTAAAATAATATTTTTTTAATATTTTAATTAAATAAAAATTATAGATTAATTAATTGTTAAGTAGAAATATAATTAGTATAAATAAGTCCACGTAATTAAGAGTATTTTATTATTAAATATGTTTGTGAATAAGCATGAATAAAGTGAATAGAATTGATTTAAATATTTTAAATTGATATTGATATTAATATTTATCTTAAATTGTTATTAAATGTTATAATTTTGTTAGTTGAGTATTAAATGATATTATTTGTGAATAAGCACGAAAAAATGACTATAATTGGTTTAATTAATCTATAATTGATATTATTTAGAAAAAATATATATTAATTGCTAAGTATAAATAAGTTCACGTAATTAAGAACACTTTGTTACTAAATATGTATGTGAATAAGTATGAATAAAATGAATAGAATTGATTGAAATATTTTAAATTGGTATTGTTAATTAATATTTATCTTAAATTAAATATTATAATTTTGTTAGTTGAATATTAAATCATATTATTTATGAATAAGCTTGAAAAAATGACTATAATTGATATTATTTAGTTGAATTATAGATTAATTAATTGGTAAGTATAAATATAACTAGTATAAATAAGTCCACGTAATTAAGAACACTTTGTTATTAAATATATTTTTGAATATTAAATCAGATAGACAATTACATTATGTTTCTCCTACAATGCCCTTATTGAGACATCCTTCTTGTTCGGGTAAAGGTCTTTACACAAATCCTCCATTTGAGCATAGTTACCATAGGTAAAGGGAAGAGGAGGAGGAGGAGGAGGAGGAGGAGGAGGATGTTAGTAGAGGGAGAAGATATGGAGTCCCTCCAGCTTGAGGCATAGGATTACTTCGTCGCTTTAGGGAGAGGATATTGTCGCGACATGATGATGATGATGAGGATGAGGTAGAGGAGGAAGATGGAGGCAGACAGATAGGTGCTAGCCATCTTCCACTACGAGGTGGACGTGTTGGTCCTGAAGGTAGAGGATATCCATGTGTACGACGAGGATAAAGACCTTCTTTTGGTAGGGGGCGAGGTCATAATGGTACGATGTTGACGGAGTCTTATTCAGGAGGCCCACATATATGAGATGTTCTGACTTGTTTTAATGTTCATGTTGCATATGCGATATGGAATGAAGAGGTAAATTTAAATGTATTTTGTTAGTAGTATTATTAATTTTAAATGTTTTTTTTCGTTAAATGTTAATAAAATAAGTTAATGTTTTATTTATTTTAACAGTAAATTGGAGTTTTGAATACCAATCACAAACTGAACGCATAGCTACATGGGCGATAGACGATAGTCAACCAATAAACCCTCGACCATATTATAAGTTATAACTTGTTTCATTTGAGGGATATCATGTTTCATTATTTCAACATGCCCTTATTATCAGCATTTGGCGAGTTGACTATTACACTACATGATGTCCGACATACTTTACGAATTCCCGTTACTGAGAAATCCCTACTCTCGAAGATGGGTGTTAGAGTCGTAAAGATTCATCTTGATAATATTCTTGGTACGACCACGTCTGAGTTAGATGCCGAGCTTAAGTCGAGTTCCATTAAATTAACAATTTTCTTTTAAGGAAATTAATAATTCCTCAATTACTGAAGACGGTCTTACGGATCCTTATCCGTAAGACGGATCTATCTAGATTAAATGTGGTAAAATTCAGAAATCTCAATTCAACTCCTTAGTTTTTGAAAATTATAGCGCCACCCCTCATGTTTATATATGCAGTGTCACTTTGTAATATAAAAAGTGTCACTTTTGACCTTAAAAATATAATTTTACATTTTTAATGAAAATTATCATTTTTTCCTTTAAAAAATGTTACCTTTTGAGCTTAAATGTGTTACTTTTAGTCTTAAATGTGTTACTTTCACTTTGAAAAATGTCTCATCTTTTTTATAAATGAAAATCATTACGTTTGACATTAAAGTGTTACTTTATAACGAAAAGTGTCATTTTTTAATATTAAACGTGCTACTTTTGACCATACAAGTGTCATTTTGTCTTATAAATAAAAATCGTCGTTATTGACATTAAAAGTGTCACATTTTAGTATTAAATGTGTCACTTTTGGCAGTTACCGTTAGTTTTAAAGTGACACTTTTTTAGTATTAAACGTGTCACTTTTTAGTATTAAGAGTGTCATTTTTTAGTATTAAGAGTATTACTTTATATTTTAATGAGAATTATAATAAATTTCCTTTTATAGTGTCACTTTTAACCTTAAAATGTGTCACTTTTGTCTTTTCAATATGTCACGTTTGGCTTTAAATGTGTCATTTAGCATTTTTTGTCTTTTCAATATGTCACGTTTGGTTTTAAATGTGTTATTTAGCATTTCGTCAAAGTCATTTAGGATCCGTCAAGTATCTCAAGACAATTGATGCTAACAGATGGCTAACGGAACTAACAAAAGATTGAACTGCAAGACGTAGGAAACATAAGAATTTTTGCAACAAACCTTGAAAGTGCAGGGGCACTGGAGCAAAATGAGGAACTTCACATTAATGTGCAATAAAACATAAGAATTTCGACGACAAATATTTAAAGTGCAGGGACACTGAAGCAAAATAAGTAACTTCACATCAATGACAATAATACTTAGGCCCTGTTTGATATCACTTATGGAGGAGTGCTTTTTACTTATGACTTCTCATAAGTCATAAGTGGGAGTGTTTGATTTTTTTTTTGTCAAATAAGTCAGAAGTAAGGTAGAAGGACTTTGAAGCACAATTTGCCAATAAGTCATAAGTATCAAGGCTAATGCTGATGACTTATGGAATGAAAAACACGGATGAACAGTACATTTTAATGAAATTTTTATGTTCCAATATTACCCTCGTTTTAATTGAAATAGGGTTTCCTTCTCATTTGTAAAAAGCACGCCTTCTTTTTCTTTTCACAACCAAAGCGGCAAACAAAGAACAAAGCGCATGAGCAGCAGCCGTGTGAGCAGATCGCACGCCTCTTCCAGATTTGAGCTCATCCACCACATCTTCGATCTCCACCGCATCTCGATCTCCACCGGCAGCAACTTCTCTCTATTCCCTTGGTCGAGATCCACGATTCAGCTTTTATTTGAAGCCCAAAATCACCGTGCAAGTAAGTTCTTTCATCTAATCTCGGTGGCCTCCTCGTGTTTTTTAAGGGACAAAGAGATTGGGTCCGGGATCCATAAGAATCCCCATTTTTTGGTTTAAGTTATAGTATCATTTATTTATTTATTGTTAATTTCTATGATTTCTATTCCTACGTTAGCGTAAGCGATTAGGAAAAAATGTCTGAAACATGTATTAGGAAAAATTAAAAGTAAAAGCAATAGCAAGATCTACAAAATATAAGAAAATACAGAGATTGTGTGGAGAGAGAGAGAGTGAATATAAGCGAATCAAGCAAGATTCCGCCATCAATGATACCTTGGAGGAAAATATCGCTTTCGCACAATGCGCTTTTCATTGATACTTCCGAACTACACACACACACGCATATATGTGAAAACTCACACCCACCACATATCTACATGCATATATAATTATATATACGAGAGAGTGAGAGAGAGAGAGAGAGAGTGTGGTGGAGAGGGAGGGAGAGAGAGAGAGAGAGAGAGAGAGAGGATGTTGGAATTGAGAGAGGGGGCCTTACCCAAAGGCATTAGTGGGTGTGAATGTTGTTCTTGCTTTTGTTGATGGGGTAATTGCCCGTCCTTCTATCGTCTTTATATCTATCTTCTCAAACACCACACACACTTCTATTTGCTTCGGTTTATGAAAGTTGATGATTCTCGCTTTCGTGGAGTGGTTGTTCAATTTTTGATTTCTTATGATTTTGTGTAGTTTAAATTAATCTTATTAGTCGGCATTTCGATTAGGTTTTGTGTTTATGGAATTGATTGATTGATAACAAGCTTAATGGACCGCATTTACTCAAACCATGGCCAAACTCGGCCGCCATTGTATGAATTTGTCAATGCCAGTGCATTTGATATCTTGGATTCTTGAGATCTTGGGAATTAGAATCTTTCTTTATTTTTTGTAAGTTGTTTATTAAATTAGTTAAGAAAACAATTTGAGAAACTAGCTTCAGCTTCCATAACTTGTTAACCTTTATTTTTTATATTATCATCTCTATTTTGGTAGAATGTTCCATGACCTTAATGGAACAACAATGTGTGTGAGAATCCTCTGAATGTGATTTGTAGAAACAAGTGAGTTTGTTAGTTTTTTTATGATTCCGGTGTTGTTTGATGAATATGTTTCGCACGGATATAAGAAAGTTCTGCAGATGAATGAGTTTGAACTCGATGTTTGCGGTATTAAAATTTTTCGATTATAAATTTAGGATGAATGTGATAATCATCAATGGGGTCATTGTCACATTCTTACTTGTATGAATAATTTCACTTTTGAAATGCTTTCATCGCTTCCTCGCTTTGTTGGATATATGTTTAGAAATTAATTTTTAAGTCAAATTTCTAGTGTAATAAACAAATGTCACCAAACTTTTCGGCCAGCTTGTCTAGTCTTGGTTATCCGTGGGTTCTTGTTGATGTTTTAGGGCCCGCTTTGAACCAACAAATCTGAACCAACAGCCCGAAACCCGTCTCGAACTGTTTGTCTTTCTTTTCTTAAATGCACTAGGCTATCACAAAAAATTGAAACTCAAAATTCCCTAACAATCAAAAAACTACTAGTTTGTTCCGGCCTTGTTAGGCGCCCAAACTCGCTCAAATATACTTCAACTTCAGCCACGAACCTGCTCAATAATCCTTGCTAAAACAGCCCTTAATGTAGCTTGTAACACCGCCGATCAGCCAAAACACTGTCCCAAAATCGCTCCATTAGGCTGCCCGCACACGATCAAACACCAAGAACACTACACAATACACGGCTCACACAATAATACCTGTAGTAACAAGAATAAAAAGGATAACAGCAAATTAAAGCACTTTCATTCATGAATTGTTGTTTCATTTTCTCCTTATTTCATTAATGAATTTTCCTTCTATTTCCTCATGAAATTCATGAACTAGACATCGGGCCATCGATAATTGGACATGTGTCGCATCTTTTTTCCTAACTTATCTCCCTTCTCGCTCAGTGGATAGCTAAGTTCAATATACTTTTATAGAGTATGGATTGAGATTGACTTTGATGAACACAAGAAAGGATGCAAGTTGGGATTAAAAATAAATGCAAGTCTTAGGCCGAGTGAAGGGAAGGGTGGGGGTAATGTTGCAAACTTGCAAGTTGCAATAATGATAAAAAGAATTAAAATAGTAGCTTACCTCATTAATGAATTATTATCGATTAGTGTATGAAAGACATGAAGAATAAAAGCGTACTACTAGTACATTAAAATAATGGAGTATGCAATATCTTTACTTGGATAAATGGGCACAACTTGCAAGTAAAAAGATTACAAAAAATGAACAGGTTGAGATACATATATGTTCCATATAACATTAAAGAAAAATTCCCTACGTTTTACTTGTAATTTTCTATCATAAAAAATGATAATCAATGCCTGGCTCAAAAGTTGGTCATAACATCACTTTATCTAGTAAAATCTTGAGAAACTTGAGAAATATGAGATTAGTTATGTAGGTTATAAATCTTTTCTATCGTTGTTATGTAATGTAAAAGTTTGCCTATGTTTTCAATATAGTTATGCCTTTTACTTTGCATATATTATTTCTTTCCTTATGCAATAATAATCGGAGAAATGGGTTTATTTTTTTCATGTTATTTAAAGAAGAATGGCATCTCAAATGAAATCGAAAGGGAAATGACAAGCACGTCACAAGGAACAAGTGAGAAGGCCAATTGGGAGCTCGCACACCATGAACTTTTTGTTAACCTTTGGCCGAACAAGTTTTAGCCGAAATAGACCTACTACTTGTTTGAGCAAAGAAGGATGGAAGAATGTAAGAAATGCTTTTAATGAAAAAAACTGAAAAATTATGTCCAAAAACAATTTAAGAATCATTGGAATCATCTTAAGAAAGATTGGAGTTTGTGGCGCTCTTTACTTCATGGAGAAACCGACTTGGTATTGATCACGCTCGGTACCGTAGATGCTTCTAATGAATGGTGGGAAATTAAACTTCGTGTATATATAAATAGAGTATTTTATTGAAGTGGTATATATTTTTTAAACCTATATTTGAATATGTTTGCTATAATTGCGTGCATGCCTCGGCGCTCAAGTTTAGGAATAATCCATTAACTCATCTTTCAAAACTGAAATCATGTTTTTGGATACTGCTACGGGAATATGCATGGACCCCTAGTTCAGTGTTCTTCCACCACACATGCGTGATGCAAAGTGAGGATGAAGAGAGTGACGATGATGACAATACTCAACAATTTGACGATATTATGGGTGCCAGAGTGTGGAGCTAAGAAGACAAGAAAAAAGGATTGTAAGTGTATCACGTCCGTAAGAAAAAGGGAAAAAGAATTACTACCGCCGCCAAGTTGTCTAATACACTTGATAAAATTATGGACGCTGGCGATAGTGTGTCAAGTGTCGAGATGCAGGTCCCGAAGTAGCATGGGCACTTGTCTTGACATCATGACCAAGATTCCGTGAATTACCGTTGTCGATCCAATATACTTGTTTGGGGCACATTTGTTTAAAAAGTCAAAATCGAGATGTTTATTGAACTACCTAGTGAGGCACGCCTTGCATGGTTGAAGGCCGAACAATCTATTTTCAACCGTTGAGTTGAACACTCTTTACATGTCTTCTTGATGTGGTCGGACAAGGATTATGTTTTTCTTTATTTATTGGCGAACATTTTGTCGTTAATGTGTGTTTAGAACTCTAAATTTGTCGTTAATGTGTGTTTAGAACTCTAAATTTGTTAGTTATGTTTCTTATGATAGTATTGTTTTAATTCTCCTATCTCTTGTCAACTTAGATGAATGATGATTTAATTGAATGATTGCTTTTTGACATGATTTTTTGTTTGCAGCTTGTAATGGAAAATAATCATGAAGAAGGTGTCCAAGAATAACAAAATTACTTCCAAAAACAAGGGAAAATTTGCTTTGATGGGGGCTTATTTCTTATTTATTTCAAAATATGCAACTAAATCACCTTATAACACATCACAAGTAGAAGGGTGGAAGTTTGTTACAAGCTTTGAAACCGACACAAGTTGTCATAGGATGTTTCGCATGTCTGTGAGTCTGGATTTTTCAGCTTATGTACGTTTTGCCGGAAGAGGAATATGGATTATTTAACAAGAGAAGTTAGGTTGAAGAGTGTGGCAATGTTTCTCCTAATAGTTGGTCACGGTATGAAAATAGAGTGATGAGCTATTTAACAACGGTCAAACGGTTAAAAGTTTTTTCACCGTGTTCGTGCTACAACTAAGATGTCATTTGATTGGATAAAGCCTTCACTAGTATTGGAACACATCCTCATATCAGAACAACAAAAAAGTATTGGCCACATTTTAAGGTATTTTAAAAACCTTTGACACATCAATCTTAGTTATTACTATTCTTTATTGTTTCTTATTAACATATTTTTGTTTATAGATTGTATCGGTGCCATAGATGGCACTCATGTACGTGTTACCATTCCCGTTGAAGAACAAATGGGTTTATAGGCGTGTGGGTATCCATCTCAAAATATACTTGCTATATGTGACTTTGACATGTGCTTCATCTACGTAAAGTCGGATGGGAGGGAAGTGCTCACGCACACGATATTCCTACATACTATTCGAGATCCCTTATCAAAATTTCCTATGCCCTCCCTTATGTCTTATATTATGAATATTTCAATAAAATTCATAACTTATCTTTCTTGTTTTCCCTAAATTGTATACATTATTTAGTTTGTAGCTCAATTTTACTTGGTTGATGCGGGTATCCAAATAAAATTGGGCTCTCGCACCTTATAAAGGAGCACGATATCATTTACCCGAAGTTTCAACATG
>CM028381.1:85814413-85893797 GCA_013146195.2 Codonopsis lanceolata
AGTGAGCTTAGTAATTTTGGAGAAGTCTTTGACTAAGCGCGATAGAATCCCGCATGCCCAAGAAAGCTTCTGAATATCTTTCACATTTGTTGGAGGAGGAGTTTTTCAATAACTTCAATCTTGGCACGATCCACATCTATACCCTTGGAAGAAATTTTATGCCCAAGAACAATACCTTCATTCACCATGAAATGACATTTTTCCAATTTAAGTCAAGATTCACCTCCTTGCACCTTTCAAGCACCTTAGTGAGATTCCGCAAGCAACAATCTAAATTATCCCCAAATACCGAAAAGTCATCCATGAAAATCACAATCTCCTTTTCCACCATATCCTAAAATAGCCATCATGCACCGTTGGAAGGTTATGGAGCATTGCATAAACCAAATGGCATCCGCCGATCGAAAGCAAAAGTACCATACGGGCAAGTGAAGGTAGTTTCTCTTGATCCTCGAGCTATAGAAATTTGGAGATAGCCCGAGAACCCATCAAGAAAACAATAAAATCATGAGCCGCCAATCTATCCAACATTTGATCAAGAAAGGAAGAGGAAAATGATCTTTCCTTGTTGCTTTGTTGAGCCTTCAAAATCCATACATACTCTCCATCCCACCACTTGTCTTGTAGGAATAAGCTCATCATCTTCATTTGGAGTCACGGTTATCCCACCCCTTTTTGGCACACATTGATGGGACTAACCCAAGGACTATCGGAAATCGTAAATAATGCCGATCAAGCCACTTGATAATCTCTTTCTTAACCACCTCTTGAGTTGAGGGTAAAGATGCTTTGAGCTTCAATTGAAAGTTTAGCCTCATTCTCAAGGTGAATCTTCGCATGCAAATAGAAGGGCTTATCCCTTGATATCTCCAATAGATCTAGACCATCCGATAGCTCCCATATTTTCTTTCAACACCCTCACCAATTTTTCTTCTTGGAGATGAGAGAGATTAGAAGAAATAATCACCAGAAGTGTCTCATTCTTGCCCAAGAATACATACTTCATGTGCGGTGGGAGAGGCTTCAATTCAAGAAGAGGAGGCTCAATAATAAAAGGCTTAAATTGATTGCATGTCTCCTTTGATAGATCAAGAGATTCCTTTGGAGCTTTCACATATCTACCTTGCAAGGAAAACTTGTTACAAGATATAAAATTCACATTTTCATCACAAGTTATTTCATTGTTGTGTGCAAGTGTAGAATTATGCAAAGAATTGGAATAACAATGAAGATTTTTATCAAAAAGATATTTGGGATGAATGTCTTGGAAGACTTCCTCCACACATTTGTCAATCACATCAACCCTTGAACATTCTTCCACTTCCCCGGGATATTTCATGGCTTCAAATACATTGAAGGTGACTTCTTGATCATGCACCCTCATAGTGAGTTCTCTTTTTGCCACATCAATTAAGGTTCTCCCGGTTGCCAAGAAAGGCCTTCCAAGAATAATTGGAAGGATGAGCTTATCAACTTTCACAAGAACATTCTCAATAACACCCTTGGGATAAGCTAGAGACCTATTCGCCAATTGAAGAGTAACGGAAGTAGGCATAGCTTCACCCAATCCAAGCTTCCTATAAACCGACGATAGCATGAGATAAATGCTTGCCCCCAAATCACACAATGCCTTGCCCGTAAAATTCTCCCCAATAGTGCAAGGAATTACAAAGCTACCCGGATCTTTCAATTTGGGAGGAGGCTTTTGTTGTAGCACGACACTACATTCCTCCGTCAAAGATATAGTCTCATACTCCTCAAGTCTTCTTTTCTTGGAGAGAATATCTTTCACAAATCGGGCATAAGAAGGCATTTGTTCCAAAGCATCGGCAAAAGGAATGTTGATGTGAAGCTTTTTGAAAATTTCAAGGAACTTGAGAAATTGGTTGTCATCCTTTGCCTTTTTGAGCCTTTGTAGAAATGGAGGTGGAGGATACACTCTCTCCTTGACCGAAGGTAGGGGAATTGGCTCAATCTTCTCTTTGGATTTTTCTTGCACTTCTTCACAATTTTTATCATCCACCTTCTTTTTACCTTTCTCAACTTGCAACTCTCTCCCACTTCTAAGAGTAACCGCTTTACATTGCTCCTTCCCATTCGGGTTGGTTTCGATATCACTTGGAAGGTTTCCTTGAGTTCTAGAATTCATGGAAGATGCCATTTGACCCATTTGAATTTCAAGGTTTCTCATGGAAGATTGGGTGCTAAGGATTATGGCTTGTTGATCTTGGATAATTTTTAGAAGGTCCTCCATGGGTATTTCTTTCTTTGGTGGGGGTTGAGGTGGATTTTGATTTTGGTAAGGTGGTTGGGTTTGGTATTGTGGTTGTTGTTGGTGAGGTTGGTTAGAGAATCCGGGAGGGGTATTGGAATTACGATTTTGGGTTGAGGAGGAGGGTTGGTTTTGGTTGTTACTCCAAGAAAAGTTAGGGTGATTTCGCCAACCCGGATTGTATGTGTTTGAATTTGGGTTGTTTTGGGTTCGGTTGAAGTTGGACACAAATTGGATTGATTCCAATTTCAAATGGCAAACATTCGATGTATGAGGGCCTCCACAAAGCTCGCACACTACACTTGGTTGAAGAATAGTAGCTTGCAAAGCTTTAGTGAGAGCCACCACTTGAGTAGTAAAGCTAGCAACTTTCGTTGTGAATTCACGAACCATGGCAACACTCCTTTGAGCTCCTCTTTCACTTCCCCAAAAATAATTGTTTGAGGCCATCTTCTCCAACAAAGCATACCCATCATCCACATTTTTAGTCATAAATGCACCACCCGTGGCCGCATCAATAGAGGTTCTTGTTGAAGGAATCAAACCATTATAGAATGTTTCCACTATCAATTACCGAGGCAATCCATGATGTGAGCACTTCCTCAACATATCTTTGTATCTCTCCCAAGCTTCATACAAGGTCTCACCATCAAGTTGAAGAAAGGAAGTGATGGCATTCCTCAATTGGACCGTTTTTGGCGGAGGATAGTATTTCTCCAAGAAAGCTTGCCTAAGTTCTCCCCAATTTGTGATAGATCCTGGAGTCAATGAGTTTAACCACACTTTCCCTTTATCCCTAAGGGAAAAAGGAAACAAGCAAAGGTGTATGGCTTCACTCGACACTCCATTCATCTTGAAAGTGTCACAAATCTTCATAAAGTTCATGATATGATCATGGGCATCCTCGTTCACCAATCCCCCAAATTGGACGTTCCCTTGGATTAGAGAGATGAGAGATGGCTTGATCTCAAAGTTGTTGGCGGCCACGGGAGGTCTCACAATTCCCGGTAGATAATCATTCATGAAGGGAATAGTGAAGTTATGGAGTGGTCTTTCTTGCTCAATAGGATTCTCTCTATTCACCCTTTCATTTGCCCCTTGAGCTTCTTCTCGGGGATTATTTCCGGCACCCACTTCCGCCATAGTTCTTTGCACTCTATGGCGAATTGTCGGATAGTTCTTTCAATTTTCGGATCAATCGACAACAATGAAACTTTTGACGATCGGGTGTGTCGCATACACTTACACACAAGCTCAAAGAACTACACTAAAAGATCAAGTGCAATAGCCCAAGTAACAATAATAATTAAAAACAAGAAAATAAAAGATTTTAAATTACAATCTCAAATGCAACTATTATGATGTCTTAAAATAACACCGTGCTTCCCCAGCAACGGCGCCAAAAACTTGTTGGTATTAAAAATGCACACGTGCAAGATTTCCCGGTCAAACAAGTAATAAAGTGAATAAGTAGGGTGTCGAACCCACGAGGAAGCAATTTGGTTATTTTTGATGAATACCAAGTACGTTTCAATTTTAATTATATTTAGATGATCGATTTTTGCGTGAATTAACTAATTAATTAAACTAAAACAAGAAATTAAATAAAACAATATTAAAATGAGGTTGACTTCAATGAGAGAGAATCTAGGGTTTTGATTTTCAATTGGCTCTTCCGTTGTGATTTAATAAATGATTGCTATTAAAACTATTCGATTGTCGGAAGTCGGGGATTCAAAAATCACTGTTAAGGGCTTTCGCTTCGTATAACGGTGCTAATTAACGGCATAAATTCACGGACTTTTGCTACGCATGAAATTATCAAATTAATCGCTTCCAAACACAAAACCCCAATTGACTATCTTAAGGAGAGTTTGTAACATTGACTAACCCAATCAAAAGACAACTATGTTGTATTTTCCAAAATCACAAAATCATTTTCATGCATTAAGCAATTTTTAAAATTATGTAATGGGTGATCAAATCAATACAAGCATTAAGAGCACAACATAATACCCAAAAATTAGTGAATAACAATTAATAGCAAAACCCTAAATTAAAATCACGACATCCAAACCAATTTATATCAAAACCCTAGGCATATAATTTAGTTCATCATGCTAGGAAAGTAAATCAAGTCTTCAATCAAAAGTATTATCATTAAATAAAAATATAAATTAAAGTGTACAATACTTTACAATGGGGGAGATGGTTGAAATTCCTTAGCTTCCTTGGCTTGATCAACAATGGAGTAAAAGATGAAATAGGGGCGGCTGTTGTGTTGTTTGCTCGCAGTTTCTCCTCCTCTTTTTGTTCCAGTCTTGTCCGAAATTCCGAGATCCCTCCTAAACCATTTCAACAATTGCTAGGGTAATCAGACTAGCCAAGGAGGGGGGAAATTTTGGAAGAACAATGGAGGTTTGAGGGCAAAAAGGGGAAGAAAAAGAGAGGAAAAAAAGGCCTGGGTCACGGTTGGGCTTGGGGCAGATCAGGAAGAGGGTTCGCGGGTCTGGTCCAAGGGAAATGGGCTAGGAGGTGAGAGGGAAACATGCTGATTGACCGGGGATGGAGCAGACTAGGCCGGGCTGGACTTGATCCGGGAGAGAGGGACGCGGGTCAGGCCACTAAGGATGCGGGTGACGTGGCGCGTCCTGGAACCGACAACACATTAATGAAAGGAATTGCTAATTGCTCTGGTTCCCCTATCTTTTTTATTTTGGCTAGCGAAGTCCTTCCCCCTACTGGCTTTGCAGATTAGTCAGCCGTTAGCTTGGTTAGCGTCCGTTAGGCTTGCTGTGCTTTGAAATACTTGACGGAACTTAACGGCAAGTATTAAAACTCAACATTGAAGCCCGAAATTGCCTCGATTTGCGCCTATTGAGCTATAAAACCTCGAATATCTTTGAGATACCTACATGAAACACAAAATACATAAAATTAGTATCTCAAATGCAATTAATCATCAACAGAAGCTTAAAATCATCAATAAAATTCCGAAAAAATAATGAAAATAAAAGGAAAATTATAAGCTTATCAGTCATCTGCTTGTTGGATAAAGTATGAGCATTAGGAGTTTTACATGTGACGTTTGGACTAATGGATTGCCTCGGTTACATTTAAGGATTGAATGCCTAGGATCTACTAAAGTTTATTCTTCGTTGTCATTATGTCTATTGGGAGTAACTTGGTTTATTCTAAATTTGAAGAGGAACATCTTGAGCTCTTTGTATGACTTGGTGTGTTAAGTTTAGGTACTAAACTTCTTTTAAGGGGGTAAGAGTGTAATACCCCAATAATTTTAATTAAAAATATTAATTCGTGTTAATTAAAAGTATAATTGTTTTGCACCTATTTAATTAATACTATAATTGTTTTGAGTTAATCTAATTGTTTTGGACCTATTTAGTAATTAATTGGATTGGGTCGGGCTAGAACCACTTTTGACTAAGACTTTAATACTAATTCTCAATTATTATTAGTTAATTAATTTCGGTCTAGTTAACTTTAGGATTTCGGTTTAGGGTTAGAAAACCTCGTAGGGTTTTATATAAATAGAATGTTGAGAGGGGAGAAAACCCTTTACCACATAATATTTACCTAGCGGCTGAGAGAGAGAATGCGAGAGAGAAGAAGGAACCGACGGCCGGAATCACACAGTGAGATAGAGAGCCGGACATTTGGAGGTAATACTCCAAATTATTGTGTGTGTTTTCGTGTGTGTGTGTGTATGTTTTATGTGTGTAGATGGTTTATATATAATATATATACAAACCGTATGTGTTTTTGTGTGTGTCAGTGTGTGTGTGTGTGATATATATATATATATATATATATATATATATATATATATATATATAATAGTGTGTGTAATGTATTTATAATAGAGATACAAAACAGTGTGTGTGTTTTCATGAGTGTGTGTTTTGTGTGTGTGATTTTTATATAAAACGTTTATACAACTGTGTGTGTAACGTGTGTGTGTGTTTTATATGTGTAACAGTGTGAGTCTTCCTTATGATTATATATAAATGTAACCTATTTGTAACATTATTTTGCTACTATAAAAACAGTAGGATGGGTTAGGAAAAATAAATTATTTTTTAAAAAGAGTTTATATAACTATGATTAACTTTAACTATTAATTATTAATAGTTACTAATGTAACGTTGATCGACTGTCATTAGTAATTGTGAATATTATTGATTTTAGATTCGGGCAAACGCGCTTAGGGCGATCGTGCGTGTTAAGGGTAATTTTTCTAAGCATTTCGAGATAAGAGATTATACTTTGTTTAGGTCTTTTGAATTCTTTTGTTTCAACTTGTTAGGCTTCCGTTTATTTCTTGATATATGTACGTCTTTAACAACATGTACCGACCTTGTGTCGGTAATTGATTTTGAACTCCGTCGAATTTCGTTCATTCTTACTCATGATTATGCTTCTTCGTTAAATCTCACATACTTGTTAAAGTCTCATGTGAGATACCATTTGTTTGATACATGAATTGATTATTGATTATGTTTGGGTTTGAGAAAATTATTTATTTTCTTTAAAACCTTCTACCTTGATCACTAAGTCAAACAACTTGGTCACGGGTTAATGTGACCTTTCGATTTACCTAGTTACGGATTAATGCGACCTTTCGATTTACCTAGTCACGGGTTAATATGACATTTTGAAACCGTTTAACCATTAGACATATGGTTAATTATCCAGATATACCATTTAGAAACCTTTACCCTTATGGGTCTTTAAAATCTTTCGGAACATTGTTCGAACATGTCTTTGACCGCTTATGTGATCTTGGTATCTGTGAGTCGTCCATTGTCTCTAGCTGGTATGGGACTGTTGGTGACAATTGGACTACTCGAGTCGTCCTTTGCATTATTATCTTTCGTTTGGAATCCTAAATATTTATCTGTCAGTCGTCCATTGTTGTCAGCTGGTATGGGACGATTGGTGACAATTGGATTACTCGAGTCATTTGTTGTATCTTTATCCTTCACTTGGAATCCTGGAAATATATTTGAAATTTGAATATTTAAACTTTGACTATTTGACTTTCGCATTATAGAAATTTGAACTTTCGATTCTGATTCCTTGATTTATTTCGGTCAACTTCTCCTTAGTAACTGGAGGGGTTGTATATGAACTTGCTGAACATTGTTCGCTCACCTTTCGTATTCTTTCTCTTCCAGGTGACATTTAGCTTGACTATATGAATTATTTCGAGTAGATGAATGAAGATGGTCAAAGAAGTTTTAGACATTTATAATTCACTCATACTTTGAAAGTTTTATTAATTATAATTAGCTTTATATTGGATTTTGTTTTAGACATTTGGTGGTTGTTTTTAATTACATTTGAGAGTTATTAATGTTGATTAATTATTAGTGTTGAGATTTATTATGGTTTTAAGTATTTGATTGTTGGTGACATGACCAAACTGTGAGACCGCAACGTCGGTATCGAGTTTGGGGCGTTACAAAGACATCCATTAAAAATACATATCTTCTCAATTTAAACTTCAAAATGGTCCACACCACCATTATTTTCAAATATATATATATCAATGTCAACCGAACATTTCCCAAGTGTTTGTTCCATCTTGGCCGAACATTTTGAAAATGTTCAATCACCATTGGTCAAACAACATGAAATTATGGTTTTGGTTTTTTGATGTGTTATTATTAATGATAACATGATTCATATATGTTAACTACAAAGCCTAGTGTTGTTGGCCCTCCCAATAATGAGATGGTTCATTCATGTTCAAGTTATCATGTCATATATTTACACAATCCCAAAACATTAGTTATACAATGAAACAAACATATAATGGATAATAAAAAAAAATTGTATTTCACTGATAAGTAAGATAATAACGTCATACATTACTAATAAGTAAGGTACTAATGTCATACATCACTGATAAGTAAAGAAAAAATGTCAAGCCTAACTAATAACTAAAATCAAAATACATCAATGTGCCCTCCTACAACGAGGTCAAACGTCAGGTGGTCTCAGCGTCGGGCCAATGATCTATGGGTTTTTAGTTTCGCCGAGATGAAACCGACCACCAAGGGGTTCAATCGAGGTCTATTGATTGGGGAGGGTGGATTTGGGTGCGTTTACCGAGGGATTGTTCAGGCAGAGGCAGCGACAGCGG
The DNA here is from genome assembly GCA_013146195.2 of Codonopsis lanceolata. NCBI lineage: Eukaryota > Viridiplantae > Streptophyta > Magnoliopsida > Asterales > Campanulaceae > Codonopsis > Codonopsis lanceolata. The sequence continues at coordinate 85,822,855 of CM028381.1, forward strand.
CGGCGATGGCTGGGGGTATGTTGCTATCAAACAGTTGAATCGTAATGGATTCCAGGCAAATGCTTACAGTTTTTAGTTTATCTCCGTCCCAAAAGCTTACAGTTTTAGAATTCCTAGGAAATGCTTGAATTGCCTCATCATCAGTGCGGTTGGGTGGAATTCAAAATATCAAACATTTGGAGTAATGAGAAACGAGATTAAACCCTATAAATATTTACTAGTATAGATTGAGATACATAAATGTAAATGTATTTATGAATGATTAAGAAGATTTGACTGATAATTTAGGATAGGTTTACTAGTATAGGTTGAAGATGGTTAAATTTAAAAATTGGCAACTAACCCCTTCTATTTTGCTCTTCTTAAAAAGTCAGCCATAAGAAACTTTTTAGTAAGGGTAATTTAGCCATATTGTATAAAAACAGACGGCAAAACTAACGCTAACGGAGGGAGGGGGCAAATTGATCCAAAAAGACATGTCCAGGGACCAACTTCTATTGTTTTTTTGTCCAGAGACCAAAACATTGTTTTTCGACATGTCCAGGGACCAAACATTATATTAATCCTTATATATGATAAAAAAAAGAATTAAAGTTGAAATAAAAGACTCTAAATATAACCTCCAACACTAAAATGTTATGAATAACATATTATGAAACATAATTTTTATACAACTATTCACTAACAAAAGTTATTGAGTCTAGATTCTTAGTTTGCCTAGGAAGAAGTCCTATAACAGAAAGTTGATATTTCGTTAGGTCTCTTTCCCTTTTTCGGAATATGTAGCCACATCATCTCCCAATAAACCCTAACACTGAATACCTTCAAAGCATTTCACATCTAGGTTTCTTAGATTTCCTTTTCTATTTTTTTTAAATAAAATTTTGAGAAAAATTTGTATGATACAAATTTGAATTTCAATTATTATTAAAAAAATGAGAGTTTAATTTAACTAAGTATGGAATATATATATATATATATATATATATATATATATATATATATATATATATATATATATATATATATATATATATATATATATATATTATAATTAATTAATTATATCCAAGAACATATCAATATACATCTTTACTTTAAAACACACAATTTATAAAAATAGAAACTTAGATCTATCATATATGAGAAATTTTTTAAGCATATGATTTTTTTCCAATTTGTTTTTCAAAATGGATTAAAAAAAATTGATCCCAACATTTTATGTTGGACTTTTGTTTTATAAATTTAATTTTGACAAAAATGAAAAAAATAAACTTTAGTTATGCACTTTTTGATTTCAGATTTGATGAAAATGGAGAAAGACGTCGTAGATCTGTATATTTTAGAAAATATTTGTAAAATTAAAGTTCAAATTAACATTGGCCTATTACCGATTAAGTCGAATAAATATATATCTTTTGAAAACTAACTTTACTAGGTTAAAGTTTTTTTTGCAAATATTAGACCTGAATTCTTAAATATGTAGGCTGGACAAAAATACTAAGATTTTTATTTATTAATTTAGGTTAATTTTTTTTCCATATATTAGACCTAGATTTTTAAACATGTAGGCTATATATATATATATTGATAGGTAAGTGTGGCCCCTAGTCTTGCCATCTCTTCCATCCCTTGGGTCAAATATATATTTATTTTCCTATAAATTTGTCAATTATTTATTTCATCTAACCTTAGCCTATGACCGATCTATAGATTTTACATATAAAATCGCTTGAATTTTTATAAGTACTCGACGGTTAAACACAAAATATTTGAATGTCAATATGAGTAGTGTATATGTTGATACTTTATTCAATATTTATTTTTCTGAACTATTATCATTATCGGTGGCTAGTAAATGTTAAGAATAAATTTATTGTAGATAGTCGGTTACTAATTGGTCTTTTCTATTTACTAATTTATATAAAATTGTTCATAAATTTCATAATATGACATAATTATGTATGTTTATATTACTGTTGAATGGAGTAAATTATTTGAAATCTGGCTGTTATATAATTTATTGATATTATTGATATATAAACTTGTTATAAAATATAAAAAACATTTTTTAGAATAAAAAAAAACCTAAACATGTCGAACAACAAAATGTTTCTAAAAATCTATAAATTTTGGAACTATAAGAATCTAAAATTTATAAGAATGGAGAGGAATTAAACTTTTCATAAAACTACTGATATTACTCATAAATTAAGCTTCAAAACATCTAAATAAAATGTTTTATTTCAAAATATTTATTGCATTTAGTTTATACACATTATACCGTTGTAAATAACTATAGTTGACAATCATTTTATATATTCCTTGGAGAAACATTAATTTAATAAATGTGTTATTTTACTAATCTGTCTTTGTCTATTAACAAATTTATCTGACATCCATATTTAATATTTATTATTACATCGATGAATAACTTTTAAATGAAGTTAGTTAAAATTTTAAATATTTCATGAGGTAATGATAATATTCTATGTTGAACAATACATTATTTAGTAAGCCTGTTAATGTAATTCGTTTTTTACTAAATGCAAAAAATATTATCATTATTTTGGACATTTAACAAAAATATTTCTTTAATAAACCATCAACTAATTCATTAGTGATGGGAAATAACTATGTTACTTTGATTTATGGTTTTATACTGATTTGAATAATACTACATTGTAATTATTTGTCAAAACTACTATTATAATTGTGGTAAATAATTTATATTGAATCGATTTTTTCATCATTTAATCTTATTTTTGGAAGTTTATATTATTGTGGTGAAGATTTAGAAGTTAATATGCCAATTACAAATGCAATATATATATTGAAGTGCACCGAAATATCAAGCCCAAACAGGTAAAAGTGTACTCCGAAGTTTACTTGGAAGCTTGGGCCGGAAGAAGGGCCCAAGCCCAATTCATGCTAAAGCCCAAGAGGCCCAAAACCATATTTCTATAAATAGTAGGACAATATCACTATGAAAGGTCAGTAACTATTTTTCCCTCTCTATTTTATTGATTATTAAGATCATACATTACAAATACTGATTATCACACCTGAGGGTTTGTGGGGACACCCCCACCCACTCACGGTGCTTTATTTTGCAGGTAAAAACATGTCAGATATCCTACCGCGACAACCACCGTCGAACACGACGCTACCCCGGACACAACACGACAAGATCACCACACTTTTTGCGTGATCAGTTTGGTTCCGTTGCCGGGAATCGAAGGAACTCCGTTCAAAGGGTGCCGGAATACCACCGAGAAACACTGCCGGAATACCATCTCTCCTCTATCTCTCTCTCACTCATCTCCCATCTTTCTCAAACCCGACACCTACTTCATCTCCTTCAATCAACCCGCCGCCGGTGTCCATCATACCACCATCCCAGCCCTCTCCATCCCGATCTCATCTCCCAGCCTTCATCTCCCTCGCTCAAATCTACCCAAACCCAGCAGCCCTCTCTCTCCCTACAAACAGCCGGCTTCGTCTTTCAACGAGGCCGCCATCCCCCGTTCACCAAAATATAAATCCGGCCAGGAGAAACCCAACCATATTCTCAGCCATGCTTCATCTCTTCTTCTCCGACGAACTAGCCGGCCCCTCCATCTTCAACGCAACCAGCCAAACCCCCCCATCTCATCTTCCCCAACCAGCCGAACCCAGACATCCTCCATCCTCAATTGCTCCAGCCGGCTTAAATCTTCATCCATCATCTTCTTCTTGATCAATCGGCTGCCTCTTGTCCTGATCTTATCAAAAGCTGGCGGGGACGACGATGACCGACTACTCCTAGCCGCCTTCTTCAGAAGTACAGCTCTACTCTTCATCTGCTCTATTGCAGGCCACATCACCAGGCTAGAAAGAAGGCTTGCACGCATCAAGGAGTTGGTACTGACCTTCATGCCAATTCCACTAATATGCTGTCGGTGATGTCATCCAACCCAACCATTATCAGGTGTTTTCCTTCCGAATTTGCCCTTAGCTTTTCGTAGATTTACGCCCACAATATTTGACTTTGAAAGTGCCTTGGTTCATGAAAGTATCTTTAAAAATTAATAATAAATAAATAAATAAATAAATAAATAAAATAATAAAATGATACTCATCACCGAGCAAATTAGACTTGTTCATTAAATAATTATTATGAAAGCATTAAGCAACCTGAACATTAAATAATTATTAGGCAAACCAAGCAGATTAAACTTGTTCAGTGTTCACAGTTCTTATTTTTGTTGCTTAGATTAAGTACTCGATATTAAGAGAGTACATACATTATTATTTGCTTATATTACATATCTTATTACATGATTGCACGTGATTTATACAATATATGATGCCTTGAGGTTAGTATGATTCCCAATAATTTACATATTTGAATAACCATAAAATCACATACGATCGACACAAACACGAGAACAATTTATATATTATTAACTGTATACAATTTATAAATTAATTGCCGAATTGAAATTAATTGCCAAGCCGAAATTATTTGCCGAGCCAAAATTATTTGCTGAATTGAAATAATTGCCGAGCTGAAATTTATTTTCCAAATTGAAATTAATTTCCGAGCTGAACTTTATTTGCCGAATTGAAATAATTGCCGAGCTGAAATTTATTTGCCGAATTGAAATAATTGCCGAGCTGAACTTTATTTGCCGAATTGAATTAATTGCCGAGCTGAAATTTATTTGCCGAATTGAAATAATTGCCGAGCTGAACTTTATTTGCCGAATTGAATTAATTGCCAAGCTGAAATTTATTTGCCGAATTGAAATAATTGCCGAGCTGAAATTTATTTGTCGAATTGAAATAATTGCCGAGCTGAAATTTATTTGCCGAATTGAATTAATTGCCGAGCTGAAATTTATTTGCCAAATTGAAATTAATTGCCGAGCTGAACTTTATTTGCCGAATTGAATTAATTGCCGAGCTGAAATTTATTTGCCAAATTGAAATTAATTGCCGAGCTGAAATTAGTTGTCAAATTGAAATTTATTGTCGAGCTAACTACTTGCCCACCATACCAAACAGTTATAAAAAAATCATTCGCTTAGAACTCGCAAATCGCTAGTTTCAATGTTACTAGCTCGGAATAGCATGTTTAGTCTACCTATCATATGTTAGTATGACGCATGCATTCTCTAAAGCTTCACACTCAAATACTTGCATCTTATAAATTCATCGTATCTTCTAATAGCGCGACGTGTCGCCGCAATGATTAATTTACTATTCTCGCACAATAGGCCCATATTTAAATAATTTTATCTTATATGATCAATATGTTTGGACTATGACAAACATTGTATGGCGAAAATACGAATGACGAAAACGTGATTTCTGCCTATACAAAGATGCTCCTAAAAAACTTTCAGGTACAAAATACAAACGTACATAGCCTCGGTAACCACGACCAATAAACGCAAGTCGTTCCTCTACAAACTATTATGTGATTAGTTACAAGGTTACGTGCCTATCGAACCTCGCCGAGTTAATAACAATCATTAACTGGGGGCTGATACTGAGGGACCCAGAGCTCGCGCCTCAGATTATGCTTGCGCTGCTGAGCTCCATACTATTATTATTTACGTGCCCGTGCACGCCACGCTCGCGCCAGAGCTCGCGCATTAGATTATGCTCGCGCTGCCGAGCCCCATACTATTATTATTTACGTGCCCGTGCACGCCACGCTCGCGCCAGAGCTCGCGCTGCCGAGCTCCATACTATTATTATTTACGTGCCCGTGTACGCCACGCTCGCGCCAGAGCTCGCGCCTCAGATTATGCTCGTGCTAAAGCCTGAGCCTCAGATTATTATTTCTTGCGTCCGAGCACACTTCATTCGCGCCTATGCCTGAGCTACGGATTATATTTCATACATGTGCACGTCGAGCTTTACCTTGTCCTCCTGCTCGAGTCTACTCGCGGTTGAGTCGTACACCGCGCCTACTTGCGCTTATGTTCCCCACTCGAGTTTACTCAGGGCCGAGCTCTACCTTGTCCTCCGCTCGAGTCTACTCGCGGTTGAGTCGTACACCGCGCCTACCTACGCTTATGCTTCCCACTCGAGTTTACTCAGCGCCGAGCTCTACCTTGTCCTCCCGCTCGAGTTTACTCGCAGTTGAGTCGTACTCCGCGCCTACCTGCGCTTATGCTCCCCACTCGAGTTTACTCAGGGCCGAGCTCTACCTTGTCCTCCCGCTCGAGTCTACTCGCGGCCTACTGCGCTTATGCTCCCCACTCGAGTTTACTCAGGGTCGAGCTCTACCTTGTCCTCCCGCTCGAGTCTACTCGCGGTCGAGTTGTACACCGCGCCTACCTGCGCTTAGGCTCCCTGCTCCAGTTTACACTCGGCATTACCTTCATATAGTGCTCCAGCTTAGCATCAGAGTTACTCTCGGCACGAGCTTCTACGAGTGTTTAGCACGTTACGCTCCCCTAGCGTCCATCATGCTTTCATCAGCATTTGCGGCTACACTCGGCATTACCTTCATATAGTGCTCCAGCTTAGCATCGAGTTACTCTCGGCACGAGCCTACGAGTGTTTAGCACGTTACGCTCCCCTAGCGTCCATCATGCTTTCATCAGCATTTGCGGCTACACTCGGCATGAGCTTCATATTATGCTCCAGCTTAGCATCAGAGTTACTCTCGGCACGAGCTTCTACGAGTGTTTAGCACGTTACGCTCCCCTAGCGTCCATCATGCTTTCATCAGCATTTGCGGCTACACTCGGCATGAGCTTCATATTGTGCTCCAGCTTATATATGACTCATATGAGTGATTTTCCAAGTGCATTTGTCTCTGGGTAGTCGTGCTTCTGGGGGAACAGGCTGTAGATGGACATATTGCATGTTATTAGTTACTGTGGTATAGATATTCCACTTACATTCAGGTCAGCTAGTTGTCCTCATGCCATGGTGATGTCTAAGTGCTTTGACCTGAAGTGTGATGTACTTGTCCCAACTTCTTATAAACATTTGAGAATGTTTGGGAATCAAAAGACCTGGGTTAGCTTGGTTTAGATCTAATCTATGTTGGCGAGGTAAAAAACATACAAGATTTGAGTACAACAAGTTTTGAATTGGTTGTAGTAAGGTATTCCCTCCGTCCCAAAATAAGTGTCCCCTATTGAAATACACGAGTTTTAAGAAAGTGTTCGGCTTTATACAATTTTCCTTTAGCGTTCCCCAGTTTATTACTAGTGGTGTCAAATCAGTGGGGTAGTGGGGTTCATTTACTTTTCAATCACAAATAAGAATGAAAGAACGCGATGCCACATGATCTCAATATGGAACGATGTGATTGATGATGTGATTGCAACAATGTCAATGAAAGTATATCACGAAAAACGGTGAATTTTTTATTTCAGATTTTGCAACAATTTTAGTAGACAGAAAAATAACTCAAATAACAATGTACAAGTATCACAGAAAATAGCAGCGGAATTTTTTATTTCAGATTTTAAACCAAGAAGATTTTAGTAGACAGAAAATAACTCAAAAACAATCTACAAGTATCAAACTTGTAGATCAAGCCTCAAGGCAACACAATATATTAATCCTTAACAGTTAACACAAAATTCTCACAAGATATAGAATCTTGGAGAACCGAAAAACCCACATAAACCACTAAATCAAACGTGGGAAGAAAGAACTAACAACAGCTTCCAAACAGCGAATCGATCAAGGAAGCACAAATCAGAACTTCAGGAGATACAAAACTGTATTCCAGAAGTTTCAAGCAGCAGCAGGTATGATCACGGCTGCCTGCAAACTTGTCTCCGTGTATGAGCTGTTAATCTCTTCTCTCAAGCTCGGCACACAAGACTTCTGGATTGATTCTCTCTTACGCACACTGCTCTCTGAATGAGTTCTGAATGTAAGCTTCTCGGTGTATCCCAAACTGCTCGACATCCGGCTCTTAATATAGGCACCCAATCCTGCAAGCACACGGCAAAGCAACCACTCCTACTAGGAAAGAGATTTAGCAGATAATCATGCAAGATTATGTTTCCTAATATGATACATTTAATAACTAAATATTTATGCAAAGATTTAGTTACCTAAAATGTATCACCTAAATCTAATAAGAGAATCCTAATCAAATCCTATCACCTAATTAATCTTTAACACCAATTAAATCCTACTTTGACCAAGAGAGTGAAAACAAGACAAATTAGGCTATGCCTAATTTACCCTTACAAAGAATGGCACATTAGACAATTGACTTGAAAAAACTTTTCAAAAAGGGAATGGGGAAAATTATTTTGTGACGTCCGAAAATAGTATTGGGGACACTTATTTTGGGACGGATAGTTTCATGATTCTATAAAATATTCTTTTTTAAATTTATAATCAAAGAAGCAAATTAACGAATTACATAGATGATATGAACAATTCATTCATCAATCCATGTTATGAACATAAATCATTTTTTAAAATTAAACATGAAAGAATCGAACCAATATTTTTGTTCTTCACAAATTTTATTTTTTGATAGATAAGTATGGCCCCTTGGTTTGGGGATTGGAACCAAGGACCTCAAAGTTCGGATTGCATACATGAATTAGGTTCAACAAACAACCCGCATTGCTCTTAGCAAGTTTCACAGCTAACTTTGATGAGAGATTAGGTGGTGGGAGAGAGAAGAGCTGGAAGATATAATGTCATTGAGTATCAAGCTTTGAGATGATGTTGATGCCCAGAGAAGCCGCGCATGAATGGCTGTGTTTTGTAGAGGATGATGCTTAGCATGAAACAACAAACCCTAGTATGTGAAATCCACCTATGACCTGGTATGAATAAAACCTGGTTTTAGGCTAAAATTAAGATAGATGCAAACCCATTTTTTGAAAAAGATTTACTTACCAAACTGGATTTTTTCTAAAACTGGCCCAGTATGTACCATTTTATCCCCTTTTTTGGGCTATCCAGACAGCCCCTTATATCATTAATTAATTTAGTTTTTTTTTTGCCACGATAAGCATGACTTAGCGAAAGGTGCTTTACCCAAATGGTTTTTAAGAGCATTCCTTATTGAAACGTGAGAGCATCTTGCTTATGTTCTTTTATACTCTCCTTTAGTCATTGCAGTATGTTAACCGATGGTTTTGAAGGACTGCAGGTGAATATCAGAAGCATTGACGAGGCTATAGTAATTGGTGCTGCTCTCTCATTGTCATCTTCAGCTTTTGTCTTGCAGGTATTCTGATTTTAGATATCTGATTAATCCGAAGATTATTTCATAGATCAAATTAGTACACCCTCCAGTCCTAAAAAAGTGTCTTGTTTGACTCGGCACATAGATTAAGAAAAATTAATTGACTCGCTTACAAAAATTAGGATGTTGTGTATCATCCAATGATGCCCATGTGAGAGCACCAATTAAAGCAGCTGTTAAATTAAGGGTATAATGGTACAAGTAACTTCCAAAAAATGAAAGATCACAAAGTGGACACTTTCTTTGAAACAACTTCAAGTAATAATGGACTCTCTTTTAGGAACAGAGGGAGTTGTTGCTTTCCAATTTGATTTCATAGGCCCTTATACTTTGCAATTGGCATCAGCGACAAGTTAACTTTTAATAGATCCTAACTGCTGTTTCAATCTCAGTTTACATTAACATATGAAGTTTTTGTATGTCTACGTGCTGCAAGGTGTTTTAACACTTTTAGTTTGATGAGCTAAGCACTTGAGATACCTGTGTATTTGGCACTCATCTTTCAAAAGTTATGATTATTGCTATTGTGACAATCAACTTATCCAGTCTATGCAATAATCTGGCTGCATCTTAAGGATAAGTTGTGGGTCTGTAAACTTCTTATCGGAGTAATGTAGACATTTATAAATTTAACATGATTATACAGTTAATGCCAGTTTCTTTTATAAGTTGGTATGCAAGTGACGGACAGATAACTAGTTGGTATGTAAATCTCAATAATTTAAGCTTAGAATATAAAATATAGCCAAAGATGGTGGCTGTGTCTGCTGATTTTGTAGTTTTTCACTTTTCATAACTTGCTTTAGTCAGATGAGGCAACATCAGAAATAGGGTTATCGCATTTTATGGCTGTAATTCAGAATATATATATACATATAATCAGTAGGCCTACGTTATAGGCAACATAACATCATGTTTACATAGAAAACCAAATCCACTAGTTCTTCACTTACTTACTACAGTCTCTTTGGTTATCTAAAGGTTTAGTACGTGAGTAACATACGGAAAAATTGATAAGCATCTTTATCAGTTCGTTGTCCCACTATATATGCGGATACATTTTATTTTCACCCAGCTTGTGTCATTGCTTTGGATTTACAATGTTACTTGAATTGCAACTTTTTTGTGCTCAAGTATCAACTATTATGGTAAATCAATGTCTTCATGGAATTTATATGGTCACAAATATGCTCGCCATGGTTTGTAACAGCCTTTTGCTTATTTGATTGACTATGCTTGCCATCTAAGCAAACAAGCATATGGAAGACTTGACATCAGTCAGTAGTTTAAGCAAAACATACGTACTTACCTTGTCAAATTATCTTTATCTACCCCCACCAGGCATCAGTGGCGATGGCGTAGATACCATTTTGAAGTACTCTCCTGTTTCATGTCCATTTAGCATTAATATTTTCTTCTTGTATTTTCTCGTCCTGTTTTTTATCAAGCTATGCATTGAGCTATAAGTTTACATTTTCTTCTCTCGGTGAAAGTACTACTGACAAAAAAAAAAAGGATGGTATAAAAATGATGGACTTAACTGAAGTAGTGTTTTTAGTCTAATGGATTATTGAGAATTAATTTAGCTTGATGTGCTTACTCGGCATAATATAGCTTCTTGCAGAGAAAGGCGAACTTCCCACTCGATTTGGCTCTGCTACATTGGGGATCCTTCTACTACAGGTTCCATTCATTTTCTTTGCTTGAAGGAAATTCATGGTTCCTATTGTGTAGTCAGAGTACTACTTATTTTCATATATATTTTTCTTTCTGCATTGGCTAGGATCGATCATGCAAAATACATCAAGCGAACAAAGTCAATAACCTTTTTGAATACATATTCTTGATATTTGCAGGACATAGCAGTTGTCCCGTTGTTAGTCATACTCCCGGTGCTAGAGAGCCAGGTACGTGGAGAATTCTACACTCTTGGACTTGGGTACTAAATGTGTGAAAATTCTAGTCCGTTTATTTTTGAAAAAAAATTGTTTTTCTATATGCATTTAAGGCTACGGAAAATTATTGCATCTGTGGCTTCTTACAATGATTTTTCAAGTTATTAGAACCTCCCCTGTGCAAGCTCTTCTTTAGTAAAACCAGTTATATCGGTCATTTGTAGAGTTTCTAGTTTATTATTTGGGCCTTTCGTTATATTGGTGTATCTATGCTAAACATTAAAAAAAATATTAAAAACCACTAGTTCAGTTATACTGAGCGGGGAACTGTGCTTTACAGCTCAAATAAACACCGTATGGGTAAAAAAAAAGAACCATATGAGTAAAAGCCACCACTGGATATGTGATGATATGCCTGCAGTTTAGAAGATACCATGGCTAGAAGATCATATATTGTGGCTTGTTTTGTTGGTTCTTGCAGTTATACATGGACATAGAATTAATGTGGAAATAAAGTAATTAATATGGGGGCACTCTAGTATTTTCTCAACTTGAAAAAGTTCCAAAAGTGCTATTTTGTTTCTTAGGGTGGGTGACTGAAATTATTGGCTTTATTCGTGGGCTTTTTAGATTGCTTGGATATTGGTCGTATTCAAGCTATATTGGTTCAGTTGCCTCTAGATGCCATCTTTGACTTTTGCATTCTAGAAAACTCTGTGACACGAGATTGTGATCCTGCATCAGCTGTGGGCTGCCTGCTGCCTGGAATTCCATTAGGCTAGTAATTTAATGAAAAAAGGGGCGTTGTAACTAACTTGTAAGAAGATAAGTGAGGAGTAAAAGCATCAGCTCAAGATCCATATCATCTTTTTGCCATCTCGTGGGCATTACCCAGAGACTAGGGATATCATCTTGTAGTTTGGACTTATTACCTTAACTAAAATACATACAGAGATTAAGAATGAATGATCTTAAATCGGTGTTTACTAACTCTACATATAACCCTGATGCAATCAGAAGAAAGAGTCAAAGTAAAACTGGGTCTATTTGTGTTCTTCCTACCTTTAAATCCTCAAACTTATACCAACTAAATAAACCGTCATTTCAATTTGACATAACTGAATCATTGAAAAATCAATGCACCCCAAGCAGTTTATATCTATACAATCACTGTTAAAGAATCAGATTATATGTTAGGTAACATTAATATGCTTCAAGGAAAGTGTCATTTGTTAAGTCAATCTTTATTTAATCATCCAATCGTCTAATTATACATAGATTCTCTATCTCTATGATATATTCACCTGGGTATGATAATTATAGTAAGAGCACCTTTTAGTTGTATTAATCTTCATCTTTGTCTGGTTCATGTGATGATGAATACACAAGTGAGGCCAAAAAGACTGGCATCCAATTATTGCCAGGTTGCTTGTATTGTTGTTTGAAGATAAAGTGAGTTGTAATTAGTTAATCAGGATTAAGCTACCAGCTCATCTAATGAGATGTTAGACAGACAGCCCAACTTTGTAAATCATACTTCAATGTGTGTGATGACTTTGTATTCGACCGACCATAATGGCAAAAATGCAATCATGTAACCGACCCCAAGTAATTGGGACAAAGGCTGCGTTGAATATGGAAGTATGCAACATGAGTGTTCCCTTTGTACATCAAAATTTCTTGGCAATTCATAGAGCCCAACTTTGTATATCATACTTCAATTGTGTGAAGACCTTGTATTCGACTGACAATCGAAAAAATGGAATCATGTAGCTGACCCCAAGTAATTGAGACGAAGTCTGCGTTGAGTATGCAACATGAGTGTTTCCTTTGTACGTCAAAATTTCTAGGCAATTCAGGTCGAGTTTATTTCTTTTCCTTTCCTGTTGAGCAACTCCGTAGGTGTTACCTTGTTGCTCTTGCAAGTTTTTTCTTCGTAGGCAAACCTAGGGGTATATTATAATGAGCAATGAAATTCTTTAACATCATTTTGGCTATTTCTTGTAAAATACTTCAAGTTGTCCTCAATTCAACGAAAGTGTTGAGTTTTTATAAATGTGATCTGCAGAATCTGGTGGAGGAGAGTATTTGGCCAATGCTTCTCAAAGAAAGTTTGAAGGCATAGGGTGGACTGGGTTTGATTTCCTTTGGTGGAAAATACCTTCTGAGGCGAGTTTTTGAGGTGTGCATCCTTGCTTTAAAACAAAATAAGGCTCCCAACACATGTCGTTTTCTGATTATGTAGTTGTTTGTTTCAGGTCGTTGCAGAAGCAAGAAGCTCCGAAGCTTTTGTTGCTCTCTGCCTGCTGACAGTAGCTGGAACATCCCTTCTAACCCAGAAGTTGGGATTCAGTGACACGGTTTAGTATCCTTTTCTCATTTATTCATAAATGGATTAGTTAAAAGTACTGTACAAGTCGATTAGTTGAAATTGTTGAATTGTGCAGCTAGGAGCATTTTTGGCCGGGGCTCTGTTGGCTGAAACAAATTTTCGCACACAGATTGAAGCTGATATTAGGCCTTTCAGAGGCCTATTACTTGGGTTATTCTTTGTAACCACCGGAACTTCTATCGATACGCAGGTACTTTCTTATCTCTAGTATTGTGCATTGTCCCTGGGGTATGTGCGCGCTGAGAGACAGGCACGGGGATACATTGATTATTGCGTCTGTGGCTCATTGGCCCCATTATGTTTGGTGTACTTATGATCAAAACACTGTTTTTCCTTGGAAATGCTCCACGTGGAAATTAACAATATACTTACAACTTTCTTGGTTAACTTGATGTTATGGAAACATAATCCACAGTATTAGGCAGGTTAAGGCATGGATACAAGTTATATGTTCGTTGCCATAAGAAACTTATAGATGAGTAAATACTCATTTATATAGATAAAATTATAGATCATATACGTGTATAATCTTATAAATATTATAGATCTGTATATGTATTCATGTATTTTTCAATTATATCTGTATAGGTTGTCTTGCTTACCCTTATTAGCTTGTTATATTATTTACTCCCTCCATCCTAAAATGAATGTCCCCTATTCCATTTTGGGACATCCCAAAACTAGTGCCCCTTCCCTTTTTTAGAAAGTTTTTCTAATCCAATTGTCAATAGTATCCTTTCTAGTTTTTATTTGTGAGATGGAAATATAAATGAGTCCCATTGATTTGACACCACTAGAGGATAACTCTAGGGAATGAAGGAAAAGTACATAGAGTCAAATACTTTGGTAAAACCCAGGTAAGCCAATAGGGAGCACTTGCTATAGGATGGAGGGAGTATTTCTTTTGATGCTTGATTAAACATTTTTCTGTATGTTGACGAATACATCTGACTTAAGCGAATGAATTGCCAGCTCTAATGTATCTTGCGCAAACAACCCATAATGGTTACCAGCATGGCAGCATCTGCAGCTAGATAATATTGCAAGTTCAAGTAAACAATAGAGAAGAAACGGAATGCATTTTTCTTTGGAGACTCTTTACGTAGTGAGAAATGCAATGATATATTGAACTTCTGCTCGTTTACTGATTTCTTTCTTAGAGTTTCTAAGTTTAAATTGATGAATTAAAATATTTAAATATTCCAAGATAAAGACCAAGCACGAATACGGTTTTGAACATTTCTGAATGTGAATTTTTCTTAATTGCGAATGGAAATATTAAATAGTTACGAAAATGCTAAACATAAGAAGCCTAATCAACTTGGAAACTGTTCCAGTGAATGGTTCTATCCATATTTAAACTTCGTTGAGGTTCACATTCATCTTTTCCCTATGCAGCTTCTTATCCGCGAGTGGCCAAATGTGCTGTCACTCTTAGCTGGTTTGATAGTTATCAAGACGCTAATTATAACAGCAATAGGTCCCCGGGTTGGATTAACTATACAAGAGAGTGTGAGGATAGGGTTGCTTCTGTCCCAGGGCGGCGAGTTTGGATTTGTAGTTTTTTCACTAGCAAACAGGTTAGTATGATCTAAATTCCACTGCATATTCATCAATGTTCCCTCCCAAAACATTTGATTGCTTAATTATTACTTCAGGCTTGGAGTGCTTCCGCTCGAGCTGAACAAGCTTCTCATAATCGTAGTGGTGTTGTCAATGGCACTGACTCCTCTACTGAATGATGTTGGACGAAAGGCTGCTGTTTTTATTGGTGAAAAGCTTGATAAAGAGGATGTAAGTTACTAAGTTTATGCTAGTCTCAAGTACTCCCTTCATTCCAAAATTATTGTCTTGCTTTCCTTTTTCGTCCATCCCAAAAAAATTGACTTGTTTGAAAGTTTTCTTTTTAGGATAACACTTTTACCAATTTACCCTTACTTTTTCTTCCTACTTTAATTATGGGCCACATGTTCATGGGCTTTTAAGTAAAGTACACTCTACCATATTAAGAATCAAGTTAATTTTTTTTTTTTTAATCCGTGTGCCGGGTAAAACAAGACAATAATTTTGGGATGGAAAAAGTATTAGTTAGATGATTTGAGTGAGAAAACTAGAGGCAACCATGACATGCAACTAATGCAAGTGGATTAGTTACAAAATACTGTTTCGAGGATCTGATGCTATTATAAGTAGGGATCTGTTTACGTTTCCTTGGCTTTATTACCGTGCCTGTATTTATGGCTCTCATATTCATAACTGCATTCAAGTGCTTTGAAATGAAAACTAGAAATATTGCAGAAACCTGCTGATACAGTGAACTTCAATGCTAGCGACCCAGTTGTCATCCTTGGATTTGGTCAAATGGGTCAGGTACTGCAATTGTTCTACCAAGAATAATAAGCTATATAATAGTTCATACTTTCTAAGCTTTGTGGTATGCAGGTTCTTGCCAACATCTTGTCCACTCCGCTAGCTTCTGGAGTAGATAGTGACATTGTGGGATGGCCTTATGTGTAGGGGTGTTACCGATTAATTTGGATATTATCCAATAACACCCATTAAGGTTAATGGGTAGTTTTGGATATTATCAAACAGGGCCAGCCCAATGGGTGAAGCAAGGAAGCCCTAGCTTTAGGCCTCAAAAATCTTTAGGCCTCCAAAAAAAATTACTACCTTTTTAAAAAATATATATATTAAGTGACTCCTAGTTTTTCTCATTATGTTACTTAATGAGAAATTAATGTCATTGGATAATAAAATTTTTAAAGACATTAGATTACTTAATGAGAAATTAAGGTCATTGGATAATAAAAATTTAAAAGCCAATTGTTTTAACCTTGAACATTCTTTAAAACATAATGACAACTCTGATATTGATGAATTATGTCTATTTACAAAACTATTTGTAAAAGAAATTATACAAATGAAAAATGATACACAAATTGTCATACTTAATTATATAATAAGGCTTGATTCTATTCCAAATGCTTATATCGCTTATAGAATAATGTTTTCAGAATCTGCATCGCCAAAAAGAAGTTTTTTAAAACTAAAATTAATAAAATTTCATCTAAGACCAACAATGTCTCAACAAAGATTAAGTGGACTAGCTTTATTCGATTGAAAAAGAATTATTAAATGAAATTGATTACAATAATTTAAAAATGATTTTGCATCCTAAAAAGCACAAAAGATGTTCTTTAAATAAAAGATGTAATAATTAAAAATATATTATTTGATTTTAAAAGGCCTCACTTTAGAGTTTGCTTTAGGCCTCCATAAGTGTTGGGCCGGCCCTGTTATCAAATAACACCCATTAACCTTAATGGGTGTTATTGGATAATATCCAATATTATCCATTAATAAATAGGTATTATCCGTATAATATCCAATAAGGAATATCATTTATTATTTTGAGTATTATTTGCCTACTTATATTATGATTCACTAAGCATAACATACACACACAAACTCACTCAAACACACACACATGCCAAAAAAAAAAACACACATGACAAAAACACACACATACACACAATGATAAGTTAATAACTTAATATTTATAAATCATAATATTTTCACCAACTTTTCACATTTAATAAAAAATTAACGGGCCCTACGTTCAACAATAACCAAGATATTTTCTTAATTTTGATATTTATCTTTTCTTTCCTTTTTTTACACCTCAAATAAAAAGTGATATTTGCAATGCGACACTATTTTTATCACCTTATATATATAAAGTTGTCAAAATTTTATAATAGTCTTCATAGTTGTGAGATAAAAAATATACGTGTTTATTGATTTGACACTAATAAATGATTATGTAAAAGTAAGAAAAAATAAAAAAGTCAAATACCTTATTAAAAAATTAAAAATTTATATTCATTATAATTATAAATTATAAATTATATATAACAAACAAATATTCTTAATCCAAAACAAATAACAAATACGTTCATAATAATCAATAATTTTTATGATTACTTGTTTATATTTATATTAACTTTCAAATATATATCAAAAGGTGGTTTGGGCTAGTGGTAATAAGCTTTGTTGTAAGGCAATTTGATTCAGGTTCGAATCTCGCTAATGGTAAGCTACGCATTTAGTTATTATAATTTTATAAGTAAAGGGCTGACGGTGGCGGTTGGAGGCGGTGGCCAGTGGTGGGCAGTGGTGGTTGCCGGCGGTGGTGGGCGGTGGCCGGAGGTTGGAAATGACGACGGTGGGTGAAGACTGTTCACGGTGATAACATTAGTGGATAAATCCGATGGATAACCGGTTAATTATCCATAATTATCCATTTTGTTAATGGATAATATCCATTAACACACATTAACCTAATTGGGTGTTAATGGATAATAACTAATAAGTCTTTTATAATTGATATAATAGATAACCCATTAAGTTGGATAATTTTTTGCCACCCCTACTTATGTGGCTTTTGATCTTGATCTTTCTGTGGTGAAGGTCAGTAATATTTATGTTTTTACAAGTGACCACTGTAATTAAGGGATGTTTTCCCCATTTTCTTTACAAGGAGATTCATTTGGCCATAGAGAAGGAAAAAATAATGTTTTAAAGTGAAAGATATTGGTGGGGAATAGGGAATAAACAGAAGACACCACTGTTATTCACACTCATGAAATTTCGCTATGTCAGAGTTGGTTACTATTGAATGAACTCAGTTTCCAGCTTTTCACTAATTTATGTTCTGTTGAGATAAAATGAATAGTTCTCTATGTCAACTATAACTTTGTTGGATCCTTGAATAGATGCACTTAGAGCATCCCAATGTTTAAATTCTTATACAACTTCTTATATAATTTTTTAATTGGGTCCCACTGCCACCTATATATTTTTATTTTCTTACCCACCTAAGAATATATATTCCCATTGTATAATATTCTTACACAACTTCTTACACAAAAAATATTAAATTTAACCCAAAACCATTCCACCCCCCACGCGCTGCCACCTTCAGTTTTTTTGCAGAAAGCAGGTTCTTATATTAGAACCTTTCTCTCTTTCTCTCCTCTCTCTCTCTCCTAGTGTATGCCTAGTGGCTACTAACACAAATACCCAAAATTTAAGAACCTTGCCAATATCACGTTGGTGATGCTCTTATGACTTATGTTTGGCAAAGACACAATATTTGTCAGATACGATGATCAAGGATGCACCCTTTTGTCTTGTTTCCTATGTGAGATGTTTTAATTCACCATTTTTGTTAAAGTGATTCAAAGTGGCTCTTTGGTTGCAAGGTCTGACTACTGCATAAGTCAGTGCCTTTTGAAGGAGGAATCAGAGCATTGGTGACCAAATAGTAGTATAATTGAATTACTGCCCCAGTATACTCAGTATATATAGTATTCCTTTCATCATCATTACTCCCTCCGTCCCTAAATTATCATCCTCCTTTCTTTTTTCATTCGTTCCAAAATATTTGTTCACTTTGAATATTACATTTTTAGAACATCATTTTTACCACTTTACTCTTACTTTTTCACCCTACTTTAATTATGGGCCACATACACATGGGCTTTAAAGGAAACTACACATTAAACCAATATTAATAATTAAGTCAAATATGTTTTCTTCAACGATTCGCCGGGTCAACCAGGACAATAAATTAGGGACAGAGGAAGTAATTCCTAATACTTTCTTTATTCTACTTTTTTATTGATACTCTTTTATTATTTTGTTTCCTCCGGTTTGTTATGCTATGAGATTATGAGTCCTAGTTTTAATTGTTGAATGTACATATATCGAAGGTTTATTAATTTTTTTATGAAGTTTTAGTTTTAAATTTTTTAATAACAATTGAACTTATAGTTCAAACCTAGAAATGAGACTTTTTGTTTAGGACAAATTAAAATGGTAAGTAATAGGACTATTTGGATTGAGATTTTTCTTTATTTATTGTGTCAATTAGCAGTAAAGGTTGATCTTTTACCTCTTGGTCAAATCATCAACTCTTTAGTAATTTGCATTTCTTCGTTAATTTGTCCTGATATCGAATAGATTGTTTCCTTAATCCATCTTGAGTTTGGCTTTGTGGGTTAGATTCATCTTCCTGCTCATAGCCATGGGTTCAAGCCTTAACATGAGTTCTTTTTAATGTTTTTGTTTAGCTGCTTTTGTGTCCATCTGGTCTTCATAGAAGATTGAATTCTTGAATGGTACTGTCTGAAATTTTCATCTTGCAACAATGTCTAAATGCTTTCCAAATATAGATCATAATTCTCTTCTCAAACTTTGATTTTCATTTTTGACATACCTGCTTGACTGAATCGCATGCAGGATTTAGCATTTCCGTAGAAAAATTTGGTTTGAGCTCTAGTATCTGACAGAAAATCATTATGTTTAAATAATTGGCAGGGAAGATATGATGTTTGTTGTCCCATGATGTCAGCATGGGATCTTCATAAAGCTTGGCCGGAGGCAGATTTTAAGGTAAGAGACAGCTTATGGTGCATGTCTTCTATTTTACTGTGCAGTATTGCATGCGTTCCACTTAAGGTTCCGTTCTTCCTTTTTAGGATGTTCCATTTAATGCAGGACGGGATCAGTAAGGGTCCAACTGGGTATGACACCACTAAAATCCTCACGAATGTTCATGCATTATAGTACGTAGAAGTTTTAGGGGCAAAGCGAAACATTTTCATAGTCAGTAGCCATAGCCAAACGTACAACAACTTATAATATCTACAATAAGAGTTGTAAATTTAGCAATTCGGTTTCAAGTGAGTTAAATATATTGCATTCTCATCTGAATTGACACTCTCAATTGTTAATGTAGAAGGTAATTGCCCTAGTCCAGAAGGTTTAATGTAGACGTACATATTCCAGAAGGGTCCATTTTACTTCTTTCCCGTAGCCTCCAAAACCCAATCGAGTCTCAAGCGTGGAGGTTTCCTTGAGCATGGTGTCACACAGTGGCCTCATGTGCACAAGAGACTGACGACGTGTGCGCTGTGATACCCACCCTACGACAGGACAATGCTTGGCAACATCCACACTTGCGACAAGCAAACAAGTACTTTTTAGGCAACAATCCCATGGCAACAATCAATCAAAAATGAAGCAACAATGGAGGCAACAAATGCATTTCATTGACAAAAATCTTGTACAATTGATGGAAACAATGGAAATCACAAACAGCTCACACAACACGAGCTAGCTCAAGTGCTCAACAGTCAACACAAAAGAGAGCTTACAAGGCAACACTAGGTAGAGAACCACAAGCACCAAGCATGCACCCCGATATGCGATTTAGGCCAAAAACAAGAAAATAGGAACACACGTTAGATATGTCTCTACAATTACACTCCATCCATAGCCCAATAATGCCCGTGGCACTTTGAATCACGCCAACTGGCCCAACGGTTGTGAAGTTATGGCCAAAAAACCCACATGGTTGCTTCTCGAATTGCCCATACTGAATGGAGGCTTCCAGGCCTTGTTTTCCCATGCGTGCCCTGTTCCGTGCTGCCTTGCTGCTGTGCACGCGGCCACTGCTTAGCACCCAGCAGGCTGCGCCGTGCGCCCTGTCAGCTGCGCTCAATGTCATGCCAATGCCTAGGCTGCTCTGCACAATGCCTTATGCCACTGGCCGGTGCTCGCCATACCCATTGTCTTGACATCAAAGCCCACACTTTCGCACACCCAGGCATGTCGTCTAGCATCAAAACCAACACCATGGCATGGTGTCCTCCGATGTTGGCATCCTAAGGCCGCTCATGGCATCCCGCATCACAAGTGAGCCAGTGCGCGTGGAAGTGTTGCAACACGCATCATGAGGCCACGATCGAGAGACATTGTTAGGCACGAAAGGTGGCCTGTGACAGGCTCCCCCACCAAAGTCGTTACGCTCTTGGCAACGCCTTGCCCAAATAAGCTTGAAGTAGATTCAGCCATGCTACCTAGGCATCTTTCCTCTCCCAAGTGTTCTCTTGCATCGAAACCATGACATTTAACCAAGAACTCCTGATGTAGACTTTACCCAACAGTCGTTGAGAATAGCTTCCGGCACACGTTTAGTAGTCTTGTAAACCAGCGGCGGTCTCTGTGGCACCGACCGATATGGATTGTCACAATCCTACAAAAAAGGCTTCAACATACTAACATGGAAAACAGGATGCATCTTCCAGTTTGCTGGTAAAGCCAGTCTGTAAGCAGCAAGCCAAATGCTCTTGACTACCTCAAATGGACCATCATACCTCCAAACAAGATGGACATCCTGACTCTTTATAGCACGCCTTTCACTTGCAATGACCTTGACCGTCACGGCATCCCCCACAGCAAATTCAGCCGGTCTGTGCGCTCTTGATCAGCATACTTCTTCCGAGCACTAGCTTTTTCCATCTTCCACCGAGCCAGTTCAACTGTAGTCAGACAATCTTTAGAAAAATTGAAATGCCTTGGGAGACTTCCCGGATGAATCATCAGCATCGGGCAGCAAACCAGTCACAAATGGACTTGGGTCAGTCACCGAAGTCTTCTGGGAGTTAAAGCATAGCCGAGCAACATTCAAGAGTTTTACCCATGTAGCACGGATTAAACGACTCAGACACTCTCCCCAACATTTGATTGTAATGCTCTGTCTTCCATTTGATTGTTCAACCTTTTGCAATGAGTGTCCATTAATCTTCAATTTTAATTATACCTTTCTGATAAATTATTCTAACAAGTATTATCACCCCTGCGAAGGTTTTTTTCTGGATTCCCAATGTGTCTTGACATTTTAACATTCTTAAACTAGTAATTCGTCTAAAAAATGTTTATCGATTGTTCAAATTGGAGTCTACTAATACTAATACTATAACGTACCTGGCTGGCTTTATTGTTTACCGGTTTCCAAGCATCTGTGTTAAACCGGTTACCAAGCACAGTTATTTGAAATCATTTCCCTTTTTTGCTTTTATCGTCTAAAACTTTCTGCTGGAACACAGGTGGTTGCAGATGCCGGCCATTCTGCCAATGAACCTGGAATAGCAGCAGAACTTGTTGCCGCAAACGAGAAGCTGAAGAACATTATCAAGAAAAACTGACCCCCGAATGACACCGAGCCCAAAAATAACCAACCAATGCTGGATTCTGTAATTGTTGAATGCTCACTGCTCTGACTTTGCCCCTTCAATTCTATGCTTTTTAACAGGTTTCTGAAGCCGAGTGATGTTACAATTTTCATGACTAACATTCGTTCCAAGCACATTTTAACGGTTGTTCGACTTCAAAGGAAAAATAATCTCTCTCAAACCACATAACTTGAAAGAATTCATATTGAACAACAATTTTTCTGTTTTACAGTTTAGTTACAATTGTCAAAGAATCTCAATCAACCACCACGAAAATGGCAAAACAAGACAGCAAGTCAAATTCAATAGAAAATTGAACACAAGAGGGAAAGATCATTTAGGCAACATTCCTCGTGCAACTCTTCGGCACATGGGAGCTGTGAAATTTTGGTTCTTTCGGAATGGTTACCGGCCGTTTTCCACGTGATGTCGATCTTGAAGCAGAAGAAGCTGAAGCTGTGTTAGGTGTTGCCATAGTTCCATTCACATTTCCTACTTTCGCGGGTTTTATTTAGGAGTTTCGGTTATTTCACTGAGCTGTTGTCCAGGTCTCATGGAAGAAGCAATTGTCTTTTTAGTTGAAGCGACCCTGCAAAATAAGTGAGAAAAAAATTTAGTTACCAAATGTTTTTTTCAGGGCAAGATAAGTAAATGCTGGAGTATACTAACCCCTGGGGCCTGGCAAGTTGCTGCTTCAGATAAGGCGATCTTGTCCTCATTAAGTTGTTTTCTGATTTTTGAGTTACATTGCCGAGAGGAGAGTTAATAGATTTAGGTTCTCGGGGAGTTGCTCTTGAAACCTGGTGATTATAGTACATGAAAAAGTGAACACCACCTTCAAAACCTAACAATTATAGTAACAAATCCTCCCTACTTCCCTTTTATTCTTTTCCACCAACTTCCAAGTATATCGTTACTAGATTTGCCTTGTTCAATGGCACCTCCCATTCTCCGTTTCGCATTTACCTTTGCTGTATTACGGCGAAGGTGAATCCGAACAGAGAAAAGGAAATATATTGTATATATATGTGCACTAGGAAAATAAAAAATCGAAGAGATATACTCACATGAAGACTATTCCCATGCGTTCTCATTGAGTTTCCATCTGAGATCCCTGAATCTTTTGCAACTTCCTTTTGAGGAGCTGGAAAATGGATTTTTCTATCCAAGTTAGCTTCTTTGAGAATCCCTCTTTCCTGGAAAGCCAAAATCTCATTAAAAACCAAAAGGGTTTCATCATCTAAAGTCTAAATCTGCAAAATCCATTATTACATCTGTTCTTAGCCTGAAAGGCTTGGGATTTGTAAGCTTTGGTTTCTTGTACTTCATCACTGTAGAAGCTGGAACAAGACCTTCTTTCAAATTCTTGTCAACTATTCGAGCAGCCTACAAGAATTTTAGTAGCTATGAGTATCAAATACAGAGATAAATGCAAATATATGATTCCCTCCGCCTCAAAATGAGTATCTGTTTCAAAGTTTCTGCTGAAATTAAGGATGTTGACCTTTTAGGTTATTTTAGTAACCATGCTCTTTGTGTCCACATATAACATTACAAGTTCACGCTAGGACATGATAGGTGCTCTAGTGAAATTAGTGAACTTATACAAATATGTACACTCATGATTCACTCACTTTGGGACGGCAGATGTAGTATATATGTACAATCGAACCTTAAAAATAAAGAAAGCGGAACCAAGGAAAGAAGGAAATTGCACCTTCTTGTTTTTTAGGGTTTCCTGACTGCCAAGAATCTTTTTACCTGACTGGTGCTTGTTGCAGTTATCATCTCTGAAAGCAACGTAACGAGGATAAGCACAATCATTGCACTTGACATAAGAAGCCAAAGTACAAACACTATGAGATGAAGATAAAATATGAGATTGAATGGCATTATACCTATTAATGTCGGATGTCAAAGTGTTTTCTTTATCATCGCTATTTATTAGTCCCATCTCATGTCCTGAATCTTCTAAAGGTTGATTTCCACTTGAATGGTCTTTAGGACTGCCCCCATTATTTTCTGAACTGTTTTCGGGGTTTCTGTCCTGTTCTTTCCTTTCCTTCACATCATTTTCCTCTCCTTTCAGCCCTTGAACACTTGGTAAGGGTAAATCTCTTTCTTCCAGTCTTTTCTCCTCAGCATTCTGTGACGACTTCATTTCAGATCTTGGTACATCTGATAACAATGACTGAAGTTTCTTTTGATGCTGGCTCCTCCAACGTGTTAGAACCAGCAGAACTGAAATTTTCTGTTGTTTCTGAAGTTGGTAGATGATCTTTATTTTCTTTGTCTTCGTTAATTCTTAAAGCAATAGAGCTGTCCCTAGATTTTGCATCGATCTCTGTGTCACTGGAATCATGTGCAGCCGTTTCTATAGCCATAGAGTTGCATTTTCCTGTTAGAATCTTCTTTCCTTTTGTCTTGATACCTCTAGAAGATGTGGCTTCTCGCTCTTTACAATTTTGGGGATGTAATGATTCCTTAGACCTTCCTTTTCCCTTAAGAAAACTCACTCGTCTTCCCTTAATAAAACTCACTCGTCTTCCTGAAGGGTCTTTGGCAAATGGCCTCTTAGAGCTGCTTCCATTGTCCTTTGATGATTTGCTAGAATACCCCAATACACGCTTTTTTTGACTCATTATCTCAAGCCTCTTCATCCCCTCACAAATCTTTGTTAGAGGGGTATGCAATTCCACTGAACTTTTTACGCTAATTCCCTTTTTTGGGGAGTGAAATACTAGAGCCTTCGCTACTATTCGATTCTTGGGTACAAGAACAGTAGTTGGTTTTGGGTTTTGAACACTTCGAAAGGAATTGGAATTTGGAAGGGACTTTTTTCTCCTTGGAGTAGTCATATACTTGGCAGGAACCTGCTTTGACTTGGCCATTGGGGTAGAACTAAGCTTTGATGGAAGTCCAACTTTCTCTTTTTGTTCAACCAACTTGTGAGAAAATGAAGAAATCATGGCTAATCTTGATATTCTGGATTTGGTGGTTTTAGCAGGAGCTGAAAATGGACATTTCATGTTCATACTACAACAAAAAGAACTTGACTAGTGTTAATGATGAGGAACCTATAAATATCTTAACGTACAGAGAGAGAGAGAGAGAGGTCTATAAATATGTACCTGGAACTTTTGCCATTAAGTGCTCTTCTAAGTTTTACGTTAGGACTTCTTGCTGCCATGACCTATTAAGATTTATATAGTTGGTAAAGACACACACTTATATTGATCACATGGTGACATGAATAGGAAGAGAAAAATGCTCACACGAAGAACAAAATTTTTAGAGATCTCCTCTGGATCTAATTCCTCTTCATGCTTTTTGTCACAACCTGAAAACCAATTGGCAGAGTTTGATGGGCATTCAAATAAAACAAGCAAGATTTAAAAAGAAAATGAACTGTAGATCTAGCTAGTAGAAAGCACAGCAAGATGTAAAACTAAAACAAAAGCACGACTTAATTTTTTTAAGTAGTCAAACTGCTTGAAAAAGTTAAGCTAGTAGCTAGGGACCAACAATCACCTTCAGCAGCACAACATATGCTTGGATTGGAGAGAATGGCAATCATGCCCACGGTGCCCTCTTCCTACTAGATGTAAGATCAAACGCATAACTTAAACGGCTTAAAGCACTTGGGCAAACAGACAAGAGGACCAGGCAATGTAATTCGAGGAGAACAAAACTCAATGTAGCTTGGCGGATAAGTCCTAAGCCATAGGTAACCCTACCGGGTGTTCTTCATAAACACGTGGAAATTATTTTGCAATCTTAATCTTCAAATGTGGACTCTCAAAGTGGGTCAAAAATCTAGAAAAGGGAGGCAACAAGTGGGACATGAATCTTTGAAAGCAGGGATGAACTGGAACTTGAAAATTCTACGTTTAGTCTGATGTGTGTTGTGTGTGTGTGTGTATTTAAAGTTCAAACCAAGAATGTGAGTTCTTATCTAAGTTGGATCGACCAAGTTACTGTATTTAGCTCCGTCAGATCCATTTCTTTCAGGTTCATAGCAACTACTAACTAAACATTATTCTACAAAGTACAAGACCTTAAAAATCTCACTAACCAGAATTTCAGGAGCTTCAGTTACAACAGCCAAACTATGTATAAAGGAAAAAAAATATTCTCAACCAACACCATACGAGTAATCTGAACCTCGCATCAAATATAAAAAGAGATATTTTTGACGAAAATTCAACAAAGAAGTGAAGGCATTGACTTGGATATCCCAAATTGAGATCGAATACTACTAGCTACTTGAAATGGGAACGATTTGAACTCCGTGTAATTGAATTAATAGAGTATTATCACATTAAAGGACACCTCCAGATTAGGACACGCATGACCAAAGAACCAAAGAAAAGAACGAATAATTTACACAATCATCAAAGCAATGTTTAGGGAGCACCAAATTGGGTTCCAGAAAACATAAATAAAATTCCGAACTGTTTAAGCATCGATTCCCATGTTCCCCAAACACCGTTTTTACTGAAATGGAAACAGAAAAAGTAGAGTGAGCATTGTGAAATGGGGATTTCATACCGACACGGGAGCAGAACCAGTAACGATCGTCAGGTCGAAAGGAGTCGGGAAGGGTGAAATCGACGAACTTGGGAGCCTCGATCTGTTCGTAAAACTCCTCATCATTTTCCCCTCTGCTTTCTTCTTCTTCTTCTTCTTTGTTGATGTCGTCCATCTTCATCTTCTGTATTGGTTGTACTTCAGACCCTCCTCCTTCCATTTGCTTCACTCCGACAATGAAAGATTACGGTGAAGGAGCGTTGTAGGAATTCGCTGTGTGTGTGTGTGTGTGTGTTGGGAAACAAAGAAACGGAGGCTTGTGAATATATTTTCAAACTCCCGATCCTCTTTCTCTCTCCTCCTGTAACTAGCCGTTACAAATATCATCTCATTTCTATCGGGCCGGGCGGGAACGCGTTCAACCCGGAACAAGCGAGTAGCCCAAGCCCAAGCCCAGTCAAACAAGTTAGTCACACGAACACCAATATTCCTTGTACTCATCCAAAAGTATGGTTATGTTTTTCTTTTTGGGTGAAATTTGAGTCGGTCTATTTTGAAAAGTTTGTAACTCCTACGTACTTTTGTTCTTTCTTCAACCGCGAAAAGGTAATATTCGAAATAAATATACCTATAATACTAAATTCAAAAAACGTTGTAAATTTCTTATTCTTCTATCTTTTTCTTTTTTTTCTCCATCATCTTTGAATTTGTTGGCCCAAATACACACAAAAAATATGAAGAGGAAAGAGAGTGTGAAGTTGGGTGGCGAAGAAGAATGGTGGTTACTACTTTTTCACCACCTTAACTTTCCACTCTTTTACTTATTCATTTGTTAGTGCCGTTGTTGTTGTTCTTTTTTTTTCATCATTGTTGTGTATGTGTGATTCAAAACCAACGAACTCTAACTCAACTGAGACTGCTCACTTCTCTTAAGTCTTAACGGAGAGGTCGAGTGTTCAAGTCTCACTAGAGACACCATGAACTTTACAACTTTCAATAGAGAGATCGGGTGTTCAAGCTTTTTCAGAGACATTGTTGTTGTTCAAGCCTTACCCAAAAAGACCTCATTTAGCTGCTCAATAATTTTAACGGAGAGATCGAGTGTTCAACCCTACCAGAAGCACCCTGGTACTTCACTACTCTCAACCGAGAGGTCGAGTGTTCAAAGCCTCACTAGAGGCACCATTTGTTCTAGCCACACCAAAGGTACTTCAAAGAGTTGCTACTACGATTTAAAAAGGGGTGATAACATCTAAGATATTTTTCCGGCATGCACATTGATGTTGGAACCAATTCTAAATTATATGTCTGTTATTGACCAACTTTCCAAACTGGAGGTTGCGAGATGAA
Source organism: Codonopsis lanceolata (assembly GCA_013146195.2). Lineage (NCBI taxonomy): Eukaryota > Viridiplantae > Streptophyta > Magnoliopsida > Asterales > Campanulaceae > Codonopsis > Codonopsis lanceolata. The sequence continues at coordinate 85,851,340 of CM028381.1, forward strand.
ACTGTAGACAGGCACAGGCACTAGCACAAAAAAAAAAGAAGCTTATGTGCTTGAATATTAACACAATACACAGAATTGCAAGAAAGGTACCGAATTTATCAGCACAACTATGGCATACATGAGCATGAATAATTCGGTCAACAAGTAAGAAAAGCTATACTTCATCTATAACGTAATCCTTAGCACACCACCTTCTCAACTATGCTGTGTATCACACCCCTATGCCTAACTGGCTGAAGCACGAGAGACCAAATATCGTGCAAAGACTCTCTATTCTACTTGATCTGTTCCTACAATCACATATGACAGAATCTCGATTGATAGAAATACCCAAAAGCACTAACAAGGAACAAATAAAGAACAAATTAGATTCCCTTGGAGATCTGGGAGCTACTATACACTACAGACCTTTCATTGATAAGCAATTTTTGCAAAATGGTCAAAACTTTAAGAGACCTAATTCACTAATTGCTTGAAGAACAACAGTAATGGAGACTGAGTCAGGCTTAAAATCCAAAACTTGCATTCTTTGCAAAATGGTCAAAACTTCTTCGTGGGATCCATGAGATAGATGGCCAGACAAAAGGGAGTTCCAAGTTACAATGTCCTGTTTTATGTCAAGATTATCCATTTCTTGAAATGGTTTATACGCTTCATCCAGATAACCAAGTGCAGCATAACCTGATATGATCGAGTTCCAAGAAGATATGTCATGATTTTTCCATTGAGTCAAATACTGTCCTAGCAAGTTCAAGGTTTTCATTTTTGTAGTACATGCTAATAAGTGAATTGCATACCAGTAAATCTGACTCTAACGAAGATCGAATAACGTACCCATGAATCTGCTTTCCTTCATCAACAGCTTTTGCTTTTTCACAAGCTTGCAACGCTCTCACAATTGTAAGACTATTAGCTTTCACAAGCGAAATCTGCATATTTCGAAACAACGTCAAGGCTTTCATCCATCTTTCATTCCTCACATTCATCAAAACTGCCTCATTCCACTGTAAAGCAGACAGGTATACTCTTTCTCTGCTGAATGTTTTTCTTAACTTCAATTAATCTGATACTACTATTGTGTTTAATAATGTATCATTCAACTGTTTCCAAGATCCAGATTAAGACATTTATAAAATATATAACATCTATTTCTTTCAACTGGAGGAAGTCAGCGTCTGAAAGCTTCATTTACTTAGTTGTTAGAGAACTGGAATAGGATTCACACTTCACTTTACACTTTACAAATTTACAGATCAATCTGTTCTGACTCAATAAGCTTTAAAGAGGGACAAGCCATCATGTTCATACCAAATTGTGACTGTTAACAGAGCTTACGGAGTCAAGAGATCCTGATCCTATTCCAAGAGTTTTACAGGGAAATGAAGCAAGAAAGATCTGAAATCTTGCAAGCGAGGGGAAAGAGAGACAAAGAGACACACAGAGAGAGCGAGAGCGAGAGCGAGAGCGAGACAGAGAGAAAAAGCGAGAGAGAGAACGTACCATTGGCATACTGGCACCAGATCCACGATATGAAGACCATAGAGCCAAGAGCAGCCGAGTCTCCGACGGCGTGAACTGTGTGAAACTATGGAGATCGAGTTAGGGTTGAGTGTGACTCTCAGTGTTTGTGAATTGGAAAATTTCAAATGGGCGATATTTGGTATCGGTAGGAAGCGGGGGTTTCTTCATAAATGGAAATGTCGATGGTTACAATCTCATGAATCTCATGGTTACAATCCAGCGGCGGAGGATACTCCCAAGCAGTAGTCTCGTTGAACTTGGCCCCAAGGTCAGGATGCAATTCGCCGCTAAAGAATTCCAATTTCAGAATTAATTGATTGAAAAAAAAAAACCTAGTTTGATGGGGGAAAAGCCAAGCTGGTAGGGGACGCAGTGGAGGAAGAGAGACAGACAGGGAAGGGAATTACAATTTCAAATATTGACGAGGGAATCGGGATCTAAAGAAAGGGTATTATTGTCTTGGGATTGTTTTTGCACGTGAGTTGTTATTAGAATGGTAGAAATGGTTGTAGAGTTAGCATTTTTGTTTACCAAATGATCAGTTAACGCCAACGGTAAAATAACAAATCAATCCGACCTGACCCAATCCACGTGAAATCCGAACCTGTACCATGAAAATATGAAATATCAAATCAATAAACCCCATGGTTTGGCTACAGCTGGCAATACTAGTATACCTCTAATTTGAAAATTTCAATCTCCGTTTTTATGTGTGCTTTATCGAATCAAGTGCTTTTCTACCCTATACAAGATTCTGATTTAAATAGACCCCACTAATGACCAGTCATTTTTTTCAGGCTTCGATAACCGTGCGTACGTTTCTATTATTCTTCAAGACGGGGTTGGGTTGTAATTTTCAGAAAATCAAGTATTCTAACTATTTAAAAAGCTAATTCATCCGAAAAAAAAGAGCAAAAATTAAATGTGTGTCAGTGGGAGGGGGATATGGGCTGGAAAAAAAGAGAAAAAAATAAATAAATGTGTGTCTGATCTCTCCTCTGCTGCAGCGCCATGATGGCTCTCTATTCCTCCCTAGAGAGAGAGATGTAAATAACACTGAGAGGGTAAGGGAAGGGGGTGAAATTTGTACGTATTGTATATGTGGTTCAAGTTCTTATCGATTTTTGTGAAAGTTCCAACCCAGTGAAGAGTAAAGACGATGTCATTTCATCCGGTCCATTCAAATTGAGAGCTGAATCTTCATTTGATTTAAGGGTAACTTCAAAAAAAAACCCTTGTACTATGTACAGACATTTTATTCGAGTGAGTTAGTTCACTCGACTCAATTGAGTAAACGGAGATAACATAGAATAAATAAGCAAAACACATTAAAACCCTCCATATTCATCACGCAAACCCTAAACAACACGCACAACGACCGTCCACTACCCCCACCATCTCTCTCCCTCTCTCTCACAAAATTTCGACCATTCATCGTCAAAGCACTAGCATAGGGGTGCATCACTAATTCACCAACCATCGCTGTCATTGAAATCATTGAGACCACCGGTGAGCGTCGTTACCCCCATTTCACAGTCATGGCAGATAATGAAGCACACAATGCATCAATTGCAGCCAAGTAGGTGAACATCATCCCTCATTGCCGTCAGTGTACCAGATCTCGTTTTGATAGTAATGATTCTTACATATTCGCCGGCGATTGTGGTGTATATTTTTCTTGGTCTCAATTTTAGAGATTTCTGATTTTTGGTGAGTGCATTGGTGATTATTTGAATGAATTCAAATGAAACTCCCCTTGGCTGCAAAAGAATAAGCAGCAAAGCAAACAATCTCGTGACCTCGAATAGATCCGGAAGCCAACGCCTCAGACGAAGTACATGATCTAAGGCAGGAACGGATTCAAAGTTGGTGGTACCAAAAGAAGAGTACCAGAAGAAGTTTACTTGTTCTTTTCCTTCTTGTCTGAAACCTAGCTCTTTTCCTTATTGTCTGAAACCTAGATAGAGCTATGAATTGTTTCCTGCCTTAGAACACCAACCCAACAAAATATATATTTACTAATCTTGATTCCTAGGCAAAAGAACCAAAAAAAACTAGACTAACAAAAAAAATATCTAAGCAAAGGGGCCATGGCTAGGGGGCTAGGGGAGTAGAGTCAACAAAATTGACAAAAAAAAAAAAAAAAAGGGTCGAACACCATCCTCTTCGGCTTGCAATCCCATCAACAAAACAATCTGTTGAAGTGTCTTCACTTCATCAGCAAGACACTTCAAATCATCTTTGACATTGCGAATAAAATCCTTTGACAGTGCGAATAAAATCATCAGAGGAAATATGGGAATCCAACCCATCTCTAGAGACTCGGTAAAGATCTTCGTAAAAAGTCTTCGGCCCCTTCGATTTCAAGGCATCGTACCCGACTGCTCCAAGAAGTACACAACCGGCAAAGCCGGAGTATCTGACGACCTTACCGACAACTAAGTCGGTAAGTTCGATCAATTTCATCCCTTTACTACGTGGAGCAGGATTAGGAGAGGTGCATTTCATCCAGTTGTCGGAGAAAAAAACCCAGGATCATTTCTTTGAGCACAATTCTTGAAAGAACTTGCATATGCATGCAATTGCAATTACTGTCATCCTGAAGAACTTAAATATAGCAATCACCACTGAGATCACTAGTGCTAACATCGTCCTGCAGCACTTATATACTGCAATCACTAGTGCAATCATTAGTGCTATTACCTGTTGAGAATTTATTGAAGCACACTCAAATATAAATTCACATAATCATCCTAGAACAATTCGGAGAATCCTATGCTTAATTCATCAAAGATCTATAGAATCAACCAAGTACCGAAATCCATAGCGGCAAAAGTCATACAAAAATGCCTCATTAGGTGATCACGAACGATTATTGGTTTTTAAGAAATATATACCGGTAAAAGTAAAGCGGGAAAATTATCCAATTGACCATCGTACAAATTGAAGGTAACTAAATTGACCAACTACATTAGGATATCCAAAATGTGACCAACGTACTCACAATTTGGGAGCGATTTGGTCCTTGTCGTTAAATTCCATCCAATTTTGTACCAGTGATATTCATGTGGATTAACAGAGGTACTTAATGAGGAGTAATTTTGTCGTTCCAATAAACCATATGTTCTGCAAACCACATCTCTTTCTTAATAGAGATGGACAAATTAAATTACCCATTGTACAGTCTCTCCGTTAATCCACGTTAGGTTCGTTAGAAAATTTGATGTGGCGTTGACGGCAAGGACCACATTGCTTAGTAAATTTGGGTGAGAAAGTGAACTGGTGAAAGAGAAAGTGGTATGGTGAGAGAGTGAACGGTGCATAGTGGGTATTTTAGGAAAACATTAATAAAAGTTGACTTTTGTAGTTTAAAAAAAAAGGTAATTGAACGGTTATATTTTGATTATTCCTTGTTATAATTTCATAGTTGCCATTAGCCCAATTATAATATGTCATTCATAGTTGCCATTGCAGCCCAATGAATAAGGTATCGATTCATAGAACTCAAGGTTGCAAGATTAACACGCACACCAATTTTCTCATTTTATCTGTGCAATTATATATTCAACGGGTAAATAATATCATATTTCAAGTAAAATTTAATTTTTATTGCTTATATTTGTTTAATTTTTAGTTTTATTAGTTGATTGCATGTTTTTTTATAACTTTAATTAGTAATCAAATATGTTACCAAAAAATTATCCATTCTAAAGTTAAAAAGGAAATAAAAGAAAATGATGTTTTTTTTTTTTTTGCCTCGCCCCGAAAGTTCAGGACCCACCCAATTTTTAGATAAAATAATAGTAATTTGGTCACAAAGTGATGAAAAAGGCGGGTTTAGATACCATATAGTTGATTCTCTTTGAAGATAAAAAGTTTCATGATGCTCAAATCATAGTGGACAGTTTGATTAGTGAGATGATGAAGAAGAAATTAAAAAGGTGTTTGAATTCTGCACTATCTTTTGTGCTTTAACATAATTGATTTTTATCACCGTCGACAACTTGACAGAAGATAGTCCAACATAAAGATGATCATTTTTATTTTTATTTTTTACTTTTTTATTAAATTATTGATCAATTAATCTTATGACTAAATTATCTTGTATAGACAATAAATTAATATCTTAAGAACATCATTTGTTTACAAAACTTTGAGAAAATGTTCACTGTTTGGTAATTAAAAGAAAATTTTAAAAGTGAGATTTAAAGGATATATAATAGTAAAATATTTTTGTCAAATAGTAAAATAATAGTGTGAAATTTTAAAACCTTTTGTCTACCAATAAAAATGATTTGATAGTTTAATTATTGAGTTGAGTGAAACCAATATTCAATATAATACTTAACATATTGCTATTATTGAATTGATTTTTTAGAGTAATACTTTTTCATTAAATTAAATTATTTATTTTGATGATAAATATTCAATTAATATTTTCTATAGCTTTGATAGACAAGTGTCTTGATAAGATTATTTTTACAATAATGGAGTATGAGACGAGACATGAATTATAAACAAAATTGATTAAACATAATTATTACAAAAAAATGACCTTGTTTGTTTAGACTTAAAATGTATTTTGGAAAAAGAGAAAAAGAACAACTATCTTGTTTGTTGAGAATTAAAAATTAATTTAGAAATAAAACATATATATGAGTACTTTACTTCAAATGTCAAGTATAAAAAGAGAAATTATATCTAAAGATGCAATTATTTAATGTAATAACTCATGATATAGTGGATAAATTTTTTTTTTGTGTGGAAATAGCCTCTCTCTTATTTTATATGTGACAATTTTTCTACTTTTCATTCACATTCAATTAAAAGAGACATCTTCAATGCAACTATATATTTGGTTTTATATGATATGCTTCACACCACTAAATAAAATTGATAAAAAAATAAAAAGAAAAGAAAAGAGAATAACCTATATAAAGTACATTTAAAAAGGAAAATATTGAATCTTAGATAGTACTCCATCCGTCCTTAAATTATCGTTCTCTTTTTTTTTGTCCGTCCTAAAATAATTATCCACTTTGAAACTTACCATTTTAGAAAATCACTTTTACCACTTTACCCTTACTTTTTCACTCTACTTTTATTATGAGCCACATACACATGGACATTAAAGGAAACTACACATTAAACCAATAAAAATAATCAAGTCAATTATTTTTTCTTAAACTATGCGCCGGGTCAACTAGGACGATTATTTAGGGACGGAGGGAGTACTAAGAGGTGATCTTCTGTAAGACGATTTTACTGATCCGTAAGACACATCTATCCAGGTTAAATGTGGTAAAATTCAGAAATCTCAATGCAACCCTTTAGTTTTTGAAAATTGTAATGCCACCTCTTATGTTTATATATGTAGAGTGTCATTTTTTGCTATTAACAGTGTCACTTTGTAGTATAAAATGTGTCACTTTGCATTTTTAATGAAAATTATATTTTTTCCCAAAAAATTGTACTTTTTGGGCTTAAATGTGTCACTTTAAGTCTTAAATGTGTTACTTTCACTTTGAAAAATGTCTCATTTTTTATAAATGAAAGTCATTACGTTTGACATTAAAGTGTTACTTTATAACATTAAAAGTATCATTTTTTAGCATTAAATGTGTTACTTTTGACCTTACAAGTGTCATTTTGTTTTATAAATAAAAATCATCGTTATTGACCTTAAAAATATCACTTTTTAGCATTGAAAGTGTCACGTTTTAGTATTAAATATGTCATTTTTGATAGTCAACGCTAGTTTTAAAGTGACACTTTTTAGTATTAAATGTGTCACTTTTTAGTATTAAGAGTATCACTTTTTAATATTAAAAGTGTTACTTTGTATTTTAATGAGAATTATATTAAATTTATCTTTATAGTGTCACTTTTAACCTTAAAATATGTCACTTTTATCTTTTCAATGTGTCACGTTTGATTTTAAATGTGTCATTTAACATTTCGTCAAAATCCATTAGAGTCTGTTAAGCATGCCAAAACAATTGATGCTAACGAAACTGACAATTTGCGTAAGAAAACATAAAAATTTCGATGATAAATTAAACACCGAAACAAAATGAGAAACATCGCATTAATATGTGATAAAACTTAAAACCATGGTCGGTCAAACCTCTAAAGTCTAAACCTTAACATCTCAACATGAATCATCTTAACTGAATAATTACTGGAGTACTAATTTTTTATAATATGTTATTTATTTATTTATTATTACCGGCAAATTTCTAAACCGTTCATACACGAATCTTTGCCCAACAAGAAAGAGACGAGAATTGAAATTGGTTAAGAATGCCGGAGCCCGCACCATACCATTAATTCTTCAATCATAATCCCATGAGTTTAGGGTGCCTACTTCATCTGTTTCAGTTTCCTAAATTCACAGCTCCTATTTTTTTCTCCCCCCATCATCTTCCCTTTCTCTCTCTGCCCATTCCATACAAGAATTTTACCTCCAAAGGTCTCTCTCTCGGCTTTGATTTCAAGAATTCTTGAAATTTTATATGGGTTTTAATCGACTAATGATTTAATCTTTATGATATTGTACTACTCTCACTGTAATCTATCTCCGATGATCAAGTGTAGAATTCTTCTTCACACTCACACTCACTCACCCACACACCCTCTACCTACTTGTTTAAAATGGTTGTAGCCAACTAAGAATTTCCCCTTCTTCATGCTGCATTTATATAAATATTTTTAAATTCTTTTTTTGCCAATTTCATTCGCAGGATTATGTCCAAGTGCGAGATTTTTGTTTAATTCTACAGGAAGAAGAAATTGGGTTTTACCCGCTCAGAATCTTGACTTTAGTAGTGATAGACAACTAAACACAACATTAATGGATTTGAAGAGAGAGTTTCCAGAGCTAAATAAGAATCTTTATGCGCATATAGAGCCATATAGTACGGGTTTTTTGAAGGTTTCTGATCTTCATTCAATCTACTGGGAGCAATCAGGGAATCCAAATGGGCATGTGAGTAGTCAATACTCTTGAATTTTAATTTTGACCCACATTTGTAATGTTTTCCCAGTTCCTTCTTTGTTTGAAAGCAATTGTTTTATGTGTTCCTTGGAAATTCTTTGTCCATAGGACGAGTTCTAATATGGAAGCCAAATTTTAAAGGATCTTGATCTTGTTAAAGTAGGGGACCGAATCTTTTGGATGTACAGTTGCATGCTTTTGCTTCAATTATTGTTCCAAGTCCTAGACACCTCAGTAGAGCAAATTAAGAATTTCACTTGTTACAAAATTGAGAGACAGAGAGAGACTACGTGGTTTGTATTATTTGTTGAAAAAATAATTGTGGGCCGGTTTACGTTATAAAGTTTTCGATCGCCCTAGTCCTATGTTTTTTTTCAATTGAAAAAAAAATATTTTTAGGGGTAAAAAGACTTACCCTTAATGAGTATAAAGTGTGCTACGGAAATGCATTGACTATATATTGAACCACGACGCATCAATTTTATTGCTATAATTTTTTGCACTACGATGCTTCAGTTTAATTGTCTAGTCTATTTTTGCACCGTGATACATCAATGTTTGTACCGCGATTCATTAGTTTAATTGTATTAATTTTTGCACCGCGATTCAAAATCTGATTATACCGTGATTCATTAGTTTAATAATCTAATCTAATTATACCGCGATATATCAATTTAATCTGATATTTTTGCATTGCGATCCAAAATCGTAATGAACTAGATCATGTCCTCAGCCTTCTTATTCCTTCTCCATCGTAAGCCTTCTAAATCTTCCTTCCACATCTTCGTCCTTACTGTGAAAATCTTTCAATCCAACACATTTTCATTAAAGTTTCGTACTTGATAATCAAAAAACTCGTTTACCTTTTGGGGAGCGTTGTCCCCGAACCCCCACGAAGGGGCGCTGCCCCTTGATACATGCGATCGTTGCGCAATAATTATGATTTTCAAATCCAATGTTTTTATCAGAGCCGTTGAAGAAGACGATGATATTTTCGGAACAATATTTCTAAAATGACCTTTTGCTATTGAAAAAAAGAACGGAATACAGGAGGTTTTAAAATTTTAGAAAAATGATCAGCCAAAATTTCACCATTTGTTCAACATCATGTAGCGGAGTTTTTGGACTGGCCCGGCCTTGGCAGATTCAACATGCCCGTTGAACAAGGCCTCCAAATTTAAAAGGGCTTTAAGTTACAGAAATGTGTAGGCAAACTCTAATGAAATAAGAGTGATAACTGAGCCGGTCCCATGTGATGGAATTATAACTGAAAAAATCTCTTATATTTGTTTTAATTGTTAAAGCACATTTTTAGATGAAAAATAACAAAGATACCCTTAATGAGGGAAAGACGCGTGGACAAAGCCACATTCCAAATTGGGTGTCGCAATACAAAAGGCACTGCTTAAAATTTGGGCGTCACATGGAAAAAAATTGGGCATCGTTTGTCTGCTGCCTTTGCACCGTTTGTCTTCCCTTAAAGAAAAAGATGATACATAAATAGACAAAAAGTCACCTTCCATCTCTTGTTCTCCACCAACGTTTGTCTGCAACTGGTCATAGACAATTTTTCATATTGGCAACGACGCCTAAATTGGGGGCAACGACACGCAAATTGGAGGCAACAACACACATCATGTAAGTATGGTGGCATTGCATATGAAGAGTACAATCATTATCATGAAAGCTCCAGTGAATATAAACCATGTTGTTTTTGAGCTTATGAGTCACATTTTCATTTATTTTTTCTATTTTACATGTGTTGCATATGAAGTGGGTGTATTGGTCATGTCAACGACGCCTAAATTGGAGGCAACAACACCCAAATTTGAGGCAACGATGCCCAAATTTGAGGTAATGACGCCCAAATTAGATGTAACGACTCACACATCGGAGGCAACGACGCCCACATTGAAAGCAACGACGACCACATCATAGGCAACGATGTCCACATCATAGCCAACAACGCTCACATATGTTAGAATCTATCTTCAAAGTAATGAAGAAAAAATGAATCCAAAGAAGCTTTTCACTATAACTTGTTCATCAACCCGAGTAATATCCAAAGGTTGCACGCATAGGTTGGAATCAATCTTCAAAGTAAGGAAGAGAAAGTGAATCTGAAGTAGTCTTTCACTACAGCTTGTTCATCAACTCAAGCAATATCCAAATGTTGCACAATTTCATGCTCGAATTCATTGCACGCATCGTCTTGCATGTGTGTAAATGATGTAATCGAGTACTGGAATCCAAAGAATGACGATGTGGTGAAAGATGGCTCCAGCAACGGCTCCATAAGTTTTAAGAATTATTTTTCAGGATGCTGAAATGTTCAGACATTTGTTTCATCTTCTAAACAGTAAGTTGATAATGTTGAGTGAGTGAGAAAGTGAACCGGTGAAAGAGAAAGTGGTATGGTGAGAGAGTGAACGGTGCTTAGTGGGTATTTTAGGAAAACATTAATAAAAGTTGATTTTTGTAGTTCTTTTTAAAAAGTAATTGAACTGTTATAATTTCATAAAAAAGAACAAGCCCGCAATTATTCCTTGAAATATACTCCCTTCGTCCTTAATTAATTGTCCTGTTTGACCCGGCGCACAGTTTAAGAAAAAACAATTGACTTGATTATTTATATTGGTTTAATGTATAGTTTCCTTTGAAACCCATGTGTATGTGGCCCATAATTAAAGTACAGGGCCGGCCCAAAGGGGGGGTCTGGAAGGGCGACCGCCCTGGGCCCCCAATGTTGAGAGGCCCAAATTTATAATACAGCCATTTATAGATATAAATATTATATTGTCATTTGAATTGCATATATGTTTTAGTGGCCCATTGGATAAGGTGTTTTGATTTAGTTGAGAGGTCATAGGTTCGATTTTTTGAAAGTCATGTTAATTTTATTTACTTTTGAACTCTTTGAATTTGAAATTTATGTAAAATTTATTTTATTTTTGAGTTGTGAATTATTAAGTAGTATATACTCACTCCCTTCGTTCCGAGTAAAGAGTTTTCGTTTGAAAGTCAAACTAATTTTAAAAATAACATTTTTAGTAGCTCATTAATAATAAAATAACACGTCTAATCAACAAAAAAACATAATTATCTTAGAATATGGACTAATGGATTACAATAATCGAATAATCAACAAAAAAACCAAATGGACATGTAACAAATGAACCAAAAAAGGAGAGAAGGAAATATAATTTGATGATATAATTGAAAAAGATATTGGATGAGTGAATAAATCTGAAATATCTTATAGATATGCTTTATAGACATTTTGTATAGTTTAATATATAAGAAAATTACTAAATCAAGATAGAAAATAACTAGTGTATCGGAATATGCAAACGAAGTAATTTTAAATAATTATTTCATATATTTATATATTAGTATGGTCGTAGATGTTATACCAATTGAATACTTTGAACAATGAAAAATTGAAATTTTATTTATTTCAAAATTTTATTTTTATATCAATAGGGGCCCATTTTATCATTTTTGCCCCTGACCCCTAAAAGCTCAGGAACGGCCCTGTTAAAGTAGGGTGAAAAAGTAAGGGTAAAGTGGTAAAAATGATGTTCTAAAAAGGAAAGTTTCAAAGTGGATAATTATTTTGGGACGGACGAAAAAGGAAAGGAGGACGATAATTTAGGGACGGAGGGAGTATTACATACAACATAATTTAATGTCAACAGTTGTCATTGCAGCCCAATGAATAATGTATCGATTCATAGAACTCAAGGTTGCAAGATTAACTCCCGCACACCAATTTTCTCATTTTATTTTAGCATAAGTAGGCCACTGTTCGATAACAACTAACAAGTGTGAACCATTTTTTGGAAGACAAATTTTTTAGACAAATGATATTACGAGTTAGAGCTTGTAGTATAATTATAAGCTTTAGTGTTTGAGCCGTTAGATGATTAAGTTGATGATGATTTGAAATGTTCATATCATTACTTAAAAAAGAACATATTTAATCTAACGGCGTAAATATCTTATGAGATTTGATTTAACGGCATTAATACTAAAGCTTGTAATAATACTATAAGCTCTAGTTCGTAATATCATAACTCAATTTTTTAAGGCATAGATGAGGCCTTTGCCTTACCATTTCTTCTCTCTCTCTCTCTCTCTCTTTATATATATATATATATATACCATTTTTTGGAAGACATATTTTTTAAGGTATAGATGAGGCCTTTGCCTTACCATTTCTTCTCTCTCTCTCTCTCTCTCTCTCTATATATATATATATATATATATATATATATATATATAACCTTCATTTTAATTTGGGTCCTCTTAATTGACTTATCAAAAATATACTAGACGATCAATTTCTTTTTATCCAGGTGAAAAAAAATTAAAAATTGCTTAAATTGATATACCTGTACAATTATATATTCAATGGGTAAATAATATCATATTTCAAGTAAAATTTAATTTTTATTGCTTATGTTTGTTTAATTTTTAGTTTTATTAGTTGATTGCATGTTTTTTATAACTTTAATTTGTAATCAAACATGTTACCAAAAAATTATCCATTTTAAAGTCAAAAAAGAAATAAAAGAAAATGATGGCTTTTTTTTGCCTCGGCCCCGAAAGTTCAGGACGCACCCAATTTTTAGATAAAATAATAGTAATTTGGTCACAAAGTGATGAAAAAGGCGGGTTTAGATACCATATAGTTGATTCTCTTTGAAGATAAAAAGTTTCATGATGCTCAAATCATAGTGGACAGTTTGATTAGTGAGATGATGAAGAAGAAATTAAAAAGGTGTTTGAATTCTGCACTATCTTTTGTGCTTTAACATAATTGATTTTTATCACCGTCGACAACTTGACAGAAGATAGTCCAACATAAAGATGATCATTTTTATTTTTATTTTTTTATTTTTTACTTTTTATTAAATTATTGATCAATTAATCTTATGACTAAATTATCTTGTATAGACAATAAATTAATATCTTAAGAACATCATTTGTTTACAAAACTTTGAGAAAATGTTCACTGTTTGGTAATTAAAAGAAAATTTTAAAAGTGAGATTTAAAGGATATATAATAGTAAAATATTTTTGTCAAATAGTAAAATAATAGTGTGAAATTTTAAAACCTTTTGTCTACCAATAAAAATGATTTGATAGTTTAATTATTGAGTTGAGTGAAACCAATATTCAATATAATACTTAGCATATTGCTATTATTGAATTGATTTTTTAGAGTAATACTTTTTCATTAAATTAAATTATTTATTTTGATGATAAATATTCAATTAATATTTTCTATAGCTTTGATAGACAAGTGTCTTGATAAGATTATTTTTACAATAATGGAGTATGAGACATGAATCATAAACAAAATTGATTAAACATAATTATTACAAAAAAATTACCTTGTTTGTTTAGACTTAAAATGTATTTTGGAAAACGAAAAAAAGAACAACTATCTTGTTTGTTGAGAATTAAAAATTAATTTAGAAATAAAACATATATATGAGTACTTTACTTCAGATGACAAGTATAAAAAGAGAAATTATGTCTAAAGATGCAATTATTTAATATAATAACTCATGATATAGTAGATAAGAATTTTTTTTTAGTGGAAATAGCCTCTACCTTATATTATATGTGAGAATTTTTCTACTTTTCATTCACATTCAATTAAAAGAGACATCTTCAATGCAACTATATATTTGGTTTTATATGACATGCTTCACACCACTAAATAAATTTGATAAAAAAAATTAAAAAAAAGAGAATAACCTATATAAAGTACATTTAAAAAGGAAAATGGATGTATTCACATTCTTAGCTAGAATGTGAAAAAATTGGCATGCCTATCAAGAATGTAAACATTATTGATTGATATCCACAACATTCTTCCAATATTGCAATGAATAATTTTTTAGTGGCCCTAAATGTCACACAAAAAAACACTAAATACCACATTCATTAAATGATTTAATTACTAATTAATCCTTTTTATAAAAAGGAGTAACAATTAACCCTAAAATCTAATTACTAATTAATCCTTATCATTTTATATAAAAAAGTTTCAATTAATCCTCATATAAATATATGTCAAATCTTCGTTCACAATTAGCTATAAACCCTAAAGTTGTTCCTTTCCAACAATTTATTTAATGAATTCCGATCCGAATAACAACGTTCATGATGATTCTTCGAATTCTACTTTTACGGTAAGTTGTTACCAACATTGTACTCAATATATATATATATATATATATATATATATATATATATATATATATATATATATATTCGATATTAAAAACCATGTTTAAAGAATTAAAAAAAACAGAAGATTTAACTGTAATGACTTTTTTTCAGACTAAGCAATTTTTTTCATTATTTTATAAAAAAAACCTAGCGATTTTTTTAATATTTTTTATTACAAACCTAGCGACTTTTTAAAAAAAATTTAAGACAAAATGGCGATTTTTTTACTAATTTTTTAACAAACCTAGCGATTTTTGTCAGATTTTTTAAAAAAATGTGGCGACTTTTTTGTCTAATCACTGAAATTTGCTTGATCTTGGTAAGCCAAAAAGCATAATCAAGTGAGAAATGCTTACTTGGTTGCAGATCAGCATCGGCTGTTGCAATAGCTTCTGTCCGAAGTATTGCAGCTGAGAAGGAAAATCTAGATTCTGTCCGAAGTATTGGCCAAAATTTTGATGTATTAAAATGGAGAGCATATGAATTAAATAAACAACCCAACTCACATCATCACTTTGATGATGATATGCTTTCCCATTTTTTCCATTTTCGTTTTCAATTAATTTAGTGTATTTTTTGCACTATCATTTCCCTTTTCTTATTATTTATAACTTAAAATTATGGGTATATTGATAATAGTAAAAAGCGTGACAAAACTTTCTTTAAATAAAAAAAAGTTGATATAATCAAAACATATAATATATTTTTCATAAAATATTAAATTTAAAAGTATAAATATTTTATTTCAATTGCGGTAGGAAAATAAAAAATAAAAAATATAAATATATTGATAGTTAGGTTTGTTAGTTAATATGTTACCAATTCAAAGGGTTATATAGGGGTGCTCATTGAGGTTGAAACTTTTTTAAAGGGCCTCTAAAAAGGTTTAGGGGGCTATATAAAGGGTATTTTAGGGTGTAACCATTGTAGATGCTCTAACATTCACAATGTAGCCTGGAGGCTAGCATGCTAACAGGATGTAATACTCCACTATGGCGTTTTTTATAGGACCAAAAAAGGAAAATATTGAGTCTTAGTACTCCATCCGTTCCTATATTATCGTCCTCTTTTTCTTTTTTGTTCGTTTCAAAATAATTGTCCATTTTAAAACTTACCATTTTAAAAAATCACTTTTACCACTTATCCGTTCCAAAATAATTGTCCACTTTAAAACTTACCATTTTAGAAAATCACTTTTACCACTAAGAGCATCCACAGTGGTTCTCTTTATTAACACCCTAAAACCCTTTTTAGGGTTTTTTTTTACCACACTTAGAGCATCCACAGTGGTTCCCTTTATTAACACCCTAAAAGCCTTTTTAGGGTTTTTTTACCACACTTAAGCCCACAGTGGACACCCTATCAATCACCCTATCCTAAAAAGCTAATTCTCCCCAATTTATTGGGTGAGTTTTAACCATTCATCTCTTCTTTCTTCTCTCCCCCACATATCTCCTTCTCCATTGGTCTTCTTCCTAGTTTGATGATGGTATGCTTTCCCATTTTTTCCATTTTATTTTTCAATTAATTTAGTGTATTTTTTGCAGTATCATTTCCATTTTTTATTATTTATAACTTAAAATTATGGGTATATTGATAATATTAAAAAGTGTGACAAAACTTTATTTAAATAAAAATAATTGATATAATCAAAACATATAATATAATTTTCATAAAATATAAAATTTAAATGTATAAATATTTTATTTCAATTGCGGTAAGAAAATAAAAAAAGAAAAAAAATAAATATATTGGTAATTAGGTTTATTAGTTAAGATGTCACAAATTCAAAAGGTTATATAAAGGGTACTCATTGGAGTTGAAACTTTTTTAAAGAGCCTCTAAAAAGGTTTAGGGGGTTATATAAAGGGTGTTTTAGGGTGCAACCATTGTGGATGCTCTTAAGCCCACAGTGGACACCCTATCCCTAAAAAAAACTAACTCTCCCCCAACTTATTGGGTGAGTATTAGCCGGCCTCCATTCATCTCTTTCTTCTATCTCCCCCACCTATCTCCTTCTCTATTAGTCTTCTTCCTAGTATTCATTCTCTTTCAAAAATTTTGTTCCAAAATTTAAAGAAGGCGGCAATTTTTTTTTTTTTTTTTTTGTCTTGATCAGAACATTCAGTTTTTTACCAAAATTTTGATGTGCTAGAGTGGAGAGCCTATGAATTAAATAAACAACCCAACTCACATCATCACTTTGATGATGGTATGCTTTCCCATTTTTTCCATTTTCTTTTTCAATTAATTTAGTGTATTTTTTGCACTATCATTTCCTCTTTTTTAATTATTTATAACTTAAAAATTATGGGTATATTAATAATATGAAAAAGCGTGACAAAACTTTCTTTAAATAAAAATAATTGATATAATCAAAATATATAATATATTTTTCATAAAATATAAAATTTAAAAGTATAAATATTTTATTTCAATTGCGGTAGGAAAATAAAAAAATAAAAAATAGAAATATATTGGTAGTTAGGTTTGTTAGTTAAGATGTCACCAATTTAAAGGATTATATAGAGGGTGTTCATTGGAGTTGAAACTTTTTTAAAGGGTCTCTAAAAAGGTTTAGGGGATTATATAAAGGGTGTTTTAGGGTGTAACCATTGTGGATGCTCTTAACCCTTACTTTTTCACTCTACTTTTATTATGGGTCACATACACATGAACATTAAAGGAAACTACACATTAAACCAATATAAATAATCAAGTCAATTATTTTTTCTTAAACTGTGCGCCGGGTCAACTAGGACGATTATTTAGGGACAGAGGGAGTACTAAGAGGTGGTCTTCTGTAAGACGGTTTTACTGATCCCTAAGACAGATCTATCCAGGTTAAATGTGGTAAAATTCAGAAATTTCAATGCAACCCTTTAGTTTTTGAAAATTGTAATGCCACCCCTCATGCTTATATATGTAGAGTGTCACTATTTACTATTAACAGAGTCACTTTGTAGTATAAAATGTGTCACTTTGCATTTTTAATGAAAATTATAAAAAAATGTACTTTTTAGGCTTAAATGTGCCACCTTTTAGTCTTAAATGTGTTACTTTCACTTTGAAAAGTGTCTCATTTTTTATAAATGAAAACTATTACGTTTGACATTAAGGTGTTACTTTATAACATTAAAACTATTATGTTTTACCTTTAGCATTAAATGTGTTACTTTTGACCTTACAAGTGTCATTTTGTCTTATAAGTAAAAATCGTCATTATTGACTTTAAAAGTGTCACTTTTTAGCATTGAAAGTGTCACGTTTTATTATTAAATGTGTCATTTTTGACAGTCAACATTAGTTTTAAAATGACACTTTTAGTATTAAATGTGTCACTTTTTAGTATTAAGAGTATCACTTTTTAATATTAAAAGTGTTACTTTGTATTTTAATGAGAATTATAATAAATTTCCCTTTATAGTGTCACTTTTAACCTTAAAATATGTCACTTTTGTCTTTTCAATGTGTCACATTTGACTTTAAATGTGTCATTTAGCATTTCGTCAAAGTTCATTAGGGTCTGTCAAGTATGCCAAGACAATTGATGCTAACGAAACTGACAAAAGATTAAACTGCAAGACGTAGAAAAACATAAAAATTTCGACGATAATTCAGACACCAAAACAAAATGAGGAACATCACATTAATATGTGATAAAACTTAAAACCATGGCTGGTCAAACCTCTAAAGTCTAAACCTTAACATCTCAACATGAATCATCTTAACTAAATAGTTATTACTAATTTTTTATAATATGTTATTTATTTATTTATTATTACCGGCAAATTTCTAAACCGTTCATGCACGAATCTTTGCCCAACAAGAAAGAGACGAGAATTGAAATTGGTTAAGAATGCCGGAGCCCGCACCATACCATTAATTCTTCAATCATAATCCCATGAGTTTAGGGCGCCTACTTCATCTGTTTCAGTTTCCTAAATTCACAGCTCCTATTTTTTTCTCCCCCCATCCTCTGCCCTCACTCTCTCTCTGCCCATTCCATACAAGAATTTTACCTCCAAAGGTCTCTCTCTCGGCTTTGATCTTGAAATTTTATATGGGTTTTAATCGACTAATGATTTAATCTTTATGATATTGTACTACTGTCACTGTAATCTATCTCCGATGATCAAGTGTAGAATTCTTCTTCACACTCGCACTCACTCACCCACACACCCTCTACCTACTTGTTTAAAATGGTTGTAGCCAACTAAGAATTTCCCCTTCTTCATGCTGCATTTATATGAATATTTTTAAATTCTTTTTTTGCCAATTTCATTCGCAGTATTATGTCCAAGTGCGAGATTTTTGTTTAATTCTACAGGAAGAAGAAATTGGGTTTTACCCGCTCAGAATCTTGACTTTAGTAGTGATAGACAAGTAAACACAACATTAATGGATTTGAAGAGAGAGTTTCCAGAGCTAAATAAGAATCTTTATGCGCATATAGAGCCATATAGTACGGGTTTTTTGAAGGTTTCTGATCTTCATTCAATCTACTGGGAGCAATCAGGGAATCCAAATGGGCATGTGAGTAGTCAATACTCTTGAATTTTAATTTTGACCCACATTTGTAATGTTTTCCCAGTTCCTTCTTTGTTTGAAAGCAATTGTTTTACGTGTTCCTTGGAAATTGAATCATTCTCTACACTTTAAGAGACCCCTTCCATTTGTTTTAAAACAAATTGAGTTGCTCCATCCGTAGCACTCAAAGAGTTTTACTTTCCTCTTTGGGATGCTCCAAAAGAGTTCAATTTCAATAAGTTAAGCATGCAGTTTCTACTATGTTCTAACTTTACCCTTCAAATATAAGTAAACAAGTTTGCTACAGCTGAAAAAGCTTGCTATAATGTCTTATGATTATTTTCAAGGGCAACCGTAATAATGTAGGTCTTAAATATAATATTCCAAATAGGAGCTTTTGAGCGGAAAGGTGGGAGTAGTTTTTCGTCATAATATTACCTGAAAAAGACAAATTTTGAGTTCAGAATATTTTTTTGATTCTTAAACACCTGTAATAATTGAATGCGGCAATACTATTATAAGTACTCTCTTTGTCCATAGGACGAGTTCTAATATGGAAGCCAAATTTTAAAGGATTATCTCCATATCAACTTTATATGTTGAAGGATGATTTTTTGTTACACTTGTTATTTTTGTAATTTTCTTATGCAGTAAGAGTAAATCTCAAACTTAGTGCAAATAAGCTTCTAAATCTGGGAATGAAAGTTATTTCTTTTGGATCTTCCAGAAGAAGAAAGTGGAACTAGTTTCCTAGAGTACAGAGACTTCTAACTAGAACCAGGTGATCAATGAAAGCCTTGGTTCCATATCTTGGGGTGTCGAACCATTTTCTCATGTTTTAGAAAAGGTGGTGCATTCCTTATTTTTGGTTGTGATGCCACATTGTGAATTTCATGAATTGGTGATGATTTTTGTTCTTGGAGTTTGAACCAAGCACTTAAACAATATTCACTTAACCTTGAATATTAGTCTGCAATATCATAACAAATGGACATCCATCTAACAAATGTCAATTTGAAGTGAGTCATTATCTAGGTAAGTAGTTGACTTTATAAGATGAAATTAGTTGATGTTTCGGTTTGTATACCACATGACATATTATAGCATTCTGGGGCTTTCTCTGGACTAAATTGCAATTGTCCCAAATTTCTATGTAATGCATCGTGTTGATGATAATATATATTTTAAATTTTTTTATATTTTAAACTTTACAGCCAGTTGTTTTTCTCCATGGGGGCCCAGGAGGTGGAACAGCACCAAGTAATCGTAGATTCTTTGACCCGGAATTCTATTGCATCATTCTCTTTGATCAGGTTCACAATGTTCTGCTTACGAGGTTTATTTTTTTAAAGCTTGAATATTATTTTACTTTTATCATTCTGTGTTCCAGAGAGGTGCTGGTAAGAGTACACCACATGCTTGCTTGGTGGAGAACACAACATGGGACCTTATTGATGATATCGAAAAGCTAAGACAACACCTTGAAATACCAGAATGGCAGGTTTGGCTTTGTTGATTTGAGTAGTTTTGGTAAACATGTTTTTTTGTATGCCTCTCATCAGCTTGATCCTTAGCTGTTTGGTGGGTCATGGGGAAGCACACTTGCTCTTGCGTACAGCCAAACTCACCCTGACAAGGTACATCCTTTGCTTATTGTCATTGATTGTTTATTTTTATTTTTATGTACTTCTTGCCGTTGGAAGATTATTCTAGTGAGAGAAATGCATCTGGCAAATTATCTTACCTTATTCTTAATTCTCTTGTTATCTTAAGGTTACTGGCATAGTCCTTAGAGGGATATTCTTATTGCGGAAGAAAGAGATTGATTGGTTTTACGAGGGTGGAGCTGCTGCGATATACCCTGACGGTGTGCTTCTTTATCTTCTTTTATCCTTATCCCCCACCCACTGTCTGGATTTTCTTAGATCATTTGTGCAACTCCTATTATATATAGGTTGCTCTGCTGATCCTTTGTTAAAGTGCAAGCCAGGATATTGAAGATTTGAAATTTTGTCTGAATTCAAGTATATCAAGTTTTCTCTTGAAAGATGATATTAACAATGACAATAATGTTAAATTATATGATATATCAACGATTTCTGTGCCAGATAGTTCTCAAGAAATCTTTATATTTGAAGAGCACTTAACAGTGAGTACCATTATTTCACACTTTTCCCAAGTCATTCTTTAACTTTTTCTACGATATTCAAGAGGATCCCATGTTTTCTAGTCAAACTAAACATGGTCTTCAAGGTTAGCGGCCTGTTATCCTGACAGGCTGCTGTCACTGACAGCACTAAGTGTACTGTTTCAGAAACCAAAGATGTTGGAAAAATTTCAGCTTACCTGTGACAAGCTCGAATATTTCCTCACTTGGGTGGGGGGGGGGGTGGTGGTGGTGGCTAAGATGGCTAAAGTATTTTGTAATATGTTCTTAAATGAGTGTTCTTTTTTTTTTTTTGGTCCCTAAACGAGTGTCCATTTTTTTGTAAGTTACTAATTTCACCTTTAACACTTATCATGTCCTAGTGTGGGCTTATAACGTTACATGTGGACATTAAGGGCATTAATGTACATGTGCTAGTTATCTCCTTCAATTAGGGTTTGTCTCCTCGTTATCAAATACTCTACTATTCCTGCATATATAGCTGCAAGCCTGTAATATGTTACTTGTGCTCCTTAAGCAGGTGATTATGTTTTCTTGGTAACTTAACCATTTGTGCATATCTTCTCGTTTTACAGCATGGGAACCATTTAGAGATTTAATTCCTGAAAATGAAAGAGGCTGCTTTGTTGATGCCTACCACAAGAGATTAAACTATGATGACTTGAACACACAAGTAAGATCCCTACTCTGGTTCTTAGTCCATAAAATTCATTCTTTGGCTGTGTTAGTCCCTTTACTTCTCAACTAAAAACACAATATATTTCAAAGGTGTTTATAATTTACTGGAAAGGTGATCACAGTGTTACATCCTTCAGTATTGGCTCAAATGAAAGTCCAGCCAACTGTCTGGGGAACAAAAATAAAAACAAAGGTTTTACTGCTGAAGATGAGTTCAATGCAAGAACTTGTTATGTTCATTGGGGATTCTTTCGTCGTTTCTCCTTCATATGAGCAGTATGATGATCGTCTTTCTCAAATTTATCTTGTGTGCCCAAAAATTTTCATTGTGGTTTAAATTGATGAGGGAAATTCTAATAGTATCGCAGGACACTTCTTAAGAGTGTGTTTGTGGAAACACTTTACACTGGGAACAGGCACTACTGCATTAGTTCATTGGTGCAAATTTCTTCAGCATTACCAAATTAGATTCTTAGTAAGTGCCCCCGCTAATTGATCAATACTTGGGCCATGTGAAAGTGAAGGATGATGTGTACTGATTTTGTGAATGCTACTTCATTGATTACCTTCACTTATCACATATGCACTGGTCAGCTTTTCTCTAATCAAAGTTCTACATAGAAAATGAAATCTAAATTTGCAACATCTGAGTTGAAGAACATTCTGTTTACAATTATTGTGATTTTTATTAATTTTTTGATAAATAGAACCTATAATGGATACCCATGTACTACCACTAAGACTATATTGATGAATCTGATGCTTTAACTAGGGAATGTTTAGAAATCTATAAATTAAGATGCTGTTCGGCTTTAATTCGAATTAAAAAGAAAAAAAAACGTTTTGAAAGGACTGCCCATACTTTTCTAATCTTCTGGCACACAGTGTGGGAATTTCTTGAGCTGGCTCTGTAACTGATAACCTTCGTAGCTGCAGGCGTCAACAATATGTGGTGTCTAATATAAGGAGTTCATTTTGGCTTAACTTGTTTCAGTAGCCTTTGATTGTATCTTTATTCTCCTTTTACATAAACTTTTATTTGTTCTTAGTATGCAGCCGCCAGGGCATGGACCAAATGGGAAATGATGACTGCTCATCTGCTCTCGAACGTAGATAACATAAAGAGAGGGGACGACGATGAATTTTCGCTGGTAAATTACTTTGATGGGGGAAAATTTTACTTCTTATATGATTAAAAAATTGATAATGATTTATGCTACCATCTTTTCATAGCTGGTTCATATGTGCTTAACATTTTGTCTAAATCTTTGTATTCATATCAAAGATTCTTTAATTTGCAAATATTTCTGTTTGTTTACTGTTTTGAGATGTTTTTTTTTTTACTTTTTTTCTCTTTTAAGTCTAGTTATGGATTCTCTTTTAGATTTTATTTTGAGGAGGGGAATAGTCATCATTCTAGGAATCTTTGTTGACGTTAACAATAATATCTAAAATTGCACATCAAAATCGCTATTCTACCTTAAATTCAAACACCTTACTTTTTTCGTGATAATGGAAATGGGAAACACTCCTCAATACTTTGCAAAAGCTGGGGCCTCAATAAATTTGAGTACTTGTCCTTCAGATATTGCAAAAGAGATTTTTACCGGGAAAATAAGCAAAAAATGTGTCTTTATTGAATGCCAGTATTCAAAGGCATTCTGATGGAAGTAGATAATTTTTTATTAAGAATTTCAGGTCCTGTCTGTTCAGTCTTCTTTTAAGAAAAGAAAAAGGATCAAACAAAATTGTCTTCTATGGGGAAGTTACTTGGAGTGAATGGGGATGTATAATGTTCTTCCTGGGATTCTTTAAACTAATTTCATTGTTCAGTCTTTTACTTCTTGTGAACTTTGGGACCAAGTTGTGTATCATGTGAAACGGTCATCTGTCTTTGTTAAAACTGTATGAAATAAGAACCCATGTAAATTGCAATAATTATTGGTTTTTGAGTTCACAAATCATACTGAAGAAAGCTTTGCCTACTATCTCTTATTGTGTAGAACCTATTCATTGGATTATTGACAGCATCCTATAGTGTTGCTAAGCTAGATATACAACTCCGTGAAATAAGGCGGCATTAAAGATTATGCAACAAATTAAATCAATTCCTTCTGGTGCCACCACTATCGCTTTTCAAGAATTGTACCCATTTCTGTGTTGAATATGCTCAATGTTACCAACATTTTCGAGTTACCATCTTCCAGACCTTGTTTTCTGTACCTTTAAATATTATTTGGTTACTTGGAATGATTTGTCCTTTTCTCCTCTGATGTTAAACATGGCCCAAACTTCTGTGTAACATCTTCTAGCTCTTAGTTATCTGTACTTGCGAGTCTTGTTGATTGCTTGAAATGATTGAGCTTTGACTTCTTACTAAGAATAATATTCTCCTTTTGCTTCATAAGAGCAGCTCCATTGCTGCCTTCCTATACCATCTTCCAATTTGGAAGTTGCTGAATTGCGTTGGTGACTCTTCTTCATTTGCCAAGGAAGCTGACATGGAGGAGAGAGGCGAAATTTTCTTCCAAAATTGGAAGCCAGCAAGTTGGGAGGAAGAAGACACGCCAGGCAGGAAGGTGACGCCCACGCACGGCCTGTGTGTGGCGCGTGCGGTTCACGCGCGGGGCGGGCGAGTGAGAGGCGCGGAAATGGTGGGGCCCAGCGCTGTTTTTTGCAGGTTGTTTGATTAATTATTATTTTTTTTTAAATAAAAGGCAACTTGACTTGACGAATTTTGTGCCGGGGGTTGGTGGGTGGGGGGTTTGGGATTTAATTTGTGTATTAAATTTTGTACTTAAATTTTGGTATTAAATTTTGGGATTTTAATTGTGTATTAAATTTTAGTCTTAAATTTTATTTGTCTTTTATTTAATTTTTTTATTTAACTTTAATTAGTAACTAATTATTAATGTTTTTATGTAACTTTTAATTATTAATGTTTTTATGTTACTTGTAATTATTAATGTTTTTATGTTACTTTTAATTATTAATGTTTTTATGTTACTATTAATTATTAATGTTTTTATGTAACTTTTAATTATTAATGTTTTTAAAATAGCCGTTTTAAAGTAGCCGTTGTAAAAGTAGTCATTGTAAAAGTAGCCGTTTTAAAGTAGCCGTTGTAAAGTAGCCGTTGTTGAGAAGTATATATAGATAAGGGGGTGTCATATTCTTCTACCAATACCTACAAATCATCAACATACGACTAAAGATGTCTAATTCTTCCTCTTCTTCTACCAATAGCTCTAACACAAGCAGTCATACCGAAGAATCCAACGACTCCAACATGTCTGAAGGTGAAAAATTATATTTGGAGATAATTGCATTACAACAACAAATAGAAGAAACGGAGAGAGCCAACAACAGGAGGCGTCGCCAAAAGAAAAAGAGGAGGTATATAGATCGAAAGCGTGTAGCGGGAAATACTCAACTTGTCAATGACTACTTCTCATCTCAGCCATTGTATCCCGATCATATATTTCGGCGACGCTTCCGAATGCATCGAAACTTATTCATTCAGATAGTTAATGCATTGGAGAATCATTCAAGTTATTTTCGACAGAGGTCTGATGCAGTAGGAAAGGTAGGTCTCTCACCACTTCAAAAATGCACGGCAGCTGTCCGTCAATTGGCTTATGGAGTTCCGGCCGATCATCTCGACGAGTACCTCCGATTAGCAGAAACAACCGCCATCGAGTGCATGTTCAACTTCTGTCGATGTATCATTGAATTATTCGGAGGTCAATACTTGAGAAGACCAAATGCTAATGATACTCAACGTCTACTTCAAATGCACGAGCAAAGGCATGGCTTTCCAGGTATGTTAGGAAGTCTTGATTGTATGCACTGGGAATGGAAAAATTGTCCGGTCGCTTGGCAAGGTCAATATGCAAGAGGTCATGGGAAGCCCACAATTGTGCTCGAAGCAGTTGCGTCGGCAGATTTATGGATATGGCATGCATTTTTTGGGGTCGCAAGTTCTCGTAATGATCTAAATGTGTTATATGAATCACCTTTGTTCAATAACGTACTCGAAGGAAATGCACCACCGTGCAATTTTGAAGTGAATGGCAAACAGTATACAAAAGGATACTACCTAACCGATGGAATTTATCCGGATTGGGCTACTTTTGTTAAGAGTTTTTCGTGCCCGTCGGATGTTAAGCGAAAGAAATTCAAAGACATGCAAGAGGCTGCAAGAAAAGATGTCGAACGAGCATTTGGAGTACTCCAATCAAGATGGACAATTATCAAAGGTCCTAGCAGGTTTTGGTATAGAGATAACTTGAAAGAAATAATGCTCACATGCATTATTTTACATAACATGATTGTGGAGGCTGAGGGTGATCACATTACGAATTGGGCCGATGATACTGTATATGACTCTCCACAAGTAAATCATGGGCCAACACAAGCATTTGAAGAATATATGCAATGAAATTCAGAGGTACGAGATAGAAACACCCATCATGAACTTCGATCCAACTTGGTTGAGCATATATGGCGTCGTTACGGTGACGTTTTTATGTAATTTTAATTATTGAACTGTAATTTTAATTTTAAGTTTTTTTTGTTTTTATGTAATTTTTAAGTATTTATCTTTTATGTAACTTTATGATTATGTAATTTTTTTCAATTTTAACGTTTTATGTAATTTTCTATTTATGTTATTTTAATCGTCATGTATAATATGTATTTTATTGATAATTTATGAATTAAAATATAAAATTATTTAAATTGTGAGTAATAGTATTATTTATAAATTAATTAATGTCATTATTTATAATTTAATTATTGATTTGTTTGAGAAATATAAAAATAAGATTGAAGTGTAAAGTTAATGATGTGACAGTGGAACCCAACTAAGAAGATGTATAAAAAGATTAGGAATGGGAGATATATTCTTAAATGTAATAAAAAGTTAAAAACAGAAAGAAAGATCCCAAGAAGACAGATAGAATGATAGCATTGAGGATGCTCTAAAGGCCTTTGCAAGGATCGAGAATCATTACTTTGTCAATAAGGGATTCTTTTCTTCAGACTCCTTCCTGTTGGATAATATCGAGAAGATAAGGCATATCAACACTATCATCGTGCAGGTGAATTTTGCATTCATCGCTATTGTTCGTAGACTAGATCTTTGTTTACTACATAATGCTATATGTAATTCTGATTTCATGAATGACATATTTGAAGTTCATATATGCTCCATCCATCTCAAATATGAGTTCTATTTTGATCGTCAAACTTTAATAATCCATTATGACTGTCATTATTACATATCAGAGCAGCATCATGTTTTCGAAAGAAAAATATGTATTCGTATTAAACAGTTAAAAAGTAAAAAAAAATCATAGTATTGGTCCGATATGGGTTTTCATACATCTTTGATTGGCTCTGAACCGGACCAATGTTATAGTTCTCATACATTTTGGGTAGATTCCGGTTCTAAATTTTTTGAAAACCAAACTATTGATCTGGTTCCGATTTTCTCTTTTTTTCCAAAAAAAACTGGACCAAATCAGACCAAGTTCACCCATGAACTAGGGCATACCTAGACTTAATAAATTTCAATATATTTTGATGTATTTCGATGTATCGCTATTCACATATATATTTTATATCGCGGTTCATCAGTGTTAAAAATTAAAATATGACACGTATTGTGTATCGCGGTTCATTAAAAAATAAACTTTATGTCTTCTAACAACTGTACATATAGGGGATTACAATGTATCTTAATGATAGATTTGATAGTATCTGACATGCATGGTTTACCTCGTTTTTTTGGAAGGAAAAACATTGTTTACGAAAAACATTAATAACAATTGTTTTTATTTATTTTTCCTGTTCCATTTCTATCTTCAAATAAAGTATAAAGCATACAAAAAAATTTTAAAAGTAAATCGATAAATTATTAAATAAGTCTTAATTCATAAATCGCATTATTTTCTTGGACACCATTAAAATTGAAACCTGGGTATACAATGTATCTATTTTCTTTGCATTGGGATGTTTTTGGATGAACTCAAATAATGAAAAGGATTTAGTTTTTTTTCCTTTTCTACTTCCCCTATTGAACAAGTTTTTATTGAGTTTCTTTTTTAAATAACAAAAATAAAACTACGATACTTGGAATTTTGACAATTTTTTTTAATTTATTGAGTTGCACTTTTTAAAATTATGTATGCTCTCTACACTTTATTTGAATTATAGAAGTAATTATTACTCTCTTCGTTTCAAAGAAAAAGTTCATTATACTATTTTGAGATATTTCATTTTGAAAATCAACATTCAAAAATTACGTTTCGAAGTTCAACAACAATTTAACTAGTTCTACAACAATTTAACTTGACATAATGCGTAAGTAATTTTATAATTAAGACCAACTCTAATATCATAATATATCCCCTTAACAATTAGATTTTTTAAATAAGAAGAAAAAAAGTGTAACCGACGTGAGAAAAATGAGACTAGTGTTAATGTTGTTAGGAATATGTTTTTTTTATTTTTTTTACATTACCCATAACCATTTTGCAAGTTACATTTGAAAAATTGGCTTCTCCACGCTTACAAAGGCGTGTGGATCCCATTGATAATTTCCACTTGAAGCCATAACAATCGCTACCAAGGATCCAAGCACTTGTTGATATTCATGATTCTTGGATGTCTTGTAAAAATGTAGTCAAAGGATTTAGAGATACAAGTTGCAGTTAAGGGATGGTACATAATAAAATGTGCGAGTTAATCCTAAACATTAATTTTAGACTGAACTTCTAAATAGATTTAGTGTCATGCAAAATAACTGTATAGATAGAGATCTATAGACACTACAGGTAGAATTAAAGTTGGAGCCATTCTCAAGAAGTTCTCACAGATTACATAGCTGCAAAATAAAAAACAGTGAAACATCTAGAATGATCTGAAAACAAAGGCAGATTTTGCTACAAATTCAATGAAGAACTCAGTTACAGCTCCAGTACATCAGTTACGTTAATATGTATCAAACTTCTGATTGGATAATAGAAGTCCAGAAGAGAATTGGCATCCTTAACAGAATCTTTTAAGTCTAAAGGTGATGCCCTAAAGAAAGAAAGATTAAGTCAAGTAGGTTTACATCTGAAAGGATCAAAGATCAAATAACTTCAAAATAAGAGCAACATATAGGAGCAAGTGTATATATACCATCAACGCTTCCTTGGGATTCTAATCCCACAGTTTAAAGCAGAACAAAATTACAATATTCTAGATGCCAAAGAACAGAACTAACAAAAACAAGCATCTGAGCCAAGGGGTCATGTCTAACATTCATATGGACTTCACAAAATTCCAAATGGAAACACCAAAAAGACCGGACTAACAAAAACAAGCCTCTAAGCAAAGGGGCAATGGCTAGGGGGGCTAGGGGGAGTAGGGTCAGCAAAATTCACAAAGAAAACGGGTCGAACATGTGCCTCACCGGTTTGCAGACCAATCATCAGAACCATGTCTTGAAGTTTCTTCACTTCATCAGCAAGTGACTTCAAGTCATCTTTCACAGTGAACATGAAATCCTCATGATCACGAAGAGCTAGAGAAAAATCATCGGTCGAAATATGGGAATCCAACCCATCCCTGGAGACTCGGTAAAGCTCTTCGTAAAAAACCTTCGGCCCCTTCGATTTCATCGCATCGTACCCGACTGCTCCAAGAAGTAAACAACCGGCAAAGCCGGAGTATCTCACGACCTTACCGACAACGAGGTCGGTAAGTTCGAGCCATTTGAACCATTTACTAGGTGGAGGAGGGGTTCCAGGTGAAGAGAAATTCGTCGAAAATGACGGTTTCGATTTGAAAGAGGGGGAGATGGGTCGGTTTAGAATGAATTGGTTTAGAGGGTAGGGTCGGTCTAGAGGTTTCAGGAGAGAAAATCCGTTGGTAATGTTTTTTATGGTCATTCTACTACGCATAGCCATGGCCATGGCGGCTGGGGAAAGGGATAGTTACCTTTGAAATTAGGGGCAATGGTCCGTTAGAATTAGGGTTACTTGAGCAGTTAGGGTAGTGTTCAGGGCGAGGTGAAAAGATAATAAAACTATAAATATATATATATAGCGATAACAAACTCGAAAAAAAAATGAAATTTGTAAAATAAAAAAAAAATTCATCTAAAAGGTGAAATATTTACCTGTTTTGGTAACCAGAATTGCTATTTCCTTGTTCTGCCAGAATTGCTATTTCGTGGAGCCAAATTGTTTATAGCAAGTACTAAACGAATTGATAGAATGGATAAATAAGTGATGTTTGATTGATAAAAAATAGCAGAATAAGAAATATACACTTACTAGAATTAATGAAACCATCGATCTGTTGCTTGAGAGCTTGCTTGAGAGCAAGATATAGATAGAAAAAAAGGTGTAACGGTGAAAATAATTGGTGAATTGATAAACAAGAAGAAAGGGTGCAAAGCTGAAAAGAATTGGTGAATTGATAAACAAGAGATCGTTGTTGGGATTAATCATAACAGAATAACAAAAAAAATATATACATGTTATAATTAATCAACAAAAACGATCAGTTGCATAAGAGCATGAGAGATGAGAGAAGGTGCAACTGTTGGTGAGTAAGGCAGTGAAGTTATAGATGAAGAATTGGACCTAGTAACGCTTTATATGTATAGAGAGAGATATTTAAGGGATAATAAAATAATGCTTTACTGGTAGGACGTTTTGAAAATAACAACTCAACCTCGTGAAGAGTAATCCCATGTGAACGTGTCGCACAAAGTAGAAAAGTAGATACAGTTATCGAGGCTTGTGGGAAGTGACTAGTCACTAGTGGGGTCTTTAAATCATAATTTTAAATTTTAACTCGGCGCCTTAATCTTTTGATCCGGGCGGGTCAACCCCCTCATAGGGTCATACCCGGTAAAACTAACCGCTCCGTTAACGAAAATACATACTCCCTCCGGACCTATATATAAGCAAAAATAACCGATTTCAAACAGATTAAGAAAGTAAGTTAAGTTAGTTAAATTGTCTTGATTTTTTATAAAATAAAAGTATACTTACTAAAATACCCTTAAGAATCTCACTCATCAAAACTAATGATAATTAATGCAAAACTAATGGTCTCTAAATTATCATAAAACTTTGCACTTTTTTAGACTATTATTATTATACCCTTGTTCTTGTCTTTCAATTCTACTTTCACCGGAGAACTCGACGAGCAAATTGGAAGAAAAACCACTACTTGTCATACCAAAGTCCCAATAAAAAGTCTCAATATAACTAATTAATAATCAAGAAGATTAAAAAAAAAACAAATAAAATTACTAAACCAAAGAAATGAAACTAGATATAGTTTTACAAGCAAATTTATGATAGAGATTTAGGATTTTGGTGTTTTTTTTTTCAAATATCTCTTAATTAAACTAGATTTTATCCTATAAAATTTATACAAGTTTAATTTTACTAAAACTCTTTTATTTTCATCTCTTTTTATTTTCATAATTTTTAATTTATACAAATTATCCACGGGATAATTCTATACTATTTGTTCTTCTACTAATATAGAATTATTAATTATTAGTTACTAATCGATTAATTATCTATTAAATATTATTAAAACAGAAGTCGTTGCTACCACATGACGAATTTCTGTTGTACGTTTAAAGTTTATCTCATTTGATTTTAACGTGTTTCACTTGATTAGTACTTCAAATTTTCATGGTATTTTTTTTTGGATAGATTTTATCATATTTGATTTAGACGTGTTTCAAAAATCGGGAATGTGTAAAATTGAGACGAAGAAAAATGTACACCACAAATCGCTGGAAAATAAGTAAGAATCACTACTATCAAAACGAGATCTGGTACACCGACGGCAATGAGGGATGATGTTCACCGACTAGGCTGCAATTGTTGTATTGCGTGTTTCGTTATCTGCCATGACTGTGAAACGGGGGTAACGACGCTCACCGGTGGTCTAGATAATTTCAATGACAACGATGGATGGTGAATTAGTGATGCACCCCTATGCTAGTGCTTTGAGGATGAATGGTCGAAATTGTGTGATAGGGACCCGGTGGGGTGGCTGGTGGGGCGTCTGCGTTTGTCGCTTTTTGCATGATAGTTGTTTAGGGTTTTCTTGATGAATAATATATGGAGGGTTTTAATGTCTTTTGCTTATTCTTTGTTATCTCAGCTTACTCAACTGAAATGGTGGACTAACTCACTCAAGTTGATAGTTCAGGGGTGAATAAAATGTCTGTACATTATTCAAGGGGGCTTTTTGAAGTTTACCCTTAAATCAAATGAAGATTCAGCTCTCATTTGATTTACGGAGTATTTGATTTGAATTGACGGTAGGTGGGTGAAATGACAGCTGTGTTCTTTACTCTTCACGTGGTGTGTGGGTTGGAATATATTCGTAAAACTCTATAATGACCTTAAAAATAAAAAAAACAAAAGTATTAACGATTCACAGGTTATTGGGAAGTAATTTATTGGCTTTATTTAATCCATAAATTTGTGTGGGGGCGGAGAAAACACTTTTGGCCAAAATGTTGATACGTTGTATCGTAACTTTTAAAATCTTACTTTCATCCGATGTATAAGTAAATTTAAAAGGATTAAATAATTATTTGGTCTCTAAATTATCATAAAACTTTGCATTTGGTCTTAAGATTTTTTTAAAAATGTATTTGGTCCTTCAATTCAAATTTTTTTGATCAATTCTTCCTTTCTACCATTATAGATACTAAAAAAATTTAATATTGGCTAACTTTTTAAAACGCGTCCAAACTATAGGGAATTAATTTGCCAATTATAAAAAATAAGTCGTCTTCGATCTTGGAATTGGAATTCAAAATGATTAATGCTTTTGGTAAATCAAACTCCATCCATGCAAAAGCCCAAACCGATAATGCGACCCGGCAAAAATGACCAAATCGAATTGGGAGAATCCAAAAATCTTATCCAAACAATCTTTGTATGAATCGAGTTCTCGAACATAAATGGTTCGATTAGGGTGTGCTGATTTTTTTCGGAGCTGGACGAACCAATAAAGCAGGATCAAACCAATCAAATCGGGCCAGGACCAATACTTTGGTTTGGTCTCGGATCTGAATTTTCATAAAATTTGACATTTGGGTTGGTCGGTTCGAACAAAAAAAAGCAACGGCCGAGACCCGCCAATATGTTATTATATATATATATATATATATATATATATATATATATATAAGTATATATATTAATTTTTTAATGTACTTTTATCGAAGGTTTTTTTTATTTTTTTCTGAAGTTTCAGTCTTAAAATTTTTATTATGTATTTGTATTAAGTTAAAAAGTAAAAATCATAGTATTGGTCGGTCTTGGTTCTCATACATCTTTGATTGGTTCGGGCCAGGGACAATGTTTTGGTTTTAATACATATTGGGTTGTTCAGGCCTTGGGTCAAATTTTTTGAGAACCGTACTATCGATGTCCGGTTCCGATTTTTTCTCTTTTTCAAAAAAAACTGTACCGAATCGGACCAAGCTCACCCCTAGTTCTGATTGATGCTTGGTGGCTGTGAATGAAATTGGAAGTTTCGCCGGCGGAGGAAGGTGGAGGAAGAGAGACGATGTGAGATTTGTGGGTTCCATTTCTGAAGCCAGATCTGGGTTTTGTAACAGATCTGGTTCCGATTGATGTTTGGTGGTTTGGCAGGAAGATTTCGCCGACGAAGGAAGAGAAAGACGATGGGAGATCTGGCTTCCATCACCCTAAATGGCGGCCTCCCTCACCCCCGAAACCCCAAATCCGAATGGCGAAAAAGAAGAAACAAAATTATTTGTAGAACAAAACAAAAATCTCCTATCTCCTATGGCGATTTCGCCGACGAAGGAAGAGAGAGAGAGACAATGGAACTACTGCAGATCTAGTTCCATTTCTTCTGTATCCAAGTCTGCATTCCTTCTGTAGCAGCAATGGTTTCTTCAGCCCCAATTTCGCTCTGTCTCACTCTTGACATTTTTGAACGAATTTGGAGATGAATCTTCTTATTATGTTCCTACCCATTTGGGTTTTGAGCTCACTAACGACATTGTTTTCAATTCCAGCAATTGATGATGCTAGGCTACTAGTTGACCCTCCAGTCTCTGACCCTGTTCTTCCCATTGAGAAACATCAGCCCTTTTGTTGTTTATGTCCTCATTTTGGATCTTTAGGCAAAAAAGCTTGAAAGAATCGAGTACTAAAAGTCAACAAAACTTAGGTATTTTCTTTTTCATGAATGACATTTTCAACGCCATCCGTCCTTGATTAACTTATTAATATAAATTTTAGTGTAGAACTATAGATTTTTTGTACTATAAGACTAGATATGTTTGTCTTGGAATTGAAATTGGAATTCAAAACTCGAACTAAAGCAGTAATTTTTTTGAATTATAATTCCAAGGTTAAAGTTGACTCATTTTTTAATTAACACATTAATTCCTTATAGTTTGGACATTTTGAAAAGTCAGTCAAAGTTAAATTTTCTTAGTAACGGTAGCGGTAGGAATTGGGAATTGATCAAAAAAATCTAATTGAGAGACCAAATACATTTTGAAAAAAGTCTCAGGACCAAACGTAGAGTTTTTGGATAATTCAGGGACCAAATAATTATTTAATCCAATTTAAAATACATAGGAAAAAAAATCAAATTAACAAAAAATGCTATGTTCATAAATAAAAATAATACATTAATAAAAATTTGAGTACACCCTTCCTTGCAAAATTTCAAAATTTCCGGGACCAACTTTATTGCGTTACGTGTAAAGGCGCTGGAGTGGTTATCGGCTGGTCTATACCCTCCTCCTACCCGTTCTTCAAAATCGGATGTCAAACTGTGTCGTTTTGGCTAATTTGAGGATCATTAAATCCCGTTTTCGTAATTTAAATCCCTTTTTTAGAACAAAAAAAAAATATATATATATATAAGTAGGACAATAATTTTAAAACAAAAATAGTATTCTGACCACATAAACGGATTCAATTTTTTAAATTACTCCGTATTAAATAATAAGAGTCTGACATGGCTTGAAAACTGAAGTTTAGTCTTAAAAATAACATGAAATTAAATTAAAATTTTGATCAATTGACGTACTTAAGCGCAATGTACTAGGACATGACAAGAACTTGAACCATATATACAATAGGTACAAATTTAATTAGCGTTTTTAACGTCATACTTTGGTACTCCGTTTAGTTTCGAATGAATTCGTTTTTTAAATATAGTTAGACTACTGGTACGATTTTCTGAAAATTACAACCCAATCCGTCGTGAAGAATAATCCCAAACTGTGAACTTGTCACAAAGTAGAAAACTAGGTGCGGTTAACGAAGCTTGTGGAAAATGACTAGTCACAGAGTCACTAGTGGGATCTATTTAAATCAGAATTTTATGTGAGGTAGAGGTTCAAAAGCACTTTGACACGATAAAGTCCACATAATAACGAAGATTGAATATTTCAAATTAGAGGTATACTAGTACTGCCAGCTGTACCTGTAGCCAAACAATGGAGTTTACTGCTTTGATATTTCGTAATACAGGTTCGGATTTCGCGTGCATTAGGTAAGGTCGGATCGGTTTGTATTTTTATAGTTGCCGTTAACTGCTCACTTTTTAAAATCAGCTAATGCGAGTAAAAAAGTTAAAAATGTATCCTTAAATTGTTATCCACTAATGTGATATTTTCAATTTCAAATAATTTTTTTTTATTTTACGACATAACAAATTAAAAGCTAGTAATTACTTATTTATTATTAATGTCATTCATACTTTCTACAAAATAAATTAATCATTATGTTTTTTTTTCATGAGATGCGCTTGAAAATTTTAAACTAAATATTTTAATAATATTTATATGTCTATAAAACCCATAAAATCTACATTATATTTATGTACATCTTATAATTTCTTTTATTCATTTTCACTAAAAAAATAATTGATGACATTAAAATCTTAAAAAGATAGGGTTATAATTGGTTACATAATATTATCTTCTATAAATATAGTGAATAAATTATTATAATAGAAAAAATAAATTCTCTCAAAAATAAAATCAAAAAATAATTTTAAGTTGATTTTGTGAAAAGTAAAAGAAATTCGGCTGCCAAACTGTGTCGTTTTGGCTGAGGAGCATTAAATCTCCTTTTCCTAATCTAAATCACCAATGTAATCGAAGAGTCAGTTCTCATTGAATACTTAATCTATATATATATATATAAAGCATAGGTAGTCTAAAAATAGTAATTTTTCGCCAAAATTTGTATCCCTAAAATAGTAACTCATATTTATAACAAACATTTAATGAATCTTATAATTAAATAATACAAATTTAAATACTTATAACTCCTTGAAACTAGAGCCTAGGAACTAGAACCATTGCATTCATTGTTTTGTTATCCAAACACAACATTTTCTGCATACAACCGTTAGTTTTTCATTGTTACCAAATAAACTTCAGAAAAATCATTGATGACTTTGCGCAAGAAATTTCACTGAAAGGAATCACAAATACTCACAATTAATTCTAACTGAATGACTAATCTATATATATATTGATCACGCGTTTTTGGTGGTGATCTTGTCTTGTCATCCACGTGTGAGCGAGGATGATGTGGCAGCGTCTGGTTCGTCGTTTTCGCTTGACCTGCACAAAATAAACAACAAACATCGTTAAGGTGTCGGGGTGGCCCGACTAGAACCCTCCGGCGTGAGAGTCAGGTTTCCGGTAGAGAATTGGTAATAAATAGGCTGTGATAAATGTTTGATAGGAAGCTCTGATAAGAGAGTTGTGATATCGCTGAAATTACTTACCTTGCCTTAAATGCGGGATCTCTTATTTATACCTGAAGTGTATGGCGACGTGGCAGCTAGCGATTGGGGAGCATAAAGCGGCAATCATTAAATGCGTTGAGGGTCTTCGTCAGGAATGAGTGAACTGTGCACTTGTCAGGGAGTTGGTGGTTGCGTGCAGCGGCTTTCTCGAGCCTAGGGAAACGGTTTGTCGGGGTGGATGATGATTGATCCAAAGCTGAAGTCGAGTGGTTCTTTGTGACGAAGGCTTTTATTGTTTGCCGAGGCTGAGGATAATGTAAACTGATTTGGTGGCGGGGTCGAGGGTGCCAGTGGTCTTTAGGCCAGTCGTGGCTGGGCTCGTCACAGTGCCGAGGGTCACGATGCCGAGGCTGGAGTGATTATCTTAGGGGTGAGTGGTCCTATCCTCGCTACTGGTGGCTTTTCAGGTGAGACCCTTTTTTGTGCCGAGGGTCGAGTACTCGGCATGCCGAGGGTCAATCCCTCGGTTTAATCCTTTCAGTGGCCCCCTACTTTTTGGCTGCTCGACGCCGAGAAGGTAAAAAGTAATATCGTTGCTCGACGGTAGGAGGTCGGCGTTATGTTTCTGGCCGAGGACGATTTATGGGTTTTTAATTCGAGGCGTGCCGAGCATTCAACGAGATTTGTTGGAAGTTTATGGGATGTTTTTGCATATCCGCGATCGGGATCGGGGCGTTCGTATTTTTGTTTGTCGAGTTCATTAAAACGGGTTTTTGGCGGTTTCTTGGTTTTCGTTTTGGGCGGCTTTTTGAATTTCGAAAAGTTTTTAATGTCGTCTTTTTCCGTACCTCGAATCCAGAGAAAATGATGACGTGGCGTCGTTTTGGGTATACTCATAAAAAACACGCGGGTCGATCCGCTAATTCTCAGGGGCTCGCTTAGCGTTGTGGTGCGGGGGGTATAAGAGATTTCTTTTTTTTTTTGCTTTACCGCTTTCATTTCTCTCTACACGATTCTTCCTTGTTTGAGCGATTTTCGGCGGCATTAAACCGACTTTCAACTTAGTTACATCCACTGGTTATTTGAAGCACGTAAGTGTATTCCTTCTTTTTTCCACGTTTTTCTACGTTCTTCCTTGTTTCCGAGTGTTTTCCACGGCGGCTTTTAGTGTTTTTCCGGCTTGGCACTGCGTTTAGGGCTGTTCATCCGTTTTGGGTTTTAACGTTTCCGGCATCTTTTGAATTTTTTCAGGCGTATTCCTTATTTTCTGGTAGATTCTCCGGTGGTCTTCCCAGCCTTGACTTTATTTGGTACGGTTTTCTTTCCTTTGTTTTCTAGTAGAGTATGTCTTGTAGGATTCCTTTTCCGGTTTTTTCATCTTCATCTTCTTAGCGGTTCTCCATGGGCGATAGATCTTGGAAACGAGGTAATTCGAATACGGTGTCGGTTAGGAGTCCTCCTCCTTTTCTTCCTAGTAACGTGGCCGAGGCTTCGGCCGGCCGAGCATTCAGTGACTCTCCGGTGGTAGGATCTTTCTCGTCTACGGTACCACTTCGGGGTGTGGCAGATCCTTTGGTAGAGGATCCCTCCGGTTTCGGCGAGGATGTAGACCTCGGCGGTTTTGAGGCGGCAACCTATACGATGGCGAGTACGTGATGCGTACCTCGCGGTCCTGCTTGGAGAGGGGTGGAGGTAAGAGTTTGTTTGGCTGAGGAGATTGTGGTGGATACCGCGATCCATAAGGAGACGACCGTGGGCCCTCTCAGCTCGTAGAGTTCTAGGTCATGCTCGATTTCTTCGTTAGACTCGGACGGCGAGGGCCCATTCATTGAGTCAGTCTTTGGGAAGTCTCCTCGCGGGGATCTATGTATAAGGCGGTCTGCGGGGATAGGTGGTGCGGCGGTTCTTTCCTCGGCGAGGTTCTCCTCGATAGTTATGGGATGAAGGTCGGCCGCGTTGGAAGATTCGGCGATGAAGTTTTTACGCCCAGGACTATCCGTCGGCCGCCCTATGAGGTATTCTGAGCCGAGATCGTATTGCGTTAAGTCGATTACTCAATTTTTTACCAAGGCGAGTTTTGCACTTTCGGCGGATTGAAAGGGTTTGCGGCATCGGCGGCTTCGGCCGGGATGGCGAGTGGGCGAGTGGGGCGAAAGCTTACGTATCCGGTAGGGATGGAGACGAGGGTGAGAGGGTGCCTCGAGTCTTGAGGCCTTTTGAGAACAAGATATGCCGGTGATGTGGAGGCGTGGTCGGCGTATGGTTACGATACTTTCAGGGGTTAGTTCAGTTGAGGTTTGGGATTTCCGAGTTGTGGGGCCTTCGTAGCCATGTTGGTTTTTATTCCAGTCTTTTCGAGTCTTAGAGGCTGCGCTGTCCTCGACCCCCTTTATACGTGAGTTTTTGACCCAGACGAGTTCAGTTCCGCTGGACCTCTCGCCCAATTTGACCCGAGCATTGGTGAGTTTTGCCGTCTGCACCCGAGCAATGGGTTTTGAGCCGATGTTGGACCTCTTTTGCTATTATTACAAGGTCAGTGTTTCCATGAACCGGCTGACCGCTCTGAGGCATCCTCGGGGATTCCCCCTCTTTGCAAGCTTTGGAAACAAGGACCATAAGTGGTCCGAGAAAGTTCTGCTCGTGGAGTCGAGCCGTGGGTGGAATTTCGAGGTTCCTGAGGGGAAGCCTCACGGGCTGTCGAGGACTAAGAAATTGAATGCCTCCAACGAAGGCTGCAAAGAGGCGCTATTGAGGCCCCTTGCTCGATGAAGGGGTGCAAGGAAGTTCGTTCGTATAGCTGAAGGCTATCGTTGAGGATGAGGGCCTCTATCGAGGTTAGGGTCTCGGTACTGTCGATGTTGAGGGGTGCGAGAGAGCATATTCGAATTTTGAGTATGTGGTAGGGTGTTGGACCACGAGGGGTTGGGTGTTTGGCTCGGTATGTCCGAGGTGTGAGGGTATAGATGGGCTCGAGTGTTCGACTCCAGGTCAATTTAATTTATTCCTGTTTTGTGTTTCCTTCGGTTTTTTGTTTGGATTTCTCTTTTGAGTACTGATGCAACCTTTCTGTTTTTTAGAAATGGCTATGGGTGGGATCTGTCACGAATCTTGGCCGAGGAAGAGCGAAGGCGGCCAGAGCTTAAGGCCTCCTCGGCACAACGAAGAATAGTGCCCAGCTGGTCGGCGTTCTCGAGATCTACCAAAGTGGCCCCTTCTATTGTTCCTCCTTGCCTCTTCCACCAAGGCCAAGGTAAGCGACTGCGGTCGGCGCTCAGAAGGCTAAAGCCGAGGCTTCAGACTCAAACTTCGGCCTCAGCCTACTTCCACGCTGCGGCAGTCTCGAGGTGGCCGACTCGGTCTCCCCGCGGCGGCGGGTGTCGATAATGAACTCGTTGTCGGACACATCGTGAAAAACGATAAACAACTTTTACGCCCCATTTCGGGCTACTGCGGGCAAGGTTACTCGGCGAGAGAGTCTTGGTAGAGGCTTTGGAGACGATGCGTGCCGCTGCCGCTCCAATTACAAGATTTGTGCGGGCTTGCTTTGAGGCGAGGTAACCTACTTTCTTTATTCCTTTTCTCGCTTCTTTGCTCCTTTTTCTGAGTTGCTTATGTTGACTTAAAGCCTTGCGACTGGGAGCTCGAATTCGACATCGCGTCTATCATGATAAGGCGTAAAGTAAAAGCTGCAGGAGTCGATGCGGCGGGGGGAGAAGGAGCTCTGCAAATGCGCGAAGGGGAGATCTCATTTCGAGGAAGGTGAAGTCCTTGGAAGGAGACTTGCAGTCGAAATCTGAGAGATCTCCCTTAATGCAGAGAAGACACTTTGGTGGCGAGAGAAAAGATCTTAAGGATAAGGCCGGTGAGAAGGATCGGTAGTGGCGGAATGGAGGCGAGATTGAAAGGTGTCTTTGGACCGGAGAATGACCAAGCTACGGGCCGATCTAGCCAGCCAGAGGAGGAAGTTTGTGAAGTGCAGGGACTCGGCGGCTTATGGGATAGAGTCTGCGGATTACATGGAGACCGGATCGAGTTCAAGCTTTTCGAGCAGCGGTGGCAGTTGGTGTGCGATGTCGGAAGTGGTAAATATGGCAAACCTTGCTTCTTTTGGTCAGAATGTCGAGTTCCTCATTTCGGGTGCCAGATGACTACAGTTGTCCCGGTTAGGGATCTTGAAGCGTTGCGACCCAAGCTCCTGAGTGGTTGCCTCCTCCTGTTGAGGCGAACAATCTTTTCGCCCTGTTGGCTCGGGAAAATGCATACATAAAGGATAGCTACCGTTGCTTCACGGTGCCGAGGCAGGCCACCCCTCAACAGGCGCATTACGTTGGCGATCAGTTAATGGCTGAGCTGGAAGGCCAAAAAACGAGCAGGGAGGAGCTTTCCAAGAGTCAGTATATTTCCGAACAAGTCGATGCTCGCGAGGAGGAGGAGGCTGGTGAGCAGGGAGGGATTTAGCTGAGAATTTTTAGTATCTTTTTTAAAGACAATGGTTTTTTGATGGCTATATGTAATCTTACTCTTCGTGTAAATTGCAAGTATGTTTTGTTCTTTGTTTATTTTTTGACATGCAAGTATTTTCCTCTTTTGTATGATGAAAGTATGAAAGTGTTTTCTGCTTTTCTGGCCTCTCCTCGGCTAGGCGAGGAGGTATCTAGGAGGCCTAAGAGCCTGGCCTCTCCTTGGCTAGGCGAGGATGTATTT
Organism: Codonopsis lanceolata; assembly: GCA_013146195.2. NCBI lineage: Eukaryota > Viridiplantae > Streptophyta > Magnoliopsida > Asterales > Campanulaceae > Codonopsis > Codonopsis lanceolata. The sequence goes on from CM028381.1 coordinate 85,892,976, forward strand.
TTTAGGAATGGCAAGACAAAGCGGTCTTGAATTGGCGAGACAATGCGGTCTCGAAATGGCAAGACAAAGCGGTCTTGAATTAGTGAGACAATGCGGCCTCGAAATGGCAAGACAAGCGGTCTTGAATTAGCAAGACAATGCGGTCTCGAAATGGCAAGACAAAGCGATCTTGAATTGGCGAGACAATGCGGTCTCGAAATGGCAAGACAAAGCGGTCTTGAGTTGGCGAGACAATGCGGTCCCGAAATGGCAAGACAAAGCGGTCTTGAATTGGCGAGACAATGCAGTCTCGAACTGGCGAGACAATGCGGTCTCGAATACATGGTTTGAACAAGTTTTTCCACTTGAAAATTTTTCTTTCATATAAAAGATTACGGATCATTGATAATACATTTTCAAGTGGTGCGAATGCGAGGAGTTTTTAGAGGGTTCCATCGGTTTTGCGAGCTTTGTAGGTTCTGCTTTCGAATGTTGTGCGTGATTTTGTGCGGTCCTTCCCAGGTGGGAGAAAGCTTGTTTCTTCCGGCACGTTTCCGTTACCTCGATTTTTTCACCTTGACACCGGTCGTAGGCAGAAACGTCTGAGATTACCCTTTTGTCATGATGGGCTTTAGCTAGCTTTTTGTAGTTAATGGCCTTCATGCGGGTTCGAGCCTTCTTTCTTCAAGGTAATCAAGGTCCGAGTCCTTGATTACGTGTTACGCTCTTCATTGAAATGGATGACTCTTGCGGTGGGAGAGCCATTTCAGCGGGGCCATGGCCTCGGTTCCATATGTCGAGGAGAAAGGTGTTTCCTCGGTTGAGCCTCGGCGAGGCGTTCGG
>CM028381.1:85893897-86132207 GCA_013146195.2 Codonopsis lanceolata
CCCAAACATTCTTAAATGTTTGTAATTATTGAAGGAGGCGAAGTCAAGCGAGTCCAAATAATGTAGCCACGAATGTATCTCATTTAATTTTCCCTTGTCAAAAATAAGACCTTATTTATTTGCTAGATTAATATAACAATGAGCATATTTCTCAAAAACTTTGAGACCGAAAGTGGCAGTTGGGTGCCTAGCACCTTCCCAACTCGTCAACTTAGCCCCGAACCCGTTCTAAAATCTCCTGGTTTTCCTTTTTATTTTTGCCTTAAAATAAAGGTGGCGACTCTAAAAAACTGGATCCGGGGCCTCGCAACATTCCCCACTTTCCCCTGCTCTCCCCAAAAGGGAGATACGGGAATCGGAGGGTAATGTATTCCTATCCCGTATCCCCTAAACAAGGGATAACTTGATGCGGGAAACCCATAGCTCCTATAGCTGATCCGATTGGGCTTATAAGGCCATTTTAATAAATCCATGTGGGGGCGTGCAATATCTTTTTTTCTTGCACTTCATTATCCCGATTCAAAAAAAGGGAGAATGAGAATGGAAAGGTAATGCATTCTTCATATCCCGTTATTCACTAAATAATGGATAACCCGACATGAGGAAACCTTTAGTTCCCATTTTGGATACAAAATCCACTGCAGCAACCGAGGCACATTCCAACGTGCTAATATAGACAAAGACCTCTCACACTTTGATTTCGCCTTCCCAAACAAAGGGAGGGTGGAACGAGAGCGTTGGTGTCCCGTGACGACGTACGCACACCCTATTCAAGGGCGCTGGGCGCGGGGCACGCCCCGAACCTCACAATGGGGCGACTCACTGGGAGTTGTTTTATTTTAAATAAAATGGAGGGCTAGACTCATAAAATAAAACCTTTTTGGCTTTTTCTTTGTTTTTGGCTGCAATATGCTCGTTATATTAATTTACGCATTTCAATAAAGTGTTCCCATTACGTCGTGGCTATATTTGTGGATATGATCCTCCATCGGCAAAGCCAGCCTCTGCCCGATATTCATGTGTGCATGTTCGAGTATTAAAAAAATCAATCAAATAAAAAAATTTAAAAAATAATAAAAATATAAAATAATATATATATATATGTATATATATAAGGCGAAAATTCTAAGTATATTGGCCGGAAACTCCATTGATACCCCAAAAGCATTCGACAATAGGTGTGTATCGCCGGAGCATACAACGCCACGCATTCTGGCCGATCAAAAGCCTTCAAACACTATTATATATATATATACATTAAAAAATTTCAAATTAAAATCAAAAAATATAAAATATATATATATTATATATTTTACAAATAAATTCCGGGCAGCACAACAAAAGAGCTCGGGCTTTACTTCCGGCTCTATTTTCTTTCATTTATTTCTTTCAAGTTCCCATTTTTCTTTTCACTTTATTCTTAGTAACTCAGAATTTGTACATAATCGCATTCATTCTCATATCATTTTATTTTGGGGACATAGGACCAAAATTTGTAATTAATAGGGATAGATAGTTTCCCCACTTTTCTTTCTATTTCTTAATGTGATGTGCTTGCTTGCTCGCGCTCAAACTAAAAAAGCCGAGAAAATCCACACAAACAGCAAGACAGGCCAAATTTGTTTTATTTTCTATATCTGTAAATAAATAAAGATTTTACTGCTTTCTAGATACCGCACACACGTGCACGCATGTAAATATATTCCGAACTGTTACCCTACACCATGGCCAGCCTACCCCCTGCATAAGCCAACGTTAGAATGCATATAGTTTTTCAGGACACTTCACAGACCGACCGGTTTTTGCATTTTTGAATTGTGGGTCAGCCCCTGTCAAAAAAAAAAAATCAGAAAAAAAAATCAAATCAGAAAAATATATACATGTCAAAAAAAAAATGCGCAAGTTCAAAAAAAAAGTGCGCACAAAAAAAAAATATACAATAAACAACAAACAGGGGCTGATTTATAATTCTCAGATGCTCGACCTAGACCATTTCGGATGGTGGATCCTGGAAAGAGTATAGGCCCTTCGCCTGGGACCAGTCCAGTCCTAGGGAGTCGAAAGGCAGGTGGAATACGTTGGTCCTATACTCTGGAGAAAGAATCCACTATTCCAGGAAAGTCCTGAGACTGTCAAAATAAAGCAGGTGCTTATCCGGTCAATTGTAGGGAAAGCAAATAATAAATTAATAATAAAATACTAATAAAAAGGCACGCTGTACTTCAAGCCCAGATAGCCTTCAGCCAACCTTCTGATACCTACCAAACCCACTTTCCTCACAAACACTGGCCCAAGTTTGGAAAGGCAAAAATAGTACTGGCCGATTGATAAGGAAACAAGTGCAGAAATTAGATCAGAAGGTAACAATTCCAGATCAGACAAGGGCAGTATCCGTACAGACAGTACAAATCTGAGCAGTATGGCAGCAGAAAATGAACAATCCGCTACAGTCCCCCAAGAAGCATCAACCTTCTATGCTCCTCCAAATCCAACCTCCCAACCAAACACCAACCCAACATCCCTGACCTATCCCCACTCCTAAATAGCCCACACATCCCAAAATCCTTACCACATCCAAATCCCCTACCAAATCCCACCAAACCAAAATATCCATTATCTATCCAAAATAACCCAAGACCTTTATATACCAACCCAATACCCATATCCAAAACCCACCAAATTTGCCCCCGTGGAAAATATAATGCCCAAATTCCATTAACCTTCCTAACCCATACCGTAACATAACCAAAACCCAACTTTCCCTGCCCTACCTTCCCAACCAGTAAAATAACCAAAATCCAGCCAACATTAACATATACCAAACCCAACTTTCCCGTCTGCCAAATTTGAGGCGACATCGAAGATGTGAAAACCATGATGCTTAGAATCCTTAACCAAGAAGTTTCTAATGAAAATTTGGGGAACAACTTCCTGGGTATGATGGATAAAGGATGATATACACTTTAAAAAAAAAAAAAAGCTCCCCATCAATGTTGAGTTTGGGTCTACTTCTAATAAACCTCTCAAGTAACTAGTATACTACGATCGCCCACTTTTGACGCCCGCAGATCCGTAGGACCGCTTCGGATATATTACCCCTATTCCTTTCCCTAGCCTTACGGATTTGGTCATCTACCAATCCGCTCCCTAAAATTGAGTACCCCTATTCCTTTCCCTAGCCTTACGGATTTGGTCATCTACCAATCCGCTCCCTACAATTGAGGATCTCAAACCCCAGGTCCTCAATAATGTAATAAACCCTGTACGATGTGCTTTTAATAATAATCTAAACGTCTTTGCTTATTTCTTAGTTGCACCTGCATTAAAAGACACATTAAATAATTAAAATAATGAGTCATTTAAAAGGACCCAAAAGATAAAAAATTTTGCTTGAGCTTGTAAAGTCAGTAGAGCCGAGACATCATCAACAACAGAATCGAAGACCGATCCACCATCAACTGGGCCGGACAAGGAAATCAAAAGAAGTCGAATCGACAACTACCCGCAAGGCTCCAAAAGAACACCACTCATGGATCTCATCAAAAGGTTCGTGGACATGCTCGCCTAGGTCCTATAAAGATGTGTCAAGGGTAGACCCAGCCATGGTCAAACACCTGACCTCATATGTCCGATGCTCAGCCAATCGACAAAAGCTCCACCGCATCAAGTCAGAATGGTCACTACAAGTTGAAAAAAAGAAGAAAGCATGAAACAGCCGAACGTCAACTTCATTCGGGTAAAAAAAAAAAAAAAAAAGTAATAAAAAAAAAAAAAGAAGAAAAATTCAAGAGAAATAAAAAAAAATATACCCGATCTGGCTGTCCAAAAATAGTGACCATTCCCAAATCCAACAACAAAGATGCTGAGCTATAGTCAAATCAAAAGCAAAGCAAGAAACCAAGAAAAGACCTCATCCCTCGGGGACCCATCGCTATCATGTCATGCCGCCTGGCTAAAAAAATGGGGGCTACTTATCAAAGGTCGCTACCCCTCTCTTCCACAATGTGCCGATATTGTCAATGGATCCTGGCCAGAGATGTCGATCTCCCACAAGCCAAGAAAGAAGACCTTGTTCAACCTCCAATCTCAACAAGTCCAAAAGGTATGATGCTCGATCCACTCTATCCAACAAGTGCCTCTCCAGCCTCGCTAGGTCCGAAACCCGAAAGGGCTGCCTAGGCAAAAGTTAGGCAAAAGAAAAAAAGGCCCGCTAGGCCGAAACCCGAAAGGGCGGCCTAGGCAAAAGTTAGGGCATTCAAAAAAAAATGAAAAATAAAAGGAGAAATAAGGGCTCGCTAAAACCCGAAAGGGCTGGCCTAGGCAAAATTAGAGCAAACAAAAAAAAATGAAAATAAAAAAAAAAAAGGAAATAAGGGCTCGCTAGGTTGAAAACCCGAAAGGGCGGCCTAGGCAAAAGTTAGAGCCAAACAAATAAAAAATATATATCAGGAGAATAAGGAGAGGGAAGACACTCTTTGAAACCTCGACATCCTATCTCGCCGCCTTCACAGCAAAGAGGCTCGACCGACGTAAGAAAAAGAAAAACCACGACATAAGCTCACAATAAAATACTAAAATATAATATTACGGGTCCTAAGGTGCAACTTAGAATAATTGCAAAAGAAATTTAGATTATGCATTAATGGCATGTACATATCTATTATTGCTCTGTACCCCTTTGTTTTCCCCGTAAACAATCCTTTTCTTGCAGCCCATAGCCCCGAGTGGTCCATCGCTCATGGGCGGCCCACCGAGCCGGCCCATATACTCCTTCTGCGAGGCGAAGAAGAAACCCTAGACTCATCAAGATGAGAGCCCCTGTAAGTGTCCTCATCCTCATCATCAATGTCCCCATTATCCCTGATAGAGATGCCGCCTCGGTACCATGATATTTCTGGCTCCAACCATCATCTGCCGCTGATCGCAAAAAAGAAAAAGAAAACCTACAAAAGGAAGCTACGGCCACGGACTAAACAACCACAATGCACCGAAAGAATAAGAGATTCAGCCATCTTTCCGCTCCAATATCACCCAAAAGCCCGCTCTTATCCAAAGGTGTATTCTCAAAAACCCTTTCTCAAAGTACGGTATTACATTTTAGATGTTTGGCATAGTTTTATTTTCTGTGTGAATTTATTTTTGCATGTGTAACATACTGCATCATATACATTATATTGCATTATTTCATAATGTTTGTACAGATTTCTTTCACAGAAAAAAAAAATGCAAAAGAAAAAAAAAAAAAAGATACTAATGTTCGCAGAACTCAAAGCTAATGTGCTCTGACGAATGGCTTCGGGAAGACCACCACCCCGACTGGGACCCGCTAATCTCGACCTCCGCCGGCTTGACCCATCATCATCATCATTATCATCATCATCGCCGCCATCTCGACCGGCCGCCGACCGAAGCCGCCTCGCGAACCCGAAAAAAAAAAAACAACAACAGGTAAGTTCTCTACCCTTATCTCCTTCTTCATACCCTTAAGTAAATAATGAACATATCACATGTTTTATACTTCATTTTTTTACAATAAATTCTTTTAGCAAAAATAAAAAAAAAAAAAAATAAAAAAAATCTTGTTCATAAAAAATTTGTTCATAATAAAAAAAAAAAAAATTTTTTAAATTGTCACACACTATTTTCATACATGTGCATAAATTTACATGTAAATAAAATCATTCTTTTTCAAAATTATAAAAATTTCATTCATTAAAAAAATCTTTTTTCAAAATCCATAAAAATTTCATTCATTAAAAAAAATGTAAATAAAAAAATTTTTTCAAAATTAAAAAATTCATTCATAAAAAAAAATCATAAAAAACCATAAAAAAAACAACAATTCATATATGTAATTAATTTTGCATCTTAACGTACATATTATAACTGCATTTGTCATGTGCATAATAAAATGTGAAAAATTCATGCATCATCTCATATGTATTCTACATTGCATCTGCATTGCATAAAAATAATTCATGCATTCATATTTTGCATTTCATCTGTCCAATAAGCTGCCATGGAGGTACGACAAAGAGAAGGTAAAATATCACCAATCATCAAAATAAATATCTTTGTGGTATTTACTATACCCCTGCAGCATTTGCATGCTTGGAAAATAAGTCTAAGGGCATGAAAAATATCTGCTTTTGTCATGTTTTTATCCGAAAATATGCCCGAAAAGCGCTCGAAAAATTAAATTTATACTCCGAATATTCCGTTTCGCCATTCTATTGCATGCAAAAATGTGATTTAGTGTAAAACATGCATCATATAGCCTCATTTGCATTTAGAACATAAATCATGCATAGTAGGGTCAAATAGTGACCACTATTTCAAATCATGCATCGCAAAAATAAATCACAGAAATTACATGCATTATCACTCAATTACATCATTTAGGCATAAATAGGACATGCACATGCATCATTAATAAAGTCGTGAATGCTTCAAAAGTACAAACAAAATCTAGCGATTAGAAGTATATCCGGACAAAAACAAAAACAAAAACAAACAAAACAAAAAAAACAAAAAAAAAAAAAATGTGTATCATTCTTTACGTGAATAAACACTTGCCATTTTTTTAAATATGTAAATATACATGAACAAAATTTACATGTAAATAAACATTTGATTTCATTAAAAAAAAAATTGTATATATTGTACATATATACCATATTCTTTTACATTTCCTCAAAAAAAAAAAAAAAAAAAAAAAAAATCGGAGAAGGGAAGATGTATGTACAAGAAGAGAAAATTTTTCAGGTACATGCAACAAGGAAAATGCGGCGGCAGAAGAAGAAATTTTCGACTGAAGCTAGAAAATGGAGCAAAAAGAAAACAACAAAGAAAGAAAAGATGACATCAGCTGATACCAAAAGATGCTACAGCAAGAAGAAAAAAGGGAGCTTCTGGCCAAGGTTAGAAGGAATAACAAGAACAAATGCAAAGAAGATCAAGAAAATTTTCCAAATAAAGCCGAAAACAAAGTGGGACAAGGGAAAAGACTTTCCAAAGAAAGGCCGAATGTGATAAAAAAGAAAAATCCCCAGCAGATCAAAAAAAAAATCAAAAGAAAAAAAAGAAAAATAAAAAAAAAGAGCAAGCAAGAATAAGAATTCAAAGATCGCCGAACTACGCTTGGTCCGATTCCTTGAAAAGGATACGAGGCGCCTACATCAGAGGTCCGACCATCACAATCATAAAAAAAAAAAAAGAAATTCCCCAAAGAAAGAGTGGCGTAAATGTCGAACCACCGACCACCACCCAAAAAGGTAAGTCGTACAAGATTCCTACCCCGACCTGTTTCCTTTTTTAGAAAATTTGAAAAATTTTGAAAAAAAAATTGTTTTATTTTCAAATAAAAGAAAAACTCTTTTTCAAAATGAGTTTTCAAACACAAAAAAAAAGAGGAATATTTCAAAAACAAAAAAAAGATGGAATATTTCAAAAACACAAAAAAGAGGAATATTTGAAAAAAAAAAAGAGGAATAAAGAAAAACAAAAAAAGAAGGAAAGGAAAAAGAATGTTTTCCATCGCACAATTTTCGAAAAACTTGAAGAATGATTAATTCGCCGTGTTCGGCGACGATCTTTAGTCAAGCACAATTTTCTCGATATCCGAAATTTTCGAAGTTATGTCCGGAAACAAGACAATGATCAAGGCCCGTACATACCTAGAAAGTTTTCTTAACACATTTCAATGCCAAGGTATTGACCGGTTGAAATTGTGGTAACAGATTTGAAATGCTCGACAACGGATCTTTAGTCAAACACGCTTTTCGATATTTGAAAGTTTTCGGATTATGTCCGAAACAAGACAAATGATCAAGGCCCATACATAATTAGAAAATTTTTCTTAACACATTTCAACTAGTTGAAAGGTGGTAACGTAAAAACATTCAAATCTTCATACCGTATTTGACAACGGTTTCGACCGGAGAATACGGCTTTTTCGAAAACACAAAAATCTTTTTTCCATTGTAGTTTAAGGTTTTGGCCCGAACTACGCTTGGTCCGATTTCCTTTAATAGGGAATACGTAGGCGCCTCTACATTAGTAGGTCCGACCATCGAGCACATTAAATTCACATCCGCTTAAAAACTTCGATAATTTTTTATAACCGACTAAAAATGTCTAGGTTATAGAGTTTGGATAGCATGTCATGCATTATAACGCTACCAATTGCATTCTCCTCGTTCTTAAATGAACGAAATTGAGAGTCTCTTGTTAATCAACGATGTTCGCCTACTCAAGAAGTCGAAAGGTTACCCGTGAACTCCATCGCTGAGGGGCTCAGAGACACCCCAATTTCGCACTCGGTATGTAACCGACATAAAATATCAAGAACTCGTTAAAACTTAACAAATGTCAAGTTGCGTAAGTCAAAATGCGAAAGAAAAGCAGATGCGCGAAACAATGAACCGGGGGGAAAGTGTCAAATTTTCAAACTTCAAAAAGAGCTTGGTGCCACCTAAAGGAAGCTTGGTGCCGCACTAAGCATATGCTTGGTGGCACCAAGCATGTCTCTCATGCTCTCTCACGAATCAAAACAAGTAAGCTTTAAAGCACGCGCACACCAACGCAGAAAGAAATCAACAAATTCCGTCCTCTCCAAATGCTAAATAGAAGGCCCGGCCTTTTCGCGCTCAATTTACCGCGTTTTTATCGCAGCTCGCTCGCGATGCTCCTTCGATACATTTAGTACGAGAGGTGCGAGATAGGTGAGTGAAGCCCCTAAAATCTCCAAACCCCACCAAACTCGCTAAACCAAAAACCCATAGGTTATAAGTGATCCCTAGCCTAGTTGTTAGGTATCCACCTTAAAACCCCAAATTCAAAAAATCCCAAAATAAGCCGTTACTCCGCCTGTAACGAGCTAAAAAGTCAAAACTTAAGTCTAGGTTCCGCCCAACCGAAAAGGCCAAAACCTACCCAAATAAAGCTTTCACTCGCCTCGAGTTGACTAGCCCCGCCTCAAATCCAGCTCAAATCAGCTCAAATCCGCTCAATTCCATTCAGCTCAATTCAAAACAAAAAAAGACTCCTCTCCCGCAGAGACGTAGCGAGCACACCACCGCTCTAAAAGGTAATACCTTTAAGGGCGTATTTTTATTTCATTTATATTTTTTTTCTTTTTATTTATTTTCAAAAAGTTGTATTTTAAATCCGCACAATGTAGCCAATATAAGCCGTTGTCCGCCCGGATTAGATTAGGAAAAATTATGTAAAAGAGCCGTTATAATGGCCAAATATTCTTAAATGTGTTTGTAATTATTGGAAGGAGGCGGCCGCGAGTCCAGAAATAATGTAGCCACGAATGTATCTGCTTAATTTTCCCTTGTCAAAATAAGACCTTATTTATTTGCTAGATTAATATAACAATGAGCATATTTCACCAAAAACGCTTTGAGATCGAAAGGGCGAGTTGGGTGCCTAGCACCTTCCCAACTCGTAACTTAGCCCCCGAACCCGTTTTCTAAAATCTCTGGTTTTCTCTTCTGGTTTTCCTTTATTTTTGCCTTAAAATAAAGGTGGCGACTCTAAAACTTTCGATCCAGTGGGGCCTCGCAACATTCCTCTTTGCACTTTCCTCGTTTCTCCCCTAAAAAAGGGAGATACGGGAATGGAGGGGTGATGTATTCCCATATCCTGGTATCCCCTAAACAAGGGATAACTTGATGCGGGAAACCCATAGCTCCCATAGCGATTTGATTGGGCCATAAGGCCATTTTAATAAATCCATAAGTGGGGCGCCGCAATATCTTTTCTTGCACTTCTATTATCCCCCGACGTAAAAAAGGGGAGAATGAGAATGGAAAGGTAATGCATTCCCATATCCTGTTATCCATGAAATAAGGGATAACCTGACATGAGGAAACCCTTAGTTCCTATTTTGGATACAAAATCCACTCAAGGCAACCGAGGCACATTCCAACGTGCTAATATAGACAGCACTCCTCTCGCACTTTGGATTTCGTCTTCCCCTAAACAAGGGAGGGTGGAACGAGAGCAGTGGTGTCCCGCATCCGCACGTACGCGCACCCCTATCCAAGGGCGCGCGGGGCGCGGGTCGCACCCCGGGAACCTCACAAGTAGTGATCCTTGGGGGATCATGATTGATGTAGGGGCCCTTAAGCATGGGGACTTGTTGCTGGTCGGCTGGCAGGCAGCTTCCTACTGGTTGATGTGTAGCGTGTGATGCATTCATTGTGGGCGGTTGATAAGCCGCTATGTTATATCAGCTTGCATGGCTTGTTCGCGTCCTGTTAGGAGGACATCTGGAAATGATGCACAAGCTACATGTCAGGTCTGTCATATCAGGGAGGGTTTGTCGGCCGAGCATGATCACTCCTCGTCCAGATGATCGGGTCATGCTCGTTCTTCAGAGTGATCTTTAGTTCGTCGAGGATCATGGTTGGCCCGCCCATGGTCGCTGACCATGGTTGGCTTTCCTCATGTCCGTTGTATCGTGGGCCCTGCTCAGGTCTAGCTGGAATCCACGTGGTTGCTCCACGTAGGAGGACCCAGGTCGGGTCCCTTCAGTCTCAATAATGAAGAAGCACAGGACAGAAGAGAGCATGAACTGGGTCCTTATGGCAACACGTACTCTTCTGCTCTTTGCTGTCAAGTGGATGTCAAGTGTTGAAAACCCAAAGAGGCTTTTCGGGTTCGGTTTGCAGCCATGGGAGCAGCGTCGCCGGAGCCATATGCATTACGTTCTTTCGGAGGGAAGCTCGTCGTGGGGTGTGGCTTTGTTGATCATGTTGCTTCTTGTTTTGTTACAGTACCAATCTACTTTTCAACACAGATGGCTTGGTGGATAGTTATGTGATCATAATTACAAGGCACAATAAATGTAAGTCGTTATTATCACACGACCACATTGCATTAAATATATGGTTCTATTCTCTCAATTATTTCGTTTAAATAAGAAATTGTATTCAAAAGACGATTTTGATTTATCTGATGAGTAGTGCTATTTTGGCCCCAGGTCCTATAAGTAGATCTCCAAAAAAATTGAACTTCTTATTTTACCCTTTTAATTCACTTTTCCCAACTAATTATACCCCCTCCCATTCTCCCTCGTCGCAACAACATTTCCCTCTCCCTCCTCCCCCTACCGTCTCCCTCCTATCGCCTCCCTTCTATCTCATTCTCTCCCATCTCTCACTATAATTGCTCCTTCCTACCTGACCCATTCCCATGTAACAAAAAAAAAATTGAGTTCGAAAATAACAGAAAAAAAAAGGATTTCTCAATTTTCCCAAAATCACACCGGTAAAATAGCAACCAAAAAAGGATTTTGAATGTTCAGCTCTGGTCGGCCGAACAACATTTTGTGTTGTTCGACGACTAGCCCACGTCGAACATCACTGAAATTAAATTTTTTGAAAAAAATTATACTATTCGGCCATTCAAAATCATTTGTTTTGTTGCTATTTTACCCGTGTGATTTTGGGAAGATTGAGAAATCATTTATTTTTTGTTATTTTCAAAATCATTTTTTTTGTTAGGAATAACAATAAGAGATGGGGAGGGAGGGAGGGACAAAGGAGGTGGTGTGTGTTAAATTGATAAAGTTTAGTAATAATGACATAGCCTTTTCATTGATATGGTGAACATATTTATAGGGTTACAATACTTGCTACACAAGTTTAACCTAGATAATCTAAATGCAAGAGGGATTTAGGAAACCTAAATACAAGAGGGATTAGGAAACCTAAATACAAGTAAATTAGGAAAGTATAAACTAAAGATAATTATAGTATATTACAAATATATTATATTCACTAATACTATAAATATAATATATTATAAATATAAAATATTCTCTTATATGCTCCTGCAAGATGGATCACCGTTAGGAGAGACCAATCTTGAGAAGAAGTTGCTGAGAGCGCGCGAGTTGAAAATGAGAGGGGGATCGGCAGCGAGTTGGTGAGGAGGGGTCGGCGAGCTAGGTCTTCTGAGGAAGGCAAGTTGTTGAGAGAGGTGTCTTCGGTGAGTTGGTGAGAGCTTGATTTTCCGAAGACATCGTTTGCTCGAGGAGCGAGCTGGTTGAGAGAGTGTCTTCGGCGAGATGGTGAGAGCTGGGTTGGCTGAGGAGTCCTGAGTTGCTCGTGGAGCAAGTTGGTTGAAATGTCTTCGACGAACTGGTGAGAGCCTGGTTTACCGAGGAGCGAGCTGGTGAACAAGAGGTCTTTGGTGAGCTGGTAAGTGCCTGGTTTGCCAAGGACAAGGTTTGCTCGAGGAGCAAGCTGGTGAACAAGGGGTCTTCGGTGAGCTAGGGAGAGCCTGGTGTGCTGAGGAGACATCATTTGCTTGATGAAAGGGCTGGTGATCAAGGGGTCTTCGGCGAGCTAGTTAAAGCCGGGTTTGTCGACGAGTCCGCGAGTTACTCGAGGAGCGAGCGGTCGATGGAGGGCCTCGACGAGCTGGTTAGACCTGGGTTTGCCGAGGAATCCTTGGGATGCAAGAGAGGCAAGCAGTTGAGGAAGGACGTCGCCGAGCTGGTGAGAGATGGCTTTGCCGAGGAGTCCGGAGTTGCTCGAGAAGTGAGCTAGTTGAGAGAGGGCCTTTGCGAGCTGGTTAAAGATGGGTGTGCCGAGGAAACCGTGAGTGGCTCGAGGAGCGAACGAGTTGCGGGAGGACGTCAGCGAACTGGTGAGAGCTGGGTTTGCGAGGAATCTGGATTTTGCGCAAGGAACAGGTTGGGTTAGGGAGGGCGTTGGTGAGCTGATCACAGCCGGGTTTGTCGAGGAGTCCTTGGGTTGCTCTAGGAGCATGGAGAGGCTTTTGACAGGTGGTGTGAGAAGTAATGAGGTGCCGAGGTGTAGGAGGGGCGTCAGTTGTGGTGGGATGAAGGTTTAAAATTGCTTAAGTTTGGTTGAGGGTGGCTGAGGAAGGTCCTCGGTGAGCTCTTTAGAGCTTGGTTGGCCGAGGTGTCCTTTAGTTGCTAAAGGGAGAGCTTGGCGTTACCTGGGTGATGGGTGCCATATTTGAGATTGAGGTTTACTGTTCAATGTTGGGTTGGCAGCAACTTTGGTGGAAGGAAGATATATGGAGGTAGAAGGTTTGGTTGAGGGCGGCTGATGAAGGTCCTTGGCGAGCTCGTCAGAGCTTGGTTGGTCGAGGTGTCCTTGTTGTTGCTCAGGGGGGGGGGGGAACTTGGCGATACCTGGGTGATGGGTGCCGGATCTGAACTTTGGGTTTGGTGGTCAGATCTGAGTTGGCAGTGACTTTGGTGGGAGGAAGGTATAAGGAGGCGGAAGGTTGGTGGTTTAGGGTTAAGAGGTTGCCAAGGTAAGGGAAGGGCGGCGTTGGTAACAACTTTGGTGGGCAGGTTTATAGAAGTAGACGGTTGGTGGTAAGAGGTGCTAACGGAGAGGCGGTTGAGGAAGGACCAAGGCGAGCTCGTCGAAGCTTGGTTGGCCAAGGTGTCTTTTAGTTGCTCAAAGGGTTGGGGGGGGGGGGAAACCGACTTGGCTATGGAGAGTCGCCGGATCTGAACGTGGGGTTGGTATGGTGGTCAGATCTGGGTTGGTGACGGCTGTGATGGGAGGAAGTTTTAGGGTTGAGGAAGTCTTGGGTTTACGGAAGATGGTGGTTGTAGGTTTTAAGAGCGAGACTCTGATACCATGTTAAATTGATTAAGTTTAGTAATAATGACACATAGCCTTTCCATTGATATGGTGAACATATTTATAGGGTTACAATACTTGTTACACAAGTTTAACCTAGATAGTCTAAATACAATAGGGATTAGAAAACCTAAATACAAGTAAATTAGGAAAGTATAAACTAAAGATAATTATAATATATTACAAATATATTATATTCACTAATACTATAAATATAATATATTATAAATATATTATATTCTCTTATATAGGAAAGTATAAACCAAAGATAATTATAATATATTATAAGAGAATATAATATATTTATAATATATTATATTTATAGTATTAGTGAATATACTATATTTGTAAATTGATAAAGTTTAGTAATAATGGCATAACATTTCCATTGATATGATAAGCATATTTATAGGGTTACAATACTTCTACACAAGTTTAACCTAAATAGTCTAAATACAAGAGGGATTAGGAAACCTAAATATAAGTAAATTAGGAAAGTATAAACTAAAGATAATTATAATATATTACAAATATATTATATTCACTAATACTATAAATATATTATATTCTCTTATAGTGTGAGGGAGGAGGGAGGAGGAAGAATAATGAGGGATGGAGGGAGAAGGGAGGCGCTGGGAGGGAGGCAGTGGGGGGAAGGAGGGGGAGGACGGAGAGGGAAGCGCTAAGCGCTGTTACATGGTGAGGGAGAAGGGGAAGGGTATGATTACTTGGGGTGAGGAAATTAAAATGGCAAAATAGGAAGCTCAATTTTTTTTTTGGGGTGCTTATAGGAACTGGGGGGCAAATAGCGCTACTCTTATCAAATATCAACCTCTGAAACTAAAAACAGAATTTGATGGGGTCACCAAGTTTTCGAATTGGAAACCCCTTTGTATTTCACTTTTTAAAATTCATCTCATAAGAAACTTGTAAGGGTACTTTTGTCATATTGAAAAAAAATTGGACGGTAAAAGTAACGATAACGGTGGTAAGGGAAAATTTGACTAAAAAACGAATTAAGGGACCACATGAATATGTTTTAAAACCTGAGAACCAAACTAATATTTTTCCAAATGTCTAGGGACCAAAATATATATTAATTTATAGTTTTTGGACCAATATGATAGTTTTTTAAGGCCGTTTATAATAGTTCAAAAAATAAAAGGAGCAAATTGTATATAACACAACGTATGAATTCATCAACTAAATTATCATTTTTTCTTCATCTTCTTGAATATATAGCTCATTTTAATCTCTTAAATCATTTATTTTAGCTTGTTCACTCCTAGTAACTAAGCACACTATTAATTTGCTTAATATCTGGATAGACACCAGCAAATCTATTTTTATAATTACAAGTTTTCGTATACATTTAAAAATTTCTGCCCAAACATATTTTTAGTCACTCATCTTAGAAAAAGTATTTTTGTCTCATTCAAAAATATTGGACAACATTTATAACGATAATTGCAGGAGGGAGAATCAGACTTAAAAATAGACATATGAGACGAAATGAATAGAATTCAAAGATGTAGATAAAACTTAAAACTAGGTACCAATTGATAGACCAAATCATTATTTTATTATTTATGGAATTGATTAGCACATGACAAATTTATTTATTTAACATTATTAAATTGTGTGTGATTTATTAAATTTAGGGTTATTTTTGTACAAACATTATCTTTTATCATGATAAATTTACTTGTCCTTAAATAAATGATCGATGGTTTACTAGATAAAAAATTAATTTTGTTCATACATTAATTTGTGAGAGACAACTCACACTTTTATAGTAGAAATAGAATATATATTAACTGCTACTTCCACCGTCCCAAATAAATATTCCTACTTTCTATTTTGGGATGTCCCAACTAATGTTGCTAAAGACTTTTGATGTACAAAATGTTATATCATTCTTCCTAATATATTCATTCATTTAATACTATAATTATTGCACATCCTAAAAAAAAAATGAGTATAATGGGTAGGTTATTAATTAGAGTGAGTGTGTAATGAGTATTATTGTCATATTATATTTTACAACCTTTCATTAATTATATTTCTTAATTTTTGTGTTTTGTTCACTAGGAACATTTATTCGGACCGGTGGGAATAGTTGAATAGGTAAAGATGGACAGGAATACCACATTTTTTGCCACCGTACAAATTGGGAAAGTCCAATTTGACCAACGACATTTCATAACGATTAAATTAACCAGCCAACTTTTAATTTGGTTGCAATGTCGTCCTCGTCGTTTCATAACGACCAAATTAACCAACCAACTTCTGTCAATATCGGGCCAATAAATTACCATAAAAAGAAGATATTGACAGAAGTTGGTTGGTTAATTTGGTCTTTATGAAACGGCAAGGACGACATTGGAACCAAATTAAAAGTTGGTTGGTTAATTTGTTCGTTATGAAACGTCGTTGGTCAAATTGGATTTCTTCAATTTGTACGGTGGTCAAAATTGTGGTATTCCCAAAGATCGACAATGTCCTGCTTTTACTTCAACACATATTTACACAACCTTTTCTGATAGAATGCCTTCATTAGCCGGTATTACTTAACAAGTTAAAATATCTTCTAACTATACAGAAAATGATGATGGAAAAGAGTAGCTAGAGACCAGAACAATGGACTTCAAGTTTCTACTGGGCATTATCCATTTCTCTTATCCTTCCAGTGCAAACTTCTCCAGGCAAAAACTAGGTCGAGGATGAAAGGTTCTGTCTGAATTCCTCTATGTTTGTTGCATTCAAAGGAAGTGATTCACCTAACTAAGAATAAGCAATCAGAGAACTGACAATTATTTTATGCTAGCTTGCAGTAAACAATAACTGACCCTTGCCGGACGATTCCCATTAATTATCGAGTAGAGTCGGAGGCCAAGCTTTGAGGAACTTGATACCTTTTACTGCCCACACGCAAGCTTTTCCCTCTCGAACCTGTAGCACATTGGAAACTCTCTTTTTCATCATGCTAACCAATAATTAGCATTGATACCTAAGTCCTAGACTGGCTAATGGTTTTCACTTCTTATGCATATACCCTTTCTATGATAACCATGTCCCAGATCAAAGGCTTTAGTTGTCTAATTAATAATATAATTGGTAAGCCATTGAGGCAAATACATGACAATGACCTCATGAATAAAAAAACAAATTATTAACTATAATGAAGGTATTAGGAGGATCAACAACTTGAAGATCAAGCATAATGATGAAGTGCAATCTTGTGCAAAATATGGAGAACTAAACAATAAATGGAGGAAGTTACTCAATGCAGTTGTTATTGAGGCTGTTAGCAATTGGATGTAGTTAGCTGTTATTATTTCTACTTTAGCAGCTAGTTATCATTAGTTATTACTTGAAGGGTGCTTATTGTAATTACTTAGTTTTGTCGGTTAGTGTTTGGGGATTACGGGCTTTAAATATAGCCTGCCTTTTGTAATGTCAATTAATCAGAAAATATACACAGCGAATCCTTTTCCTTTTTTCTTCTTCAATCTTCTATATTCTTTACATGGAATCGGAGCCAAGATTACTTGGTTCTTGATTCCCACTTCCCCATTACAGGTTTGTGCACCCCTTCTCTTCTGCCATGATAGAAGAAACGTCAAACCCTAAACCCGAAATTCATGAATCAAAGAACAAAGCCCCCATCATGGAGATCGGGATATACTCCCACATGCACCCCCTTTACTTGCACAATAATGATCACCCATGACTCACACTCATCGCCACCAAGTTGACCAAGAAGCGATAACTACAACCCATGGAAGAGATCATTCGAAATAGCCCTTTCGACCAAGAACAAGTTGGGAATCATGGATGGAAGTTTCCCCACTCCTCAGAAAGGAGCCAACGACATCAGGGCCGGTCCTGTGAAATTGAGGGCCTAAGGCCGATCATCTCGAACGGGGCCCTTCCTTTGTAACAATTTTTTTATACGTTTTTTGAATAACTAAAGAAACAATCAAACAAACATAAAAAAACAATTAAAAAACACTTCATTTCACTCAAAAAACAAACAAACAATTTTTCATGTACAATTTCTCCTTTTTAGTATATAATTATAGTAGATGTACAATTTTCCATTAACATAAATTAATGATTAATCTCAATTTCTCTATTTTAAAATTATAGTATATGTTCAAATAATCAAATTTCAATTAGAATACCACTAATTACCAACAAGTCACTCATTCACACACTTAAATGACTAAAAATTTCAATTAGATTATCAAAATAACAACAAGTCAAAAACGGAAAAACCATACAAATTGGGGCAAACCGCAGGTGATTCACTGATCACTGAATACTATAATCTGATTAAAAGTTAATAATTAATTAATAAGCTATAAGCTATAACTATTAATTATAAGCTAGGGCAAATGGAAGAAATAAGAAACAAATGTGGAATTGTGATATAAAATAATAATAATTTAATAATTTAATCATAGGAAGGTTTTTTTGGGATTTTGGGGCCCAAAAAATTGGGTTTTTTTGGGGGCCAAGGCCATGGCCTCATTTGGCTTATGGCAGGGCCGGCCCTGAACGACATGATAATTTCATGGACATTTAATGTCATGATTGACGAAATCATCAACAGCCTAAAATATGTTGTTACAACCAATTATGTCTGGAAAGAATTAGGAGAGAGATTCTCTAATATGGATGGGCACATAGTTTTCCAAATAGAAAAAGATCTACACAGGTTGGAGCAAGGTGCAGGTTCTGTTGAACTTTACTACCACAAGATGAAGGGGCATTAGGACGAGAGCTCTGCATTGGATCTAATCACTGCCTGCAAATGTGCCTGTGTCTGTGGCTCCATTAAGAATCAAGAAATGAAAGAACAAAGAAGACAACTTATGCAGTCCTTGATGGGTCTACATGATAGCTACATGAATATAAGGGGAGAGATCTTAAGAATGAAACCCCTGCCCACTATTGGGGAAGCTTACTATATGATTAGGCAAGAAGAAACTCAAAGGCAAGGTTATATACTAGAATCCAATTTTCTTGCAGCCAATGTCACACAAATGACACAAAATCAAAGCACTACAAAAAGATATGCAAATGCTAATCCCAATAATGGATACAATAGAACCCCTTTTAAGAAAGGAATTTTCTATGGTTATTGTAATAAGGAAGGACATGTTAAGGATGAGTGGTACAAACTTAAGGGATTCCCGGTCAGACACCTTGGTAATCCTAATCATCCAGCACACAAGACTAGATTCACTAAAGACCAAAATACAGGCAAGATACAAGGAAACTACTTTCCTGGAAACCAACCACAACAAGGAAATCCTAGAGTCATGCACGTTCAACATAATCAAACACAGATCAAGGATGAAAACACCAAAGAAGGGACATGACATACTAGCCTTGAACAATTGCAGAAGCAACTGAATCAAGTCATGACCATGTTCAAAGTCAAAAGCAACTGAATCAAGTCATGACTATGTTCAAAGCCAAAGACAACACTGATGAAAGAACAATAGTAGATAGGATTATCCAAACTACCAATGCAGTTCCCAATGTAGCTATGTGAAGAAGCTACAATGGAAGACACATTGGCCACAAAAAAATAAACGTGAACAGCGGAAGAATTATTGCTAAAGCACGAAAATACACACAAAAGTTTACCAAACAATCTACAAGCCTATACTTGTAGATCTAGCCTCATGGCCAAAACGATTTCACTAAAAAGATTAATTGTTTTACAAAAAGAATGTGAAATCACCAAAACAAATACTCTCACAAGACAACAAGTCTTGGAGAGCAAAACCCATAGAAAAAGAGGTATAGCAAACGTGGGAAGAAACAAATAGCTTCCTAAAATCAGCTAGGAAGTCAAAACAATTCCAACACTTCAATGTCGCTTCCAATGTTATAACATCTGAAGTCACATTCAACTTCTGCACATAATCTGGAATTGGAACAGCTTCATGATCTGATTTTTCTGCTCTCAACTTTCTGAATTTTCTCCTTGAATGCGTATTCAGCATCTGCCCCAAGTCCTTAATTTATATGTGAAGAAGTCCTACAAAAAAGGAAGCAAACTCCAACAAGGAAAAAGATTAGAGTTAGGAAGTAAACACACTTACCATAAATCCTATATTTTATTACCATATGAACTAGGATTCTAAGGCACGGATTCATGAATGAATTTCACCAAGATTTTTTTTTCCAAAAACAACACTAATATTTAGGTCCAAGAAATCAACAAATCTTTAGGAATATTTTGTTTCCAAAAATGACTCCTAAACTTTAGGACCAAGAAACCAAAAAATCTTTAGGAAAATTTTGTTTCCAAAATAGCCTCTAAAGATTTTGTTTCCAAAAATCCACCAAAACTTTATGACCAAGAAAGGTGAAACAAAACTAAAATAGGTCATGTCTATTTTACCCTTACAATCTCCCCCTTTGTTGAGCCTTTCTGGTCAAATCAAATGACAAGTGTTTATTCAACACCAATCAAACCATCTAACTCGCATTGGTTAGAAAATTTCACCTCCTCCTGAATTTGTACAAGGCATAAAATCAAAAATCATTACTAAGCACAAATCAGAATATACCAATGATGCAATCACATGCATACAAAACAAACATGAACATTTTATAGGACTCATCACCATCACCATAAACACTTGATCTCTCTCCCCCTATTTGACCGGAAAAGGAAGAGGGATAAACAATCTTTTAGGAATTCTCAAAAATCAAAGATTTTGAAAAACACAATTAAGTGTTCACCATGATTTGATCACACCACTGGCAATAACTGAGCACATCATATCCAGATTCAAAACCTCTTAGTTTCACACAAAAATTAGACAACCACTAAATATTTTTCAACATGGAGATTTTTGGAAATTGATTTGCACAGTTTATATTAGGACAAAATTTCACCAAGCTGATATTCTTGCCAACAATGCATGTCCTAAAATTTTATGCCTAAAAACATGATAACAAAAAGCTAGGCAAAAGAAAAAAAATGCAATCACACATAAGTGATAAAGACCAGATCAAAGGATGTAGTTCCTAATGTAGCTGCATTGAGAGGTGCATTCGCCAAAATTGTGGTTTTATTTTCAATTTTGCATTTTTTTGTTTTCTCAACCAAATTTCTCTCCCAAGATCATAAATTTTTCACAACAAAAAATCCATAGGTACTTTATTTCCTTAGGAATATAGCTCTACTTTATTTCAAGTTATAAAAACATGCCACTTGGAACCTTTCACACTATTTACCAAGGGAAGCCATTTTGCACATGATCAACCCATGAAATCCAAAGATTCATAGTCCCAAGAGAGAATGAAACAAACCTTGTTCATAGGTAGCTCTTTTCCGTTAGGTAGCTTTCACACTTTTTCAATTAAAAGGAGTCAATTTTCTCAAGATCAACCCATGAGAGCCTAAGCTCCATAGTACTTTGACAAATTGCAGCATCCCAAAAATTTCAAAAGGTAGCTCTTTCCTTTGTGGGCTTAAGACATGCTCAAGAACTGGGAGAGAGAGAGAATCATAACAAAAAACTCACAATTGATTTTGAATGTAATTCCCAAGCAACAACAAAAGACATATACATGTGAGTCAAATGATCTAGAGTGCCCTCTAAAGACAAAATGCAATCATGCCTATATTTTTTTTATAACTAAGTGTAAAATCATATGGCACACAAAACACAAGAGATTTCCAA
This sequence comes from Codonopsis lanceolata, assembly GCA_013146195.2. NCBI lineage: Eukaryota > Viridiplantae > Streptophyta > Magnoliopsida > Asterales > Campanulaceae > Codonopsis > Codonopsis lanceolata. Next base: position 85,915,256 of record CM028381.1, read on the forward strand.
AGATTGAAAAATCTCTCAAAAACAAGACACTTGGCAAATATATCAGCAAGATGATTTTCAGTCCAAACATGTTCAATGCAAACAATTTTTATATTTAACAAAGTCTCTAATAAAGTGGTGTCTTATATCAATGTGTTTTGTTCGAGAATGATGAATTGGATTTTTGTGCTAAACAAATTGCACAGGTGTTATCAACATACAAGGTTAACACATCAATATGTAGTCCATAACCTTTGATCATTTGGAGCATCCATAAAAGATTTAAGGTTTCTCACAAAAATATTTTGATAAGCATGCTAATTTGTGAGAATCAACCTTACTTCTTCTCTTTGTATATATGCCATCATGAATATTACTTATCACTTGAGAGATTGGATGGGTTTTCAGATGCAATGTCATGGCCGCAATCACCAAATTGACCGACTTTCGCTTGTTCAGTTTCCGATAAGTTTTTTGTCCAACGTGACTTCCGATGCAGCTAGCTACATTCGGAATCACATTGGGTGTCACATTCTGAATCACATCGGCTGAACTTCCAGGATATGCAGGTTCTGTCTGATTAGGTGCAGGTTCAATGGTTTCAAATGCAGGTTCTGAAGATATTGCAGGAGATTCATGATCTCCAAAGTCAGAAGATTCATCATAGGGCCACTTAGCACCAGGACATATATCAAAGGGCTCACAGTACTTGGATTTACCCTTCTTGTCACTGCCCTTGGGAACCCACATTTGTTTAAAGGTTTTAGGTTGATGTTTCTGTGAATGTGACTTCTGATGTAGCTTCGAATGTGACTTCCAATGTTGCTGCATTGGTTGCTGCATTCGATGCTACATCTGATTTCGAACCAAAAAGGCCTGGCTTACCTCTTCCTCATAGATAGAATTTTTAAGAAAACAGAATGGCTGAATATGACCAGGCTTGTGACAAAAATGACACATAAAATTTCTCTTTCTTGTTTTGGGTTTTTCAAAAAAGTTTGGATTTTGAAAATTTTGTGTGGGATGTTTTGGTTCAGTAGACATACCTTCACCTTCTTTCACAAACGTCTTGGGCCTAAATCCAATACCAGACTTACCAGAATTACCAGAATTCAACATATCATCTATTTTGTGTTGGCTTGAATTCCATTTTTCCAAGGTTTCATTGGCTTGGAAGAGTTTTTTCTTTTACATCTTCAATCTCCACATCCTTCTTGGTCAGCATACATTCTAGCCTTGTGATACACCCCTTCTGGTCTTCATTTACCTTTTTTAGCATATCATTTGTCTTTCTAAGCAATGTAACTTGATGAACCCTCTTTTCCCAATCATTGTACAACTCTTTATAAGCATCCATCAGTTCTGATTCTGATTCTACACCATCTTTAGAGACAGAAGAGTTAAAGCAACGAAAGTCATTATACAAACCCTTCTTTCTCAAAGTATTAGGACGAACAAAATTTTCATATTGAGAATCCATCATGGCTACAACCAGAATCTACTCTTAGTGACGTCAAGAGGAGGCTCTGATACCAATTGAAAGAACAATAGTAGCTAGGATTCTCCAAACTTCCAATGCAGTTCCCAATGTAGCTATGTGAAGAAGCTATAATGGAAGACACATTGGCCACAAAAACATAAAAGTGAACAGCGGAAGAATTAATACTAAAGCACGAAAATAAACACAAAAGTTTACCAAACAATCTACAAGCCTATACTTGTAGATCTAGCCTCATGGCCAAAAAGATTTCACTAAAAAGATTAATTGTTTTACAAAAAGAATGTGAAATCACCAAAACAAATACTCTCACAAGACAACAAGTCTTGGAGAGCAAAACCCACAGAAAAAGAGGTATAGCAACGTGGGAAGAAACAAATAGCTTCCTAAAATCAACTAGGAAGTCAAAACAATTCCAGCACTTCAATGTCGCTTCCAATGTTATAACATCCGAAGTCACATTCAACTTCTGCACATAATCTGGAATTGGAATAGCTTCAGGATCTTATTTTTCTGCTCTCAACTTTCTGAATTTTCTCCTTGAATGCGTATTTAGCATTTGCCCCAAGTCCTTAATTTATATGTGAAGAAGTCTTACAAAAAAGGAAGCAAACTCCAACAAGGAAAAGGATTAGAGTTAGGAAGTAAATACACTTACCATAAATCCTATATTTTATTACCATATGAACTAGGATTCTAAGGCACGGATTCATGAATGAATTTCACCAAGATTTTGTTTCCAAAAACAACACTAAGATTTAGGTCCAAGAAATCAACAAATCTTTAGGAATATTTTGTTTCCAAAAATGACTCCTAAACTTTAGGACCAAGAAACCAAAAAATCTTTAGGAAAATTTTGTTTCCAAAATAGCCTCTAAAGATTTTGTTTCCAAAAATCCACCAAAACTTTATGACCAAGAAAGGTGAAACAAAACTAAAATAGGTCATGTCTATTTTACCCTTACAGATAAGGATCACAGTAACTCCCAAACTGGACAAAAATTCATTGGGATGTCACACATGGCAGGTACATCCATTGCAGCAAAATTCTGTAAAGTTGTTCATTCATTACATACATGGATCATTGATTTAGGTGCAATTGATCACATATGTATATCTATTTCTCTCATGCATGGCATTGAAAAGCTTGTATAACTCTATCTCTTCCTAATGGAACTAAGGTCAATGTCTTTCATATGGGAAAAAGGTTTTATCAATCCTCAATTGACATTGGAAAAGGTCTTCTACATACCAAAGTTTCAATACAATCTTCTTCCTATATCTAAACCTTTTTTTTCAAGTTAACTGTCACATTCTCATATCTGGAACACACTGCATTTTCCAGGACTTGAAGATGAACATGACTATAGCTACTTGTAGAATGGTTGAAGGTTTATACCTTCTCAAGGCTGATTCACCCTTTACCAATTATCATGTTTGCTCCATTGCCACTAGAAGTAAAGACGTTTTTTGTTGGCACAAAAGACTTGGCCATAGTTCGCTTAGCACACTCCAAAAGATTGTATCTTTATCACATCTATGTAATAACAAAGATTCATATACTGAAAATGTTACCTTGTGCAACATATGCCCTTTAGTTAAACAACATAAGATGTCTTTTCAACTTAGTAGCATTAAAACTGAGAATTGCTTTGATCTTATACATTGTGACTTGCGGGGACCTTATAGGAAAACCACCATGAATGGATGTAGATATTTTTTTGACTATTGTTGATGATCACACAAGGGCTGTGTGGACTTTTTTTATGTCTACTAAAACCTATGTCTTTACACTTCTAAAACAGTTCAATGGATATGTCCAAAACCACTTTAAAACCACTATCAAGTTCTATAGAACAGACCATGGAACTGAGTTTTACAACTCAGAAGTTATACCTTCCCTTTCTAGTTTAGGGATTGTTCACCAAAGCTCTTGTGTTGACACTCCACAACAGAATAGAGTGGTTGAAAGGAAGCACCAACATCTCCTTAATATGTCTAGAGCTTTGAGGTTTCAATCTGGGCTGCCAATACATTTTTGGGGTTATTGTCTCTTAAGTCTTAACAACTACTCATATTATAAACAGAATACCTACTGTAGCTACCAAATTCAAAACCCCACATGAACTCCTTTTTAAAGCTGTCACTACCTATGACCATTTAAGGGTTATTGGATGTCTGTGTTTTGCTAGCATCCATCCTGCTGACAAGTTCAGCCCCAGAGCCATTAAGTGCATACATATTGGTTATCCTGCAGGACAGAAATGGTATGTATTATAAAATCTTGAAACTAGGAAAGTTTTCGTAAGTAGACATGTGATCTTTCATGGATCTATTTTCCCTTTCCTTAAGATTGAATGCAATATTTCTAATTAACACTCCTAAGATTGATGATAATCTTTCACATGATGAAGACAATCACAAAAGTTCCCAAAATACAATGCACTTACCAAAAGAAAATGAATCCATCCCCTGCACCCAAGTTGCACCTATTGAAGATCTTACTAATGATCAAAGGCCTAGAACCTCTTCCAGAAATAGATATCCCTCTGCGAGGTTAAAAGACTACATATTATTTTCTGTTTATGTCAATGGACAAGACACATCACACACAATTCCCTAATCAACCATATATTAATTCTATGTATCTTGTGCAAGAACCACAAAACCTATATTCAGGCTATAGAGAACAGTAAATGGATAAAGGCTATGGACAAAGAGATTACAACACTTGAAGCTAACAAGACTTGGGATGTTGTGGCCCTACCTTAAGGCAAGAGACCCATTGGATGCAAATGGGTCTATAAAGTGAAATATAACTCAGATGGGAATGTAGAAAGACTGAAGGCAAGATTGGTTGCAAAGGGTTACAACCAAAAGGAAGGAATTGACTATTCAGAGACTTTTTCCCCTGTTGCCAAGATGGTCATAGTCATAAAAATTCTTGCCATTGCACCTGTAAAGAAATAGGAAGTGCACCAGTTGGATGTCAACAATGTCTTCTTGCATGGAGACTTACAGGAGGAGATTTATATGAGCTTATCTCTTGGTATGAAAATTAAAGAAGTCCTTATATGGTCTCAAACAGGCCTCAAGGCAGTGGTTCTCCAAACTCACTGAGGTCTTGCTTGACCTTGGTTACACTCAATCCATGGTAGATTATTCCCTCTTTACAATCACAGAAGGTCCTGAATTCACCAGTGTCCTGGTCTATGTGGACGATATTCTTGTTTCTGGGAATGATCTGGCATCTATCAAATTCCTCAAACAACTTCTACATGACAAGTTTAGCATCAAAGATCTGGGTCCTATCAAATATTACCTTGGGATTGAAGTTATGAGATCTACAGAAGGCTTTCACATGAGCTAGAGAAAATATGCCATTGAACTTATTGAGAGTGCAGGCCTTTCAAACACCAAACCTCTTACTATTCCTTTTGATCCTAATGGAAAGCTATTGACAAATGAAGGAAATCTGCTAGATGATCCTACAGAATACATACAACTTGTGGGGAAGTTAATATACCTAACTGTCACAAGGTCCTAGCCTTTGCTGCACAATGCCTTAGCCAGTTTGTTCAACCCCATACACACTCATTTGAGAACCCTTCATAGAGTTTTGAGGTAGATTAAAGCCTCTCCAAAACAAGGCATATTTCTTCCCTCATCCAATCAGCTTCATCTAGAGGCCTACTATGATAGTGATTGGGCTGGAAACCCCAATGACAGAAAGTCCATTATTGGTTTTTGCATGATTTTGGGTAAATCTCTGATTTCCTGACAATCAAAGAAGCAGTCAGTTGTATCAAGATCTTTTATTGAATCATGATGTAGGGCCTTGGCCACATCCAGCTGTGAAAATTACTTAGCTTTGCAATCTCTTCAAAGATCTTCAAATACATATTTCTTTCCCCATTCCTATATACTGTGATAGTTCTTCAGTTATTGCAGTGGCTAACAATCCAGTTTATCATGCCAGAACTAAGCATATAGAACTCGATTGCCATTTTATCAAGGAGAAGATTAAAAATGGTCTTGTTGCTCTACATCATATTTCCACCAAAAACCAAGTGGCTGACATATTTACTAAGTTTCTGGGAAAGAGTCTACACTGGAAATTCCCATCCAAGTTGCAGATAGTCGACATATACAAACCCACAACTTGTGGGGAGGGTATTAACTATAATGAAGGTATTAGGAGGATCAACAACTTGAAGATCAAGCATAATGATGAAGTGCGAGCCTGTGCAAAATATGGAGAACTAAACAATAAATGGAGGAAGTTTCTCAATGTAGTTGTTATTGAGGCTGTTAGCAATTAGATGTAGTTAGCTTTTATTATTTCTACTTTAGTAACTAGTTATCATTAGTTATTACTTGAAGGGTGCTTATTGTAATTACTTAGTTTTGTCAGTTAGTGTTTGGGGATTACGGGCTTTAAATATAGCGCACCTTTTGTAATATCAATTAATTAGAAAATATGCAAAGCGGATCCTTTCCTTCTTTCTTCTTCAATCCTATCTGTTCTTTACACAAATCTCATGCCATAGGCACTTTTCAGGGAGCTTAGGCGCAGACTCCCATGCATCAAGGAGTTGCAATGCATTCCTGACACAAAAGTCGAAGCTATTAGGCAAGAGCTCGCAATTTTGAGCTCGTAAGGGATATGTTAAGTACCCATGTTTTAGAAGGTTTTTATCTGTCATGTATTTTTCAAACACCTATGCCACTAATGTGATTGTTGATGCAAAACCATTTTCAAAGGGGGAATTTACTGTGTTCTCTAAGAGAACATGTTAGCCAAACCTTTTCCCACTTCCTATTTAATGTGGTATACTTGCATTTGCATGTACCTTGTATAATTGTATAATCACGGCCACGAACACCAAAAGACAGCTTGCTTTGGCTAAAGCCTAGAAGTTTGACACACCCAGTTCAAAACCAACTGGCAGAGGGTGGAATTATCCTATGGTCTTAAACATTAAGAAGCAAGTTGTACGCGAGCTCAGGGTCCCTCAAGAACCCTCTATAAACCTCGCCTAAACCTCCCTCTCTCCAAGCCCCTCTTACTCTGCAAAGTTGTACCGCTTACTCATAGTAATAGAACCTTTTAGACCATCATGTCCATGTGTATAAATGGTAGACAGCAAAAACTAACCAAGTTTCCAAGGAATATTTTTCCCATAAAATTAGGAGCATCAATATCTAACAGAAAAAGTTTTCTACCTAGGACGTTATTTGTAAAACCTTTCATTAGCAGATATTGAATTTTTCTCTTGGAGCATTTACTTTTCCAGAAACAAGTCATATGAATAGGACCCTTTACAGGAAAATACCGTTACGGAGGTTTACATGTATGATGGTGTCCTTTGTCACAGGTATGCCGGTGATTCTTGGACCTGAAACCTCACAGTTGTCTTGTTACTTAGTCTGTAAACGAAAGGGATCCGGATGGAGCTGAAGCTGCTGCGGTGTTGTAACATGAGCTTGATTCTTCCACCCGTTGCTTACTTTAGAATATTACCATATATTTAGAAGCTGAAAGACTTAAAAAGAAGGCAAAATGAACACCTACATCTGCTAACTGTCGTGATTCTAGCAGGAATTCATAGATAGCCATAATAGGTCAACCATAGTGTTGTAGAACAAGTAGCCGAGACGTACTTAAGCAAGACATTTGAGAAGAGTTCGAAGTTCAGGGGGTCCAGTGGCAGTTTCTGAAAGTTGGGTCTAGCAGTTTTTCCGTTAAGCAATAGTAGAGAGCACCTAACGGTCAGCAGAACTTTAACGGAGTGTAACTTTCACGTCCGGATGAATTACGGGACCCATCGCATATCAAATCGAAGTTCTCGACGAGATCTACAAGATCCACAAGATCCACTATGTCTATCCCGTGAACAGTTCATTTTTAGCCCAAAAATTATTTAAGTACTGTTACGGGCCTTTGAAGTTTTCGGGGTCTTTTTTATTTAAGTCTTTTCCCTTGGATTGTTAGGGCATATAAATACCCTCTTAAACATTATTTCAGCAGTTTTTTTAAAATTTGAGTTTTTTTACTTTGTGCTTGAACCCTAAGCCGTAATAGGCTTGTTCTAAGGAATTTCTCGTTGAAAGAGTTCCTATTTAATTGTTTTGCTGCGTCACATAGAATTTTATGTCTGAATTCCAATATTTTTTGTGCATTCAAAGGAACCGACTCACCTAAACTTAGAATAAGTAACCACTTTTACAACTCTTTTTACCTTAGCCCTTAGTTAGCCATAACTCGTAACCTTGTGGAACTTGGTACCTTACAACCCATGCCCAAGTTCTTCCCTTTCTAACCTGAAAAATCGGGGCACTCTCTTTTTGATGGCACCAACCAATAAGTAACATTTTCTTTTCACTTTCTAGCCAGCCAACTATTGGTTTTTCACTCTGATACATAAACCTTTATACCATACCTAGATTCACACCTCTCAATGGCAACATATAAGAACTTATTTTGCAATTCCCTCCCCAAGTGCACCCCAGTAAAATCCCCACAATACTAGGCCTTAGTTAAACAATATTGTTGCCGAGATTAAGGCAAATAAAACTACATCGTCTTAATGAACAAAATAAGTTTCATGACATGGACTCAAGTTGCTTAGGAAGATAGCTAGGGAGCTTGCTCAACGTCATCACATCGTGGTGACCCAATAAATTAACAACATGGAATGGATTGCTTATTGCTTAAAGGGCATGGCAATAGGCAATGAATCATATCCAACACTGTATTTTAAAACATTTCTCTCGTAACTTTCTCCTTTATTGGAGACAGAACTGGTTAGAATAAGCGTTTGCAGCAAAAGTGCAAAACAATTGAAATGTGGGAAAAAAAGAGGTTCTACCGAGACTTGAACTCGGGTTACTGGATTCAGAGTCCAATGTCCTGACCACTAGACCATAGAACCATTTGATACTTACTTTTCATTATAATTTTTCTATACTGAAAAATTCAGATGGGCATTATCATCTATATATATATATATATATAAAAGATATGCGATTTTTGAAAAGTCCCTGCCAAAATTAACTTTCCAAAAATGGAAACACCTTTGTTTTGTATAAAATCAATTTTGCTTTGGAAATAAAAACTACAATTTTTGTCATTATGGTTGATTAGATTTCACTTTCCTCCATTATAACTGATTCAACTAATTAATTGAATTATATTTTAATTTATTTTGAAAAAGCTCTTCTTCCCTTGGAACCAGATTAATTTAATGGTGTATTCCTATTTACTGCATAGTAATGAACGAAAACTAAATCTGGATTTTTTTGGTAGCTGAAGCATTTCTTGGTAATTAAAAAACCGATCGAATAAAGAGTTATGCGAGCATTATAATTATAAATATCTAAAAGCATTAGCAATCTTATATTTACAAAAAGCTGAGTAGACAATACGTATGATCAGCAAGAGTCTTCTTCAAAAATACAGTTGAAGGTTGTCCATGAAAATAAAATTGAGGTTAATACTATGATGTCATATCTAGCATCACATATGAATCTTGACATGTTTCATTTTCGTCTTACTAATTCTCATGGTACCTGCATAGAAGGCAGAAAGAGATTTTTCAATCTTCTCTCTTCTGGGTATTCATGGTTCATTTCTTCCAATTAAACAATTTCAAAATCCATAAAAACATTCTAATTTATAAATTACATCTTATGTTTAAAATCATGATAAACATCCAAAATATTCTTATGAAATGATATAGCATGTGGACGCATATAATTAACATTGTTTAATGATATCATACATGTATGTTAATTCCATTCATCAACTAATTAAACTTATCTATCAATTTATATTTATGACTAGATTTATGTCTTTTACGCAGGTACATTAAATAAATGAAGATGTTTGAAAAGCGTTACAGAAATTGAAGAAAACTTCTAAGGAATTATGATACAATACAAAAAAGAATGACATTTTTTGTTAGAATTTTTATGATGATTTATAAGGAACATACACAATTTTCAAACTAATTGAAATAGAATAGAAAGTGCATATTGTTATGGTAAAAAAACAAATGTAAATATTTTTTTATTTGATCAATATTAAATTTATGTATCCCATGCATATAAGTTTTTTGATTCCAATAGTAGTCTATGTCACATACTTCCAAAAGATCACACTAAATGATCGAAATGCATATAATATCATCATAATAAATGTAAAACTATCCAATAGCATATATATATATATATATATATATATATATATATATACCGCTATTTTATTAACCGAAACAATGTCATAAAGGAACCGCAAATAATGAAAGGAAAATATTTTTCAAATAAAAACAAAATTAAATTAACGAAAGTAATATGTTACCAATAAGGTTTAATTAATGAAAATATATAATAAAATTTTCAAATAAAAAATATACGATTTTGGAATAAATAAACTTTTATTTGCATATGGAGTACTATATCTGTCAAATAAATTAGACAGTCTGCTATTTGACATAACTAAAATATATATTCAAATAATATAACTTATCGAAAATAATTAATGAGTAAATCTTATAGATTGGAATTACAGTTTTTATTTATTAATCTTGCTTTTATTTCTCATATATGTTATATACACAAATTTAACATTGAAACAACAGTTTAAGTTTTCTAATTATTTTCTCTAAAATAACATATAAATATATACAAGTTGTTTTTTGTATTTTTTACAAAATATATTTTACCAACTAACTTGGCATAATGTAAATATATATTAAAATAATCAAAATAAATCGCAGTAAAACTATTGAAAACAAAAACTAGTAAATCTTAGAAATCTTGAAAAAGGATTTATGGTTTAGATTTTTTATATTGTGATATTTCTAAAGATTTGACTTTAGTAATTCAAATTTTCAATGTACAAGTCCATATTCAAATACAAGTTGCAAAAAAAAAATTGAGAAAACAACAAAGACAAGGGTTTTTTCTCAGATCTTAAATATACAAGTCTTTAACTTTTAAAACACAAACAAATCAAAAAACATGCTTAAGAAATTTGAAAAAAATCAAAATTTATTAATTAGTTTCTTTTTCCCCTTAAAACTGTATTTAAAAAATCAAAAAATAATCCAGAAAAAAATAGAAAAAACATATGAAGGGATAAGGCATTGGACGAGAATCCGAATTAATCTTTGAAAATTTGCTTGAATTTCATGCCAAACAAACTTCCAAACTTATCATATTTGGTATTTTGGGAAAATGTGATGAATGAGAAACAAAGACGAGACGGTGTTGGAAGAGGTGTATGACGTGTGAGTGTAAGGGCTAATAATCTAATATCATATGACTATCTAATTATTTACTATTAGGTTTTCGGGGTAAATTGGGGCCGGTCCACTTTGATTTTTTTTTTCAATAGCTACAGTACCCTATGTTTTTTTAACTAGAAAAAAAATCATTTTTTGAGACAAAAGGACTACGATACCCTTAATGAGCCTGAGATACACAACAAATCACTTAATCAGTGTGCATCGTGCTCCATCAATTAATGTACGGCGATGCATCAACTTTAATTAGTTGAATATAGTTAGTTAGATGAATAGAATTATTAATCGTAATGGCCTTCATATTTTGTTATATGATAGAGATAGTGATAATAATTGTATAGTAATTATAAATGTTTAACGGAAAATGTTTTATTTTAAAAAATATTCCAAGATCTATGAAACTAGCTATTATCGACTCATCTAATTATGATATTGGAAGGATTTTCTTTGAGATATAAAACAAAAATGGCAACTCTTCTGTCTTGGTGTGTAATACTTAGAATCAATCCTTATGACTATCATTTTTTTGGAAGTGAGAGATATTTTGGCTCCCACTCATGATATGGTTAATTCAATAAAAATTATATGATATTTAAGAACAATTCAGAAATAAGACTGTATTTGAGCTCAAATTTTTTGTATCATTCTGATAAAAACGTTGATCTTTTGAATCATATACATACTCCTGAAGTCCAAATGGAATGAGTTGAATTTAAAGGTTTAAACTGCAGTAATGTTACTTCGTAACATTGATCGTCCTTAGGTTATGTAATAATACGAGGTTAATCATTACAAGAGTGAGAAATCATGTTTTAGAAGGTGAGTTTTTTCAAATGGTCATTCTGGTGGTAGTGTTTTGATTATAAGAATGTCACTAACACCATCTGATCAGAAAATTCCATTCAAAATCCAGAATAAATTATTTCCGCTGATGGTGTTTTTCGCAATGTCTATAAATAAAAGTCAGGGTCTGCCATTGTCTAATGTGATACTTCTTTTGAAAAAATCTATTTTTAATCACAACCAGTTGTATGTCGTTTGTCTATAGTTACCAATCCTAAGAGCCTTCGATTTTTGTTAGGTGATAGTAATAGTTGTAATAGTCGTACATATTCAATGACAATTGTTGTATATAAAAAAGAATTCCAAATTTTATAATAACTTTTTTTAAATTTATGTGATTTTATATATTTAATTTTATTGTTTATTATTTTTTGTTTGTTTTGTTCATATTGAAGTTTTTTAATTATATATTATTTAACTTCAATTGAGTATATGATTTCATATATATATATATATATATATATATATATATATATATATATACACTTGTACTCTTGCTTGTGCTGATGGCACGGTACTAATTTGAGAATTTATCAATAAATGAAGCAGATACTGTGGAAATGAACTATTAAAAATATTATTTTCTTAAAAAAAATTGACTTTCAAATGGGGTCTTTTTGCCCGGAATTGAGGGATTAATTAATAATTTGTATACGAAATTGCGGGCCGAAAAAATCGAGCCGGAAAAAAATTAAATTGATTTAGTTAAAAAGAAAAAAAACAAATATTTCAAATTACAAAACTTACGAATTTTTTTTAAAAAAATTAATTGGTATACAAAATTACGGGTCGAAATCAAATTAAATTGATTAAGTTAATTATGATAATAATTAAAAATAAAAAATACAAATACAAATTTTCGCAACCATAAAACTGTAAAACCGTAAAATATTTACTGGAAAATAATTGAGTGAGAGAAAGAGAGTTAAATTTAATAACGTTGGTAAATTATGTTAGGTAAAAGACAGTTACTAACCGCCCTTTGCACATATGACGGTATGAGAGAATTACAGCTGTAAGATTAAAGTAAAAAAATTAATCACTACCACTTTTTTATCACAAATCAATTATACACATATATATATAAACCGTGCATTACTAGTATTCATAATGACAAAAGATGATAAGAAAGCAGTTATGGAGGAGGCACCGACAAGATGCCCGGTAATTTAGCTGATGACTAAATTATTCAATCGTGGTTGTAAATTAACGTAATTCACGGAGAGGCGTCGTGGTTTCAGTTCATATAACTTTTTGACGACAACCAAGAAGAAAAGTTCGTTAAATTTGATAATCCATTTAGACCCTTTCGGGGGTTTGTGAAGCGGTAAAGGGGGAAAGTGAGGTGGGTAAATTAAGTAGGAGTAATTAGTACGAGTAAAATAATCGTTACAATTATTATATGAGTGTAGGCATCCTAATTTTGTATTTTGTTTATTATATGTTATAAAATATTAAGATTTGTAAAAAAAGACTAATAGATGTCAAGTTACAGGATTAAAAATGTAAAAAGACAGAAGATTTAACAAACAATGAATTACAAGAGGTGAAAGTGGCTAGAAATGGAAGAAAAACAAAAGGGGGAGCAGCCTATAGCCATTTTGGGGGTTGCGTCCAAATGGGTATTAGGTGGCGCCCAAATGGGTAATAGGCAGCGCCCACCTTGCTCTTATTCAATGCTGCAGTTATCTTTTGGTACAATTCCTTCAGCACAAGGTACAACACGTTAAAATACAAAGATAAAATATCTGATAATCTTTCGTTATTAAGAAAGCCCAGGTTTTAGCCTATAAATACGGAGGCAATGCATTACCCAAAAGAGAGAATTTTACAGGAAAAAAAAAAAGACGAAAACTGTTACTCTATAGTTTTCATATCAAACCCCAAAGCTTCGTTAGACTACCAAAACCGTCCCTAAACACTTAAACTCTCCGGCCAAAGTGAACCTTAATTACCCAACCATGTTTCCGCCTTATTTTACCAGTTCCAAAATCCCAAAAATAGCAGTTGTCTCGCCCGAATTCAAACGACATATCAAGCAAAAGCAAGCAATTACTCTACCCGATTTCAAACTCAACAACAACAAAAACAAAAACAAAAACAAACAAAAACAACCAGTTGTGCCGCCCGAATCCTGAGGCGAAAAATAACCAAAAAAAGCAGTCACATTGCCCGAAATCCGACAATAACAACAATAACAGAAAAAAGACTCTTTCCCTGAGAGACAGAGTAAGCACACCCTAAAATTTGCCATAAAAGAAGTTGGTCCGAAATAAAACCGACACGCTTTAAGAGGTAGGTACCCTAAATATTTATTATTTTGTTTTTAAAATAGTGTTGTTTAAATACTAATATATTACGAAATAAATCGTCATAATTCTAAAATTTCTTGTATAAATAAGTAAATAACACTAAAATAAGTCGTTATTATGGTCTAATTTTTATAAAATTTATAAAAATATTATATTCAGCCAAAAATATATTTTGAGTCCGAAAGGGCGAGTTAGGTACCTAACTTCTTCCCAACTCGTAACTTAGCCTCCGAACCCTTATAAATATGATATATTTGGTTTTTCTTTATTTATCCTTAAAATAAAGATGTCGACTCTGTTATTCATATTTTGAGTCCATATTTGAGGCCGAGCGTATTCCACGCGCTTTAAAGTTTCGAAACCACCCCGTCTTTCAGTGGCGTGGATCCAGTTAAAAATGAGGCACTCACAGTGGCGACTCTGCTGGGGAGATTGTTTTTATTTTAATAATAAAATAAAAATAGAGGGCTAGACTCATTTTGTATTTTATATATATATAAAGTTTATTTTTTGGATTTTTGGCTAAATATGTTCGTTATATTTATTTAATAGTTTAAAGATTGCATTTTTATATATTTGTGTATATATGTGCGTATAACCTTGAAATCTTGCGGTAGCTTCATTTTGGTTACCAGTGCAACCTGTAAAGATTAAAAAAAAGTAGGAGCAATTTTTGCTTTTTATGTTGTATTCTTTTATTATATTATTCCTGGTGGATATGTAAATATTCTTTTATCCTATTATTTTTATTTTAGGGATTAGGACCAAATGTAATTAATATGAACAAATAGTTTCCTCATTTTTCTTTCTATTTGTTGATCTGAATGGCTGTTACGCTCGCTCGCGCCGTCCTTTCAAGGATTCAAATTAATGAGCCGAGAGAATCAACAAATGAACAAAAAGACGGACCAAAATTTATTGCGTTATTACTACTTTATACTTGCAAAAAGAAAAAAAACTTTACTGCTTTTTAGATAACGCACACACACGCACTCATGTAGAGATATTTTCACTGTTACCCTTCAACCCGATAAATACACCCGGGTATCCATGATCTCGAAAGAGGGGCTACAGAGAACTTAGGTTGAAATTATCACATCATGCGCCTGCGCCCCTTAATGAGGGGCCAACGGGGTGAAGCCAGCCTGGCCCTGCATCAGCCAACGTTAAAAGCATATATATTTTAGGACACTTCATGAACCGATCGGTTTTTATACCTCGAAATTAATAACCAATCCATGTTGCAAAAATATATGTAAATGAATAAAGATATATGCACAGGGGATGATCAATAATTTTTATGGTATTTGTCCCAGACCATTTGAATGGTGGATCTTGGAAAAAGTATAGACCATTCGTCTGAGATCTAACATCTGTCCAATCTTTGGAAGTCGAAAGTCAGGTGGAATGCGAAGGTTCTATACTCTGGAGAAAGAATTCATTATTCCAAGAAAAGTTTCAGACTGTCAAAACAAAGCATGTGCTTGTCCGATCAATTTTAGGAAAAACAAATAAAGTAAATTATAAAAGCACACTGTACTTAAATCAAAAAACATGGAACCTTCCCTACTGATACCTTCAACCCTTTTCCTCAGAAACCTGGCTCGAATTTGGAAAGGAAGAGATAACACCGGTCGTTTGATATGAGATCCAAGCACAGAGGTCAGATCAGAGAGCATAAGAATCAGTTCAAAGGGTACATATTTGGTTAGAATGGCCGCCGAGAATGAACAGACTATTGTAGGTATTGATACAGAGGCTCCAAGGTACGTTCCTACTCCGGCTATGCAACAGTGGTTAGACCGAAATTTGGGGGCACAAGTTGATTGCCTAATGGGCAGATAACGAATCTCATGCAAAACCTGAGACCTAATGTTGAAGGAATCACTTTTCTTGCAACACCTCATGAAGCATCAACTTCTCATACTCCTCTAAACCCTAACCCTCAGCCAAACACTAACCCCCCACCAAATACGAGCATCCCAACCATCAATTTCCCACCAAATACTTACTACCAAAATTTTAACCCTTTCCTACCAAACCCACCATATCCTTTCCTAAACATCAATATACCCCAAAATCAAAATGGCCTTCCATTTCCCACCACCAATCCGCTCCAAAACAGCCCACATATGGACCCCAGAAGCTATACCCAACCATGACAAGTGACGACTTATCTACCATTCAATGATTTTGGTCGTCAGGCAAAAACTGCAAATATCCCACCTCCTTAAAATCCCTACCAAATACCTCAACAAATCCCAGGAATAACCCAGCTGCCGCCAATCCCACAAATATATACCATGTGCCAGCACCACCTCCCACAAAAGTAGAGACAGATATTGAAAACCTCAAAGGAATGATGTTCAAGGTCCTAAACAAAGGGGACTTTTCTACGCAATCATTAACGCTACAACCTTCAGCTATGTTGCCCTCAAAAATTTAAAATGTCTAACATAGAGAAGTTTAATGGGACTGGATGCCCTATCTCCCACTTAAAATCTTACTCTATTGGTATACAATCAAGGGGGACTAGATTCGAAGCTATGACCTCAAATTTCTATCTCACCTTGATAGGGGCAGCCAAGAAATGGTTAATGCTGGTAGACAATAGCACTATGGGTACTTGGGATCAGATAGCTGAAGAGTTCCAAAAGAGATACAAAGACAACAATAGCTCTGAAAATAAAAGAGAACTTGAGGCGTGCACCCAAAGAGAAAAGGAAACCTGCCCACACATTGGACAGGCCCGATCCAATTGAATCAACCAGGATGTTCATAAAAAATCTCCAACCCATCTACCTGGAACACATGCAATATCTCCCTTATGGTAACTTCATTGAGATAGTGGAAGTAGGAATTCGTATCGACGAAGGCATACGCACTGGACATTTAAAAGTTGGTACACCTCCTAGCTCATTTCGCTACTCATAGGGAAAATAGCAGCATCAGGATCAACTATCCACATGGTGGGAAATATATCAACAATGCCACCAACCAGATTTCCTACCCAAAACTACGGCACTGTACCATGGTCCTCTGGAGCAGAGAGGTCTATCAATATAGTTGGTGGAGATAATGGTCCGAACAGAAACTTCAGAGGACCAAACTGAGGAAATAGGCATTTTGATGAATTACAAGTTCCCCTATCACTGATATTGCAAGGGACGATGGCATGGGGAGTACTGAAGCCATTGGAAAACTACAAGCCTCCAAATCATCTGCCTAACTCATGGAATTATGCCCAGTATTGTGAATAACATCGTCGCAGTGGTCATCCCATCGACAAGTTTTATCTACTCAAGGGTGCCATATAGGATCTTATCGATGATAAAGTCATCGAGAAACCTCACCTCAGGCCCAATGTAGTCAATAACCCACTACCTCAAATCAGCATGATTGAGGTCAATGAAGAAAACTGTGTACCCACTGAGTTTGAAAGGAATGAAAAGCCGTTGCCTTACATCGTTTTTCTTCTCTCTACAAGGAAAAGAACTTAGCTACAACATTCTCTCCTGGGACGCTATCTTGGGCAACAGTCAAACTATGAGCAGTACTGAGAAAACAGTTGGATTGGTGGGGATGTCAGTCATCTTAACAGATCTGGTCGGACATATCAACAAAACTAGGAAAAATTGGTGACCACTCAGGGAAAGATAAAGAAATAGATCACACTTGGGCTAAGAGTATGGAAGATATCGTACTAACTCAGATGAAGAAAACCCAAGCTAACATATCCATCTAAGGCTTATTATGTGCTTCCAAAAGTCATTGCGACCCACTGGCCAAATCCTTAAGTCAGGCAGTTATCCCTTTTGAAACACTCCAGGATAGCTAACCCAAATGATCGGAAATATACATTTTGGGAATGTGATTATGTTTACCGATTTGGATATGCCAAAGGAAGGAACCAACCACATTGACACTCTTCACATCTGTTGATACTTATTGTAATTAGATTTATATATGCTCATACATTACACTAGTTTTATACATCAGTGGCTAATTGGGCTGCGTATCGATTAGCGTGGCAACTGTGTATAGAACTTTGCCAAGTATAGCTTTTATAGGACTTCAACAGGTTCAGCGGAAGACCTCCTCCAAGCTTCATCGGAAGACCTGCTTCAACATACAATCAGCAGACCTTGTTTACACTCGGTCAATCATGACGTGTCCAGTCAAGCAATTCTTAATGGATCAATTTAAATTTATCCTTATCAGTTTGAATTTAAATTGAGACATTCCCTGACATCTCAGACCCGCCGAAAGTAGCTTTCCGAAAAGCAGGAAGACTTTCGCAGGAATGTGAAATCAAGAAAGCGGTCGTCACCTACCGCTCAACAACTCTCACGATCGACATCCGATTGCCCAACTTCCAGAAGATCTCAGTACTCATTCCCTGCTCGATATCTGTGAAGACGAAATTCTTGATTGACAGCCCCATGCATTTAATGCATTCAACCTAATAGAGCTGTTAAGTCTATGTCTTCTCCAACGGATCTCTAGAATGCTCATGCTATAAATGCTGTCATTAAAGACTGAAGAAACAACTTGATGAATTACTCTAAAAATCTACAACAACTCTAAGTCTTATTACTCAGTGCATTCAAGAGATCCTCAACAGATCCAGAAGTCCTCGTCAACAACAAGAAGTTGTGCATCAACACTTATTGTTTTACTTCTTGTTGTTTTCATTCAATAGCTATTCTTCTGCACGAATTAAATATACTGTTTACTCAGATATTTAATTCCTTAACCCCCAAACACAAGTCAATATTTTTTACACGATCCATTGGGAATATTCTTTGTAATAGATCAAGTGGAAAACATAGTGCATTATTTAAATCCAAGGTTGAATGCCTTGGTGGTGGACGTAACACTCTTTATAGTGTGAACCATCCCAAAATACTTGTGTTAATTCCTTTACTGTTTGTCTGCTTATTTAACTGCTTATTACTTTATTTATCTTTACCCTTTACAGCAAACTTAAGTAACATGTTAAGGTCTACCGGTAGTCCTTATCGGCAGACTTGAACTAGCTTCATTGAAAGACTTCCGCTACTTCAATCTTTTCAATAAATTGAAAGTACCTTTCATAGAACTTACTTAAAAGTTTTTAAGTGTATAATAAGATATTCAACCCCCTCCCCCATTTCTAGCTTATTATTGTGCTGGACCCACAATTGGTATCAGAGTCTTACTCTTTGAAAACAAGTTTTTCCGAGATTAAACTCTTGAAAGATTCGATCCAATGGCACAAACACACTACATGCTGCCTACATCTAATACGAACTACGTCTAAATATTGGACGAAGGCCATTTCGATGTATGGAAGGATAAGGTAATGCGTTTTATGAACTCTATTGACAACAGATTATGGAAGTGTGTTACTGCAAGACAACATGTACCAATGAAGGCTAACCTTCTAGCCTCCATCGCTGGGAATCCTACAGAAGTTCCTAAAGAAGAATCAGAATGGACAGAGGACGACAGAAAACTGGTAGAGCTTGACAGTAAAGCAATCAATATCATTACTAGCTCTCTAGACACAAGCACATACCAGCAAGTGATCCGATGTACAACTGCAAAAGAGATGTGGGAAGCTCTTGTGGAATACTTGGAAGGAGACCAAGACACAAGAGATAACAGAAAATACACATACATCCAGCAGTTTGACTCCTTCAAAAAGGATCCAAAGGAAACCTTGAGACAAGCAAATGATCGCTTTAGTGAGGTAATAAATAGTTGTTTTTCCCTTGGTAAAACTTATGACAAAAAGGAAATGAACATGAGGTTTCTAGGCTCTCTAGGTAGCTTATGGCATGTTAAGACCACTGCTATGAAAGAATCCAAAAACTTAAACGAGATGACTCTCCATAGTCTCTACGCAAGTTTGAAGGTTTATGAGCTCGAAGTAAATCAAGCTCTAGAGCAGGACAAACAGTTCAGAACTGTGTCTTTGCCAGCCATGGTCCAAGAAGAAACCACTGTTGAAAACAACTCTTCCACCTCCTCCAGTGAAAACGATTTTCTCTCAGATGAACAATTTGCTATGTTTGTAAAACGTTTTCAAAAATTTGCTAAATATGGAAGGAAGAACACACACCAACAGCCTTTTAGAAAGACTGGTGAAAGCTCATCTAAGGAAGAGCTTGTGTGTTACAATTGTAGAAAACCTGGCCACTTTGCCTCCAAATGTCCAAAGCCAAAATTTGAAGCATACCGAAAACCCTCTTATAAAAAATTTCAAAACAAAAAGGTATGTTGGCAGAAGACATAGAAGACAAGCAGGTTGCTACATGGTTTGAGACTGATTCAGAAGAGAAAGAAGATGATTTTGAGCAAGCTAACATATGCTTAATAGCTCATGATTCAGGTCCCACCTATGACTCTAAAAATGAAGTCGAAGTCTCACCTAGTCCCTTGGATAAAAGTGATATCAACAGTGAGAACTTCAGTTAGGAAGAACTTCTCAAGGATAATCAAGATATGCTTGAAGAATTCAATTCCTTTAGAGTAGCCTATGTAAAACTCGCCAAGAACTGTAAGAAACTTACTGCTAAGAAATCTCTGATGACAGCTGAGATTCAAACTCTCAATAGTTGTCAACAAGAAAGTATCAAGCTCAAAGGAGAAAACAAATTCCTTTGTGACAAAATTGAATGTCTAACTGAGCACATCAAAGGACTTGACCTAGAGAAAATTGCCTTGCAAAAGACAATTGACTCATGGAACAGCTCCAAGGATGCCTTCGAAGAAATCTTTTCAAGCCAAAAATCTAGTAAAGATAAATCTGGCATAGGATATTCAGATGAGCCCAGTATGACATTCCCATCAGTCACAAAGAAAGGTGAATCCTTCGAGACTACTAATGATATCTCTTTCTCTAAACAAACGTTCGGAAACAGGGGGAAACAAGGCCATGGTTATTCAAGTGTTCTTTATGTTTACCCCAAAGCTCAAAAAAGGAAAGCCAAGATTACTGATTCAGATGAGAAACCTGAGAAAGTAACGGTAGAGAAACTAAAGTTTGCCGGCAACAACTCTGTTAAGGCAAAGTCTGCTGGCGGTAGACCTACTAAATCTCTACCGATGACTATCAAGTTTGTCTATGAAACAGGCAAGGCACATGTGCCTGTTGAAAGTAAACTTAAAGGTATTCTACCGAATCCTCCTAAAAAGGTAATTAACAGACAAGCCAAAACTAAGTCTGGTGGTAACCCACCTAGGAAGATTCAAAAGAAACCAATTAAGTCTACCGTCAACAAGCAAGCTGAACCAAGAATGAATGTTAAGAAAAAGGATAATCACAATCACTCTTCAGCTAAAGCCACTGACAGTTCACTATGGAATTTCCATTTATGTCATTCTTGCAATTGCCTAGGCCATCTGGCCCCAGAATGCTTGCTAAGGTTCACTCCAAAGTCTGAGAGACCTAGTTCTCTCAAGGTTAGGCAGGTATGGGTCCCAAAAGGTTGCTAATCCTTAGGACCCAAAAGAAAATAAAGGGGACCTTGTGTCTTTAAATATTTTTCAGGAATGCTTCATGGCTATAGATTCAGAAAACAAAGACATCTGGTACCTGGACAGTGGCTGCTCAAGACACATGACAGGAAACATAAGTCTACTCACAGATATAGCTGAAGCCAAAGGACTCACTGTTATTTTCGGAGACAATGCAAGAGGAAAGACAATTGGATATGGCTCAATCACTAGAGGAAGTCTCTCTATCAACAAAATTTCTCTAGTGAGCTGCTTAAAGCATAATCTTCTGAGCATATCCCAATTCTGTGACAAAGGATTAATCTGCCAATTCTACTCCAACCAGTGCCTCATCAAAGATAGTGAATCCTGCTCTACAATACTGACCGGCAATAGACAAGGAAACGTCTATGTCGTGGACTTAAATCTTCTAGGGAGATTCTCCAGCCTTTGTCTAGTTGCTAACAACGTTCGTGACAACAGTTGGCTATGACACAAGCGTCTCAGTCACCTCAACTTCAAGCACCTCTCCAAGCTCTCCAAAGATGGGCTTGTCAAAGGTCTACCTACGGTGTCTGCCGACCACGACAGAAGTTGTAAAGCTTGCCAGCTAAGAAAACTTTCCAAGTCTTCCTTCAAAAGAAAGTCTGTCTTGTCAACAAACAGGCCTCTTCAACTTCTGCATATGGATCTCTTTAGACCAATCACTACAGTCAGTATTTCTGGAGACAAGTATACACTTATAGTAGTTGACGACTACTCTAGGTTCACCTGGATTAAAACAATGACTTCAAAAGATGAGATGTATGATCTAGTCACCGCTCTTTTCAGAAGACTTCAAACTCAAAAGCTTGAAGACATCAGTGACATAAGATCAGACAATGGCACTGAATTCAAGAACAACGGTGTAGAAAGATACTGTGATGACCACGGGATCGGCCACAACTTCTCTGCTGCCGGAACTCTTCAACAAAATGGTGTAGCTGAACGGAAGAACAGAACACTGATTGAAGCAGCAAGAACAATGCTGGCAAAAGCAAAACTTCCAAAGTACTTCTGGGCAGAAGCCGTCAACTCTGCATGTTTTACCCAGAACAGATCCCTGGTAAACAAGTTTCATAAAAAAAAACTCCATATGAAATATGGAGAGGAAGAGCCCCAAACATAGGATTTCTTAAAATCTTCGGCTGTAAATGTTTTATTCTTCATAATGGAAAAGAATATAGAGGAAAATTTGATGCAAAATCAGACGAAGGAATTTTTCTGGGGTATTCCAAACATTCAAAAGCATTTCGCATTTTTAGTAAAACTCATTTAAAAATCTTAGAATCTGTGCATGTTTCTTTTGATGAATATGACTTGTTAGAGCCTAGAAAGGCTCCGAATGTTGCTAATGATTGTGATAATGATGAGACATGTACAAATATAGAATCTACTTCCACTCCTCTTCAGAATCCTGCAACAGCAGACCCTTCTAGTACCGCTGACCCTTTACCGGCAGACTTTAACTCTGCCGATGCCAATTCCAACTCTTCTGTTGACTCAGAACCCATCTCTTCTGTCTTACCCCCAAACACCTCTGCAGATCACTCATCCTTCTTGTTCACCAGAAAATGAAGGTTTCGAAGATCCTATCTCTTCTGAACCAGATTTTGGTGAATCTCCTTCTCAACCTACTCCAAAATGCTTAAGGGAAGATCCCATCAGAAGTGATCTTCCTCTAACCATTATTGAAACAAGAGATCATCATATTTCTCAAATCATCGGAGATCTCAACACAGGAGTTCGTACGAGGAATAGAATTCGATAAGAGACTATGTTTGCATATGCATTCGTATCTGAACTCGAGCCAAAGAAGATTGATGAAGCTATTGGAGATCATAACTGGATTGAAGCTATGTAAGAAGAGCTGAACCAGTTTGAAAGATGCAAGGTGTGGAGCTTAGTTCAAAGGCCGACTGATCATCCAGTTATCGGCACCAAATGGGTTTTCAGAAACAAAAGAGATGAAGATGGAAATGTCACCAGAAACAAAGCTAGACTGGTTGCTCAAGGCTACCGACAGGAACAAGGGATTGACTTCGATGAAACATTTGCTCATGTTGCTAGATTAGAGGCAATCGGACTCTTTCTAGCCTATGCCTTGTTCATGGACTTCAAAGTGTATCAGATGGATGTGAAGAGTGCCTTTCTGAATGGTGATCTTCAAGAAACGGTATACGTTGAACAGCCTCCAGGATTTGCCATTCAAGACAAACTGGATCATGTCTACCGTCTCAAGAAAGTTCTCTATGGCCTAAAGCAAGCTCCCAGAGTTTGGTATGAAACTATATCCAAGTTCTTAATAGAACAAGGATTCGTGAGAGGAAGGATAGACACTACTCTATTCATCCTCAAGCACAAAGGTCATTCACTTCTGGTTCAAATCTATGTGGACGACATCATCTTTGGATCAACTAACCAAAGCCTGTGCAAGAGATTCGAGAAGCTGATGAAAAACAAGTTCGAGATGAGTATGATGGGAGAACTTACCTACTTTCTAGGACTGCAGATTCAACAGACTTCCGACGGAATCTTCATCAGCCAAACCAAATATGCAAAGGAACTCATCAAGAAATTTGGTCTTGATTCAGCTAAAGGATTTGAGACTCCAATGTCTACCGACTGCCATCTTGATAAAGATGAAAAGGGAAAGGAAGAGAACATGACCAAGTACCGAGGAATCATAGGTTCACTTCTTTACCTTCGCCGATGACCGACATTATGTTTGTTGTTTGTGTTTGTGCAAGATTTCAGGCAGATCCAAAGGAATCATATTTGTTTGCTGCCAAACGTATAATCAGATACGTTTCAACAACAACAAATCTAGGCATCTGGTATTCCAAATGCAACAACTTCGATCTAGTTGGATACTCAGATGCATATTATGCAGCTTGCGAAGTGAGCAGAAGAAGCACCAGTGGGACTTGTCAATTTCTTGGAAATAGACTTGTCTCATGGTCATGCAAGAAACAAGGATCGGTTGCAAACTCCACCACAGAGGCGGAATACATTCTTTGCCGCTGTTGCTCTCAACTTCGTGGATGAAGCAACAACTAGTGGACTACAACATCAAGGCGCAAATTGTCCAATTATGTGTGACAACACATCGGCAATTCGATCTCCAAAATCGATGATGCACTCGAAGACAAAGCACATCGATATCCGTTATCACTTCCTCAAAGATCATGTGGAGAAAGGTAACATCAGTCTGGAATACGTTCCAACTGAACATCAATTGGCTGACATTCTCACAAAGCCACTGGATGCCACCGGAAGACTTAAAGGTTAGCATCTTTACTTAGTCTATTTAGTTAAAGAGGTTTCTAAAGCAATAAAGGGGGTCAAGGGTAAAAATCAGTACTTAGCATTATCTTATGTTCCCGCTTTTGCGCTAAAATTTTTTCTTTAAATAGACCTTGAACCGCCCTTTCCAAAACTTTACGAAACCCCTTTGTCTAAAATATTTCTCTCTCTATTCAAACTCTCTCTATCTGTGCAACTGCTCTCTTCGTTCCCAAAATTTTCTTGTTTCTTCTTCTCATCAACATCAATGGTATGTTCTTCTCTACTCTACTACTTGCAATTTATCGTTTACTGTTTCGCATTTCATTTCTTAACCTAATTTTTTTGGAATACAAAAGGTCACTTTCGAGTATCTAACAGTATTCGCCATCGATGTTCTTCAAAAACCTAGAAACTAACAGTCTTTTATATGCTTCGAATATTTATTCTTTGTCAAAATCTTCTGTTATAAGTTTCTCTGGTTTGATCACTCTAAACATTCTAGGGTTTCAAGTTTTCTTTTCAAAATTTTCAATAATTTCAGAAAAACTTGAAATCTCTGCTTGTTTAACTCATGAGGTAAAAAGCCTTAATTTTTGCCGCATTTCTTTCAGGTAAAATCATCAAAATCCAAGCGTGACAGCAGGAAGGTGCTAGACCCAGAAAAAGACATTCCTCCAAGTTTGGATGTCAACCTTCCGGGATACCCTACTTTTCCCGCTGCTCATGACGTCATCGTAGCCCTGGACCCTAAACTTTACATACCCGAAATGTGCATCGACCTCTAATCTGTTTGCACTATTGCCGCCGGAGTCAAGGCCTGCGACGACATAAATGCCTCAGGGATTCTTCCACTCTTCTGCCTCAACGACAAAGACTACAGTATTTTCTTGGCTGAAGAGTTCTACCAAAGGATGGAGCTCAAAAATAAAAATGCTCTGCGTGGATGGATTAGAGGCCGTCCTATCTCCATCACCGCCAAGACCATCTTCACCATTATTGGTGTGCATTTCAATGGTGCTCTTGAGTCAACTATTGCTGAGGCTGATCATGTCTGGGAAGCAATGAGGGGAGTTGATACTCCAAGGGAACCACAAGGCTGATCACGGCACAACAGCTAAATCTTACAAGTGTCGTCTACCTTCAGACTCGTCTTAACTTCGACGCCATTCTCTTCAACGAACTGAAGCAGTGGGTGGAAAGAGTGAAGAACAACCCCACCTGCAAACGGCCCTTTGTTAGACTGATCAATGCTCTTCTTCGAGACACAGAGCAGGTCAACTCTTCCTTGAAGGAAGATGAGCTTATAGTGGTGGCCAAGGAAAAGCAGTTGACCGCTTCGTTCTTCAACAAATATAAAGAATACGAGAACAAGCGAAGGCTGTAGAAAGGTCTTCCGCCCGTCTCCGTTGACAAGGTTGCTAAGCCAGTACCGATCATAGTCATTCGCTTCAACATGGAAGCATATGAAGCAGCTAGCAAGACTTTCAAGAAGGCTTCTGAAAATCTACAACAACTCTAAGTCTTATTACTCAGTGCATTCAAGAGATCCTCAACAGATCCAAAAGTCCTCGTCAACAACAAGAAGCTGTGCATCAACACTTATTGTTTTACTTCTTGTTGTTTTCATTCAATAGCTATTCTTCTGCACGAATTAAATATCATGTTTACTCAGATATTTAATTCCTTAACCCCCAAACACAAGTCAATATTTTGTTCACGATCCATTGGGAATATTCTTTGTAATAGATCAAGTGGAAAACATAGTGCACTATTTAAATCCAAGGTTGACTGCCTTGGTGGTGAACGTAGCACTATTTATAGTGTGAATCATCCCAAAATACTTGTGTTAATTCCTTTACTGTTTGTCTGCTTATTTAACTGCTTATTACTTTATTTATCTTTACCCTTTACAGCAAACTTAAGTAACCTGTTAAGGTCTACCGGTAGTCCTTATCGGCAGACTTGAACTAGCTTCATTGAAAGACTTCCGCTACTTCAATCTTTTCAATAAATTGAAAGTACCTTTCATAGAACTTACTTAAAAGTTTTTAAGTGTATAATTAACTATTTAACCCCCCCCCTTTCTAGCTTATTATTGTGCCCGTTGGGACCCACAACATCACTGTAGGGGTCATGGAAAAAAGGGTTCCTCAGGTCCTGATAGACAATGGCTCGTCTCTGAATGTATGTTCCACAAGGACATTAGAGAGAAGAGACCGGTGGCTATGGCGTTGACGAGAGACGGTCGACGGAGGTGAGAGAGGTGTATGACGATGAGAGCGAGACTCTCAGACCAGAGAGAGAGAGAGAGGCGCCGCTGCCGCAGTCGAAGACGGAGGACGCAGTCACGCAGTCAAAGACGCTCAACTACTCAAGCTGCCTGTGAATAACTGTGATATTTTTGACTTTTGCACAATGACAAATGACAATGCAATGGAATGACCGAATTAGTAACCTAACATAACCTAACCTAATTTAGACGGAGAATGGGCTGGGCCACAATTAAACTTTTAATTCTAAGTTTTAAAAAGTGAGAAAGTGCGGGCAGCCCGCCCCCGCCCCGCCCCAACCCGCAAAGCCAGCAGCCAGCACGGGCAAAGCCCGAAAATCCCGTTTTCCAAATGGGTATCTAATACATCAACCCGCCCCCTAATGGGTGGCGGGGCAGGCATGTCTGCGGGCTTTTGCCCTATTTGACAGCTCTAACTGGCGACCCATATCGAATTGTTTCAAACATAACTTGTAGTTCAGATTAATTAGTAAATATGTGAGTTATATATAAACCCCTCAATTATGAGTTTTGTTTGAATTACCTACTCTACAACCAATAAATATGTAATAACCCACCTATTATGATTTTTTTTAAAAATTATCTTCTCCACAACCAATTGCAATTACAGGAATGTTTTCCTCTAACATATTTTTTAAACCACATCATTCCGTTTGAGTAGACGAGGTGGTTATCTATAATTTATCCTGAGCATCAATTGAGTTGTTTTAATGAGATATTTGTTTGTAAGTTTGTAATTAATTTTTACAATTTTAAACATTTGTATTTTAACTTAATTATTAATATTTAGTTTGTAGATTTTTAATTAATTGTTATCGTAATCAGCTGAATCTCAATTTAATTTTTGTTCGACCTGGATATATTTTTAAAAAAAACATGGGTTCGTAAGTTTTTTAATTTTAAATATTTGTATTTTAATTTCTTTCTTTTTTAAAAAAATGTGTGCTAAGTTTTCCTTAATAGTCTGAAATATTTGTGATTTCAAAATAGACTTTTGTTAGTTCACTCTATCTCATTCAATTTATTTTATATTTTTTGTTTGCTACGATTTTCATTTTTAATTTTATTCAATTAACATGTGTTGTGTGGGTGTGTGTAGGAGAGAATGTTTTCGAATGATTAATTATGCTCTTTTTGTTTGAGTTACAAAATTTTACAGCGACTAAAATGCTTTATTTCTTGAATTTTCGGGAAGTTGTTTTGTTTTGTTTTTTTTTTTTTGTGTAATATACATTGATCTAATCTCTACAAAACTTTAACCACATACAAATTTATTCGCATCATACTTATTTCATACATTAATCACGTCTATACTGACACTATGTCATAGACACAAATAGAAAATCTAGTTAATAATTGAAACTTTTTTGTGTCCTTCAAAAGCCAAGCCCTTTGATTTCGTTTTCACAAATCACATCAGTAAACTTTATTTTCATTGATCATGGTTTACAAACCACTAAATTTTAATACTTCCTCTTTTTTAAAACTAGTAAGGTTCACGTGCGTTGTACGTGGTTAACGCACATGGTGTTAATGGTTTTTTATAGTGATTTGCCAGTTTCTTAACTTTTTTGTTTACTTTTAATTATTGGATTCTTTTTGTGTTTTAATCTTTATAGTTTTGAGACTTATAAATTGTGTTGTTGTGTGTTTAGGTTTTTCGATATTTTGTTTTTCGTTAATTTATAATGTAAGCTTTTAGTCATTATATTGCAACTTATCCTACACATTTGTCTTTTTTATTGGTTATTTTTAAATCTTTTTTTTAATATCAAACATGAATTCATTCACTTTTATCAGTGTTGGAATTGAAAACAATTCAACCTTACTTTCTTAGATAAGCATATTGTTGTTGGAGACTTAGCTTATGTCGTTTGTGAAATTTATGACTTTCTTTGAAAAATAATAAATTGTTTTATAGAAATCAAATTGACAATCCCAAAGTATATACTTACACTCTAAAATACAAAATTCACCCAGAGTATCTATAAAGTCTCATTTTACCACCTAACCTAACTTTTGTGTTATTTTCATATGTCATTGTATATGTTTTTTCTAGTTTGCCCCCTAGACATTACTAAGGTTACCAATATGACGTTAAGGTGTACATGGTAATTCACGTGAAGGACATTTTGGTCATTTTTAACAATGTTTTCTGTGCTTTTATTACCCAAAAAAAACTTCATTTTCTTATTCTCCGACAACGTTTTCTCTGCTTCTTCTCCAACAATGACATCTTATTTAAATTTTAAGTGAGATAAAACTCAAGAGTGTCTAAATCTTTTATTCAAATTTTTATATAGAAAAATAAATAAAAATAGTGCAGAATTATATCAGAGAGAGATAAAACACAAGAAGAGGATCATATTCAGGTGTCAAGGCCGCCATGAATAAGAACCCACAAAAAATTAAAGTTGTTGCAGCTGCCGATGTTAAATGACCAAGCCACAAACACAATGCATAAGCATACACGATGAATTTCAAAACTCATATTTGAATTCATCACAGATGCATACGACAATGATGAGGCACGTCATGATTCAATCCGTCTTCATCGTCCCTAGCTTAAACTCCAACAAATTTCTCCTTGGCACCATTGATATGGTTTATGGTTTGAATTGAACAAATTCTCGATCTTAAACATTATTCACTACCATTTTTATCACTACGATTACCACACGTTACATCACAATCACCAAATTTGATATAGAATAT
This sequence comes from Codonopsis lanceolata, assembly GCA_013146195.2. Taxonomy (NCBI): domain Eukaryota; kingdom Viridiplantae; phylum Streptophyta; class Magnoliopsida; order Asterales; family Campanulaceae; genus Codonopsis; species Codonopsis lanceolata. The sequence goes on from CM028381.1 coordinate 85,945,010, forward strand.
GAAAATGCTACAAAATTACGTTGAGAACCAAAGTGGATTTGGTGGATATCTTAGGGGACAATGTGTATTTTGGACTAATTTTGATGGGGCAAACATATGATTAGCCCCCAAAATTACACACTAAATCTCACATTTGACCTCAACCTACGAAGTATCCAACTTTCATACCTTATTTTTCTATTTGTCTCACTTTATTCCCTCCCGTCTATGGGTGTTAAAAATAGTAACGTACGAAAAATGATATGTGCATGTCACATGAATTTTATTTTGATCATTTTACTGGGGGTGGAAAATAAGATTTAGTTATAACTTTATTATATAATTAACCATTTAGTATTTAAAAAATGTTTTTAAATAAAAATAATAATAAATAATTGTTTCAATAATTCAAAAATAATTATATGACCAAATTACAATTTCTCCCAAGGTATCCACCAAATCATATAATGTACCCCAACCTAAGGTTTGTTCCATAATGATATCTGATGTTACATTTTTTTTTCCATTTTCCAACATATCCGTGATGGACGCTAGAATATTCACGTTAAATAGCACATGGTCTTCCACGTGCAGGGTACAAATGACATTTTCATTATCTGCTTTAGGGATAAATGTATTTAAAGTAAAAAACTCTAATCTCTCACACTCTCCTTCCCTCTTCTCCCGGTGCAAGTGTTCATCTCTCGCTCCACCAAAATAGCCGCCATCTCCAGCCTAAACCCTTCCCACTTCGGTCACGCCTATCACAACTTTGGCGCCGTCCTTCTTCGATTATAGCCAAACTCCACCTCTGATCTTCCTCATTCTATCTCATGCAAAACTCCCGCCTAAAGTAGAAATCAAAGGGTATATACTATACTTACTAAAAACCCTAGTAAAAACATGCGATTAACAAAAAACACATAACCCTTATCGACGAATTCATCTGAAAGAGAGACGAGCTTGAATGCAGAGAAATGGTAAGGAAAATGCTAACCTTAAAACTAATTATACTACATTCCTTACAACTATGCTTTGAAGAAGTGCAAAGTTGTTTTGAAGAAAGACATTTTTGCGCTTGAAGGTTTAGTAGTAAGGAAAATTATAAAATTAGTTGTAAGGCTAGCAATGTTGTTATTTTAATTTGTCTCATAATTAAATTTAGAATTTATTTAATTTATACACTCATCATTCATACACCCATCACCATTACCACCACTACCACCTCAAATAACACTATTAGCCTATAAATCAATTTTTTTATTTTATCTCATTTCTTTGTTTAATTTCTTACTTATTTATTTAATGTCGTATTCCACATAAATCACCACTTTCATCCTTAAAATCGTCCTCACCACTACCATCATCCCTGTAAATACCGCCACAGCTATCACCACCACCAAGAAACGTGTCCACCTTGCCTTGCTAAAATGGAAAAATAACATATCTTTAGCATCCGTTAAGTGGAACCACTTTCTTCAAACGACTTTCCTATCGATTCTAACTTAATTTCTTCTCTAACAAAACGCACATATTTGTCAACTAAATTCTCTATTTTTCTTTATCTTCTTGACATTATATCACTTTTCTTTAACACGTTTCTCTTAGCTTATTCATATGCAATTACTAAACACGCTATAGATTTTCTTAATATCTCGATTCTCACCAACCAATGTATTATTATAGTTACAATTTTTCATATACCTCTAATAATGTTATTCCCAACATATGATGTCTCACTTTCCTACATGTTTTTTCTATTTGTCCTCTCCCGTCTATGGGCATTAAAAATAATGATGGAAAATCGTGTACATGAGGATTATTTTGGTCTTTTTGCTTGTGGCGCAAAGTGGGATTTGTTATAATTTCATCATTTAGTTTGCCATTTAATATTTAAAATATTTTTTTAATTTAAAAAATTATTTAAATTATGTAAAATTAGTTATACTTTGTGTGATATTTAATTTCAACGTTAAAAAATGCATTACTACAAAAAATGAAATTTAAAATTTATTTTTTAGCCTTCACTTTCTTTCGTCAACCCCATCATTTATAGACTCACCACCAACACCTCAATTTTACCATTAGTCCAAAATTTAATTTTTTGATTTGATTTTATTTTCTTTTCTAATTTCTTACTCTTTCCTTCGAAGTAACCAATTTGGAAAACCCATCAATGATAGACACACCACCACCACAACCATAAATTTCACTTTTTACAAACTCAAATTCAATTTTTTTGAATTTTCAAACTTTCAAATTGAATTTGAAACCCAAATGGATATTTGAAAATTTGATGATTAGGAAATCTCACAACGATGTATTCATCTTATCCACTACTATCATCCCTAAAATTACTATCACCACAACCTCTAACACCATCATCCATGCGGTCGTAAGAACCGCCATCACCATCACCAAGAAACACATTCACATCGCCTTATTAAAATAGAAACATAGAATGTCTTTAGCTTCTGATTAGTCGGACTTCTTTCTCGAACGTCTCTCATTTCTTACCTCCTATACACTTCGGTGTCAAATTACTAAGTAAGGAGAGAATCTAATTTAGGATGGAGCTACTTGAAAGGATGTTGATTGGTGACAATTTCTTTGAATTAAAGGAGAGTTGTGGTAGAAGAAAAGAAAGTTGATAGCCAGGGGAGGGGAAAAGAGATATTCTCACACGTAACTACTCCGGGTTCTATGAAGAGGAGCAAGCAAGTTAAGACCAAAAGAGGTTAGAGGTTTGGAACCCTGTTATGGGAAGGAGTAAAATATTTTAAACCTAGTTATTTGTGCTTACTAACAGTGGTTTGTTTGTAATATTTATAACTTAGAAGCAGTATGATAGTTTTTAAGGTTGCTTGTAGTAGTCTGAAAATTTAAAGAAGTAAACTGTAGATTTTGGCTTTCTTTTGTAACAAAACGCACAAATTCATCAATTGGTTCATCATTTTCTTCATCTTATTGACATTATGACACATTTTTTTAACACACTTCTCTTAGCTTATTCATGGATAATAGCTAAAGACGCTACATATTTTTGCTTAATATCTTGATACTCACTAACAAATATATTATTATTGTAACATTTTTATCATTTACTTCTATAATGTCTTTACTGAGTAAAACCATATTATTTAAGAATGTAATATCATATTATTTTTTAGTTTCAAATAAATTTTTAGTCTCTCGATCGAGTAAGGGTATTTTTGTTATTTTAGAAAATATTGGATGACATTTGTAATGATAATGGTAGGAGGGGGAAACTGATAAGGAAGTAAAAATACAAGACGAAATAAATAGAATTCAAAACTGTAGGACCTAACTTTAAAACATGAACAAGTCAAGGGATTAAATTATTATTTGATTATTAATGTAATTAATTAGTCCCTGATAAATTTACTTGTTTGACCTTAATTAATGGTAGATGATTTATTATATTTGATGCTATTTTTGTCCAAACATTATTTGTTGTCATGGTAAATTTACTTGTTTTGTCCTTAATTAAATGGTGGGGGATTTATTTGGTGAAGGGTTATTTTTGTCCATCTATTAAATTGTAAGAAACAAGCTTGACTTTTATAGTAAGAGAGATTATGATCATCTATATTTCTTTCGTTTTTAAATAGTTGTCCTTATTTCTTTTTTTTATTCATTTTAAAATAATTGTTTTCTTTTAAAACTTTTTTTTAAGAAAAAACACTTTACCATTATTTTTTTTACATACTTTAATTATGACACATGTCTAAAGATATTAAAGAAAATCACACATTTTATCAATAATTATAATACAATCAATTAATTTTTCTTAAATAATGTATCGGGTCAAAAAAGACTATAACTTAAAAACTGAGGAAACATAAAATAACTTATGTAACATGCATCTATATTTCTTGAGTGAATTGCAAAAAAAAAAAAAAAAAAGGTCCTATTTCACGTATTGCAAATCAAATCTCGTGTTTCCAATTTTGATAATTAAGACCTTTACCTATTTTTTCCTTTTAAATTTAAACTTTCCGTCCGTTAGACATTAGAAGATAGAATGAAAAGCTGAGTCAGTTGCTTGCGTGGTGCTGACGACACGTGCCTATGAAGGGAGAATTCGTTTCATAACAAACCCAGTAAAAACAATTTTTTTTGCAAATTAATTTGTTTTCATTTATAAAGTCAACAAAATTTCAATTAAATTCAACATTTTCAAATTTCAACAATTTTATTTTACTCATCATGAATACATCAGTTTATTTTCATTGTGGTAGAATATTTATTCTAATGACAACAAATACAGATCAAAATTTAGAGAGAAGGTTCTTAGGTTGTCAAGAACTAATAAAAATTGATAATCAAACTTTCAGAAAGCGAAAATTAAAAATTAAAAAAATAATAATTCTTAAAAAGGTACTCCCTCCGAACCTATGTATAAGCAAAACTAACCGATTTCACACAGATTAAGAAAGTAAGTTAAATTAGTTTTTTTTTATAAATTTTTGGAGGAGACATAGACCGTACTCCAACCCTTAAATTTTTTTTTATTTTAATGTCTTGAAAGGCTACGATTATATATATGATGCCTTTGGTGTGGCTCGAACAAATGGTGCCTCTGGTGAGGCTTTGAACACCCGACCTCTCGATTGAGAGTAGTTAAGTACCAGGGTGCCTCTGGTAGGACTTGAATATTCAACCTTTCCGTTAAGATAAGTGAGCGGCTAAATGGGGCCTTTGGGTAAAGCTTGAACAACAATGGTGCCTCTGAAGAGGCTTAAACACCCGACCTCTCTATTGAGAGTTTTAAAGTCCAGGGTGTCTCTTGTGAGACTTGAACACCCGACCTCTCCGTTAGGAGAAGTGAGCAGTACCAGTTGAGCTAGAGCTCGTTGGTAGTTAAATTAGTTAAATTGTCTTGATTTTATATAAAACAAAAGTATACTTACTAAAATACCCTTAAGAATTTCACTCAAAACTGATGATAATTAATACAATTTTAACTCATTGTCATCAATTCATTATAGCTCATTTTATTAATCAATTTATGAAGAGGACTTTTGTCATTCATATGCTAGTAGTCTCTTGGAAGTTATGTATAGAGAATTTACACCCATCTTGAAAAACAAAAGAATTAATAAGAGGTATTTTTTGTACAAAACTTTTTAAAGTTGTTAATAGAGTTTAATATGATAATTTTGCTTATATTTAAGTCCATTAAAATTTAATATTTTTTGTTTATATATAGATCCGGATGGAATACATGAACATATTCCATCACAAATCAAACCGACGACCCCTTTTGATGTCCTTTAAAAACCGACTACCCTTTTGATTTCCTTTTCACAAATCACATCAGTAAACTTTATTTTCATTGATCATGTGTACAACCCACTAAATTTTAATACTTCCTCCTTTTTTCAAATTATAGTCGTCCATTCCATCCGTTTTTAAATAATTATCATTTTTTTATTCGTTTTAAAATAATTATTTTTTTTTCAAAACTATTTTTTAGGAAAAAATATTTTATTCTTGCTTTTTCTACATATTTTAATTATGACACATATTTAAGGGCATTAAAAAAATCACACATTTTATTAATATTTATAACAAACCCTGTATAAACAATTTTTTTGCAAATTTTTTTTTTCATTTATAAAATCAACAAAATTTCAATTAATTCAATACTTTCACATTCCAACACTTTCATTTTACTCATCATGAATACATCAGTTTATTTTCATTGTGGTAGAATATTTTTTCCAAGGACAACAAATACAGATCAAAATTTAGAGAGAAGGTTCTTAGGTTGTAATGATTTTAGATACATCAATGTATAAATAATTTTATTTTTTATCAATATTTATTTTTAATTTTGTGATTATTTGTCAGTATAAATAATTTTAATGTATAAAAATAAAAATAAAAATAAATTAAAATTATTTATACTGGCAGTTTATTTTTTGTGATTATTTGTCAGTATCAATATTTATTATACAAAAATAAACTGTTAGTATAAATAATTTTAATTTATTTTTATTTTTATACATTAAAATTATTTATATTGACAAATAATCACAAAAAATAGTGATAAAAAATTTAATATTACTTATTCATGGATGTACCCCAAAATCATTGACAACCTAAGAACCTTTTCCTTAAAGTTTGATCGGTCATTGATGTCCTCAGAACAAATATTCTATCACAATGGCAACAAATTGATGTAGTCATGATGAGTAATATGAAAGTGTTGAAATTAATTGTAATTTTGTTGATTTTAGATTTGTATAATAAATATTGATACTGACAAATAATCACAAAATTAAAAATAAACTGCCAATATAAATAATTTTAATTAATTTTTATTTTTTTACATATAAAATTATATTTACGGAATATTAATCACAAAAATAAAAATAAAGACTAATAAAAAGTTAAAATTATTTATATATTGACATTCCCAAAATCGTTGACAACCTAAGAACCTCCTCTCTAAATTTTGATATGTCTTTGTTGTCTTTAGAACAAATATTCCCTCACAATGATAATAAACTGATATATTAATGATGAGTAATGAAAGTGTTGAATTTAATAGTATTTTTTTAATTTTAGATTTGTATAATAAATATTGATATTGACAAATAATCAAAAAATTAAAAATAAACTTTCAGTGTAAATAATTTTAATTTATTTTTGTTTTCCTAGATATAAAATTATGTTTACTAAAAAATAATCATAAAAATTAAAATAAAGATTGATAAAAAAAAAGTTGAAATTATTTATACATTGACGTACCATAAATCGTTGACAACCTAAAAACCTTCTCCCTAAATTTTCATATGTCCTTGTTATCCTCAAAACAAATATTCTCTCACAATGACAATAAACTGATATATTCATGATGAGTAAAATGAAAGTGTTGAATTTAATTAAAGTTTTATTGATTTTATAAATAAGAAAAAAAGTTTGATTTGGAAAAACAAATTTGTACAGGATTTGTTATGAAACAATTTCTCCCACCACAGTCATGTCAACGCCACGCAAGCAGCTAACATAGCTTTCTACCATCTCTTTTAATGCCTAACTGATGGAAGGTTTAAATTGAAAAGGAAAAAATAGGTGGAAGTTTTAATTATCGAAATTAGACTCTGTTTGTTTCACGGAAAATCATTTCCAGAAAATGATTTCCGGAAAATCAAAAGATTTCATTTTCAGGTGTTTGGTAAATCTTTTGAAAATATGTCAGAAAACATTTACTGGTGTTTGGCAAACACACGGAAAATGTCACGGAAAACAATATATGAATAAATACAAAAATATAAATATAAAATAAACAATGTTTAGGATGTCCCTAGAAAATCAACAAGGACCATCTTTTATTAATAAGGTCCATCTTTTTTAATCTCACAATTACAAATAATTTTTTTTTGATAATTGATATGAAAAAAAATATTTTAAAATATAAAATAAACAATGTTTAGGATGTCCCTAGAAAATGTTACGGAAAAACTATATATGAATAAATACAAAAAAAATATATTCTAATATTAATGCACATATTGAATATAAAATAGTGTTGAACTTTAAGTATTTTTTCTTTAGTAACCCTCAGTTTATCATTAGTGGTGTCAAATCAATGTCTATCTTTTTTCAATCTCACAATTACAAATAATTTTTTTGATAATTGATATGAAAAAAACGTTTTAAAATAGAAAATTGACAATTGTTATGATGTCCATATATAATATAGGTGAAACTAATTTTAGAACGTAGTAAACATTTATTAAAATTATAATTTTTAAATAGTATGCACAAACTTTATTTATATTTCTAAACAATTTATTTGTTGAGTAAAATATTGTGTGTGTAAATAAATATTTGCAATTGTGAAAGGTGGCGGAGGGTGCCCGAACATTTGGAAAATGACTTACGGAAAATGAATCCGTAAGTCATTTTCCGGAAAAGAAGCATTTATTTTCCGTTGACTTGGAAAACCTTTTACGTTGACAACATTTTCCTAAGGTTACCAAACACTGAAAAATGAGGAAAACGTTTTCCGAAAATCATTTTCCGTGAAACAAACGGAGCCTTAAAAACACTAGATTTAATTTGTAATACGTGAGATAAGGATGTGACTCTTTTTTTTTTTTTTTTTTTTGCAATTCATTCATATTTCTTTGAATACTTGTCATTACGTGAAGTAGGAGTCTGGACTAGGAGGGAGGAAGAGGAACTCCACTTGTCTCGACTCTCGAGCCACGACATCTAATTTCTACTCCATCCGTCCCTAAATTATCGTCCTCTTTTCCTTTTTCGTCCGTCCCAAAATAATTGTTTATTTTGAAATTGACCTTTTTAGAACATTGTTTTTACTACTTTACCCTAACTTTTTCACTCTACTTTAATTATGGGCCACACATACACATGGACATTAAAGGAAACTACACATTAAACCAATATAAATAATCAAGTCAATTGTTTTTTCTTAAACTGTGCGTCGGGTCAACTAGGACGATTATTTAAGGACGGAGGGAGTAGCTTTTTTTCTTGGGTTAATTGCAAAAAAAAAAAGAAAAAGAAAAAAAAACCCTGACCTATTTGAGTTCTTTTTGTTTTGAACCTTTTTTTTTTTTTTTTTGCATAAAAAATCTCAACTCAAGTGTTTTTTTTTCAAATAAAACATTCAGTCCAAAACTCGTTAGTTTTGTGACGAGAAGGTGACTGGACGTCCGACATGCCGTCTACATGGAGTCTTCACGTCCACGTCATTTTCCTGCTAATTTTTTAATTTATTTTAAATCATGTCCTATTTTGAAATTTCAAAACCACCCATTTTTTATAAGTTTTTTTTTTCAAATTTGATTGCAATACAAACCTCGTACAATTTTATAACTTCATAATGAGCCCTGACACTTTTGGCTTGAGCTACCAAAATTGGAGATGGCCATGAGTGGACTGAAATAAGGGCGACGAGGTTGTGGCGATGACGATTGATAAGGAGTGTGCGATGAAGGAAAAAGAACTGGAGCGAGCTTGCTTGGTCGGACATGGGCGAAGATGACCAAAGCTTACCTGATTTTTTCTGGTTCTGGTGACCAAAGATGAAGATGCAGAAGGAGATCAGAGAGAATGGGTGGTGTGATTGTGGCTGTAGATAAACGAATTGGATGTGGTGCGAGTGTGGACAGACACGGGGTTGTAGATGGCATAGATTGTGTAGTTGGACGAAATTGGAGCGGTGAGGGTGAATTCAGTTAGAACTGTTGAAGGGGGGTCGGCGATGACCGAACTCCAGCCTACGATGGAGAAGAATAGAGATGAAGATGGATTTAGCTGGGGTTAGAAAAAGGAGAAGAGGAAATCCCATTTTGCATCCCAAATCAAATGACATAAATGCCCTGCACGTGTAGACTTACGCGTCACTTACCCCTTTCTTCTTTTCCCCTATTGTTAAAGGAGGTGGTCTCCTGTAAGACCGTCTTACGGATCCTTATCCGTAAGACGGAGCCCCATTTAAAAATTCACGGGTAATAATAAATAAATATTATGTTATAAAATATCACAAAAGGCGACTAGGTCAGGTGGTTCACCAAAAAAGCTAAAGGTTTAATAGTTAGCGCTAGATCTATGGTTCGAAACTCTTCAGCTCGGTAATTAAGTTTTATTACCATAAATGTGTTGTTTTGCTCCGGTGCCCCTGCGCTTTCAAAGTTTGCCACCGTAATTCTTATGTTTTTCACGCCTTATAGTTTAATCCTTTGTCAGCCCCGTTAGCATCAATTGCTTGAGATACTTGACGGATCTTAATGGAATTTAACGAAATGCTAAATGACACGTTTAAAGTCAAACGTGACAAATTGAAAAGACAAAAGTGATATATTTTAAGGTTGAAAGTAACACTATAAAGGGTAATTTATTATAATTCTTATTAAAATACAAAGTAATACTCTTAATACTAAAAAGTGACATTTTTAATACTAAAAATTGACAAATTTAATACTAAAAAGTGACATTTTTAATACTAAAAAATGAGAGAGTTATGGTGAAGAGGAATCAAAGAATTAAGAGTGTCACTTTTTAGTATTAAATTTGTCACTTTTTAGTATTAAGAGTGTCACTTTTTAGTAATAAGAGTGTCACTTTTTAGTAATAAGAGTGTCACTTTTTAGTATTAAGAGTGTCACTTTTTAGTATTATAAGAGTGTCATTTTTTAGTATTAAAAGTGTCATTTTTTAGTATTAAATGTGTCATTTTTTAGTATTAAATGTGTCACTATTTAGTATTAAGAGTGTCACTTTTTAGTATTAAATTTGTCATTTTTTAATATTAAGAGTGTCACTTTTTAGTAATAAGAGTGTCACTATTTAGTAATAAGAGTGTCACTTTTTAATAATAAGAGTATCACTTTTTAGTAATAAGAGTGTCACTTTTTAGTATTAAGATGATCACTTTTTAGTATTATAAAAGTGTCACTTTTTAGTATTAAGAGTGTCACTTTTTAGTATTAAATGTGTCACTATTTAGTATTAAGAGTGTCACTTTTTAGTATTAAATATGTCACATTTTAGTATTATTAGTGTTATTTTGTATTTTAATAAGAATTATAATAATTTTTTATTTATAGTGTCACATTTAATATTAAATGTGTCACTTTTTAGAATTAAGAGTGTCACTTTTTAGCATTAAGAGTGTCACTTTTTAGTATTATAAGAGTGTCATTTTTTAGTATTAAGAGTGTCACTTTTTAGTATTATAAGAGTGTCACTTTTTAGTATTAAAAGTGTCACTTTTTAGTATTAAGAGTGTTACTTTGTATTTTAATAAAAATTATAATAAATTTTCATTTTTAGTGTAATCATTTCTATTTACTAAAATAGAAAATAGAGAAAATGAACATAAAAACATAATATGGTAGCTAGGGAGTGTCGAACCCGTAACCTTTTCGGCCAAGCCTTTAAAGTTCAACAAGGACCAAACTCGGCTGGCCCTTTTTTCTATCCTTTAATGACAGGTTTACTTATTAACCCGAAAACTTTAAAATGGGGCTCCGTCTTACGGATTTAGGATCCGTAAGACCGTCCTACACAAGTTTTTGCTTTGTTAAAAAGACACAAGTCTCAAACAGATAATATGAAGGCTTCACATAACAAACATCTATGACTTCGCACTTAGCAGGAGCCATGACAATGATCAAAAGACTGTTACTGAAACAAAACCTTAAAAAATGTTCCGAAACTCTTAAGAAATAAATTTATGAGTGGGCTACAAGTTGGAAGACACGTAGACTTGGAATACACCATTTCCTATTGAATGATCAAATTAGTAACACTAGTTGTTTAGTTCTTATTTCGTATAGGTACAATATAATATATATATATATATATATATATATATATATATATATATATATATATATATATATATATTGTAATAATAATATAATTTTTAAATATTATAATTAGATTGTTAATCTTTTCTATTGCTATAATATTTTTTTTTATTATTATTAAATTAAGATACATGCATTTATTCTATTTGTAACAAAAAGTTTTTAATCTACATTTATTTTCAAACAATGTGATATACATATTTTTTTTATTGGTAATAAGAGTAGAAGTATTTAATATAAGACTTTTAAAACAAACATTTTTTTCCTAAACAATGTAAGATACATCTTTTCTATTGGTAATATTAGGAGAGATGTATTTCATGAATGCTTGAGAATAATAATAGTATTATTGTTATAATAATATTAATAATAATAATAATAATAATAATAATAACAACAACAATAGCAATAGCAATAGCAATAGTAATAGTAATAATAAAAATAATATTGTATAATTCTTATCATCATTGTCATAAATGAAGAAAAAAAATTCGTCCAAATGAAAGCTTTTAATATATATGCGTTAGTAGACACCTTAAATTTTGAGCTTTATGGTATTAAAATATTTATTTTAATTAAGACTTTTAAAATCATTAATTATTCATATTCTAACAATACGAGATACTTCTTTTCTATTGGTAATAAAAGTTTAAAACTTTTATCTAAAGAATTTTAAAATAAACATCTCTTTCTAACCATGTGGTATTCTATTGGTATTAATAATATTTTTATAACCAACATTAATTTCTAACAAATGTGAGATACATTATTTTATAGTAATAATAATAGTCTTTTATATAAAAACTTTTGAAATCAACATCTCTTTCAAAAAATTATGAGATACATCTCTTCTATTGGTTATAACATAAAAATAATAACATTAGTATTATTTTATCTAAAGAGTTTTGAAACAAACATCTCTTTCTAAACAATGTGTGATACATCTCTTCTACTGATAATAATATAAAAAATGTTTAATCTAATGACTTTTATAACCAATATATGTTTCTAAATAATGTGGATCTCTTTGTAACCAATGTAAGATACATTATTTAAAAACATTTTAAACCAATATCACTTTCCTAACCAGAGTGAAATACATATTTTTTTCAATTAGTATTAAACCTTTTATAAAAAGACTTTTAATACATACATCACTCTCTAACCAATGTGAAATACATCTCATTATTTGGCGACAGCAGTAGAAGTTTTTTATCTAAAAAAATTAAAACCAATATCTCTTTCTATATAATGGGATACATCTCTTCTCTTCTCTTTTATAGATGATAAAAGTAGAAGTTTTTTTTATTTAAAGACTTTTAAAATAAACATAACTTTTTAACCAATGTAAGATTTATCTCTTTTATTGGTAATAATAGTATTTTAAAATCAATATCAATTTATAACAAATGCATATATATATATATATATATATATATATATATATATATATATATATATATATATTCTATTGTTAATAATAGTAAAAGTCTTTTATATAATCTAAAATAATTTAAAATCAACATATTTTTTTAACCAATGTGAGATATACATCTTCTATTGGTAATAATGGTAGAAGTCTTTTATCAAAGATTTTGAAAATCAACATCATTTTTTAACCAATGTATGATACATCCCCTCTTCTATTGATAATTAATAATATCATTTTTTAAAAACATCAATTTCTAACCAATGTGAGATACACATCTTCTATTGATAATAATACTAAAATACTTTGTAATCAATATGAGATACATCTCTTGTAAAAGTGAAAGTCTTTAATCTAAAAACTTTAAAATCTAACATTTTCTTTTAAAACAATATGTTATATATCTCCTTTATTGGTAATAATATAAAATAATTTAAAATCTGTTGGGTAGAACCCTATACAATCTTACAGAATATGGAAATAAATAATATCGAAAACAAAACCGTTATGCCACTGGTCGCGGAGGAAGACTTGTAGAGTGTTGCTCTGAACGAAGGACTACCGGTGAAGGTCTTCTGGTGAAGGTCTTCTGGAAAAGGTCTTCTGGTGAAAGTCTTCTAGTGAAGCACTAAAGGTCTACCGGTGGAAGGACTGATGTCTACCGGTAGAAATATTGCAGGTCTACCGGTGGAAGTATTGCAGGTCTACTGGTAGAAGGCTGAAGTTTGCAGGTAGAAGGAAAACCGTACCGAGGCCTGTGTAACACACAGTTTCCTTGAAACGTTATTCGCCCCACTCCCTGTAAGTGCCTGGAGTTCTAACTTAGGACGAACGTCTCCCAGGATACAACAGTAGTACTGGATTGCTTTGCACTTAAGGTCCGGCGAACTGAATAGATGTATGTAGACTATCACCAAACAGGAGGCCAAGAAAGAGGATGATCAATATGTAATGCTAATGCAAGTGTATTAGAGGAAGGGAATTTCGTGTTCTCTGTTAAGTGATATCTTTCTGTTGTGGAAAATGGTTTCTTTATATAGGCCAGTGAATCAACGCGTTTTATTCACTAAACCGTTGATTACGCCCATAAACCACACAATTAAAGCGGACATTAAGACAGAATTAATCTGTCCATTAAAACAGAATTATTCTGCTCTTTAATGCTGGAGTTACAAAACTTGAATTTAAAATTCACAAGAAAAATGTGCAAAAGGCGGGTTTGTCTAAGTAGCACAATTTGGTCTGACATTCGTGTCCGCATGTGCAGGCACACGAGTACGCCAGTCCAAGTCAAATTGGACCTTGATTTGCACCCCCCCTACGGGCACGGGAGGGATAGTTCTTTCTATACAAGCTTACCCAACACCAAGAGAGCCTTTGTATATAAATCCTTCAAGTCTTTCACATTTTCCCAATGTGGGATAACCCACTTCCAACATATCAAATGTCCTACTTTAAACCTCTATAACTTATTCATCTGATATCCGAATTGGACAAATAAATATAGTATTCTTATGTACTTACGGAGAAGAACATAATTCCACAATTACCATAGTCATTACATAAATGACTCACAAATAAATTAGAGCCTCAAAGCCCCAATTTACTTCACTTAAAAAACACTAGTTTTCCAACAAAATCAACATCATATTCTAACTAATGTTAGATATACATCTTTTATTGGTAATAATGGTTGAAGTTTTTTATAAAATGACTTTGAAAACCAACATCACTTTTTAACCAATGTATGATGCATCTCTTGTATTGGTATTTAATTATAATATTTTTAAAACCAATATCAATTTCTAACCAATGTGGGATACATATATTCTATTGTTGAAAAAAATGGTGTTTTTAATTAAAGAAATTATGCAACTTGAGGCACGAATTTCTTTACGTGTCATTTGTGTTGTTGCCGAATGTAATTGCGCAAATGTGTTATACTGGATGAGAACATCAAAATTATATATTTATTTGTCCAAATTAAGTTTTTGATGAATAAGATATATATTAAGACTTAAAGTATAATACTTGTTAAAAAAATTAGTGTTTTTAGTGAAAGAAATTGTGCAACTTAAGGCATAAATTTCTTTATGTGTCATTTGTTTATTGGCGAAGCTAATTGCACAAATGTGTTCTACTAGGTGAGAGTATCGAAATGATATATTTATTTGTCTAAATCGAGTTTTGGATGAATAAGATATCAAGACTTAAAGTATAATACTTGTTAAAAAAATTAATGTTTTTAGTTAAAGAGATTATTCAACTTGAGGTACGAATTTCTTTTTGTGTTATTTGTTTGTTGGTAAAATTAATTGTGTAAATGTGTTCTACTCGGCAAACACATCGAAATGATATACGTATTTATTTGTCTAAATCAAGTTTTTTATGAATAAGATATCAAAGCTTAAAGTATGGTGTTAGAAGTGAGTCATTAGAAGTAATCTCCACCTTGAATAGTTTTATCTCACATTGGTCAGAAGTAATGTTAGTTATAAAAGTTTTAAAATATAAACTTTCTACTATTGACTATAGAAGAAGTTATATATATTAATCATACCCTATATCGTCGATTCGATCTGATAATCCGACGGATCAAATGTATGTCAATCCATATCCGAATCCGTTACCAATTAACATATCCGATTAAATCTGAAATATAAATATATGAATACAAAACAATTAGAATATGAAAGGGAGGAAGATCAAAAGACAACACTCATATATAATTGTGTATACTATGTGCTTGTTTGATTTAACTTATTGATATGTGTTGATTACTTATTACTTATGACTGATAACTTATTACTTATAATTTATGACTGATGACTAATAACTGGTGATGTTTGATTTAGCTTTTTAAAAGTAATGATTAGCTTTCATAAGTTAGTGTGTATGTGTTTGATTAATAAGTTGAATAGTGTTGAAATCAAATATAAAAACTAAAATAGCATCATCACAAAATGTGATTTATATTATTATTATTATTATTAGTACAAGTATTATTATTACTATTATTATTAATAATAATATTAATTTTAATCATATTATTATTGATCACGCTATTTTGGTGGTGACCTTGTCTTGTTGTCCACGTCTGAATCAGGGATGATGTGGGTTCCATACTTTCGTCTTCTGTTGGCTTCCTTGCTAACTGCACGAGGCAAACAAACAAACACCGTTAAGGAGTCGGGGCAGCCCGACTAGAACCCTCCGGCGTAAGAGTAAGAGGTCCGGTAAAAATACGGGTATTAAATGTGTCGTGATAATAAATGGGTTGATAAGGGGTTGTGATAAGGGAGTTTTGATATCTCAGAATTAACTTACCTTTACAATAAATGAATGTCTTCTATTTATACCTGATCTTCCTGATGACGTGACGGTTGCTCATTGGAGAACATGTTGCGGCGAACATTAAATGTACTGATGGCCTCTGTCAGAAATAAGTGGGCTGAGCGTTTGTCAGGGGGTTGGTGGTTGCGTATAGAGGTTTTATCGGGCCTAGGGAAGCTTCTTTGTCAGGCCGGGTGATGATTGATCTAATTGCCGAGGCCGAGGGTACTGGGGACCACTTTAGTGGGCGGGGCCGAGGGTGATGGAAGTCACTCTGACTGGCCGAGGCCAAGGGTGTTGGAAGCCGTGGGTTGTCCGTTACTTAACTTTTAGCAAACTCGCGCTATCTTGGGGATGTATGTTTCTATGGCTTTGCTACTAGCGGCTTTCTAAGTGGGGCCCGTTATTGTGCCGATGATCATTTCCTCGGTTTAATCCTTTCAATTATCATTATTATTTTATTTATTTATATATTTATTATTATTATTATCAATTTTTTATTATTTTATTAATATTAATACAAATTTATCACTATTATTAATTATTACTATTATTATTAATTATTAGTATTCCCTTTATTATTACTATTATTTTATTAACATTAATATTACTTTTATTATTATTATTATTACTTGTTAATTTTAGTATTTATTTTATTATGTTAATAATATTATTAATGTTATTTATATTATTATTATTATTATTATTATTATTATTGATTTTATTATTATTAATATTGTATTTTATTTATATAATATTGATATTAATATTAATATTACTTTTATTATTATTATTACTTATTATTATTACAATTATTTTTACTATATTATTATTATTATTAATTTTTATTTTTAATAATAATAATAATAATATTTATCATTATTAATACTATATTTATTATTTTTATTATTATTATAACAATTATCATTATTCATATTATTATTTATTAATATTATTATAATTCCTTTTAATAATAATAATTATTACTTTTTGTTTTTATTATTATTATTATTATTATTATTAAGAATTGTAATCTTGAAATATATAAAATTTCAATAAGGAAGAGGATTCACATATTTTTGAAAAGTAGAATTAAGCACTAGGCTTAGTGCTTACAACTTATGGTCTTACATGTATTTTAAGTGAATTGTACATGACTTATGACTTATCTTACCATAAGTGAAATCAAACGTTTAAAAAAGACAAAAACAACTTTATGGTAAGTCATAAGTTATAAGCACTTCCAAATAAGTCAAATCAAACATGCCTATGTATATATATAATAATAAATATGTTATTTTTGGATCAGATTCTTAACGGATCAGAGAGAACTAAAATATGATCCATTAAAAGGCATAACTCCGTCCCCCGGGGATGTAACGGTTGGGCGCCACAATAATTATAAGTCATAAAGTGCAAGTATTGGTCGTCTCTTAATTTGAATTTTAAAAGCAATGCATTTATTTCGATAATTGCATGCAGACATTTTTATTGGTGACTTTAATGATGACTACAAATAACCAGAAAAGGTCGCGTGGCATTAATTTTCTACACCCAGAACAGGTGCAACTGCCCTTAGTTGAGTTTGGTAGGGTGTAGCTAGTAAACGTCTTCCCCCCCCCCCCACCCCCCACCCCTAAAATGCTCCTTTGTTTCAAGTAAAAGTTAATTTTTTTAAAAAATATCATTTTTTTTTATAGTTTTTTAGTAATAAAATAATGTTTTTATATCTTAATTTTTAAAATTAATCTTTTAAAATAAAACATTATAATAGATTGATTGAAATCGGAAGCTTCTTTCAAAAAGTTATCATCTTTCCTTTTTTTGGAATGTTTTGTTTTATATCAACAATCTATTTTGCCCTCATAAATTGATTTTTTTTAAATAAAACTTATGAATTCCAATAAAGTGAATACCTAGATTTATAAACTATTTAAAATCAATACTGAAAATTTATATATATATGTACCAATCAATATTTCAGTTCATACTAAGTGGTTTTACACATGGCGTTTATAGAGGCCACATAAAATTTTATAAAAATTAAATAGTTATAAGTTGGCTCATAGAGTTTTTTTTTTCACTTCTAATTTTCTGCTTTCTCCGTCCCAAATTACGTGTTTTTTTTTCTTTTAATAATTTTCATGTATGAAAATAAAGTGTATGTTTACAAAATTTTACTAATTTCACTTTGACATCTAATTAAAATATACTCCTAGTGGCAAATCCAAAATATTTTCTCTGCAGAGATCGTATATGCTCAAATATACTCTCTCTCCGTTTCAGGTAAAAAATTAACTATTTTATTTTGACATGTTCACATAAAGAGTTTACTTTCAAAATTTATGATTATATTTTTTTTTAACTTTCATCTTTACCATCGTTTTTTTTTATTGTAATCATATTGATTGTGCTAAGGTATTTTTATAATTATGACAAACTCTAATGATACTAATATATCATTTAATTATTAGATTTTTCAAATATAAATTTTTTTGGTGGAATGAAGGGAATATTATTTTAATTGATTAATAACCCTTCAACGGTAATTTATATATTGTACTGCATTATTTTCATTATTTATAATTAGTTGCTATTATTAATAAATTCAAAACTTTTATTTTCTTTTACGGAGTATGAAGGAAAGAAATTATATATAGATTTTGACTATAAAAACCATAGGGGAGCATATAATATATAGTACAATCTTAACTAAAATCAACTTATGCATTGTAATAATATAATTATTTTAAGAGGCCGCAACCACTTTTGGCCATAAGTTGGCCTCGCCATTATATACTCCTTTCGTCTGAAAATATTAGTCTGGTTTAACAAATCAAACATTTAATAAAGATTATAGTTTAACTTTAACATGCTTTTATCTTCACACAAATTACACGAATATTATTTATTTATTGAATGTGAACTATTATTTTGGGACAAATAAAAAGGAAAAGAATAACAATAACAATTTTTATTAAAATAATCCAAAAGTCAATTATCTTCATTTTAGTGATTTATTTTGAAACGAAGTAAATACACAATATTTATGTCCCTAAGGGGATGGCCCAATGGTAGATATGAGGCTTCACAAAGTGTGATGTCTCAGGCTCAATACTTTCCCATGTCCCCCTTAGGAAGAAAAAAAAAACTATAAAAAAAAGTATTAAAAAAAAAATATATATATATATATATATATATATATATATATATATATTTATTTATTTATATTATAAATATAAATAAATAAAAATTCAGGGAAACAAACGAAACTTAACCATTATGAGTCATTTGATCAAATGTAAGACGTGGGGTGGGGATGGGCAGACCAGAATTGAAGGATGAAAAATACATTGATTTTTGGGTTGTTTGTTGGTATTCAGAGATGAATGCGTAAGTCAAAATTTGATTTTCTTGATTGATATTCAAGTGAAGTGATTTGGGTTCTTTGTTGGCAAGTTATTCACCATTTGATCATAACCTTTGGGACTTGGTTAAAATTGTTGGGGCTGTCTTAATTCTTCCCTATCATCTTCTTATATTATTTTATTTGTGGTTTTCATTCTTCTTTCTCCTCCCCTTTTTCTCTATTCATCGGGTTCATATCAGTAGAAGATACCAGATGAAGGTGAAGAAGACAGACGTGACAATTTTTATCAAAACAGGAAATAAGAATTATTGCCATTTTGAATCATCAAACCTAGGTCCCGACAAGACTTGTACCACTAATATTTTTCTTTACTTTTAGCATTGAGAATTAATGTGAAGCCACTTTAACCAAAGGTTGACATAATAAAATTTCAATAGTCTGTTTACCTCGATCTCTCTTTCTTGCTACTACTCTAATAATTGTTTGCAAATTAAATCTTCCACTGTCAACGACTAATATTTTCTTAAATAGCTACTGTAGGGGGTTTGATGCATCAGACCTCTTACCAACAGTAGTAACAAGTAATCAAGAAACTTGGTGCTGTTATAAAGTAATCACAAAGTAGAACAAAGAGTGTATGAGAGATAGAGAGAGAGAGAGAGAGTATTATCCAGAGTGAATGGTTCTCCGGGTTACAATGAACAACAGACTGCTCGGTATTTATAACCGAGCAGTAGCACACAAACAGAAAAATAATATACCTTGCAATGAATGTTCATCCACCTGCCTATCCCATAGGCCCTTGACTTTTTGTTTCATAACACCCCCCCTTGAACATAGCATTGTAAGTTGACTAAGTGTATCTCGTTAAAAACCTTTTAAGTCGAAAAACCCAGTAGGGAAAAAAATCGGACATAAGGAAAAACGTACACAACTTAGTCCACCAATTTTGTGCATGGGCTGTCTCGTTAACAACCTTTTCATGAAAAACCCAGTGAGAAAAAACCATGATAAAGGGAAAAAGAGTACATCCATATATGCTCCCCCTTGAACTGACAAGGGTCAAGAGAAATCACCTTTGTAAATCTCGTAGATTTCGCATCCCAATATTGTGAACATACTTTCTGAAGGTTGTAGTGGGGAGTGCCTTCATAAATAAATCTGCAGCATTATCACTTGATCGAACATATTGGATGCTGACTTCTTTCTTCTTTTCAAGTTCCCGAGTGTATAAAAAGAGCTTCGGGGGATATGTTTGGACCTGTCACTTTTGATGTATCCCTCTTTACTTTGGGCGACACATACGACATTGTCTTCAAATAATAATGTCGGGTCTTTGTTAACAGGTAGTCCACTGGCATTTTGAATATGCTGAGTCATAGATCGAAGTCATACACACTCTCGACTGGCTTCATGAAGTGCGATCATCTCAGCATGATTTGACGATGTAGCAACTAGCGTTTGCTTTTAAGAACGCCAGGAAATTGCAGTACCACTCATCGTGAAAACATAGCCGGTCTGTGATCTGACCTTATGAGGATCAGACAAATAACCTGCATCTGCAAAACCAATCAGTTCATCCCTTGATCCTTTGGGATAAAATAATCTCAAATCGATCGTCCCTTGAAGATAACAAAATATGTGCTTGATACCATTCTAGTGTCTCCGTGATGGAGATGAACTATATCTTGCCAATAGATTTGTAGCAAATGCTATATCCGGTCTGGTACAATTAGCAAGGTACATAAGAGCTCCAATAACATTTAAGTATGGTACTTCAGGACCAAGTATTTCTTCATTCTCTTCACAAGGACGAAATGGATCTTTTTCAACACTCAGTGATCTATTAATCATGAGGTTAGTGAGAGGGTTTGCATTATCCATATAAAAGCGTTTCAAAACCCTTTTTTGTGTAATTTGATTGGTGTACAAATATTCCACTATGAAAGTGTTCTATTTGTAAACCAAGACAGTATTTGGTCTGCCCAAGATCTTTCATTTCAAATTCTCCCTTTAGGTAATCAACTGCTTCTTTGATTTCCTTGGGAGTTCCAATGATATTCAGATCATCTACATAGACAGCGATAATAGCAAATCCAACTGTCGTTTTCTTTATAAAGACACACGGACATAATTGATCATTTACATATCCGTCTTTTAACAAATGCTCACTTAAGCAATTATACCACATGCGCCCGGATTGCTTCAATCCATATAGTGATCGTTGTAGTTTAATTGCACATAATTCTTTGGACTTTGAGCTCAGTGCTTCAGGCACTTTAATTCCATCAGGAATTCTCATATAAATATCGGCATCTAATGATCCGTATAAATAATTAGCCGTTACAACATCCATGAGATGCATATCTAGATTTTTCGAAACCGATCTAGATTTTTCGATATCCGATATGTAATAGCGTAATAGCATCCATTACAGAGAGAATACGTTTCTTCATAATCAATCCGTGCCTTTGAGAAAAACCTTGTGCAACAAGGCGAGCCTTGTATCTCACAATCTCATTTTTCTCATTTCGCTTTCGAACAAAAATCCATCTGTATCCAATGGGTTTCACGTTCCAAATAGAACGATCCAAATCCAAATTTTCGTTTATTTAACAAATTTAATTCAGCCTTCATAGCATCTATCCATTTGATCTTGTCATGCCTCTTTTGACATTCAGATACAAATTTTGGTTCGAGATCATCAGTCCCGTCATTAATTTCTTGGGATACCGAATAAGAGAATATATCATCAATATTCTCCATTTCATCTCGGTTCCATATTTTTTCATTACACAAGTAATTAATGAAAATCTCATGGTTATCATTGCCTGCAGGGCTTACTAAATTTGCATGATCGTGTGTTTCTTCTGGAACACTTTCATGTGATTGGGGATTTTCAATCACTTTCTTTTTGCGAGGATTTTTATTCCTTTGAACCAATGGGTCGTCCACGCTTCAGGCGTGTTTTAGATTCATTTGCCATTTTATCATTTGGCAGCCCTTTTGGTATTTCAATTCGGGCAAGAGCATTTATAGCAGCTACATGTAACTTTGTCACTCTCTTTGTATCTATAAATACATCTGGCAATTGATTCGCTACATTTTGTAAATGTATGATCTTTTGAACTTTCAGTTCACGTTGCTTTGTGGGAGGGTCAAGGTGCAATAACGATGATGTGCACCACTTGATCTCTCTTCCCACTTGTTTCCCCTCTTTACCTAAAGGTGGAAAATTGTCTTCATTAAAATGACAATCGGCAAAGCGTGCCGTAAAAACGTCACCCGTTTTTTGTTCAAGATATTTTATTATAGAAGGAGATTCATACCCAACATATACTCCCAATCTCCTTTGTGGTCCCATCTTTCTGCGTTGTGGTGGAGCAATTGGTACATATACCGCACAACCAAAAACTCTTAGATGGGATAGATTCGGCTCTCACCCGAATGCCAACTGTATTGGGGAGTATTTGTGATATGCACTTGGCCCGAGGCGAATCGGTCGTGCATGTAAAACAAAGATGACCCCATACGTAAGTAGGGAGCTTTGTTCTCATCATTAATGGTCTGGCAATAAGTTGAATACGTTTGATCAACGATTCAGCCAAACCATTTTGTGTATGAACATGGGCTACTAGATGTTCAACATCAGTCCCTATTGCCATACAATAATCATTGAATGCTTGAGATGTAAATTCACCAGCATTATCAAGTTTAACTTTCTTGATCATATAATCTGGGAATTGTGCTCTCATCTTGATTATTTGTGCAAGGAATTTGGCAAATGTCGTATTGCGAGTTGATAATAGACATATGTGTGACCATTTGCTAGAAGCATCAATCAATATCATAAAGTATTAGAATGATCCACTTGGTGGATGGATAGGTCCACATATATCACCCTGAATTCGTTCCAAAAACGATGGTGATTCATATCCAACTTTAGTTGGTGATGGTCTAATTATCAACTTTCCTTGAGAACAAGCCTCACAAAGAAGTTCATTAGATTGAAAAATCTTCTGGTTTTTCAATGGATGACCACTAGAATTCTCTATAATTCTACGCATCATTATTGATCCTGGATGCCCCAATCGATCATGTCAAGCTTTAAATGTTTCAAGTAAACTTCAGGTTTCAGAATATGATTCAAATATTCTTATGATTGTACTATACAATCCAGATGATAGAGATGACAATTTTTCCAATATACACTTGCTTATGGAAGTGTTTGAGGTAATGCAAAGATATTCATCATTCCCCTTATTCATAGTCTCAATATGATATCCATTCAAACGAATGTCTTTGAAACTTAACAAGTTTCTTTAAGATTTAGGAGAGAACAATGTATTATTTATCATAAATTTCGTACCTCCAGGCATTAGGAAAATTGTCTTGCCAAATCCTTCAATTATTTTGGCATTACCAGATATAGTGTTGACATTAGCATTGTCAATTTTGAGATAAGAAAAATATTTCTTATTTTTAAGTATGGTATACGTTAGCGCTGTCTGCAAGACATAAATCTCCTCCTTGGATTTTGGATTCAAACATATTTGTGATCTATTTCAATATGAGAGAAAGAAAAATAAGATGAATAAATATGAAAACACATTGAATGCAAAATGCATATATAAATTTTATTGTAAGCATGCTAGTATACATAGGAAAAACAGATAATGTTCCTACATAACAACATGTTACTTTTTTCACAGTTTTTATCTTAAACTCGGACCATAGCTTCATTCCTATATGAATTTATTGTTCATGACCAATATCATCACTAATGGTATTGGTCATGTCGACGTTGGTCATATCATCGAAATCAAAATGAAGATCTTCAGGATCATTTTCGAGGAAATTTGTCTCTACATTCTTTCTTTTTTGTGATCTCTCATAAAGATCAACTAGATGTTTGGCCGTTCGGCATGTGCGTGCCCAGTGGCCTGTCATGCCACAACTAAAACATGAACTTTCTTCATTGTTTGGACGCACATTTTGCCTACTCAAAGAGGTGTTTCTATCATCATCTCTGTTCCACTTCAGGTGGCGAGAGGAATTTCCATTATACGGATGATGATGATGGCGACGAAAGTTATTTCGTCCACGGCCTCTTCCTCGGCCTTGATTTCGACCACGACTCCGGCCTTGTCCATGATTTCCTTGGCCTCGACCATGACCGCGACCACGACCACTACCACGCCCACGCTCTTGGCCTTCATCATACATAGTTCCATTCGCTTCAGGGAATGAGGCTGAACCAGTTGGTCGAGATTCATGATTTTTCATTAGAATCTCATTATTCTGTTCAGCTACAAGGAGGCAAGAGATCAATTCAGAGTACATTTTAAAACCCTTTTCTCGATATTGCTGCTGCAGGAGCATATTCGAGGCATGAAATGTGGAGAAAGTCTTCTCCAACATATCGTATTCAGTGATGGTTTCCCCAAATAATTTCAACTGTGAGGTTATTCTATACATCATTGAACTATATTCATTGATGGTTTTAAAATCTTTTAGGCGGATATGAATCCAATCATAGTGTGCTTTTGGGAGAATGACTGTTTTCAAATGATCATATCTTTCGTTCAAACTCTCCCAAAAGACGAGTGGATCATTAACCGTGAGGTACTCCATCTTTAGGTCTTCGTGGACGTGGTGTCGTAGGAAAATCATGGCTTGAGCCCGTTGTTGATTACTTATCCATTCATTATTACTTTGTTGGATAGTAGTTTCGAGGCTTCTGGCAGCCAGGTGGGTTTCGACATCTATTTTTCAAGACATATAGTTTTTCCCGGTTATGTCGAACTTTTCAAATTCAAGCTTAGCAATGTTTGTCATTTGTGAAGAAAAACTATAAAAATGAAACATATATATATTAATAAAATGATGACATGGAAATTTTATTCATACGATAATCAATCAGTACATGTTAAAATGTATGTTGAAAGCTATTGTAGCTGCTAACAGGACATACATGATACAAAGATAGATAATAATAATCTGAAAATCGTTTGGAGAGAATTCAACAACAAAAATCATTGCAGTGCACGCAATAACAAGTATGATAATAATCATCAACATTGGAGGGAACATTTTGTAGAAGAAGATATGATATTGAGAGTTTGTAAGAAGATAGTAAAAATGTGAATAATCTATTAAGATGTTGCCGTATATATGGAGGAAAAAATGATAGTTTATGACCGTTAACTAGCCGTTTATTACCGTTGGAGGAGAGAGATAAAAATCAGAAACTAGCCGTTTATAGCCGTTAACTAGCCGTTATAGGATAGGGGTAAAAATGTAAAAATTCTGATTTAATAGAATTGCATTTATATTATGAATAAATATAAAACTTATTACGAGCAATAAATAAAATAACTCCGCATGAATATTTTACCAGTCAATTTTATACAACTATTATATAGCATACATATATATTCACGTCACACTACTCAGCAAGCCTTTCTGTGGGTGTTTGTAAGTCAGTACTAAATATATATGTATATAAAGTTATTCATATATATAGAATTGAAATATATGTATATATATAAATATTCAGTTTATAGTTTGGGGTAATTTCCGCACAAGCATCAACGAATATATATATTATGCGTTAAATAATAAATTATTATTTCGTCATCTCACCATATATTATCGACGGTGGCTCAGCCAACCTTTTCTTAATAATGGTGATATACGATATATATTGAAGTAAAACAGAGACATAAAATAAAGAATATATCGGTAGAAAATTTTACCGATTGGGATTGTTAAAAGTAGAACAATCATGCTGATAACGTGTTATAAAGTAACCACAAAGTAGAACAAAGAGTGTATGAGAGATATAGAGAGAGAGTATTATTCAGAGTGAATGGTTCTCCGGATTACAATGAATAACAAGCTGCTCGGTATTTATAACCGAACAACAGCACACAAACGGAGAGAGAGTATACCCTACAATGAATGTTCACCCAATTACCTATCCCATAGGCCCTTGACTTTTTGTTTCATAACAGGTGCAATAAATATAACTTACAGCTTTACTTTTCTTCAATATTTACCACTACAAGAGTAGAGTACACATGCAAGTACACGCGGAAGGCATTATTTCGAGTTTAGGGACAGAATCTGACATTATAAATTACAATTTGCAGATAGTCTCTCCAATATTTGATACAACTATATAAAATTTGAGGGAGTATTAAGAGCACCATAATATTTATTTTCTTGATGGCATTAAAAGAATTATTTCCCCATTGTTGAGTTAGTTTAACCAACAGGGGGAGCTCTGTAGTATGCTGGAACAGTTCCTGGGAAGAACATTTGCCTAACGCCTTCAGACTTTATGATGGGGAAAATAATTCCAGATGCACCCTGTGACCAAAAATTGAATCCCATGTCAGAGAATGATTCAAGGACAATAAAGAAAAGTTGGGAAGAAAGAGTTTATGGAAGAATGTGGAGAAAACTTACAGAAATGAGTCTGACCCCAAGCCACATCCGTTTGGCTGAAGGGAAGGGGATTAGTAAACGGCCAACACCATAGATAGCCACGGCAAAGAAATGGAGAAAGAGGCTCAATGGTCGTGGGTTCAGGCCTGAAAGTAAAGCTGTTGGTCCATCTGTGAAGATGCCTCCAAGGCTTAGATAATCAAAGCATGCATCACGCATTTCTTTCCTTGCTGGATCAGGTGATGAGCAAAATACTCTGTAGAGGGCACCTGCAAGTGTGTTGATTGTAGAAGCCACTGGCTGCAAACATAGACCAGCCCCTATGTCAGTTGGCAAGTTTTGATACGATATATACAATCACCCATGCTGCTCAGTTCAGCTTTTTTGTAATTTTTCAAAGATGTCGTAGAAACAGGATACATACAATTTGATTGCCATTGAACTCACCTTACGGAGGGTGTAGAAGGATTCAAGATAATTGGCTAGAGTAGAGGCATCATTGAGATCACGTATAGGTCTTAAGAGGTCTCGAATAATAACAATATCCGATAGAGCCACGGTCATTCCACCTCCAGTTAAAGGATGTCGCATATTGAAGGCATCCCCCAGTAGAAGTGCACCTGGAGTGGGTTGAGGATCGGCTGGCATGCTTTTGTTTGGCATTGTTCTTATGTTACCTTTGTCAATCGCTGCTATGAAGGCTGTGTATAGCTCGGGAGGAATCTGAAATATAACTATATTTTGATCAGAACAAATGCAATGAATTATAAGATCTGTGTGCAGAACATCGCATATAGCTGGAAATCATATTTTGGTACTTAGTAAGTACCTGAGGAGCCACCTCAGACTTCAGATACCGAGCCATTTCACCATTAGAGATGGAAGGTACTTTTTCTCCAGGTACATCAACCAAACAACGAGTTTCTGTATCACTGATTTGATAAAACAAGATGGGGGAAGGGTTCGCAAGGATAACATGCCCATGATTTTTGTATGGAAGATCACAATTCTCCAAAAGCAAACCAACAAAGCAAGAAGGCACTTCTACCTGTTAAACATTAAGAATTCTTTAAGTTTGTTTCAATTGAATATGAAGATGGAACAGAGAAAATGCATTGTTCTAATACTATGTATCCTAAATGAACACAGGCATAACAAACGTACGATATGGTATTAGCCTTTTCAGTCAACATGTGAACAATTGGGCAAAATCTGGGCTAACACATTTGAACAAGTCGATATGAACATTATATTAACCTTGGGCTTGCAGAGAGAACGCCTCAAATTTGAAAAGCAACCATCACAAACAATTGTGAGAGGAGCATATGCACGAATTTCTTTGCCATCCTTGGTCTTGTATTGCACCCCGTTGATAGTTCCCTCTTCCTGAAGCAGTGATGTTACAGTCCCTTGTTCTAGTTTTACACTGACGATAAAATAAAAAAGAGAAGAGGTAATTTGAGTAAAAGGTTTGTAAGATAAGACGTGGGTAAAAAAAGAGAAAATTATCAAGAGCAAAACCATTTGAAGGGGAAAGAAACAAAAAACGTACTTTGGAAGAGAAGCAGCTTTCTCTCGCATACGTTGAATGAAACGCCCATTATGAAAACTTCTTCCGGACACATCTGTATGATATTTCTCCAAGGGATATGACAGTCTAGTTCTCTTTCCATCCATAAAAAGGGCATAGCCAAATACTTCTTGTGCCTCAATTCCATTCACACAGTCTGCATCCATATGTATAATATCATAAACATAATGGGATTACGTAGCTAAAAGTATACCACTAGTCTCTTCACCAAGTGGAAAAGATTAATGGGTTACAAATTTATCAATGCAGTAGATTATGTTGAGTAATAATCCAAATTAAAGATCTGAATTTTAAGTGATTAACATTTAGGCACAAAACCACAATTTTTTATACTGTTGAACTTTTTTTAGCCAAATTTCGGTTGAAAAACAGTTTGGTTTGACTAAAAAATAAAATAAAATAAAATTAAACATGACATTAATTTAGGAACAGAGCGAGTATCATTTTTCGGTCTGGAAGAAGGTTTATGTATTATTTCCATGGTTAGAACATAATTCAGGATTATAAAAGAATATGAAGCATTACTCTACTCTCGATATGGATCTGGTGTTTGCTTTGTTACCTTCGAGACCCAACTCAATTAATTTCAGATAGCCTCCAGGTTGTAGAAGTTCGCCAACAATTCTATTCGGCTCAGTTAAATCTCTTTCTATCACATGAACTCGACGCCCATCCTACAGTTTCACGGCAGAAAAGCAACTAAAAAAATTAAACCTGAAGAAATATCCTAAAACAACAAATATGAATCATGTTTACTTACTGCAGTACTAGCCTATCAAAAATCCAACATGTCTATTGATCAGTTTTCAAATACTCCGTACGTATTATATTTCTTTACTTCTTCTTTCTTTCTTTTTCTCTTTTTCTATTTTTCTTATTGGAAAATTAAAGATGACAACTCACAACCATGAAGTTGCATCATACTCTTAACAGATCCAGCTAGCTGCCATCAAAGATTTTCAAGGTCTATAGAGTAACAAGAGGGACATTTAAACCTCCAACTGAGATTTGCGTCAAACTAAATAAAACATCTTATAAACGGAAATATAAAAATAGAAAAACTACTCCCTCTATTTCGGGAAAGAGTCCGCTGTTCCATTTTGTAATATTTCACTTAAAAAATCTACTTTCAAAAATTACTGGACTACTAAAATTAGTATTATTTTGGGCAAAATTAGGGCGGTCCACTTTCCCAAGTTTTTAATCGCTAAAATACACCTTTTTAAAAAAAATCGAAAAAAGTCACTTTTAGACGCGAAAAAACTGTGATACCCTTAATAAACAATAGACGCACTACACCAAGTTTATATATCGCGGTACAAAGTTTATAAAGTTCAAGTTTATATCGCGGTTCAAAGTTTCTTTCATCAAATAATTTTATATATTTTTACACCAAGATTCAAATATTCATTTTTAAATATTTTTTTAAACAACTTTATATGTAGCGGTGCAAAGTTTATAAAGTGCAAATTTATTTATCGTGGTGCAAAGTTTCCATCATCAATTAATTTTACATATTTTTGCACCGCGATTCAAAAATTCATTTTTAAATATTTTTTACAGCAAGTTTATAAGTCGCAGTGCAAAGTTTATAAAGTGCAAATTTATTTATCGCGGTGCAAAGTTTCCTTCATCAATTAATTTTACATATTTTTGCACCGCGGCCCACAAATATATTGTTAACCAGTGTTCATAGCAATTAATATTTATTAGTTTTTACAGTATTTAAGTTTTAATAGAAAATTTGAAATAAATAGATATTTGTATCGCGATACAGATTTTTATATATCGTAGTTCATAGTTTTTATATATAGGTATAATTAAGGGTAACATAGTCATTTTAATCCAAAAAGTGACTTTTGAACTACGGTTCATACGAATACTCATCCCTTAAGCGTTCATTAAAAGTAACGTAGTCAATTCGATAACAAATTTCACTTTTGAACCGCGGTTCACGCGGCTAGTCATACCTTAAGTGTTCATTAAGGGTAACGTAGTTATTTCCTGATAAAAATGACTGTTTCCAGTTAAAAATAAAAAAAAAGGATTGGAGCAATTAAATTAACGGAAAAAGGGACCGATCAGTAATTTTTTTTATTTTATTAAAAAGTTTAGATTTTAAAACAATAACTTTTTACCCGGAATCATTTTAAGTATTTATGAACACATCATGGGCCAATATATCCTTGTGAAATCGTATTATTAACAAGTGGTCTACGAATACTCATTAATATTTTCTGAAAACTAAAATAAATTCTTCATCCAATGCACGTGAAAACTACACGCGGACTCCGGTTAGTAGTTGGTAGTTAGGAAGGCAAAGTTATTGTGCGAGAGAGAACCCCATGGGATAAAACTTTTATATTTACAAAAATAACTAATTTTAAAAATATGCCTGTAATACTTTCTTGCCTGACAATATACTCCCTCCCTTCCCAAAATCATTTTTATATCAAAATTAGACTCTTTTTTTTGTTCAAAATCATATACTCTCCCCCTTCCCAAATTATTGTGTCAACTTTTTTATTATTTTTTTTGACACTTTTAGTAACTGATTAGTAATAGGTTGGTCTCTTGTGAAACCGTCTTTCAGATTTTAATTCGTAACACGAGGTCTCATCCTTTTACAACTCAACCAACCCTACACTTGGTGGAACGGATCAAAGAGATCTCGTCTTACATAAAATATCTTAAAATTGTATTTCATAAGTTTTTGCCTTAGTAATAAATTAACATTTTTATGCCTTAATTTTTAAAATAGACTCTTTAATTGAAAGATCACAAAATTAAATTATGAATTTTTTGCTCGGAACGGTGGGAGAAATACATAATCCGTGTTTATTAATTTGAAAAAATAATAAACTTATTTTTTAAAAAATAGTGAGTTTTATTTAAAAGGTCAAAACATAAGAATAATTTAAGAATTGTTGTGTAATAACTAATAAAGTTGATACGGTCACTTACATACTACACCAAGCAAGTATATAAAATTTTCCGGTTGAGAGAAGTGTATTTACTTTGGCAAGAGTACAGGAAAGTGCTGCACCGGCAACACCAGCACCGACAATGATGACGTCAGTGTTTCCGGCCGCATCCGACTGAAACAATTGGCCGTTTCCAGATCGCTTAACACTGCTGTCGAGCTCTCCAACCTCCGTTAGACCTCCATGAATACTGTTTCTCCTCCTCCTCCTCGAATTAAACAAGGCAACAAAACCTAACAAAAAGGCGATTGTTCCAGCAACGAGGAACTGAAGACTCCCCAGGGTATACAGCTCCACCATAGAATGCGTTGACGGCGTTGAAGTAGAAGACGATGAGGAATTCACCATGGTTCCCCTCCTCTCTCTCTCTCTCTCTCTCTAAATGCTATACGTGTGACTGTTTCCGGGTTTGAGTGAAATGGTGAACTAAAAATGGCGCCCTCTTTATAGGTGCGGTGGAGACGAGCACGAAAGCGTAACGGCTTGATGGAAAACGTGGTTGTGATCCTACTAATTAATTACGGGCCAAAATATGTTTTACCCTCAAAGTATACATCAATATTCACTTAATCCTCCAAATCTGAAAATGTGTCAAAAATGCACACCCAATGTTCCATTTCATTCCACATAACCCCTTGCAACTAACGTCCGTTACAACTCGAATGTTAGTTTGCATGTATCCTTCACGTGATAGCCATTTTAGTCATTGCTCAATCATCCCTTATCTTCTCTCACAGCAAGCTCACATCTCTCTCCTTCCCTCAACAGAGCCAATTGACCTCGTTCCAGATCTGACATCTCCCACCATCTCCCTCCATCAAACCCAGCAAATCAACTCTCCATCCGCCGTCCCTTCTCCAGCTTCGATCTTCATTCGTCTTCAACCCCGCCGGCGAAGCCTCGCTCCAGATCCAACATCTCCCACCATCTCCCTCCATCCAGCAAATCAACTTTCCATCTGCCATCCCTTCTCCAGCTTCGATCTCCATTCGTCTCCAACCCTGCCGGCCGAGCCTCATTCCAAGATCTGACATCTCCCACCATTTCCCTCCATTAAACCCAGCAAATCAACTTTCCATCTGTCATCCCTTCTCTAGCTTCGATATCTGTTCCTCCCCAACACCGTCAGTATCTCGGTCGGCTCTTGCTACATCGATGACACCAACCTTGTTCTCCATCTCCGACCCAGCGACCAAGTCGTGGTTCATGTTTCTATTTTGACACCTGGTCGTCTCTCTCTCTGCTACCGCCAAGCTTTTGAATCAGAGTTGAAACAGTTGTAGAAAGAAAAGCTGAAAGCCATGAATGCTTATGATACTCTAGAAATGCTTGAGAATTCTTTTAAGCTTGTCAAGGAAAATGTCTCTGTGATTGCAGCCAAGCTTTCTATTCAAGCGTTGAACTTACAATGACAATGTGAACGAGAGTTCTATTGTCAAAACCTCAAAAACAAAGGAATACATGCTTTACCGAAAGAAAGTTAAGATTCAATTTTTTATTAGTTCTAATTTAATGGGTGCCTGTTGGGTACTTGATCCTGTTGCAACAGAAAATCAAGAATCCTTTATAGTTCGAAGTAAATAGTTAGAACCCGTTACAGTGGCATAAATAATACATCTCTCGCCTACCCGACTACTGGGTTTGATGGAAGGAGATGGTCGGAGATGTCAGATCTGGAACGAGGCTCGGTCAGCTCTATTGAGGGAAGGAGGGAGATATGAGCTCGCTATGAGAGAAGATGGGGGAATATTAATTGAGGGTGATAGATGAGAGAGAGGGAATTCGATGATGATGATGGTGGTTGGGGATGTTTCTGACCGGTGGAGATGAAATGGAAGAAGGAGTCGCCTTGCTTTTCTTTTTTTACAGTGACCAATGACTAAAATAACGTGAAGGGGTACGTACAAATTAACGTTCAAGTTGTAACGGACGTTAATTGCAGGGGGTTATGTAGGATGAAAATGAAAATTGGGTATGCTTTTGGCTTGTTTTTGGATTTAGGGGGTTAAGTGAATATTGGTGTATACGTTGGGGATAAAACATATTTTGGCCTTAATTACTTGAGAAAGACTTGTGTGTAATGCTCGCACCTACCTGATAAATCATTGAAACCCATTTGCAACTTTTTAATTGGTTAACGAGTATTTTCGTGGTTTCTCTAAACCCGCAAATCTAAAACATTTAAAAAACTATACTTTAAAGGGAAGGTTTTTTTCACTACTTTTTTTTTATCCATTACATTATGAATTATTGCATTAAATAATTATATCTTTGGACATAATTACCCTTTCTACATTTGTCATTTAAAGTAAAGTATTCCATATTTTTTAAGTCTCAACAAACAATGTTTTTTTTTTGTAATAATTATATTTAGTCAATTCTTTTTATGATTCGTATCTCATATTTCATCATCGTAAAAATAATATTATCAAGGCATTTATCTACCAAAACTATAGATAATATTAATTGGATATTTATCATCAAAATAAATAATTTAATTTATTAACAAAAGTATTACTCTAAAAAATCAATTCAATAATAGCAATATGCTAAGTATTATATTGAATATTAGTTTCACTCAACTCAATAATTAAACTATTAAATCATTTTTTATTGGTAGACAAAAGGTTTTAAAATTTCATGATACTATTTCACACTATTATTTTACTATTGGACAAAAATATTTTACTATTATATCCTTTAAATCTCACTTTTGAAATTTTCTTTTAATAACCAAATAGTACACATTTTCTCAAAGTTTGGTAAGCAAATGATATTCTTAAGATATTAATTTATTGTTTACACGATAACTTTTGTCATAAGATTAATTGATCAAGAATTTAACAAAAAGTGAAAATAAAAATATTCTAACAATGTTATTCATTAAAAAATAATGTTAGAATGTAATTAATTTGAAAAATAACTTTATTAATCAACTTAATATGAGCAAGTAATTATGGGTAGATTTGTCCAAATATGTCATTAATTAATGAAATAACTAATTATGTAGCAGATAAGTAAAAAATGTAGTGAAATTAGTCTCTCCATACTTTAAATAATTAAAC
Organism: Codonopsis lanceolata; assembly: GCA_013146195.2. Classification (NCBI taxonomy): domain Eukaryota; kingdom Viridiplantae; phylum Streptophyta; class Magnoliopsida; order Asterales; family Campanulaceae; genus Codonopsis; species Codonopsis lanceolata. The sequence continues at coordinate 85,979,588 of CM028381.1, forward strand.
ACTTTTACTAAAAAGTAAACCTAAAATAATATTAAATTATATCATCATTCCAAAATTAATACTCATTTGTTGTTGTATAAATTTACAATATTTGTCAACGCTAATTATAATATCTTAGTGTTCACTTCCAATGTTATAGCATGAACACTAATGACATTAATATATATATATATATATATATATATATATTATAAAAATAATATAACTTTTGGATATTATAATTAGATTGTTAACCTCTTCCATGCATGGTTATAATAATTTTTTTCTATTGTTAATAGTATTTAAACGATTTTTTTACCTAAATACTTTTAAAATTAACATAAGTTTCTAATTAACGTAATATAAATATTTTGTATTAGTAATAATAGTAAAAATCTTTGATCTAAAGACTTTTAAAATTGACATCTAACTTGATAATAATATTAGAAGTTTTTAAGTTAGAAACTTATAAAATCATAATTCATTCTTAAACAATGTGGGACCCTTATTTTCGATTTATATTGGTAATGAAAGTTTAAATCTTTTATCTAAAAACTTCTATAACAACCATTACTTTCTAACCATGTAGTATACATTTTTTCTATTAGTAATAATAGTAGTAGATAAAAGCCAACATTTATTTCTAATTTCTAAACAATGTGATATACATATTTTCTATTGGTAATAATATAAAAATGATTTTATCTAATGACTTTTATAACCAATACTCATTTCTAAATAATGTGAGATATAATTTTTTGTAACTAATATGAGATCCATCATCTAATTTTTTTTAAATCAATATCAAACTAATGTGAAATACTTCTCTTCTATTGTTAATAATGATAAACTTTTAAAATCAGTATTTGGTAATAATAGTAGAAGTCTTTTATCTTAAAAAATTTATATCCAACATCTATTTCTAAATAATGTGGGATACATCTATTCTATTATATTGATAATAAAACTAAAGTCTTTTATCTAAAAACTTTTAAAACCAATATCATTTTCTAACCAATGTAGGATATCTCTTCTATTAGTAATAATAGTAAAAGTCTTTTATCTAAAATTAAAATCAACATTAATTTCTAACCAATGTGATATACATCTCTTCTATTGATAATAATAGTAGAATATTTTGTAATTAATGTGAAATACATGCATTTATTCTATTTGTAACAAAAAGTCTTTAATCTAAAAACTTTTTAAACTAACATTTATTTTTAAACATTGTGAGATACATTTCTTTTATTGGTAATAAGAGTAGAAGTCTTTAATATAAGACTTTTAAAACTAACATCTCTTTCTAAACAATATAAGATACATCTATTCTATGGTGATAAAAGTAGAAATCCTTTATCAAAATACTTTCAAAACTAACATCAATTTATAACCAATGTAATATACATATTTTCTATTGGTAATATTAGTAGAAATGTATTTCATATTGGTTATAAATTGATTTTGGTTTTAAAAGTCATTAGATTAAAAATCTAACATCTTATTACTAATAAAAGAGTTGTATCTCATATTGGTTTGAAAATAATGTTGGTTATATATATATATATAACTTCTACTATTAACAATAGAATAGATCAATAGTAGATATTAATATCTCATTATTGCATTAATTATTAATACATATTATTAATAGATAATGGTTGAGAAACAATGAGTCACACATGAATGCTTGAGAATAATAATAATATTATTGTAATAATAATAATAATAATAATAATAATAATAATAATAATAATAATAATAATAATAATAATAGTAATAATAAAAATAATGTTGAACAATTCTTATTATCTCTGTCATAAATGAAAAGAAAAATAAATTTTCATCCAAATGAAAGCTTTTAACATATCTGCGTAAGTAGACACATATCTTGTAAAAGTGAAAGTTTTTAGTTTAAAGACTTTAAAATCTAACATCTTCTTTTTAAACAATGTGTTATACATATCTTTTGTTGGTAATAATATAAAATAATTTAAAATCAACATCATTTTCTAACAAATGTGAGATATGCATCTCCTATCGGTAATAATGATTGAAGTCTTTTATCAAATGACTTTGAAAACCAACATCACTTTCCAACCATTGTATGATACATCTCTTCCATTGGTACTTAATAATAGTATTTTTAAAACCAACATCAATTTCTAACCAATGTATGATACATCTCTTCTATTGTTAAAAAATTAGTATTTTTAGTAAAAGAAATTGTGCAACTTGAGACACGAATTTCTTTACGTGTCATTTGTTTGTTAGCGAATGTAATTGTGCAACTGTGTTCTACTCAGTTAGAGTATCGAAATGATATATTTATTTGTCCAAATCGATTTTTAGATGAATAAGATATCAAGACTTAAAGTATAATATTTGTTTAAAAAAAATAGTGTTTTTAGTGAAAGAAATTGTGCAACTTGAGGCACGAATTTCTTTACATTTCATTTGTTTGTTGGAAAAAATAATTATGCAAATGTGTTCTACTCGGTAAGAGCATCGAAATGATATATTTATTTGTCTAAATCAAGTTTTGGATGAATAAGATATGAAGGATTAAAGTATGGTGTTAAAATTGAATCATTAGAAGTAATGTCACACCTTGAAGAGTTTTATCCCACATTGGTTAGAAGTAATGTTAGTTGTAAAAGTTTTTAAATATAAGTCTTCCACTATTAATAACTAGTGATGCTCCCGTGCGTTGCACGGTTTGTATACTGATATAAAATTATATACTTTATTAAAGTTGAAGAATATACAATTAAAAAGTTTAATATGAAAAAATAAAAAAATTAATAAAAAGTAAAATTAAAGATAGATCACATAAATTTGAAAAACTAATTATAAATTTATTTAGATATAATTCTTTATTCAGAAAGAGAGGATAGGATGGAATTCAACCATCTTCGTCATTCGTTAAGTCAACAATTGATAATAGACATGTGTCTCTAAATGACAAAATTTGATAGAGATAATAGTTTCCGATATTTCATACTAATGTAGTAGCTATAAAAAAGCGTTGGTTATTGAAAATATAAACATATAAAAATACATTTTATGTCCTTGCATTCACCTCCTTCTTCATACCTCGTTCTTCTTCTTCTTCATTTTGTGTTTGTGTGTATGATTCAAAATAAATTTACTTTTGTGTTTGTGCTACTGTGCATATACTGTTTGATGAAAGGTCTAAATAGAAATTTGTTCGTTTTTAAATACCCTTTTTGAAACTCGATACATCAATTTTGAATCACAATGTATCATTTGTAAATTTTGATGCGTCAACTTAGATGTAGGATGTAGGTAAGATGCATTAATTTTGAATCATATGTTGATTGTGTACATGAAAGAAGAGAGATGAAGGTTTGGTACACTATGATTTAAGGCGCGATGCATAAATTAGATTATGTGATTTAAATTGATGAATTGATTAAGTGATCCGTAGCGTGCATTCGGTTGATTAAGAGTCGTAGTTTTTTCGTTCTAAAAGTGTCCTTTTTAGTTAAAAAAAAATACATAAAAAACTGTAGCGGTTGAAAATTTTACATAATGGACGGACCCGAATTTCTCCCTAAAACAAACAACAACAAAAACGATTAAAAATACTCAAAATTTCACGTTACCCAAATTTCTCAATTGATTTCATCCAAATTATTATTACTTTAATGAACAACAAATATTACTCAATTATAACCAATCTGGCCCAAAAAAATCTCAAGCATTTGTCATATAGATAAAGAGTTGCTCACTCTCTAACCTAAAAACCCTACCCCCACTCACTCTAACCTATATACACATTGTCTCACTCTCATTCTTACTCAATTAAGCCGTCTAAAAGGTCACCTTTCTTATTTTTACAGCATTAAACTTAGGAAATTCCTCCGATGAACATGAGACAATGACTCTTCATCTCTTCAAACCCTTCTTTTCAAAAATTCATCCACCGACTTTCCCCAACCAAAATAGAATCAGATCAAACCATTTCGCAGTAAGATGCGTTATATTTTTTTTTATAAAGTATTAAACTTTGTATTTCGACTTTTTTAAAATCTTAGAGCTTAATTTTACTTAGTGAACTGAAAAAAAGGCTTATAATAAGATCCAAGTATTTATGTTTCTTTACCTAATTATTTTTTAAAATACGGTTTAAATAAGTCAAGACTTTTTTATATTTTCAGTATTTAACGTTATACCCAAATTTTTTATATTTTGAGTATAGAAAAAAATATAGATTTCGAATTTTTAGATTTGTATTTTGAAGATCTATTTTTTAACATTTTTATAATTAAAATACATCTATTTTAAATCACTTGTATCTAATATATTTGTTCAGTTCAAAATTGGTCTCTTTGTAGTCACTAATTTATTTGTTTTTCGTCTCTACATTTCAAATTCCTTTGATTTAATTAAATTTTATTTATAAATGTTAATTATTCTGATTTGATAAAACCAAAATTGAGAAATTTGTAGTCACAGTGCATATTAATAAATAAATATAAATATATATTGGTTACCAATAAATCTGTATCAGTTTGAAGAATATTAAATTCTATTAAATTTAGCACATACACTTGAACATGAAGTTTATTTAATTATCGCAATTTATTCACTACATATTTAATCCTAGGCATTGCATATGTTTAAGCTATTTATTGATTACAAAGGTACCCTGGGAATTTAATAATTTCGCATATATATATAACTGTTTTCAGTTTATTGTAGCTCCATGATCTCTAGAAAAAAAGAGAGGACCAAGTACATGAGATCCTAAACAATCGAAATAAAAAGAATACTTACAGGTTGGAAAGATACATTTACATTGTAAAATATACATTTTGCACGAAAAACTGAGTTATCTAGGCTTACCATTGGTCTGGCTGATGTCTCTAAGCAAGATGAGAGAGGGAGACATTTTATATAGATTTCTTCTATATTGGTGTGTTATCCTCAGTTGGTTTTAGCAATGATGTTCAACAAACAAAATTGTAACAAATTTATAGTGGTTTTATCTTTGAAAACTGCTCGAGAAGAGAAAAGCTAAGGAACTGTCTAACTCCCTTAGGCGTCCAATTACAGCCGAAGAAATTAATCTTCAATGATAATTCATGTAATTGTTTTGATAATTTATTCATTTATCATTCAATTGATAAGCGATTATTAAATTCAACAATTGAAATAAATAATTATTTATTAGCTCATTGAAATTCCAATATAGTTAAAAAAATCATAACTATTTTTTATATTGCCGGATGTGAATGAGGTTGAAATAGTTTGGTATATATGGTTATCAATTGTCTCAAGTCAAAGAGAGAATGTCAAAAGTTTTCAGATTTATTTATCTAATTAATTTTGATTACAAATTCATTTCATTTCCCAATGCATTAATGACACATATACAATGTAGAAATGTTATCATTTTTTGGAAAGTGCATTTTGGCAGGAACTTTCCAAAAATCGCACCTCTCCTTTTATATATGTATATATATAAAAAGTTATATATACTAATACTAATACTCTTATCATATTGATTATTATTATGTATTATTATGAGCTAATGACTAGTAGAATATTTTGTAACCAATGTGAGATGCATATCTTGTAAAAGTGAAAGTCTTTAATCTAAATACTTTAAAATATAACATTTTTTAAAAAAACAATGTGATATACATATCTTTTATTGGTAATAATATAAAATAATTTAAAATCAACATCATTTTCTAACCAATGTGAGATGTACATCTTTTATTGGTAAAATAATGATTGAAGTCTTTTATCAAATGACTTTGAAAAAACTAACATCACTTTCCAACCAATGTATGATACATCTCTTTTATTAGTACTTTATAATATTATTTTTTTAAATCAACATCAATTTCTAACCAATGTGGGATACATCTCTTCTATTATTGAAAAAATTAGTGTTTTTAGTGAAAGAAACTGTGCAACTTGAAGCACGAATTTCTTTACATGTCATTTGTTTGTTGGTGAAAGAAATTCCGCAAATGTGTTATACTTGGTGAGAGTATCGAAATGATATTTTTATTTGTCCAAATCGAGTTTTGGATGAATAAGATATCAAGACTTAAAGTATAATACTTGTTAAAAAATAATAATATTTTTAGTGAAAGAAATTGTGCAACTTGAGGCATGGATTTCTTTACGTGTCATTTGCTTGTTGGCAAAAGTAATTGTGCAAATGTGTTCTACTCGGCAAGAGCGTCGAAATGATATATTTATTTGTCCAAATCAAATTTAGGATGAATAAGATATGAAGGCTTAAAGTATGATGATAGAAGTAGGTCATTAGAAGTAATGTATTCGCTTGAAGAATTTTATCTCACATTGGTTAGAAGTAATGTTAGTTGTAAAAGTTTTTAAATATAAGTCTTCTAATATTGACCATAGAAGAAGTTACATACACTAATACTAATACCCCTTATAATATTGATTATTATTATAACTATTAGTTAATGACTAGAAAACTAAAAGTTTTTAAAGCCTCCACATGGATACTTTACATAGATGATGTGCATATTTTGGATCCGTCTCAATAGTGTTTGGGTCTCGCTTCCAACTGCATTTTGCATGATGTCCAAAGGATTGTGTCGGGTCCATGCGCAATGAGCTAAATCCATTCCCTCAGGTATAAATAACCTCTTTTAGTTCATAGAGTGGGGGATCTCTCTCTTTTTTAGATTTAGAATCACACACCCACTTTGGGGCTACGCGCCCTCTCTTTCATACTCAGTGTACTGATAAACACGCCGGAGGGTTTTTGGCGGGGGCCCTCCTCGTCGACTCACAGTGTTTATTTTACAGATAATATAGTCAGATATCCATCACCGATGACAATATGGCCGCCAGACGAAAACTCCGACAACTCACATCCACCGTTACCTTCGGCACACCCGGTATGATGCTTTTTTGGATACATCAGTTGGTTCCGTTGCCGGGAATCTCGAATTATTGATACATTTGATGGGTACCGGAATCGTGTTACCGAAAGAAAACGACATATGTGGATTCGCATTGGCCCAATGAGCAAGCTGACACAAGAAACAATGCCATCAGAGCTCTAACGCCCCCTCAACAGCCACCAAATATGTTGTAGGCGGTACCTTCCAATCACACGTCGGTTGCTGATGACTTCATTGTCTCTTCATAAGCCGATTATACGCTAGTGACCCAAAATGACGTGATGTGCATATTTGCAATCATCCTCTCTACTGATATCACCTAGGACGCCCACAATCAGGTGTTCTTTTCCAGTTATACCCTCAGTTTTGTGTTGATTTACACACATGATAATAAGTTTTGCTTTGCAATATTTTATATCTAAACTCCTGGATGCATGTTATTTGTTTGGCTTTAAAACCGCCAGCATTGAAAGGTACGAACATTAATGTTTAAAATGATGCCTATCATATTGTCATCAATACGCTAATTAATTTTTTTTTTTGATACAAAAGCATGCTAAATATGAATTAAATGCAAAGTAAATACAATATTTAGATTGTTGTATTATATTTAATTGTAAAATTAAAATTTTATAATTACATTGAATTACCCGCTATAATGATGCATGCTACGGTATACTACACCGATGTATGTAATTAAATATGTTTTGCGTTTGCGACCATATGTGCCTTATAGTTTTTAATGATCCCTGGTCGGCATGAAAAAAGAAAAAATGTTTGCCCATTTTATGAAAATGTGATATAACATGATTCATTCATATGCACAATTTGTTAATGTTTGATTCTAGCCATGTGAGTTTTATATTTACTAATCGCACTCACACTTATTGTTGTGAATGATTCTTTTTCGTTATTTCGATTGAGCAATAACTCGTTTACTTGAAACTAACTTATGCTTCAGTTAAATTCTTTTGCTACTTTCTTATGTCTTTTGATCGCTAAACTCTATGCATGATATTAATGATTATTATGCTTGCGCCTGCAGTGTAAAGTAATCAATAATATATATATATACGCGCACGCACACACACACACAATTGATGATTATCATTATGGGGTGAGAGGTACATAATGAATTATTTAATTTTGGGATAATTACTCATAAAGCATAAAGTAAATTGAATGTGTTTAAATCACCCATTATGACGAGCAATAAATGATATTATGACAAACATTCATGTCGTATAAAATTGCATTAAATATGTTCATTATACCTTGAATTATTTACTCAATTGACATTGGGCACAACCAACATGATTTATTTTCTTATGAATCAAAATAATTATATTACTTATTTTTTGGCCATGAAACGTGGAAATGTGATTACTTTCTTACTCGAATGAATTAAATGCATAAAACGTGTTACAATTATATTTCGTGGGAGAATATATTTGATTCATTTATGATGCTCCTAAGGTGTCAAGAATAAAGTACATGTCAACAGAGCCTAGGCTTTCACCAACAGCTCCACTGTGCTTGAACACACTACGAGATCAAACAGTATTTACCAGCGATACTTTTCGACTTCAAGGAAAAGAATGATATGCTTCTTCCCGAGAGCCACACTTTTCTTAGATTTTGTTCTACGCGTACATGCGCTTTCTGTTTGCAAACTCACGACCAGATGATCAACACCTACCTGCGCTTATGCTCCCCGCTTGAGTTTACTCGCGACTGAGCTTCATATTGTCCTCCCGCTCGAGTTTACTCGCGGTAGAGTTGTACACTGCGCCTGCATGCGCTTATGCTCCCCGCTCGTGTTTACTCGCAATAGAGTTGTACACAGCGTCTGCCTGCGCTTATGCTCCTTGCTCGAGTTTACTCGCGGTAGAGTTGTACACAACGCCTGCCTGCGCTTATGCTCCCCGCTCGAGTTTACTCGCGACTGAGCTTCATATTGTCCTCCCGCTCAAGTTTACTCGCGGTAGAGTTATACATCGCCTGCCTGCGCTTATGCTCCCCGCTCGAGTTTACTCGCGGTAGAGTTGTACACAGCTCCTACCTGTGCTTATGCTCCTCGCTCGAGTTTACTCGCGGTAGAGTTGTACACAGCGCCTACCTGCGCTTATGCTCCCCGTTCGAGTTTACTCACGGCTGAGCTTCTTTTTGTCCTCCCACTTGAGTTTACTCGTGGTAAAGTTATATATAGCGCATGCCTGCACTTATGCTCCCCGCGCGAGTTTACTCGCGGCTGAGCTTCATGTTATCCTCTCGCTAGGTTTTTATGACTTGTGAAATAAATGACCTTGTTCAATCTCCATTGATAGTTCATCTTGTAAAGTCAAATGTTATCTCGATTATTCTCTTTTTCACGAGTAAGATGTATCTCTGCTCGTGAAAAAGGGTTGGTGTTCGAGTATGTTATCTCGATTATTCTCTTTTTCACAAGTAAGATATATCTCTGCTCGTGAAAAAGGGTTGGTATTCGAGTATGTTATCTCGATTATTCTCTTTTTCGCGAGTAAGAGGTATTTCTACTCATGAAAAAGGGTTGGTGTTCGAGTATGTTATCTCGATTATTCTCTTTTTCACGAGTAAGATGTATCTCTGCTCGTGAAAAAGGGTTGGTGTTCGAGTATGTTATCTCGATTATTCTATTTTTCACGAGTAAGAGGTATCTCTGCTCGTGAAAAAGGGTTAGTGTTCGAGCTTGTTATGTCGATTATTCTCTTTTTCACAAGTAAGAGGTATCTCGGCTCGTGAAAAAGGGTTGGTGTTCGAGCTTCTTATCTCGATTATTCTCTTTTTAATGAGTAAGAGGTATCTCTACTCGTGAAAAAGTGTTGGTGTTCGAGTGATTTTTAGAATATACCTAAGACTAAGTGTTCACCTTTCTTACGAGCATGATATATCTCTGTTCGCCAAGAGGCTCCCGCTCGAGTTTACTCGTGGTTGAGTGGCGTTTTGCTCGCTAGCTTTTCAAAGGTAGTCCTGCTCGCAAAGTCGAGTACTGGGACTTGACCTTGGCCCAAGTGGCGTTTTGCTCGTTAGCTTATCAAAGGTAGTTCTGCTCGCAAAGTCGAATACTGGGACTTGACCTTGGCCCAAGTGGCATTCTGCTCGCTAGCTTATCAAAGGTAGTCCTGCTCGCAAAGTCAAGTACTGGGACTTGACCTTGGCCCAAATGACGTTATGTTCGCTAGCTTTTAAGAGTAGTCCCGCTCGCGAAGTCAAGTAGTAGGACTTGACCTTGGTCCAAGTAGCGCTTTGCTTGCAATAGAAAGACTTACTTATACAATCAAGTTCTAAGGCGTAATGGTTAATTAAAATATACAATGGCGGTCAAAAGCGAATAAATCTGTGACTCATCCCAGCACTTATGTTATCTTGTCTGCCAAGATAAAAGTGATTAAGCCTTGGCCATCCCGAGAAATTAAAGAAGATTACGAGCGAATAGTAATCCTTACTCTCGAGATGAATTTCGAAGAATAATGAGTAGGGGGCTACTGATGTGTACATTTTGGATCCGTCTCAATAGTGTTTGGGCCTCGCTTAATGGCCCACTGTATTTTGCATGATGACCAAAGGATTGTGCCGGGCCCATGCGTAATGAGCTAAATCCATTCCCTCATGTATAAATAATCCCTTCTAGTTCATAGAGTGAGGGATCTTTCTCTTTTTCTGATTTAGAATCACACACGCACTTTGGGGCTACGTGCCCTCTCTTTCGTACTCAGTGTACGGATAAACACGCCGGAGGGTTTTTGGCGTGGGCCCTCCCCACCGACTCACGGTGTTTATTTTACAGATAATATAGCCAGATATCCACCACCGATGACAACATGGCCGCCGGACGAAAACTACGACGACCCATGTCCACCGTTACATTCGGCACCCCCGGTATGATGCTTTTTTGGATACATCAATAGATTTAAAGAATATAAAGAAAACTATCAATAACATCTTTAATTTTTTGTAAAAATAAGTATTTTTTTAATAGATCTTGGGTCAACTAAAAATCAAAGCGAGAATATTGCTCGGAGATAGACTTCATAATTATAACCAAAAACTCGTTAACCACTCAACCCGATTTGAAAATTACCTATCCCACCCAATCTGTTAATATTTTTGGGTTGAAACTGGTAATCCGTTGTAATTTTAAAAAAAAAACGGGTCGGATTAAACGGGTCAAACTCGTTATCCATTTTTTGACCCGATAGTATTTACTCTATAAATGTATAGATTTTTAGGTGGAACACCGGCTTAAAACAAGTTGACCTGTTTTATCCCGTTAACCGTTTTAATCCAACCTATTTTGACACGTTTGATAGTTGGATTCTAATGGGTTCAACCCATTATTCGATCAAACCCACTCAATTATCAAGCCTACTTGGAGAGTATATTGTAAACTTTGACTTCTTGTCGTCCATTCTCAATAGGAATAATTGTGGGCCGGTACATTTTTCTGAAATTATAACCGCACAAGTGTCCTGTTTTTTTTTAATTGCATAAATCTATTTTCGTTATTTTCTTCCTTAAATGCACCACTTCCTACCGTCCTTTCTCCTCCAAAATCTCATAACCATTCCCGATCTCATTTTCTCTTTGATGTTCTTTCTTCCTAAAATCATATATGTCCATCTGTCCATCGGGAAGATGATTGGGCTAAGCATTTGTTTATATCTTCGTTGTAATATTATAATCAAAGTGCTCATTCCATTCCATGCTTTTTCATTTCATATGGAGCAGACCCAAAACATTTATGCTCTATTTTCGTTTTAATTTTGTAATTAAAGTGCTCGGTTTGTACTTGTAATTTTGTAATCAAAGTGCTTATTTTATTCCACGCTTTTTCATTTCATATCGAGTAGACTCAGAACATTTGTGTTCCATCTCCGTTGTAATTTTGTAATTAAAGTGCTCGGTTTGTACTAGAATTACAAGGAATGAAATCATATGGAATGGAATGGAATCACATGTTGGTAGAAGTCGAAGAAATCACTTGTGAGTGTCGTTGCCTATGATGTGTTGGACATCGTTGCCTATGATGTGGGCATTATTACTTATGATGTGAGTGTCGTTGCCTATGATGTGTGTGTCTAATTTTGCCTCGATGTTTTTAATTAGACAACGTATCTTGCAATTCAGCGTCATTGTAATTTAATTAGGCAACAATTTTTTCTATTATGTCTCGGTTTAAAAATGCACGTGTTTAATGATTTAAAAATCAGACATTGGTTTTCCAATCATACTTCAGTGTTACTTAATTAGGTATCGTTCCTTACAATCATGTCTCGATTTTAGTTTATTAGTCATCATTATTTACAATTATGTCTCGGTGTTACTCAACTAAGCATCATTCCTTCAAATCATGTCTCGGTATATAAATAATTAGGCATCAATAATTCTAACCGTGTCTCAATGTTAATTAATCATGCCTCGATTTTAGTTTATTAGTCATCATTATTTACAATTATGTCTCGGTGTTACTCAACTAAGCATCATTCCTTCAAATCATGTCTCGGTATATAAATAATTAGGCATCAATAATTCTAACCGTGTCTCGATGTTAATTAATTAAGCATCGTTCCTTATAATCATGTCTCAATCTTACTAATTAAGCGTCGTTTCTTTAATATAGTAACAAATTTCAATTTATTTTTCCAATCCTACCTCAGTGTTACTTGATTAAATATTGCTCCTTGAAATTTGGCTTCGATGGTATTTAATTAAGCATCATTTCATCAAATTCTATCTCAATATATAAATAATTAGGTATTTGTTTTAAAAATCATTTCTCATTATTTATTATCAAGGCATCCTTTCTTAAAATCCCACAAAATTTTCAACGACGACCAAACAAATTTGAGTGGCACCTAATTTTTTTCTTTACGACGCCCAATTTTTTTGCATGATTTTGTGTACGTATATTTTATTCATTAGGACATTTTTATCGTTTTCCACCCAAAAAATATACTATCACAATTTAAAAATATAATAATGAACTTTTACGATTCTAATTCCACTTTATGTACCAGCCCGATCAATGTCATACACTTTTTTAGTCTCAAAATCAGTGTTTTAAAAATTGACCTAATGCCCAAGCGTAAGCACCTCTCCAACGCCACGCATTTGTTCAAATCGCTCAAAAAAATCGGCTATGGATAAATCGGCGTCTAATCGTGCTAGGCGTCGGCCTACAAACTCCTCACAAAGAATAAGGGCGAGAGATGGAGAGGGAAAGATAAGAAGAAATTGAGGACATACGGCGACGAATACGATGACAATTGACAAAGGTGACGGCGAGGTGGTACTGCAATGACGGAGAACGGGATCTAAGGGCATCCTCAATGTGTATATTCTTAATACAATTTTTTAATGAAGTCCCACTGCAACCTACACATTTTTTCTCTTCTTACACACATAAGAATAAATCTTTCCATTATATATTATTCTTACACAACTTCTTACATAAAAAAATATTAAATTTAACACCATCTCAAAACCATTCCCCCCACACAAGCCCATTTTGCAGCAAAAAGGAACTTCCTAAATAGGAAGCTTTCTCTCTCTCATAGGTGTGTGTCTAGTGGCCATTAGCACATTTATCCAAGCATTAAGAAGTGGGTTATTGATACAATGACGATCCTCTAAGTATTTAACCCCAAGAGGGAGAGAGAGGAATAATTTCTGCTTCGTATTCTGCAAATTGATGTCTTCGTCTTCTGCTCTGGAAAAAATATTAATGTCTTTGTCTTCTTACCTAGGACAAGATGTTGAATGGAATCACAAGAATGACAAGAAGCAAACGATGGAGAGAGGCAGAGAGCTATTGTCATCGATGGAGAGAGAGAGACCAATTTTTTTCTTTCTCATGACTCATGTGCTGTTTGGCAAATGGAAAAGTAAATGAAAAGGTTTTCACTCCCTGTATTGTTTGATTTGGACGGGAAAGGATGTGAAAGGGGAAAGGCGGTGCACACTTTTCAAGTCTTTATCCTTTAATAATTATTCTCTTTGCAAGTTTTTAAAAGAGAGTCCAGTAATCGGAGCAGACTTGGAATAGTTGGTTTTTAAAATAATTTGGAATAGTTGGTTTTCAAAATTTGAATTTTGTAATCGTAGTATAATCATTATTTTAATATTTTTAGATTATTACGTGATATTTATTATTAATATATATGAAGGTTTAAATGTTTTTAATTATGTTATATTTTAAAAAATGAGAAGCAATGTAATATGTCTTCATTTCTCGATTCCGTCTAGGTCCCGTCTAACCGCTTTAAACACTAGGCTTTGGTCTAACGCCTATCACTCGTTTAACAATTTTTAGTACCTTCTCAAAATAACTATTACTTTATAACTTTACGTGAATTTTAGAAAATAGTTAACATTACTATTCCTTTTATATCACCGAAATATGCCTTAGTGGTGTAAAAGTAACGAGGCTCTCTTCTTCTTTTAGTTCCACAAACAGCAATGGTATTATTATTAAAAATATATATTTTTATAAACAAAAATAAGATGATTAGGCCTCATCTAGTGCAACGTTTTTAAAATACGATTTTTTTCTTATAAACATCTTTGAGAAATTATTTTAAAACGTTATTTTCATAAATAAAATAGTTCTAAATAATGTCACAGCGTTCTAAACCCTCTGTTTTTTCCTCATAGCTCCAAATTGAAGCATTTTTAAACGCAATATATTTTTAAAATGCTGCATTGAAATACTTTAAAAGAGAAAATGTTGTATTTTTTGTTAGGATTTTGGTCAAAACACTCCACAAAATAAGTATTACTTCTTCAGTTCAGACAAAGAGCTCACTATACTATTTTGAGACGTTTCACTTTAAGAGCTCACTTTAAAAAATTATGCCTACAATTTGACAGCATTATGCAGGACCAAATCAATCCAGAAACTCTGATGCCAAGTGCTCGCATCAGGATGCATTTGACAGCATTATGCATGACCAAAATCAATCCAGAAACTCTGATGCCAAGTGCTGACATCAGGATGCATTTGACAGCATTATGCAGGACCAAATTAATCCAGAAACTAACTCTGATGCCAAGCCCTGACATCAGGATGCATTTGACATTATTATGTAGGACCGAATTAATCCAGAAACTCTGATGTCAATCACTGGCATCAGGATGCATTTGACAGCATTATGCAGGACCGAATTAATCCAGAAACTCTGATGTCAAGCACTGGCATCAGGATGCATTTGACAGCATTATGCATGACCAAATTAATCCAGAAACTCTGATGCCAAGCACTGGCATCAGGATGCATTTGACAGCATTGTGCAGGACCAAATTCAATCCAGAAACTCTGATGCCAAGTGCTGGCATAAGGATGCATTTGACAGTATTTTGGAGGACCAAATAAATCCAGAAACTCTGATGTCAAGCCCTGGCATCAAGATGCATTTGACAGTATTATGCAGTACCAAATTAATCCAGAAAGTCTGATGCCAAGCCCTAGCATCAGGATGCATTTGACAGTATTTTGGAGGACCAAATTAATCCAGAAAGTCTAATGCCAAGCCTTGGCATCAGGATGCATTTGACAACATTATGAAGGACCAAAAGCAATCCAGAAACTCTGATGCCAAGCCCTGACATCAGGATGGATTTGACAGTATTTTGGAGGACCAAAATGAATTCAAAAACTCTGATGCCAAGCCCTGGCATCAGGATGCATTTGACAGTATTATGCAGTACCAAATTAATCCAAAAACTCTGATATCAAGCCCTAGCATCAGGATGGATTTGACAGTATTTTGGAGGACCAAAATGAATTCAAAAACTCTGATGTCAAGCCCTGACATCAGGATGGATTTCACATCATTTTGTAGGACCAAATTAATTCAACATTTTACGATTACAAAACAAAATACAGTAACACAAACATGGAATAAACATAAAAATTTAATTATCACATTTTCAAACAAATTTGTGATTGTTTTTTGTTGTCCCCTTTCAAAATAAATGTTTCAGCCATCTTTACCATATATTTAACAGCATCAATACTACTAGGAATCATTTGTCCTCTTAGCAAACATTCAATTAAAGAACATACAAAAACACTACAATCTTCTATGTTAGGATTTTGTTGTGGTGATTTTTCAAATCTTCCAATGCTGCATTTGAATTTATGCTTGTTCAGATCCTTGTGTTGTCCAGGAAAGAAATTCACAAGTGTTTTCATTCTGCATTCAACATAATCTACCTACAGAGAAAATAACCAATAAAACTTAATCTAAAGACATTACTTAAAAGACAATACCCACTGCAAACCATTGTTCCATTCACATGACTCGAGTTTTTTGGTTGCAAAAATGTGAACCAACCTGACGCAGCGAAACAATCAAATAGAAACTCTTTCAACGAGAAATTCCTTAGAACAAGCCTATGACGGCTTAGGGTTCAAGCACAAAGCAAGAAAACTCAAATTTTATTAAAAACTGCCGAAATAATGTTTAATAGGGTATTTATATGCCCTAACAATCCAAACCTTAAAAGGAAAAGTCTTAAACAAAACAGACGAAAAAGCCCGAAAACTTCAAAGGCCCATAACAGTACTTAAACAGCGGTTTTTGGGCTAAAAATGAATTTTTCACGGGGTTATCCCCGTGATTCTTGTAGATCTCGTTGAGAGCTTCGATTTGATATGCGGTGGGTCTCGTAATTCATCCGGACGCGAAAGTTATGCTTCGTTAAAGTTCTAGCGACCGTTAGGTGCTCTCTACTATTGCTTAACGAAAACTAACGAAGAAACTGCCGGACCAATAAAACTTAAACTAGACATAGGCATCATCAGAGCAGAAAAGGATTGAAGCACTAACATCTACCAGCAAATAGACCTGAACATGCATTATAACTAATAAACTAGACACACAGAATTCAATGTGTAGATGTGAGCTCTAACAAGATGAGAACAAACATCATCAGTCTATTAATAGATTTGAAATAACATTATTAAAGCTGGAGATCTACACAATGCTATCAAACAATATATGCATCTCCCCAGTCCATACCTTCACCTCTCTCCCTCACTCCCACTTGCAGGGTTCTTATGTAAATTATAAGCTTACTGGCATTAAACTTTGTCCTGCATATCATATAATATCCATGCTTCGACTATTTGAGAATCTCAGTAATTATAGTTATTGTCAAGGGACCAAACTAGAAAATTGCGTTCTATCTCAAGATTGAGATACTGAATTGATTCATTAGATACCAACCATCCAATTGAGAAAATATAAAGTCCATACAAATGAAAATTAAAAATAATGACAAATAGGTAGGATTCTTTCATCTTGTCATTAACAAAATTAACCACCCTCACTCACAACAATTCTGCGATAATAAGCTACTATTACAACAAACACTCAACTCTAAGCAATGACACACAAAATCACAAATATATAGAAATGATGCAATAAATTCAGGTTGGTAAAGATGGACTTACTGGGGCTTTCAAACATGAAGGTGACAGTGTCGCTCCCATCGTCAACCTTGAGAGTGATGATATCATCATTACCAGCGCACTTTAGCATTTTTGACATGTTGTTGAGATTCATACCCATGGAAATGGTCCGATCGCAGCGGTAATGCTCAAATCCCTCTGATCTGAAAAGGAGAGAAACCAACGCTACGAATCCATGGCCTGGAGAGAGAATCCGGTTACTGCATGCGTCTAGTAGGAGAGCGTAAGGGAAATGGAGCTATGAACACAGGGTGGGGGCTGGGAGAGGACGTCGTACTTTTGGCCCGATACAAAGAAATAAAGGGCAGTGACGTAATTTTGCCATAAAATTATATCTAAAAGATATGTCTAAAAAATAGCTGGATTTATTTGAAAACATGTTTTAAAAGATATACCGGCTTATAATTTTTTCTATATTTAATCTTTAATTTAATATTACTTTAAATGAGATCTTGTTAATGATGTTTTATTTTTGGAAAATTGTTTTAGACGGAAAACTACCTAAAATAGCTGAGATATATATGCTTATGTCTTTATATATACACACACACATATAGATTTACCGAAGAAAAGTCAATGAGTGTTTTGCTATTGATGTGACGGATAACGCGGCTCATAAAAATTGTGAAAAATTCTTTTTTCAAAGGTTCCTCATCGGAGATGTCTTAATATATCTCTTTAATAATTAAACTTTTTAAATGAGACTCTTTGTATGGAGTATAAATAGTTCCAAATTTAACATGTACACACTACTCATACATATGATGCGTATTAAATTTTCCCAATAAACGTAAAGCTTGGGTGTAAGAGTGTGAAGCTACGGGTGTGTGGTTTTCGGTTGAGACCTTAGTGACTGTGGTCGTAGGTATTACAACGTAATCTGACCTCTTTTAACTACGACGACGTTCTTTCAAATAAAAGATGATCCCTTATATTATGTATTCCACTTTTTTTCCTCTCCTATCTTTTATCACACACTCTCTCTCTCCCTCCCATCGGAAAAAAGGTTGTTGCCGGTCTTTGGGGATTCTTCTCATCAAAAAATTTCTTTCGTAATTATTCTTTATTTTCTACTTTTTTTTCGTCCATTTTTTTTTTGTTGCAATTTCTTTTGACAAAAAAGGAAAAATGATTCAAAACTCTTTTTTATGATGATGATTCAACACTGATATCCCACTAAATAAATTACTATTCATGGGAACTCACATGTCGTCAATCCATCGAATCAACTTATTAATTTCGCAACAAATACTCATTGTAATGCCTTTTCATATAAAGTTAGCCTTTTTATATTTGCAGGAAAGGAAGTCACTGTAATTCCATGCATCTAATGTAATATTCCTTTGTTGATTGTCGTCATCCGCGTTAACAATTGGTGGTGTTTCCTTAGGAAGCGAGCCAGACTCAGGGTAGTTAGGTAAAATAATATCTATTGTCGCTACCTTTTAAAATCACTACCCTTTAATTTTTCTGATTTTTCCGGCATGAACCGGAGCATGAGTTGCCATGGGTAGTGACTTAAAAAAAAGAGTGACTTGAATGGTGTCAGAGTCACAGTTGGTGTCGTCGCATCTGATGATGTAGTATTTTCCTTAGTCATCTTTGATTACTACTCCCTCCGTCCCTAATTTATTGTCCTGGTCGACCTGACGCACCGTTTAAGAAAACCTATTTGACTGGATTATTAATATTGGTTTAATGTGTAATTTCCTTTAAAGCCCATGTGTATGTGGCTCATAATTAAAGTAGGGTGAAAAAGTAAGGGTAAAGTGGTAAAAGTGATGTTCTAAAAAGGTAAGTTTCAAAGTGGACAATTATTTTGGGACGGACGAAAAAGGAAAGGAGGACGATAATTTAGGGACGGAGGGAGTAGTATCTTTCATCTTGCGATTGTTGGAATAACTTACGGTGTAATCTGAAAATGACACTAAAACAAAATACAAATATTATTTACGTAAGTAAATTACGTAAAAAGTCGAGGCAAGAGTTGACACTTTCTCCGCAAGACGAAATTGCCACATATACATGACCTGTTTGATTTAGCTTATTGATATGTGCTGATATCTTATTATTTATGACTGATGACTTATTGTTTATGACTTATGACTAATAACTGGTGTTGTTTGATTTAACTATTTAAAAGTATTGATTAACTTTCATAAGTTAGTGTGTGTGTTTGATTAGTAAGTTGAAAAAATGTTGAATTCGAATATAAAGACACAAATAGTCTCATCACAAAATGTGATTTACATTATTATTATTATTATTATTATTATTATTATTATTATTATTATTATTATTATTATTACTATTATTACTATTATTTTAAAATAATTACTTTTATTCGTATTACTAATTTAAATAATAATTATTATTATCATTATTATTACTTTTGTTATTATCATTATTAATTTTTTATTATTTTATTGTGCAACAAATACTCATTGTACTGCCTTTTCGTATAAAGTTAGTGTAGATACCTCAATTTCGTACCTCTGATACGTAACATTGATATGCGATATCAAAACCTGTTAAAACTTAACAAATGTCAACTTACATGGTTTAAAAATGCAAAAGACAAAACAGGATGCGCAAAACAGTAAACACTACTAGAAACCGTGCCTTCAGCGACGGAATTCCTAGCGACGGAAATTTTCCGTCGCTGATTAATGAAGGAAATTAAGAATCAGCGACGGATTTTGGCATCAACGACGGAATTGAGCATCTGTGACAGAAGTCATCAGCGACGGAAATTTCCGTCGCTGAAGATCACCTTTAGCGATGGAATCAGCGACGGAATTGAACATCAGCGACGGAATTTGTCAGTGACGGAATTTTCCGTCGCTGAAGGTCACCTTTAGCGACGGAATTTTCCGTCGCTGAAAATAAACTCAAATTAAATTCTGAAAAATTTCAGCGACAGAAAATTCTGTCGCTAAAGGTGACCTTCAGCGACGGAAAATTCCGTCGCTCAATATTTTAAAATTTAATTTCAATTTATTTTCACCGACGGAATTTTCCGTCGCTAAAGGTGACCTTTAGCGACGGAAAATTCCGTCGGTGAAAATAAATTGTAAATTAAATTCTAATGAATGATAAAATATCAAAAATAATCAGAATTAAATTGAAATTGAAATTAAATTAATATTTGAAATGTTAATTTAATGAATAATAAAATATCAATAATATTTAAAATTAAATTAAATTAATATTTGAAATGTTAATTTAATAATATAATATGAATAATTAAAATGATTAGCATCAATATAATTACAAAAATTAAAACATTCACATTACAACTTAACTTAATTTAACTTAACGTAACGTAACGTAACTTAAATATCAATAATATTAAATTTAACATTTCAATAATTTAACATTTCAAATATTAAATTAAATTAATATTTGAAATGTTAATTTAATGAATGATAAAATATCAATAATATTTGAAATTAAATTGAAATTAAATTAAATTAATATTTGAAATGTTAATTTAATAATATAATATCAATAATTAAAATGATTAGCATCAATATAATTACAAAAATTAAAACATTCACATTACAACTTAACTTAACTTAACTTAATTTAACTTAACGTAACGTAACGTAACTTAAATATCAATAATGTTAAATTAAACATTTCAATAATTTAACATTTCAAATATTAAATTAAATTAATATTTGAAATGTTAATTTAATGAATGATAAAATTTCAATAATATTTGAAATTAAATTAAATTAATATTTGAAATGTTAATTTAATAATATAATATCAATAATTAAAATGATTAGCATCAATATAATTACAAAAATTAAAACATTCACATTACAACTTAACTTAACTTAACTTAATTTAACTTAACGTAATGTAACTTAACTTAACGTAACGTAACGTAACTTAACGTAACATAACGTAACTTAACGTAACGTAATGTAACGTAACTTAACGTAATGTAACGTAACGTAACTTAGCGTAACGTAACGTAACTTAATGTAACGTAACGTAATGTAACTTAACTTAACTTAACTTAACTTAACTTCACTTAACGTAACTTAACTTAACATAACTTAATTTAACTTAACTTAACTTAACGTAACTTAACATGAAAACACGCTACGCCTATTGGCGAAATGGTATAATGGACTACGATAGACCATTATAACATGAAAACACGCTAAGCCTATTGGCGAAATGGTATAATGGAATACGATGGACTATTATAACATGAAAACACGCTACGCTTATTGACGAAATGGTATAATGGAGTACGATGGACCATTATAACATGAAAAAACGCTACGCCTATTGACGAAATGTTATAATTGATTACGATGGACCATTATAACATGAAAACACGCTACGCCTATTGACGAAATGTTATAATGGACTACGATGGACCATTATAACATGAAAACACGCTACGCCTATTGACGAAATGTTATATTGGAATACGATGGACCATTATAACATGAAACACGATACACCTATTGGCGAAATGGTATAATAGAGTACGATAGACCATTATAACATGAAAACACGTTACGCCTATTGGCGAAATGTTATAATGTAGTACAATGGACCATTATAACATGAAAACACGCTACGCCTATTGACGAAATGGTATAATGGAGTACGACGGATGGACCATTATAACATGAAAACACGTTACGCCTATTGACGAAATGGTATAATGGACTACGATGAACCATTATAAGATGAAAACACGCTACGCCTATTGACGAAATGGTATAATGGAGTACGATGAACCATTATAACATGAAAACATGCTACGCCTACTGGCGAAATCTTATAATGGACTACGATGGACCATTATAACATGAAAACACGCTATGCCTATTGGCAAAATGTTATAACTTAAAGTAACGTAACGTAACTTAACTTACTTAACGTAATGAAACTTAACTTAACTTAACGTAACGTAACTTAACTTACCTTAACGTAACATAACTTAACCTACCTTAACCCAACCCCATCCCCAACCCCACCCCTAACCCCACCCCAACCCTAACCCTAAAACCTAAACCTTAAACCTAAACCTAAACCTAAACGTAAACCATACACCATAACACTAACCCTAAACTTAACCCTAAACCTAACCCCAACCCCAACCCCAACCCCAACCCCATCCCCATCCCCACCCCACCCCCACTCCCATCCCCACCCCACCCCCAACCCTACCCCACCCCACCCCATCCCCAACCCCACCCCCACCCCAACCCTAACCCTAAAACCTAAACCTTAAACCTAAAACCTAAACCTAAACCTAAACCTAAACCTAAACCATACACCATAACACTAACCCTAAACTTAACCCTAAACCTAACCCCAACCCCAACCCCAACCCCAACCCCAACCCCACCCCCACCCCCAACCCCACCCCCACCCCAACCCCAACCCTAACCCTAAAACCTAAACCTAAAACCTAAAACCTAAAACCTTAAACCTAAACCTAAACCTAAACCTAAACCTAAACCTAAACCTAAACCTAAACCATATACCATTATAACATGAAAACACGCTACGCCTATTGGCGAAATGTTATAATGGAGTACGATGAACCATTATATCTTAACTTAGCTTAACTTAACTTAGCTTAACTTAACTTAACTTAACTTAAACGTAACGTAACGTAACATAACTTAACTTAACGTCACGTAACTTAACTTAACGTAACTTAACTTAACTTAACTTAACTTAGCTTAGCTTAACTTAACTTAACGTAACGTAACTTAACTTAACTTAAATTAACTTAACTTAACTTAACTTAACTTAACTTAACGTAACTTAACTTAACTTAACTTAACTTAACTTAAATTAAATTAAATTAACTTAACTTAACTTAACTTAACTTAATTTAACTTAAATAAACCTTAGTCATCTTTGATTACTAGTATATTTCATCTTGCGATTGTTGGAATAACTTGCGGTGTAATCTGAAAATGACACTAAAACAAAATACAAATATTATTTACGTAAGTAAATTACGTAAAAAGTTGAGGCAAGAGTTGACACTTTCTCCGCAAGACGAAATTGCTACATATACATGACCTGTTTGATTTAGCTTATTGATATGTGCTGATACCTTATTATTTATGACTGATGACTTATTGCTTATGACTTATGACTAATAACTGGTGTTGTTTAATTTAACTATTTAAAAGTATTGATCAACTTTCATAAGTTAGTGTGTGTGTTTGATTAGTAAGTTGAAAAAATGTTGAATTCGAATATAAAGACACAAATAGCCTCATCACAAAATGTGATCTACATAATAATAATAATAATTATTATTATTACTATTATTTTAAAATAATTACTTTTATTCTTATTACTAATTTAAATAATAATTATTATTATCATTATTATTACTTTTGTTATTATCATTATTAATTTTTTATTATTTTATTGTGCAACAAATACTCATTGTACTGCCTTTTCGTATAAAGTTAGTGTAGACACCTCAATTTCGTACCCCTGATACGTAACATTGACATGCGATATCAAAACCTGTTAAAACTTAACAAATGTCAAGTTACAGGGTTTAAAAATGCAAAAAAACAAAGCAGGATGCGCAAAACAGTAAAATATAGGGGTCAAAGTGTCAAAAAGAGGCAAAGAAAGGAAGGCTGGCGCGACCATAATGCATCCTGGGCGCGGCGCCCAGATCCTTTGGTGCCGGCACCAGGCTCTGCTACAGTGCTCCTAAACTTAACGCATTGCACAATTTCTCAAGTACGCGATACAAGCTGGTGAAGCACAAAGTGAAATTCACAAATGCCAGCGGTGTCCCTCTCTCAGCATATAAATAGAAGGCCCCGGGTTCCTTTTCGGGGACACAAAAGAGAGAGAATTCATCTCACTTTCAGCGTTGTTGTTACACTGAAGAAATATAGAGCGATCGTGAGATAGTGAGTGCCCCCTCCTATAAAGCCTTGAAGCTCTGCCAAATATCCTCCAAACACAAAACCAACCGGTCAAAGTGAGCCTTAGCCCCCCATCTAAGTTTCCACCCTATTCCCCCGGTCCAAAAATCTCGAAAAGAGCAGTTGCTCTGTCCGAGTAAAAAGGCCAAATCTGCCAGAAACAAGCAGTTGTTTTGCCCGATTTCCGCCAGCAGCAAGCAAGCAGCAGCAAAAACGCAAGCAGTTGCTCCGCCCGTTTGACGGTACCCAGAAGCAACCTTCGGAAGCAGTTACCCTGCCCGAACCGCAGCAGCAGCAGCAAAAAAAACTCCCTCTTCCGGAAGGACAGAGCGAGCACACCGCGCTTTAAAAGGTGAGCCTTTAAGAGCGTTATTTTATAAAAAAAAACTATTTTTCATCCGACCCAATGTAAAATATAAGCCGTTGTACTGCCTGAATTTATTTAGAAAGTAGCATTAAAAAGAGCCATTATTATGGCCAAATATTTGTAAGTGTATTTTTAAATTATTGGAAGGAAGATGCTGCAAGTCCGTAAATAATGTAGACATGGATGTATCTGTTTTCTTTTCTTTTTTTAATGCTCTATTTATTTGCTAGATAAATATAACAAAAAACATACTTTAGCCAAAAACTGTTTTTTGAGACCAAAAGGGCGAGTTGGGTGCTTAGCACCTTCCCAACTCGTAACTTAGCCTCCGAACCCGTTTTTTGCATTCTTTGGTTTTATTTTTGGTTTTTTCTTTATTTTCTCCTTAAAATAAAGATGACGACTCTGTCAAAATATTTTGGATCACAGTGAGGCCTCGTAACATCCTTTCTTATTATTTTTCGTTTTCCCTTAGACAAGGAAGAATGTGAATGAAAGGGTGATGTATTCCTGCATCCTGGTATCCCCTAAAAAGGGATAACTTGATACAGAAAACCCAAAGCTCTCATAGCGATCCGAAATAGGCCTTAAGACAATTTTCATAAAGTTCATAGTTGGGCTCGCAACATCCTTTCTTACACTTTCCATTTTTCCCTACACAAGGGAAGATACGAATAAAAGGGTGATGTTTTCCTACATCCTGTTATCCCATAAAAAAGGGATAACCTGATACAGAAAACTCAAAGCTCCCATAACGGACCAAAAATTACTGAAGTGACCGAGACGTATTCAACGCGCTTCTTGACAGCACCCTTTCCGCATTTTTAATTTCATATTCCCCTAGACCAGGAAGGGTGGAATGGAAAGCGTGGTGTCCACACCGCACGTCGTGTACCCCTAAACAAAGGCGCGCGGGGCGCGGACGAATCCCGGGGCACCCACGGTGGCGACTCTGCTGGGGAGATCGTTTTTATTTTAAATAAAAATGAAGGGCTAGACTCAGTAAATAAAAAACTTTTTTTCTTTTGTTTCTGGCTAAAGTATGCTTGTTACATTTCTTTAAGCATTTGAATATTTTCATTCTTATACATCCGTGTATATATTTGTGGACATGATCCTCCATCTTGCAACAGTTTCGTTCTAATCACCGTTACAGGTGTATTTAAAAATATTTTAAAAAAAACAAAAATATATATATACAATAAATTGTCGGGCATCATAACGAAAGGGCCGGAGCTTTATTTTATTATTGTTTTATTTTTTGCTTTATATTATTATTTCGTTCGCTTTATTTTTATGATGCATAAATTGTACATATTTTATTTCATTATGTCATTTTATTTTGGGGATTAGGAAAATTTGTAATTAATAGGAATAGATAGACTCCCCGCTTTTTTTTCTATTTCTTGATGTGGTTACTTGCTTGCTCGCGCTCAAACTAAAAAGTCGAGAAAATCTACAAATAACAGCAAGACATGTCATATCTGTTTTATTTTCTGTTTTATATATGAAAAGAAGAAGAAGAGATTTTACTGCTTTTTAGATGTCGTACACACGCGCACGCATGTAGATATATTCCGAACTATTACCCTACACCTTGGCTAGCTTACCCCTTGCATAAGCCAACGTTAAATTGCATATAGAATTTCAGGACACTTCATAGACCGACTGATTTTTGCATCTCTGAATCATTGGTTAGCCCCTGTAAAAAAAAGAGAGAAAAAAAAAAGAAAAAAAATGAAAGCAAGAATTAAAAAAAAATGAATAAATACACATGGGCTGATTGATTATTTTCTGATGCTCGACTTAGACCATTTTGAATGGTGGATCCCGAAAAGAGTATAGGTCATTCGCCTGAGATCAGTCCGATCTTGGGGAGTCGAAAGGCAGGTGGAATTCGAGGGTCCTATACTCTGGACAAAGAATCTACTGTTCCAGGAATAGTCCTGAGACCGTCAAAACGAAACAGGTGCTTGTCCGGTCAATTGTAGGAAAATATAATAATAATAAATAAATAAATACTAATAAAGGTACACTGTACTCCTAGCCCAGAAAATCTTCAGCCAACCTTTCTGATACCTCCGAACCCATTTTCCTTATAAACCTGGCCCGAATTTGGAAAGGCAGAGATAATACTGGCCGGTTGATACGAGAAATAGGTACAGAAAGCATATCAGAAAATATCAGTGTTGTATCAGAAAAGGGCAGAATCAGTTCAGAGGGTACAGATCCGAGCAATATGGCATCAGAAAGTGAGCAGTCCGCTATGGGTACAAATACAGGGGTTCCAGGGTACGCTCCGACTCCAACTATGCAATAGTGGCTAGACCAAAATTTGGGTGCACATGCTGATCGTATAATGAGCTAGATGGCTAATTTGGTGCAAAGTTTAAAATCCAGTGGTGAGGGAATTTCTTCCCCTACAGTCCCTCAAGAAGCATGCATCAACTTCCCATGTTTCTCCAAACCCAAATTCCCAGCCAAACGCCAACCCACCAAATACTACCACTACCCCAAATCCAAATCCTCCACCCAACCCTGACTACCCAAATATCAACCCTTTCCTAACCTACCTTCCATATCCTTTTCCAAACACCAATATTCCTCAGAATCTAAGTGACCTCCCTTTTTCCCATCACCAATCCACTCCAAAATAGCCCGCATATGTACCCAAGAACCTATAACCCGCCAGGCCAAGTTACAACCTATTTACCTCCTAATGATCCTGTTCGCCAAACCGAAACC
Organism: Codonopsis lanceolata; assembly: GCA_013146195.2. Taxonomy (NCBI): domain Eukaryota; kingdom Viridiplantae; phylum Streptophyta; class Magnoliopsida; order Asterales; family Campanulaceae; genus Codonopsis; species Codonopsis lanceolata. The sequence continues at coordinate 86,007,044 of CM028381.1, forward strand.
GCCAATAACCCACCTGCCCAAAATCCTTATCCAGCCCAAAATCCCTATCCAGCCCAAAATCCTTATCCTGCCCAAAATCCTTACCAGATACCGCAGCCAGAAATTAACCCATTCTTTCCTAATCCTGCCAGCATATACCAAAAACCAACTCCCCCGCCTACCAAAATGGAGGCTGACATGGAAAATCTAAAAAGTATGATGCTCAAAGTTCTAAACAAAGGAGAATTTTCTACATGGGCATTGGCATAACAACCTTCGGCAGTATAGCCTTCAAAATTCAAAATGTCCGACATAGAGAAATTCGATGGGACTGGATGCCATATATCCCATTTGAAATCTTATTCCACTGGCATGCAGTTAAGAGGGGCTAGCTTTGAAGCTATGACTTCCAATTTTCACCTCACCTTAATAGGGGTTGTCAAGCAATGGCTAATGTTGTCAGATAATAGCACCATGGACCAGATAGCCGAAGGGTTCCTAGAAAGGTACAAAGACAACACCAGTCCTGAAAATAAAAGAGACCTTGAGTCGTGCACCCAAAGGGAAAAAGAAACATGCGCTGAATTTGCAGTCAGATGGAAAAGAAAGCTAGCTCGGACGTTCGACAGACCTGATCTAGCTGAGTCTTCCAGGATCTTCATTAAAAATCTCCAACCCATATACCTGGAACACATGCGGTATCTCCCCGTTAATATGGTCGGAAATGCATCAGCCACCTTTCCTACCCATAACTATAGCACTGTTCCATGGTCCTACGGATTAGACAGGCCTGTCAACGCAGTTGGAGGGAATAATGGCCAAAACAGAAATTTCAGGAATCAGAACAGGGCAAATCGGTATTATGATGAACTGCAAGCTCCCCAGTCAGTGATATTGCAAGGGCTAATGGCACAGGGAGTGCTAAAGCCTTTAGAAGGCTATAAGCCATTGAATCCCCTGCCCAGGACATGGAATCATGCCTAGTACTGTGAATACCATCGCTGCAGTGGTCACCTCACCGAAAATTGCTATAAACTCAAAGATGCTATCCAGGACCTAATAGATGATAAGGTTATTGAGAAGCCTCCTCCTAGACCAAATATAGTCAATAACCCCTACCTCAAATCAATAAGATTGAGGTTATTGAAAAAATCTGTGTACCCAAGTTTGAAATCAATAAACATCCCTTACCATATATCATTGTTCCTTGCTCTCCATCTCTATCCATAAAAGAGCCTAGTTGCAATATGCTCTCTTGGGACACTATCCTGGGTAGCCAAAATACCTGCAATATTGAAAAAGGCACTTGGGTCGGTGGGGATGTCAGTCACCTTACTAGATCTGGCCGAGCCTACCAACCAAACCTGGAAAGAGGTGACCACTCTGGCAAAGATCAAGAAACAGATACTGGGGCTAAAACGGTGGAAGATACTTTACTAGCTCAGATAAAGAAAACTCAGGCCAACATATCTATCTGGGTCTTGCTTTGTGTTTCCAAAACCCACCGTGATACGCTGGCTAAGTCTTTAAGTCAGGTAGTCATTCCTATTGAAACCTCTCCGAATGAGCTCACTCAAATGATCAGAAACATTCACTTTGGGAATGCGATTATGTTTACTGATCTAGATCTGCCAAGGGAAAGAACTAACCACATTGATGCTTTACATATCACTGTGGGAGTCATGGAAAAGAGGGTTCCCCGAGTTCTGATAGATAATGGGCCTTCTCTAAATGTATGCCCCACTAGCACACTGGCAAAGCTGGGAATGAAAATATCAGAGCTTGCTCCTTCATCGCAGAAAGTAAGGGCATACGACAACACTAGTCGATGTGTCCTAGGGGTGGTCACCTTAATGCTGACTATTGGGCCATTACCTATGCCAGTAGAATTCCAAGTCTAGGACATACCAGCCACTTTTAGCCTATTATTGGGACGCTCTTGGATCCATGGGGGTAAAAGGGGTAGCCTCCTCGCTGCATCAACGTGTCAAATTTATCCACAATGATCATATAGTAATCATTTTGGCTGATAATATCGTGGAAAACAAGGAAAACGAGGACGTCTCGATCCTTGAAATAGAGCATGATTATACTGGTATATTCCTCAGTGGCTTTGAGGTCATCCCCCAAGCCGTGGTCAACACCATTGAATATGGGCGAGAAACTGACATCACCGGGAAAAAAACCACATCCTTAGGAAACATGGTCCCTTTAAACCTATTTCAAAAAATGAATTATATGCCTGGTCTAGGTCTCGACAGAAATCAGCAGGGATTTGTTAATTTAGTCCAAGATGAACTCAAGGAATGTATCCCTCATTTCGGTCTAGGATACAAACCTACTCCAGCTGAAGTAGCCGCAGTTATGAAACAGAAACGTGAGAAAAGTAAAGCAGAAAGAGAAAGACGTCTTTATAAATACCCTCCTCTTCAACCATATAGAAAAACCTTAAATGATTACTTTGTAAGGAAAGAGAAGCCTATCTCATGTTTCCTGAACCCTGGCTAGACCAGAATGGGAAAAGGCACCCTGGTTGGGAAATTTTTGAAGATGTTAGTATTATCACTGATAAAATGAAACAGGTTTCCCTGGAACCCCGTAGCACTGCATATAAGACTGTCACAATTGAGAATACTTGGTCTATAGACCAAGATGATTATGCTCTGGCCCTATTAGATGACGAGAGTCTAGGAGACAGTTTCCTGGGTATGATAGATGGAGGCACTAATTATGAAAAGCTCCCTGCTGAGTTTGAGTCTATTACTGATAAGCCTCTGCAGAATTGGTATACTACGACCGACCCGCTCTTGACAACCGCAGATCTGGTGGACCGCTTCGGATATACTATTCCCCATCCTTCTCCTAGATTTACGGATTGGTCATCTACTGATCCGCTCCCTAAAATTGAGGATCTCAAACCCCAGGTCCTCAATAATGTAAATAACCCTGTACAGTTTGCTATTAATGATAATCTTAATGTCTTTGATTATTCCTTAGTTGCACCTACATTAAAAGACGCATTAAGTAATTATAATAATGAGTCATTTGATGAAATGAGCCCAAAAGATAAAAATTACTTGCTTGAGCTCGTAAAGTTAGTTGAGCACCAGGAAAAACATCATTCATCAGCTGCAAATGAAGGCTTGTCTACTATCAATCTGGTGCTGAACAATGAAACAAAAGAAATCAAAATTGGCAGCTACCTACAAAGCTCTTAAAAGGTAGCACTTATTGACCTCCTCAAAGAGTTAGTAGATATCTTCGCCTTGTCCTATGAAGATATGCCTGGATGCTCATATCCGGATGCTCGGCCAATTAAGCAGAAGCTCCACCGAATTAAACCAGAATGGTCACTGCAAGTGAAAGAAGAAATCATGAAGCAGCGGCATGTCAAGTTCATTCGGGTGTAATCTGAAAATGACAATAAAACAAAATCAAAATATAATACAAATATTATTTACGTAAAAAGTCAAGGCAAGAGTTTGACTCTTTCTCCGCAAGACGAAATTACCACATATACATGGCCTGTTTGATTTAGCTTACTGATATGTGCTGATACCTGATTACTTATGACTGATGACTTATTGTTTATGATTTATGACTTGATGATTAATAACTTGTGTTGTTTGATTTAACTTTTTAAAAGTGTTGATCAACTTTTATAAGTTAGTGTGTTTGATTAGTAAGTTAAAAAAATGTTGAATTCAAATATAAAGACACAAATAGCCTCATCACAACAAACATGTGATTTACATTATTATTATTATTATTATTATTATTATTATTATTATTATTATTATTATTATTATTATTATTATTATTATTATTATTATTATTTTAAAATAATTACTTTTATTCTTATTACTAATTTAAATAATAATTATTATTATCGTTATTATTACTTTTGTTATTATCGTTATTAATTTTTTATTATTTTATTAATATTAATATTAATTTTATGATTACTTATTATTATTACAATTATTTTTACTTTATTAGTATTAATATTAATTTTATTATTATTAGTATTATTATTTATTTTATTTCTATTATTATTATTAAGATCATTGCTAACAATTATTATTCTGATATTTACTATTAATAATAATAATTTTATTCTTATTATTATTCATATAATATTATTTATTAATATTACTATTATTCCTATTATTATTATTATTATTTAATTATAATAATATTAATTATTCATTATTATTATTAATTTAATAATAATTATTAATATTAATTTTTGTTATTATAACTATTTCTCCTTCCGTCCCTAAATTATCGTCCTAGTTGACCTGACGCACGGATTAAGAAAAAACAATTTACTTGATTATTTATATTGGTTTAATGTGTAGTTTCCTTTAACGCCTATGTGTATGTGTCTCATAATTAAAGTATGGTGAAAAAGTAAGAGCAGAGTGATTAAAGTGATGTTATAAAAATGTAAGTTTCAAATTGGAAAATTATTTTGGAGTGGACGAAAAAGGAAATGAGGACGATAATTTATGGACGGATGAAGTATTAAGAAGGTTAATAATGAAATATATAAAGTTTCAATGAATAAGAGGACTTACATGTTTTTGAAAAGTATAAATGAGCACTAAACTTAGTGTTTACAACTTATGGTCTTACATGTGCTTTAAGTGGTTTGTACATAACTTATGATTTATCTTACCATAAGTGAAATCAAACGCTTCAAAAACAACTTATAGTAAGTCATAAGCACATTTAGATAAGTCAAATCAAATAGGCCTACAGTGTTTTACGGTTTACGGCAATCGTCCCCAAAATACAACGACTTTCTAACTTGATAATCGTATCACAATGACTAAAATATTTTCGGCAAACTATTAAAATACTTGAGACTTTCTTTAGATGAGAATGAAAGAGAGAGAGAGAGAGAAACTACAAACAAAATTCTTATGTTGTAGTGGAGTGAAATGAAATGAATGAAAGAGGGTTCTATTTATAGTTCTTGTTTGTCAAGAGTCACAACCAAAGGGAGGTGGCTGATTAAGAGGTGGGCGGCCGGTTGCACAGGTGCGAGAAGCAATGGATCTTCTCATGTTGTAACCGCCCTATCGGCTGCCAGTTGTACCAACACAGTTTGTATCAAATCCGTCCCCAACCAGACGCGTCCATTCACCATGCGACCGAACCGCTAGATCGTCACGTTGAACCTCAAGCTGAGCCATCGGTCTGATTGACCTAGGCAAAACTTTAAGGCTCCACAGCTCTGTGCGTAGCGAAGTGCAAAATGCACCTCTAAAACGCCCAATGCAACATGTAGGTTTGGACTCGGAGCTAGCTTTGGGATAGCCTTTCCACATGTGACACCCCTACTATGTACCTTGGAACGCACAATTATATGTTGGAAATTGTTCCAATAATAATTGAATGAGAAAGTTATGTAAAGTAGGAAGTGGGGAATCCCACATTGGGAATATAATAATAACAGCTCCACTTTATAAAGAAGAGGGTTTAGGCTTAACAATCGGCCCTTGGGCGACTACACTTTTGTGTAGGAGGGAAGACCTAGCTAAGTGCCAAACGCGTGCACGGGCCGCTTCCCGCCCGGCCCGGCTCGGCTTGGCTGGTTGGTCGCTCGCTCGCCCGCCAGCCGGCTGGCTGGCTTGGACCCTTTCTTTTTGCTGCCAGTTCACTAACGGTTATAGCGAACAAACACCTACCGCTCACAACTGCTTCCAACTCCCAGCAGTTGTGTCCAAAATGGTTGTGTCTGTTTCAGACAAGCCCCAACCGCTCCAACTCCCAACTGTCTTAGTTAAATACTGTCGGAAATTCATTTTCAAGGTTAGAGAAATTTCCTCCCATTTTTTATACTACTCCTTCTGCCCTAAACAGAGATACAATAGCAGCTTGGTTCACAGTTGATTGATCAAAGGAAGTCTGCCTCTTCAATCAAGTAAGCTCCAGAACCCTGGGAGATTAACAGCCTTCAAATCCGTCCAGACCTTGCGACGCCTGTTTTTGTCTTAAGGACAGAGATCCCTGATCTCGTGGAACTTAAACATACAGTTTACCGATTCACCTTTCTGCAGGGACCTTATCCAGACCAATAACAATCTTAAGACAAAAAGTTTTTTGGCATAGAGTTCCTGGCAGATCCATTACTGTCTTCTCTTCTAACTTTTTTTCTGTCTTGTTTTTAGTGTTCTGATTCCAACAAAACTCTTTAAACAACATCTGCAGGTTTTGTTTTGTGCAAACAGAAACAAAACACGGAATACTCCTTCACAGAAGTATTCAATTCTGTAACTTTCAAGTTACAGAAAACAACAATGTTGTTATACACAAAATATTTCTGTAACATATTGTTTTACAAACACAAACAGTAGATACTGTCTATTGTAATTGTACAGAATATATAAGACTTGATTCTTATCTTATTTTGCAGCATGTCAACTTTTGGAAAAGAACACGAGGCTAGCTGCGAACACTGCACAACTCATGGCCTACCACCAGCGGTCCATGCTCACCCTGGCGAACGCCCTGACAAGTTCAATGGCACCGAGTTCAAAAGATGGTAGCAAAAGATGCTGTTTTATCTGACCACACTGAACTTGTCTAAGTTCTTAAAAGAGACATCCCCTGCTCTAAATCCTACTGAGACAAACAAGACAACAGTGGCAGCAATAGACTCCTGGAAGCACTCAGATTTTTTGTGCAGAAATTACATTCTCAATGGCCTTCATGATTCCCTTTATGATGTTTATAGTCAGTTTAAAACGGCAAAAGACTTATGGGAATCACTTGAGAAAAAAATATAAAACTGAGGATGCTGGCCATAAAAAAAATATGGTAGGCAGATTCCTAGATTTTTCTATGGTTGATGCTAAACCAGTTGTCTTACAGGTCCAGCAACTCCAACTACTCATCCATGAGATCGAGGCTGAATGAATGATAATTTCTGAGCCGTTTCAGGTTGTTGCTACGATCGAGAAGCTACCTCCCGGTTGGAAGGACTTCAAAAATTATCTCAAGCATAAGCGCAAGGATATGTCTCTCGAAGACTTGATCATGTGGCTGCGGATTGAGCAGGACAATCGGATTGCTGATAAGAAGAACACTCGTACCATTGAAGGGGCCAACGTAGTTGAACAGGACTCCAAGAACGGGAAGCGTAAAAGCTCCGGTGAAGAGACGTCCAAGCAGCACAAGCAATACAAGTTCAAAGGCAAGTGCCTCAACTGCGACAAAAAAGGCCACAAGGCTGCTGAATGTCGAGGAAAGAAGCGGGTCCGGCGTGAAGCCAACCTTGTCGACGACGACATCAGCATGATCTGCGTGGTCTCAGAAACGAACATGGTTGGTACGGGTCGGGAATGGTTCGTGGACACCGGTGCCACACATCACATATATGGTGACGTGACGATGTTCTCCTCTTATACCAAAGTGAAGACCAGGGAGAAGCAGTTCATGGGCAACTCTTCCACCTCTGGAGTGGAAGGGAAAGGGCAAGTGACGCTGAAAATGACAAGTGAGAGGGAATTGTGTTGACCAATGTCCTGCATGTACCAGAAATTAGGAAGAATTTAATTTATGGTTCATTATTGATTAAACATGGATTTAAGCTAGTATTTGAGTTGAACAAGTTTATTCTTACGAAGAATAGAATCTTTTTGTGAAAAGGTTACCTCGATGAGGGCCTTTTCAAATGTAATGTAATGGTGATAAACACCTCGACCACAGTTGATAATAAAGCTAAGGCATTTTCTTCTTACTTGCTTGAGCATTTTGACGTTTGACACTTTAGACTTGGTCACGTTAACCATGACTCTATGCGAAAACTAATGCAAATAGATCTAATTCCTACAATACGCATTAATAAAAAAGAAAAATGTCAAATTTGCGTTGAAGCTAAACAAACGAGAACATCGTTTAAATCGGTAGACCGTGACACTAGACCATTGGATCTAGTTCATAGTGACTTATGCGATCTAAAATCCATAGAGTCCTATGGCGGGAAAAAACACTTCATCATCTTCATCGATGATAGTAATTGTTTTTGTCATCTCTACCTATTAAATAGTAAAGATAAAGCCTTTGAAGCATTCAAGCTATATAAAAATGAAGTCGAGAATCAACTTGAGAAAATGATAAAAATTCTTAAGTCTGATCGAGGAGGCGAATATGTTTTTCCCTTTAAAGACTTGTGTGCAGAACATGGCATTCTCCACCAAGTCACTCCACCTTACACTCCACAATCCAATGAGATTGCCGAAAGGAAGAATCGCACCCTTAAAGAAATGATGAATACATTACTGATTCAATCTGGTCTACTCGACGAAATATGGGGGGAGACGGTGCTCACATCCAATTACTTGTTAAACAGACTACCACACAAAAAATTGGACAAAACACCCAATGAATTATGGAATGGTCGCAAACCTTCCAACAAATTCATCAAAGTGTGGGGGTGCCTGGCAAAGGTCGCAATACCACCACCCAAAAAGGTGAAAATCGGTCCAAAAACTATGGATTGTATCTTCATAGGCTATGCAACCAATAGCAGTGCCTATAGGTTTTTAATCCACAAATCTGACAATCCAGATGTTGAAGTCAACTCAATAATGGAATCGAGAAATGCTACATTTTTCGAACATATCTTTCCATTAAAAACCGATCATAATGGAAAACGGTCATTTTCTTGGAGCACAAGTAATGATGGTAATGAGGTCTCCATAGACACTGCCCCTATGGACATTGAGCAACTAACTCATCATAATGATCACTATGATGAACCTAGAAAAAGTAAAAGGGCCCGAACTACGAAAGCATTTGGACCAGACTTTGTAACCACGTTCACAGTGGATAATGAACCACGAACGTACAAAGAAGCAATGTCCACTCCAGAAGCTCCTCAATGGAAAGAGGTCATTAATAGTGAAATTGCATCCATCATGCAAAACCACACCTGTGAGCTAGTTGACCTTCCCAAGGGATGAAAACCTTTCGGATGCAAATGGGTTCTCAAATGGAAGCTAAAGCCCGACGGGTCAATTGACAAGTATAAAGCACGACTAGTCGCAAAGGGCTTCAATCAAAAAGAGGGTGTTGACTACTTTGACACTTATGCCCCTGTCACTCGAATCACCTTAATTCGACTAATCATTGCCTTTGAAGCTTTGCACGGTCATGAAATACATCAAATGGATGTCAAAACAGCTTTCCTAAATGGGGAACTCGAAGAAGAAATTTATATGAATCAACCCGGAGGATTCACTGCTCCAGACAACGAACAAAAAGTATGTCGTTGGTCAAATCGTTGTATGGATTAAAGCAAGCACCAAAACAATGGCATAAACGTTTTGATGATGTGATACTTGCCAATGGTTTCAAACCCAACGAATGTGACAAATGCGTATACGCCAAAAATACGCATCAGGGTTATGTTATTATATGCATCTATGTCGACGACATGTTAATCATTGGCAGTAATAACAACATGATCAAGGAAACCAAGAAAATGTTGGCCAACAGATTTGAAATGAAAGATCTTGGACTCGCCGATGTCATCCTAGGAATTAAAATATCTAGAACATCCAAGGGGATTATACTATCATAGTCTCATTATGTTGAGAAACTGTTGGAGAAATTTAACAAGGATGATCAAAGTATTGCTAAAACCCTGATAGATCCAAACTTTCATCTCAGGAAAAACTTACACGAAAGTATATCTCAAAACAAATACTCTCGTGTAATAGGCAGTCTTATGTATCTCACAAATTGCACGCGGCCAGACATAGCTCAAACTGTCAATAGATTGAGCAGATTCACAAGTAATCCAGGACCCGATCACTGGAAGGCAATTGTAAGAGTTCTGCGGTATCTACGATACACACAGGACTATGGGTTGTACTATTCAAAATATCCAGCAGTAATTGAAAGTTACAGTGACGCCAACTGGATATCCGATACTAATGACTCAAAATCCACAAGTGGATTTGTATTTACTGTCGGCGGTGGCGCTATCGCATGGAAATCTTCCAAACAGACTTGCATTGCAAGGTCTACAATTGAATCCGAATTTATTGCTTTAGATAAAACAGCGGAGGAAGCCGAATGGATACGCAACTTTCTAGAAAATATTCCAGCCTGGCCACAACCAGTCCTAGCTATATGCATCCATTGTGATAGTCAAGCTGCAATTGGAAGGGCACAAAACAATATGTATAACGGTAAATCACGACACATACGCAGGCATCACAATACCGTTAAGCAACTTCTCTCAAACGGAGTGATCACCATCGATTATATTCGATCAAAAGGCAACCTAGCGGATCCATTAAATAAAGGTTTGTCGAGAGAGCTAGTATGCAGCTTATCAAAGGGAATGGGCCTCAAGCCTATGAAATAGAGAATGATTTAGCGAAAAACCCCACCTAGCTGATTGGAGATCCCATGGTCTAGGTTCAAAGGGACAACCCAATTGAATTAATCTCACCATTAACACTAAAAGAATTTACAAAAATTCTACCTATTCCTATTATGAAAACCACTAGTGTTATCTGTCACGGTTTAGGATAAGCTTTGCTTTTAATGATTCCTATGACTTGACTCGTTAAGCGGAGTTCTGACAGAACAAATCCATATAGGCAATCACCTATGTGAATGTAAGACTGGCCGATCTTATGAGAATTTAGAGGCTGGAATTCTCTAACAAACATTCACAGAACCAGGTGTTGTTCATGGCCAAAATGAACAAAACCGATGAATCGAACTATGTTTGAAAGTAGCTGTGTGATTGCTATTGTCTTGGATGACATCAAACACCAGTCAGTTCAAGACACACCAAGTCACTGATTAGTAAGTCATCCCGATAGTATATCATAAGGAAAGGTTCAAAGCTAAAAGCCACCTCTTCCACTACAGCTACTCTCAGTTGTATCTCTGTATTATCCTATCAATATGTCATCAACTTACATGATATCTCATTCAATGTGGGGGATTATTGGAAACTATTCCAATAATAATTGAATGAGGAAGTTATGTAAAGTAGGAAGTGGGGAATCCCACATTGGGAATATAATAAAGACAACTCTACTTTATAAAGAAGAGCGTTTAGGATTAACAATCGGCCCTTGGGCCACTACACTTTTGTGTAGACGAGAATACCTAGCTAAGTGCCACACATGCACGCGCGCCACCGCCTGCCCGACCCGACCCGGCTTGGCTTGGCTTGGCTAGTTGGTCGGTCGCTACAAGCTTCAAATCCATCCAAACCTTGCTGGACGTCGCTTGTTTTTGTAGGACAGAGATCCCTGATCTCGTGGAACTTAAACATACAATCTACTGATTTACCTTTCTGCAGGGACCTTATCCAGACCAATAGCATTATATTCCCATAAAATACACCTATTAATAAAATGTTATCCTACACTTTATTTTCATAATGTGGGATATGTCATTCCATATACTCATTTGTTCTTCAACAATAAACTCAAGTTGCTCATTTTGTGCATTATTTTCTCATTCACCTAAAATTGGTTTTGAGAAAATAAATACGTTATCTGTATCTACTCGAAACGTAGATTAATAATTTGTAACTTGTTTCTAATTCCACTAAATGGAACTTAGATAAATTACTGGTCAAAGATTGATCGTTACTAATTTTTGCAACCAATTTCCAACAAAATCAGCCGCTCACTATATTCCTGTTTTTTGCATGAGTGTACTTCTACTCCTGTCTCACTTGAGATGAGCTCCAAAAAATGTTGAACTCGTTTTGGTGGGGTTCAAGATCGGAACTTGGTAAAGGGATTAATTGGCTTAAGTGGGATAAGCTATGTACACGTAAGGATGTTGGAGGCTTGAGTTTCAGAAACCTACATATCTTCAACTTAGCCATGCTTGGTAAAATTGGTTGGAGTCTTATTTCCGACCTGGATGCTCTAAATTGTCAACTATTCAAAGCTAAATACTTGGACACAATCAAAGCTTTACTTGGAGAGGCATTTCGATTAAGGGTGACAAAATGAGTGTTATGGATAAATGGATAATATGTCATTATCCATGATTATCCATGGATAATGACCTATTATCCATTTATCCATAACACTCATTTTGCCACCCCTAATTTCAATCGATCCTTGCTAACACGAGGTAGAAGGTGGATAATTGGTAATGATAACTCTACTAATATCCCTCAATTTATTTAAAAAATAAAAAAACAATGAAATGGATTAAGATGTTTTGGGTTGTCCCAAAGAAGAGTTGGTGGAACGGGGTACTTTTTTTGGGACAGTCCAAAGATTAATAATTTATCACGAATAGGTTTTCTGAAAAATCGTTTTAGAGATCTTAATTTATAAAACAAAGCTTCATTCTCTTACAGTTTAACCTACCAATATACAGTAAGTCGAATAAAAATGATTCATTCTACAAAAAATATCCGTAAAACCGTCTTATATATGTTTTTGGCTTTATTATCAAATACTATATTATCCATGAAAGTAACTTTAGTCGTTACTCATTGCTCTAATAAAGTATAAAGTCTACTCAATTACAAATTACCGAAAAAGACCTGCAAAAGGCAAAGTCTCCTAAAAAGTTGAAATATTCCACTAATTAACTACGAAAACCGTTGTTAGATCTCCATAATGGCTTACGTGATTTTTTAGACGTGTATTGCTTTTAGAAAACCTATTCACACATCTCACCCCTCCCCAACTACTTATCTATATATCTATATATATATAAAGAGTAATGCTAGAGCCACTCTATTAGCACTCAATTTTGTGCACCAAATGATGTGGTTTCCAATGTGTCATCTTATTTGGCATTTTATGGGCTCCACTATAAGTTAAAAAGTTATGTTAACAATATGACACATAAGATGCCACATCATTTGGTACCCAAAATTAAGTGCTATTAGAGTGGCCCTAGCATTACCCATATATAAAAGCTAGGTAGTTTAAAAGAGGTAAAATCTTGTCAAAATGCACTTGCTAAAAAAAGAAAGTCATATTTGAGTATTATTATATATATATAAAAGCTAGGTAGTCTAGTAGATAGCATGCATTGGAAACACAAATCTGATTAATTGATTACACAACTCTCAAGATTTATTGAAAATGTGCAAATATGCACATGTTGAGAAAATATCAAGTTTCTATGTAGTAGTATTTAATAGGAGTAACCACCCATGTGAAAATTTGCAAATACAAATCTATTTTGATGCATAATTAATTTACTGATTAATTAAAATGAGCAAATAACACTGGAATAAGAACACATGTGCTATAAAAAACATTTTCATTGAATACATGTGATTACAAAATAAAATATAACCACAATTAATTATAAAAAGTGTGTTATAGAAATCTTCATATATGACTTGTCTTTATTTGAAACTTTTGTGTCTCTTTCATCATATCCGAAATTATAATATCAAAACAAAATTTATTTTTATAAATGACCACAATTAATTATAACTTATTGGTAAATCATAGGAATATATACGATTAAATCATAGTAGTAGATACCAACCACAAACTTTAAATATTTAATAAGTCTATATGTTATATAGTGAAGAATATATCTAAATTACTATTTATACTATTTAAGATCCTAAATTTAATAACAAAAAATATTAATTATTAAGCTTTATAAAATTATGAACGAGAAAATGACTTAAACAATTCATAAAATATTGGATTAAATGATTTCAATTATACCGATATAATTTGTTCCATTTATTATGTTTTTTCTTTATTTTTTTTATTATCTTCATTTTATTTGTGTATAATTTAATTAAGAAAGATACATGCTCGTGCGTTTAACGCACGGGTGTAAAACTAGTTCTTACAAACTCCTCTCTCTTCTATAAATCCCAAAGAAATCTCTAAAAGAAGGAAAGATAAATATCAGAGTTTTTTTTTTTTAAATTGTTGTATTGAACTATAATTTTTTTTAAAGGAAGAAATTAAGAAATTGAAGCATTAAATAAATCATAAATGTATTGATCATAAAACAAAAATTATATTTGTAGTTCTTTGAGGAAGAAGATGATTAAGTTACAATTTACCCCCTTAATGTCTTAATAAGTTACATATTTAACACCAACTTTTTTCAACAAAATGCTACAAAACCCATACCATACATGATCACAAATGGAGATATAGTAAGATGAATTTGAAGTGTAGATAACAGCATGGTAGAATAGAAGGATCTCATATCTACACATGTCATTTTATTATTAATGAATTACTAAAAGCGTTATTTAAAATTTAATTTTTAAATTAAGACTCTTTGTCTGAAACGAAAGGATTCAAGCATATGTTTTTGTTAGTTGAAACTTAAAAATAAGGTAATGTAATGACCAATGGGATCATTCTGATCGTGCGTGTGTACTGTATCGAATATATTGAAGTTGTTGTTGGCTTGTTGTTTTTTTTAACTAATGTTACTCCGAGTCTCCGATCCATTGAATACCTTGGGTTATCAAACATTTTGTTGTGACTTGTCATATTAAATTACACCAAAAAGAATCATTGTGCTTCTTAATTCAATAATCTGATTCTGCTTTATATCAAACAACTACAAATCAATATATATATATATTAGTTGGTGAGGAGCACTATGGTAATATTATCTTCCTACCTTCTGATAAATTTTCATTATAAAGCATCACGTGGAGGTTTTAAAAATTCTTGGTTTTCTAGCCATTAACTAATGATAATACATAATAATAATTAATATGATAAGGGTTATTAATACTATTATATATATATAACATCTTCTATTGTCAATAGTAGAAGTCGATCTTATATTTAAAAACTTTTACAACTAACATTATTTCTAATCAATGTGGGATAAAACTTTTCGATTAATAATAAAATGTGGGAGTGAGATACAACTCTTCTATTGATCATAAAATGTGAGGTTTTTGATCTAATACTTTTAAAACAAACATCAATTTATAACCAATGTAAGAAACATCTCTTCTAATGGTAATATTAGTAGAGATGTATTTCATATTGATTATAAATTGATGTTGATTTTAAAAGTCTTATATAAAAGTCTTCTACTCTTACTGTATAAACTTGCATGCTTTAGATTTACTTAAACTTATTAAGGTTAAAAACAGTTAGTCTTTTGCTTAAAGAAACTTGAAAACTGTTTTACCTAGACTTTAGCAAAGTCTAAGTTCTATCTGCTGATAGCTTCAGCAGATAGATACCTCTTAGATTTAGTTAAACAACACTCTTTAAATATATATCACATCTGGTTAAGCTTAGTTATCAACAGCTTTCAGTTGCTCATACTACCGTGTCAGCACTGTTTTAACATTTTGAATTCTATATCTACTAAACACTAGACACTATTGAATCGATTGGCCTTCACGTTCTTATATTATGTTATTATTTGGTCATCTAGTTTCAAAATAAAGAACTATTCATAGAAGACTTTTTTACTGTTTGTCTTGTCAATAATAAACTTTCGTGTATGACTTTTATATTTTCAAAAATATTATATCCTAGCTAACCACCCTCTTTATTATTTCATATTAGGAAATACTTTTTGTCTATCATCTGCAAGATTTCTGTGCATTCAATAAAAGATATTCTTCATCATTTCTTCAAGGAATTCAAGATCTAGCCTTGTTATCTCAAACGGCTCTAAAGTTGAAGATCTCTATAAAACAGTTGAATCAAGGATTGAAGAAAATATTTTTTTTTTGCAAAATTACGTGTTCAAAACTCATATATCTCAAATCCTCAAAGAACACTGAAAGAGACAAATACGTTGAAGGATTCATTCAAACTTAGAACTTTAATCTTTCTTATTTTCTCAAACATTTACTAGATAGTCTATCACATATTATTCTTTTCTAATTTCTGTTTGAACAATCACTGTTTCGTTTGTTCCATCATTCTTTCGAATCTTTAAGAAACTTTTGATTGTTGCACGAGTTTGATTATTTATTAATCATACTCCTGAAACACTGGTTTTTGTTGTACACTGATCCGTTAGTGATCACTTAGAATATACATAATGTTAGTGCACTTCAAAATCCAAGTTTGACCAACTTGATAATGGACTTAACAGTTTATACTGTGAACCACCCAAAATGCTCTGTCATTTACTTTCAGTTGTTTCAATTGTTCTAACACTTAAGTAGCTTCTATCTACTTAAGTGACAGCCAGTTATATTTTTGAATCATTTATTTAATTGTCTTATACTTTGTTATTCAATTCAGTTTCTCTATATATTAGTGATCAAAGTAACATTTTTGTTCACCAGTTGCTATCTGTTGAATAGCTTTCGGCTGCTGTTAACTTACAATTTCTGCTGCAACTTTTCAAGATTTTCGAAACAACTCCTAAAGTATTAAAAATGTTATTCACCCCCTCCCTCCTCCCTTTAGCCTTATTTCGTTGCCTCCTGAACTTACACTTATTACCAATAAAAGAGATGTATCTCATATTGTTTAAAAAGAAAAGTTGGATTTTAAAGTCTTTATACTAAAGATTTTTACTCTTACAAGAGATGTATCTCACATAGGTTACAAAATATTTTACTATTATTACCAATAGAAGAGATGTATCCTACATTGGTTAGAAATTGATGTTGATTTTAAAGACAATATTATCAATTACCAATAGAAGATATGTATCATACATTGGTTAAAAAGTGATGTTGGTTTTCTAGTTCTTTTGATAAAAGACTTCTACCATTAATTATTACCAATAGAAGATGTATATGTCACATTGGTTAGAAAATGATATTGATTTTAAATTATTTTAAATTAGATAAAAGACTTTTATTATTATTAGCAATATAATAAATATATCACACATTTGTTATAAATTGATGTTGGTTTTAAATTATAATTATTATTAATAAAAGAGATACATCCTACATTTGTTAAAAAATGATGTTAATTTTAAAAGTATTTAGATAAAGAGACTTCTACTTTTATCATCAATAGAAGAGAAGAGAAGATATATAACTCATTATATAGAAAGAGATGTTGGTTTTAGATTTTTTTTAGATAAAAAGCTTCTACTATTATTACAAAACAAATGAGATGTATTCCACATTGGTTAGAGAATGATGTAGGTATTGAATTTTTTTTTATAAAAGACTTATTACCAATAGAAAAGATGTATTAATTTCACATTGGTTAGGAAAGTGATATTGGTTTAAAATATTTTTAGATAATGTATCTCGTATTGGTTACACAGAGATGTATCCCACATTATTTAGAAATGTATATTGGTTATAAAAATTTTTAGATAAAAGAATTTATGCTATTATCAATAGAAGAGATGTATCACACATTGTTTAGAAAGAGATATTGGTTTCAAATCTCTTTAGATAAAATGCTACTATTATTACTCCATCCGTCCCAAAATTACATTTGACCTGACGCACAGTTTAAGAAAGCACATTTGATTGAATTATTAATATTAGTTGAATGTATAATTTACTTTAAATATCATGTGTTTGTGACACATAATTAAAGTAAGATGAAAAAGTAAGGGTAAAGTGGTAAAAGTGTTGTTCTAAAAAAGAAATTTTCAAACAAGACAATTATTTTGGGACGGATGAAAAATGAAAGTAAGACAATAGTTTTGGGACGGAGAGAGTATTATTTTTATGCTATAATCAATAGAAAAGATGTATCCCACATTGTTTAGAAAGAGATGTTGATTTCAAAAGTATTTATATAAAAGACTATTATTACTACTATAGACGGATGCATCCCACATTTGTAAGAAATTAGTGTTGGTTTTAAAAATATTATGATTACAAATAGAAAAGATGTATACCACATGGTTATAAATAAATGTTTCTTTTAAAAGTCTTTAGATAAATGTTTTAAGATTTTATTACCAATAGAAATAGAAAAGAAGTATCTCACATTATTAGAAAATTACTAATGATTTTAAAAGTTTCAAAAAAAATTAATACCATAAAGTCCAAAGTTTAAGGTGTCTACTAACACAGTTATGTTAAAAGCTTTCATTTTGAAGAAAATTTATTTTTCTTTTCATTTATGATAATGATGATAAGAATTGTACAATATTATTTTTATTATTACTATTACTATTGTTATTATTATTTTTTTAAGGATTCATGTGTGATTCTTTGGTTATCAATCATTACCTATTATATATATATACTAGATTATGTGCCTGTGCCTATGACACGACGTCGGTATGAGACGATGTTAGTATAGGACGGTGTTAGTATTCAAATAAATCAATATAATAAATAATTTAAAATTAACATATCTTGGTAATCAATTAAAACAATATGATTATCCACAGTGGAATAAAAATCTAAAGTTACTTTGGTATTTTTTTTAGGGAAACATGGACGGTACCCTGCTATATTTTATTAATAGTAATAATATTACAAACTTGAGGGGGACAACCAGCCTTGCCCTTATAGGAGGGAGGACGGAGGAACCTGACCTCGAAAAAGAAATACTAACAACAAATCTAAGAACTTTGAATTGAAGGTAAATCTTGTGCATCCATAATTATATCACTACTTAATCTTTTTCTGGAGGCTCTTGTTTCACAATAATTTTTGATTTTGAAACGCGAGATGCAATAACTCTGTCCAGTATTTCCATCTACACGTGAGACAAAGAAGATTCAGACATATTAATTTAACTATATATTATGCATAAAAGTGATCAATTAAATTATAAAAAAATATACCGCCTCATCTACAAATTCACAGAATCATATGCATTATAAAAATGAAATTTAGTAATAATAACTTTGTAACAATTATTTTTTCTTAATCTATGTAATGAGTCAAACGTGACAATATTTTAAGAATATATGAAGTAACATATTTTTTAAGCTGTACTCTCCCTGTTCTTGAAAATGAATCAATCTTTCCTTTTTAGATTGTTTTAAAAATAAATGTCTACTGTATTTTATTTTATTTTCGTTTTTTGGGATATCATTTTTATTATTTCATTGTTGATTTGATTCTTACTTGAATTGAAAACCCTAATATTACTACCACATGGAAATTCTTTTAAAAAGCATACAAAATCTTAGTAATACTTTTAATAAATATGATTTTTTTTATTAATCTTTGTGTTAGTTAAACATGATTATTTTTTCTTAGAAACTAAAGTTATGTTTATAATTTTTTTTTTAGAAAAACACTTTAATACTTTATCATTGCCTTTTCTTTTAATTTTAATGATAACCCCATATCAGATGGGTTTTTAATAAAAGACACATTTTATATCAATATTGATATTATAGTTATTTATTGATAAAATTGTGAGTGAGTACATTTTGACAAATTTTTAACCGCTTTAGTTCTTGATACTTTTTTTCAAATCGCCCTGATCTGTTTTATATAATAGATAATAATTGAAATAATCAAACTATATAATTGTTTTTATAAAATATATAATTTATAGTATATATATTTTATTCTGATTTAAAAAATATCTAAAAAGATTTAGGAGTTTATAATTGTACGTAAGGGTGTTTTAGGGTGAAATGCAACCACCGAACGCTCTAAGGGGCCAACAGTACAAAGGTGTTCAAAGTCCAAGAGCAGGTGCCACGTTTGGTGCTGGAAAGGAAAACGTGGCGTGTCAGGGTCGTTCGAGTTCGAGGTTGAGCCATTGAGGGTCCAAATTCACACATATCTAACGGATCAGAACATATCCCGTAATAGATGAGTTAATTGGAATAGGAATAGATGAATAGGAAGAGAGGGAAAACGGTTGTGGGAAACAAAAAACGTGAAAAAACGGTTGTAAATGAAATGGAATCCTTGTCGTTGATTGTGTTTTCTAAAAACAAATCCTGGCCGGTAAATAGCTTTGTTAAAACTAAATCTTGATCAGTAAATAGCTTTTGTAACCGCCCTGATCTATTTTATAATATATATATATATATATATACAATCAATATTATTTTCAAACCAATATGAGATACAACTCTTTTATTGGTAATAAAATGTTAGATTTTGAATTTAATGATTTTTAAAACCAAATTTAATTTATAACCAATATGAAATACATATCTACTAATATTACCAATAAAAAAGTTGTATCTTACATTAGTTATAAATTAATGTGAGTTTTGAAAGTATTTTGATAAAAGACTGATAGGGAGAGCCAGGGAAGAAAGGAATGCTGGGAAAGCCAAGAAGCCAAGAAAGCAGAAAAATTTAGAAAGCCGGGAAATCCAGAAAAGGCGACTCAAGGATCATAAGCAACAATTCAGGACTAGGGGCTTTCAAACCCCAAGGGTGTGTCTATTTTTCTCATATTGATGCCTACAGCCCATCCTCGGAGAGTACGCTCACTAAATCCATTGGTCTTAGTTATTTCAAAAGTCCAATCAAGTCCTCAAATCAAGCTTTCCAAAGGTATTTTATTTATATTCGAGTTTGGTAAAATTCTTGCTTCTCCTATATTAGCTTGTCGAGTTTTTTCCTTGGTCTTTGAGCACTATCTATCACCGAAGAATCTGTTATATGTAAAAAAAAAAAAAAAAAAGATGACGAATCAACTCATGTAAAAATATGATAAAACTACACGGGTTGATGATGAGTCATTTCGAAATATGGACCCACAAACCATTAAAAATGTTAGTTCGATGAAGCAACCTTCTGTCTTGGTGAAAGGTCATCTTCGACCCATTGCAACCGAGCTGTTAGTAGCACGCTAGGGGCTTCCAACCATACACCAAAACCCTTCCAAATACCTAAAAAACCATATACCAAAGCCTAACCATTTCTAAAATCTAGCTTCCCAAAAACTGGGGCTTCTCCACCCTTATATATATCTATCCACTAAGAGTGACGACCTTTTTATCCTAAGAGAGAGAAAACAGATATCTCTTCAAGCACTCTCCCGAATTGTTTCGAGAGGTCAACAAAAAAAAAAGAAAAAAAAGGGGGGGCTATGCAAAAAAAAAAGAGTAAGGTCGAAAATTCAAAAAAAAAAAAAGCATGTATAAAAAAAGAGAAGAAGAAAAAAAAAAGCCTCTCCTGAGAAATTTCCTCAAAATCTCTCTCTCTCTTTCACAAAAAAAAGGAGACCAATCACTCTTGGACAACCCCATAACCCACAACCAAAGCTAAAAAGCCAATCTCCCAACCGTACCCACAACCAGATCCAAAAACCAATTTCCTATCCAAACCCATAGCCTAGAAGGCCAGCCAATGATCGTTTTGCGATCGCCTTTCCGAGAAAAAAAAAACCAAATCCACAGCCCAAAATGCCTTTGAACCAGAGACCAATCAAACCCTCAACCCTAAAGCCAATCCATCCCAAACACTTAAACATTATACCCCAACCTAGTTGCCACCTATAGCTTTGTTTCAATCGGTTATAACGTGATTTGGGTCCAGGACAGAACTCCTTGCTAAAAAACATACAAAATTGTCAAAAGATAAACATTAAATAGGGTCCATGAAACTTGTGATACTCGGCGATAAACTCTGGATCGTGACTCTCTTTTTGTCCATTAGAGTCATTCCTTTTTTCTTTGAGCATACTCATTTCTGTCTCCCACAAAAGTCTCTCCTAATCGAGTCTTTCTGGGGCTATCTCCAGTTAATCTCTTCAGGAACTTTCCTATCCCATTTTACAAAATATGGTTCATCGAGTCATCCCAGGGCTTCTCCCGCCAAACTCATTGGATACATAAAGGCTCATCATCTCCAGAAACAACTGTCATTTCCATCTCCACCCAAAAGAAACGAAGAAGCTACAAAGGCGTGATCCCTCAAGAAGAAGCGGCTTATTTTCGCATGCATTGAAAGACTGGCTCCCTATGAGATAAAGGCTCGCTAGGTTGAAAACCTGAAAGGGTGGCCTAAGCAAAAGTTAGAGCAATAAAGAAAAAAAGAAGAAAAAAAAAATGGTCCCTCCGAAGCATTGATTAGTAGGATTCACTGGTCTTGTGATTGAATTCCTTTCTTGATTGATGCACTAGTCAAAAGACTGAAAAGTGACACAGCACTCCACTCACCTTCATTTCAAATATCACCATCAACTCCTATACTCATAACCCTTCATAGCCAAAAGCCACATCTTAATCTCTCTTATCACAGCTGCATCCCTTAACATGTCTTGTCTTAGCATGTTTAAAAAAACAATGGGTGCACATCCATGTCATAAATTTAATATTTTCGAAAAAAAAGCAAGAGTTTTTTTCATATGCATGTTATCTTAGCTTGCATCTACTCCTTTTGTTAAGTGTCTTGGAGATGCAATGGATATTACATGTGATCTTTTGTCAGCCTGATAATGATGCAATGGATATTGCACCAGATATTTGCATACATTTTCTCTATTAGTGATGCAATGGATATTGCGTCGAATATTAGCCTGAGTTTCTCTCATCATGACACAATGAATATTGCATCGGTTATTTGCGTTAAGTATTATGATAATGCAATGGATATTGCATCAGTTTTGGTAATGGTCTTGATGTAATGCGATGGATATCACATCTAATTTTCTGATAATGCGATGTCGCATCGTTGTGAAGCAATGGATATTGCATCTATAAGGCAATGGATATTGCATCTGATTTTGTGGTAATGAAATTAATATTACATATGATTTTGCGCTAACGCAATGAATATTGCGTCTTTAGTATTGTGGTGATGCAATGGATATTGCATTGCATCAGTTTTGGCCTTAGGTTCCAGTTGGATGTAATGGATATTACATCTGGATCTGCATCTGGTCTCACTTTGGTTGATGTAATGGATATTACATCTACATTTGCTTGATGTCTCACTTGATAATGCAATGAATATTGCATCTGGTCTTTGCGATGCAATGGATATTGCATCTAGATTGGCGATAGTCACGTGATAGTGAAATCAATATTGCATTTGGTCTTTGTGATGTAATGGATATTGCATCAGTTTTGGTGATAGGCTTGTCGCCATGCAATGGATATTGCATCTAAGTTTCTGATAATGCAATGTATATCGCATCTAGTGTTGTGATGTAATGGATATTGCATCTAGTGTTGTGATGTAATGGATATTGCATCTAATTTTGATGATAATGCAGTGGATATTGCATTTTGGTTTTGTCGCGACGCAATGGATATTGCGTCTAGTGTTGCGATGCAATGGATATTGCATCTGATTTTGCAATAATGCAATGGATATTGCATTTTGTTTTTGTGGCGGCGTAATGGATATTGCGTCTAGTGTTGCGATGCAATAGATATTGCATCTGATTTTGCGATAATGCAATGGATATAGCATTTTTTTTTGTGGCGACGCAATGGATATTGCGTCTAGTGTTGCGATACAATGGATATTGTATCTGATTTTACGATAATGCAATGGATATTACATTTTGGTTATGTGGCTATTCCTGCTTTCCGCCTGGTCGTCCACCCTCTGCTCGCTAGCATCCCGTTCCGATGGTATTTGGACGACAGATGGAAGTCGTCTGCTAGTGCTCGGAGCGGGTAACTGTTGTTGGGCCTGGCCACCGCCAACAGTCACGGAGTTACTAGGAGCAGGTAGAGCGAACTCGACAACTGGCACCGGGGCCTGGCCCAAAACGAGCAGCTGCTGGTTGAGTACGTACATTATGCTGTAATAGTTTGCTTGGACTTGCAGGGCAGCGACCTAGTATTCAACGGTTGGCCCAAGCGGGGTCGCCTGGCTACCTTGACCATTTACCCGCTGCCGATTAAGCTGATTCCTTAGATCACGGGCACGAGCCTGTTGCTCGTTGATTACTTCACGGGCATCTCACTGGCTTACTTGGTTCTGACTAGTGTGATGGGAAGACTGCTCTTCAGCATATGGCATATCCTCACCCTGAGTTGCTCGTCAAGTTGTCATTCTTTGATTCCTCATCTGCACTCCTTGTTGGGGTGACTTTGGTGGCAATTCACCGGGTGCAGCGGGTAGTGGCTGGTGTCTAGCCGGCTGGCTCACAGCCTGATGATTGCTAGTAGTGGAGTGATGTTTGCTACCTTTACCAGCCATTGTTATGATATTGCTTATTGGAAGATGACCGGAAAAACAGATGAACAAGCTCTAAAGCTTCATTCTTGGCAACAAAACCAAACTGATATGACAAAAATCTAGCTTAAGTCGTTCGATTGATGATTAGGATATATGTGCTTGATTGTATGGCTTGATCTGCTTCCTTGAACCTGTCTAAGAATACGAAAACACCTTAATGGAAGTGCAAGGCTTGGCCTCGCGAAACCACTTCAGTGTGAGAGTAAGTATTGTGTGAGTCAAAAGGCAATTTAACAGAGGTTTGAGGCTCAAGAAAGTGTGCATACCTTGTTTAGGGTTTATGGAGGGGTATTTATAGGCCCCCAGTTGTCATAGAATCCGTTTAAGATTTATTTTCTTAGTTACCTAGTAGATTTAGGGAGAAACTCCTAAATCATAGGCGTGGCAGCTGGCCGCAAGAATGCCGGAGCATATATGGTAAGTGTTATGCTCAGATAAGGAAACCTTTGACCAGTCTTGGAGAGAAAGTTTCTGAGATTCCCTTGCTCGATACTTGCCCGGGCGAGCATGGCTCTGCCTGGCTATGTGATGCAAGTCTGGTGATGATAAGTGTGATTCCCGGGCATGACCCCCTGACCGAGAAGGCAAGGCCGACACTCGACCAGGCTTAGACGAGATATAAATGATTCTCTGCTCTGGTACATTGTTAGCTTTACTCTCTAGGCCTATGGGTCCCTTGCTGACAAGCTCGTGACTGACCCGTGATGATCTCTCGTGCTTTGCTCGTGACCGGGTTTAGGCCGGACACATAAATACATGAAGCCAAAAAGTTTGGCTATACCAAATTTTTATTACTACCCTAAATCATGATATTACATAACATTTTCAAAATTCAAAGCATAGTCTACTTTCTATTCTATCTCGATTAAGCTCTATTAAGAGTTTTGGAGAAGGATAAACTGAGCTATAATTACAATTTTAGGTTTCCCAATGAACATTATTGCTTGATAATTGCGAGGAAGCTTGGATGTTGGATATTTTTGCTTCCTGAAGACATTATCAAGGTAAATTTCAATTTCATGGTTTACAGTTATTACTAATTTCGTTTTTTTTTTTTTAAATATATTATTAATTTCTCCTCGATATTGGAATAAGTTTCTTAATTGATGTTCATGACACAGTTGTATAAACAGTAATAGATTTTAGCTTAAGATGATTCAGACACTAGCGAGGAGAAGCTTCTTGTGATAGTGATAGTTAGCCAACATGACTATAATTGAATACTTGGTCCAAGTCATAGGGAGACTTATGAGAATGCATATTAATAGATATGTACGATGGCCTCTATAGTCCTCGCTAATTCTTTTTGGTGTAATATTTTTCCTCACTGAAGTTGCAAAATAGACAATAAGACATCAGCGTGTGAGTTGATAAGTCTATTGTTTTCAATGCAATTTTGCTTAAGTAAATGCACATCTGTTTAGTTACAGAAATGTATTTGCGTTGATGAAATGACTATTGCAATTTACAAGCTCTTCAACCATTGATTGTTTAGTTTTTCGGGTTTCGTCAATTTTGTCATCTTTTCGTTCTGTAATATACATTGATCTGACTCAATGGACAGCGGGAAAATGATGGGTGTACGGTGTACCTAATTCATTAGACATTACTATCGTTTACTTGATCGATCAGCTTACCAAACTAAACATGATGGTGCATATTTATGAATTATAACTAACCCGACTCCATACTTTATTAGGTCTTCCATATTCTCGATGCCAAGGGAAAGCTATGTACATACTTTCTTCGCACCTCAATATTGTATTTAACTGTTGCTTAGCTAATCTAACAAAAGTAGCCCATTGCATTTACAACATTTTGATCATTAAATTCAGTTTTTAATATTTAATGGGTAAGGTTTGAATTCAATGATATCTGGGCTTTGTGAATGTCATTAAGATTTAAAGTTGAACCTGCCAAAACAAGAGGTGAACGTAGAGGTCTGTTCTGCCAAAGCACTCTCTAAGTTTCTCTTGGAAATAGTTAGTGATGATAAATAAATCCCACATAGAAAAGATAGAAAACCTTTTGTAGGTTTAAAAAAAGAGAAGTATACCAAACAATTTTAATTGGTTGGTGGTGATACTTGGAGGGAAAGACCAAATGTAAAGGAATTTATATATTATAATCTATTATATAAAACAGATCAGACGGTTGGAAAAAGCTAATTACCGGTTAAGATTGATTTTTACCAAACACAATTACCATCAGGATTAACTTTCATTATCTCAACCGTTTCATTTCCAAGTGATTCCCTATTTTCTCTCAACCAAATCGGTTTCTCTCTCACATCAAACTCATCTCTCTATACACTCTCTCATCAACACATCTCAAGCGCCGAAATCCTTCGGCGCCCTCTTCCTCCTCTTTTCGGTTTCTTCCTCAGTTGTCGGAATATGTAAGTTCTCGCCGCCGATTTTTGGTTTCTGTTCTACTTACAGTTGGTGGGCTTGGGGTTTATTAATTTATCATCCAAATTATTAAGATCTCTGTACTCCCTCGGTGCCCTCATGCAGACCTGTGCACATATCAGATCCATACTTTATTCCGCTAGGCAATGGCTAAAATCAACATTACTATGAATATACTTTGCAACTTTCATATAAAATACGAAGGCTGCGAGTTCCAAATCACCGAAAAACCTATGAAAGTCTGCGTGAAGGCACCGAGGGAGTACTGAGAAATAGCAGTGAAAATAGCAAGGGCAACAATCATCCATAGCTTCTTTGATTCTACACCAAATTCCTTTACCAAGCTGTCCACTTCCTCTTTTGGCACCCGATCTTGCTCACCGCCAATGCCATCGTGGTGGTTTCTCAAAAGTGGTTCCACCCCACCCATGGCTAGCAGCTATCTAACAGCAGATATTTGAATTGTCAAATTTATTAATTTGGAACAGCAATTTAAGTGTATATGCATATTGCATACTCGATATATATAGTAGGAGTGATGAGTGATCCTTTAATATTTTTTATGTTTCTACTTACAGTTGGTGGGTTTGGCCTTTGGGTTTAATTTGATTTCTTTGCAAAAGTCACTTATTTTTTTGTGTCTCCTGATCTCCTCTCGATTTCGATTTTCGTTTACATTGGCCCCATAATTTTAGCAAGATGCTTTGTTTAATAGTAAAAATTAAAAAAATTACTTCTCTAATTTTAATGTTAGAGTCGAATAAATCAGTACGTAACCCTAGAAGCTGAGAGAGAGAGAGAGAAGGAAAATGGAGTGTTTGAGTTTGTTGTGTGTGTGTGTGTGTTTTGCTTCTGGTAGGGAGTTGGAGAAGATAAGAAAACGGGGGAGAATTATGAGGGAGGAGGAAGAGGGTTAGGTGGGGGCCACGTGGAGGGTTCTAGAATGATAGCATAAGTAACTAGACAATGATTTTAACTACGAATTGCACATATTTTCCCTTTGCAAGTTTTGAGGAGGAAAGTAGGTCAACGCTGTGGAATAAACAAAGATGATGAGACTTGGACCAATCTTTTCATTGGAGAATAAGAACATAAACCTTTGTTCGGTAGTCGGATAAGGATAAACAGTATTATTAATCTCAGTACTATTAGTACCATCGTTATTAATCCTCACTTGTATATCGGGGGTAGTTTTGAGATTACAAATGTTAATCTAATTTTTTTTAGTGAGGGCGCTAATAATACCACCCTCCCCCTTGGTATTAATAGTGAGGGGATAATGACTTTATTCAGATAACTCGTGCTATTAGTTCTGACCACTTATTGCGTACCAAACATTAGGCAACTCGACTTATTAATCCTATCTGACCTTAATTCTGACTACCAAAGGACACCTAAGAATTTAGCCATCATGAGAACAAAACAGTGGAGCAGGATAAGAAGAAAATTCAAGTTTGATTGTTCTAAGCAAATGTCAGGGATTCATGTTGGTTTTATGAAGGCATGCAGCTACAGTAAAACATCCGGAAAGTAGTATGCTATAATATTTTTTTTTATGGATGCTCAATAGTCAATTTAAATTAATAGAAGTGACAATAATATTTTTTTTATAGATGCTCATGACTTTTAATTGTTGTCCTATACTCCTATTTAGGGATTAAAAAAATTATTTTTTATGTTGTCTTATTTACCAAGTTAAGAAAAATACCAAAATTATAAATTGAAAAATAGTCAATTTAAATCAATAGAAGTGATCAGGCGATTGGGAAAAACTAAATTTAATTTTTGTTCGGCGTTTTTTTGTTCGGCCCACAATTTCGTATACAAATTATTAATTAATCCCACCGTTACGGGCAAAGAGGTCATGTTTGAAAGTTAATTTCTTTTTAAAAAATAATACTTTTAGTAGTTTATTAATAATAAAATTACATTTACGATTTTACAAATATTTAGTTGTAGTTTGCTAATTGATTGCTATCGTAATCAAGTGAATCCTAATTTAATTTATGTCTAAGTTTGGAATATTTGTATTTTAATTTTTTTTCTTTTTAATTCTTATCGTACTTAACTTAATCAATTAAATTTTTTTTCGACCCGCAATTTCGTATACAAATAAAAAAAATTAAAAATCGTAATTTTTGTAATTTTTGTAATTTGAAATATTTGTTTTTTTCTTTTTAACTGTTATCGTAATTAACTTAATCAATTTCATTTTTGTTCGGCACGTTTGTTTGTTCAGCTCGCAATTTCGTATACAAATTATTAATTAATCCCTCTGTTCCGGACTTCATGGTAAAGAGGCCCCGTTTGAAAATCAATTTTTTAAGAAAATAATACTTTTAGTAGTTCGTTAATAATAAACTGACCTTTTACGGTTTTATAAATATTTAATTGTAGTTTCTTAATTGATTGCTAGCGTAATCAACTGAATCCCAGTTTAATTTATGTTTGGCTTAGATTTATTTATAATGGACAAAGTTATTGTATCTCATGAAAATTTTGACAAAGTTATTAATTTGGTTTCCATTGTTGTTAAGTAAGAACCCCCAGAAGAAGAAGACTGAGTTTTCGTTCAATAAAATTTTCTTTTCGTATTTTTACAGTAGTTACAATTAAAATATTTATTTCTTGCTTTTCTTACGAAATAAATATCGAAGTAAAATGTTTTATTTTGTTATGTATTTGGGTTTATCCCCTTTTTGTTGTGTAGTGTACATATATTCAATCCCTATAAATTATAAGTAAATATTAATTCATTTCCACATTATCTGTTTTATTTATTGATAAATTTTTAAATTGACGTCGTGTCATCGATACGAGGAAGAGTACTAGTATTATATATAAATGGTCAAAACATAGGCATCTTGGGCATTTAGACCAAACAAATTAAATCAAATCCGAAATTAACATTTTATTTTTAATTTTATTTAAATTTTGGATTTAAAAGTGTCTCCTCAAAGAAACATTTTTTGCATAAAGTGTCTATTCCAATTCAAAAACAGTCACAGTTGGTTATTTATTTAAATATAAATACAACATCTCCTGAATCCTTTTTTGGTATGAAATTCTTCACCTTCAAACATCTTTTCTGCAGTCAATACATTCTCTAAATTTTGTTCTTGGCAAAATTTTAGGATTGTTGTCAACAATTCTGTTTGTTTAGAATATCCCAGAGAAAATTTCTTTTTAATCACAGCAACAATATAATGGTGATAATAATTTCCTTAAAAACAGTTTTATCATGTTCTAAACAAAGCTTTGGTTCGAAACTATATCCTAACAACCTGGTCCACATCTAAGAAACGTGGGTGGTTTGTGAGTGATTTGCATGTGACCAATTGTTAACCAATTCCACGGTTCATTGGTGGATATGTTAATAAGGTCAAAAACTGTAGGTTCAAGCTGAAACTGTTAGGTTTTTAATCAGTTAGACCGAAATCGTTAGGATTGAAATTCCAAATGGATTGTTTAACTCGAACCGTTTAGGGATCGAAACCGTTAGGGTTGGACCGAAAACCGTTAGGGTTTAACCGAAAGCCGACTTTCATATGGTTTAATATAGTTAGTAATATACGGGACTGGTGTAATACCGAAAAATGTTAGGGTTGGACCGATTAACAGCTTTAATATAGTTACTATAATACACAGGACGTGTATAATACGTTAAAATAAACGTACAATCCTCGAAATTGGGAAAAAAAACGTACAAGTTTAATCATTGACGGGAAACCGTAGGTTTGAACCGAAATCGTTAGGGACAGACCGAAACCGTTAGGTTTTTAACCGGATAATGGTACTAATCGACTAAACCAAGCCCATGTTAGACTGAAACCGTTAAGATTGAACCGAAACCGTTAAAACTTAACCGATTAACATCTCAATTCATTGGCTCAATGTTGTTACTAATTTTTTCAGTTTGGAATCTAGTTGTCATGCCACCGGGCGCGCACACACACAGAGATTGGCGTTGCAAACGTATAGGGGAGTATTATTGCAAGGAAATGAGACTAATGCGAAATAACATCTTTTCCATTGATTGAAGGAGGGAAGTACTGCCGACGTGAAAAAGACAGGTTTGGTTTGACTTTGATGATATATGATATATCATGTGAGTTATGAACTCAACTGGCTACGAATTGAAAATGTCAGCCATGTTGCATATTTGCATGTAACTTGAAGGCGGTGGGGATGGGTGGTAGGTGGTGCCGCACTAATGTTGACCATGACACAAATCTACTAATTAGATAGCCCTAGCCCTCTGCTCTCCCCTAGCCAGCCTGGGAACTCCCATAATCTCATCTCCATTCCTGCACTCTATTTCTACACGTCTATATCCATTAATTTTACAGCTTTCCTCGTGAGCAAGAAATCTTGTTCGACTCACAATCACACTTCTTCTAGCCGGTAGCTAGCAAACACTACCAAAACGCAACGAGAGACACACACACGTACACAATATTTATTGGTTCTTGATAAGATTAATACAAGACCTTAACAATGTTCAAGCAGACGTTTTTTTAATTAACAACTAGTTTTATATTCGTGCATTAAATATACGGATAAAAATATTTTTTAATTAAATAATATTCAAACAAAACGAAGAAGTAAATCAAAATCAAAAGAATAAAATAAGTTGCAATGTATTAAATAAGATATTTTTATGAAATTATTATTATTATATTTTTAAGTTATGAAAAATCAAAAATTTGAGCAAAATATATGAGGTAGGAGTATTATTTATTTAGTAAATAAATATATCATAAATTAGAAAAAAAGATAAAACATGAATAACTGTTAATCTACTTAATAATAAAAATTAAAAAAATGTAGCAAACAAAATACAAAAATTTACTTTGAGTAAGCAAGGTAGATCTATTTAAATTTTAAACGTCTTTTCTTATTCGAAATAACAATAGGATTTGAACATTCTTCATGATTTGTTGAATCAACAATGAGTGAAATATTTGAACATGTGAAAGGTGAGTAGGTATATAAATTACTTTTCTATGTATTATACTATTGTGTACTTGTATTAGGGGTGTGCATGGGCCCTAAGCTCGCGGGCATTGGTAATGCCCAGTATAGGCCCATATGGCAGCGGGCATCATTTTAAAAAGCCCAGTACCGTAGACAAGCCCACGGGCATCAGTGAACGGGCAATGAACGGGCACGGGCTTAGATGGGCTTTCTGATTGATTTTCATGTTTTTAAAATTACACATAATTTTAAAAGTCTTGGCAGCTGAACCTGAACCATGACACCTACTCATCTAGTTCCTCCAAATCCAAATTGTGACTATACACAAAAATTACATTATGTATTATGTAATTATATAATAGACTAATAGAGCCGAAGGAACAAACGTAGGCAAGTAGAGCTATCGAAGGAACGAAGGAAGGCAGGTAGCAGTCGATTTGTTTTAAGTTTTACTGTTTTAGGGTTTCAAAGTTGTAATTTGCCTTTTGTTTGAGTTTGGCTATTTGTATTGGTAATTTGGTATATCACTTAATCACTATATAATAATATAATATTATAATTGACTAGTCACTATATAATAATATAATTAACGAAGGTAGGCAGGTAGCAGTAACAAATGTTATTTTTTGTTACTGTAATGGTATAATTAATTAATTATAATATATTTATAATTTTAAAACATAATGTGATGATGGGCCGGGCCGGGCTTAGATGGGCATTAGAACTTGAAGGCTCGGGTGTGCCCGAGCCCGTGGGCATCTAACATTTCTAAAGCCCAAAGATATGTATCGACCCCACGGCACAACAGCAATGGATGGGCACGGGGGGTTCATGGCTACCCCTACTTGTATAGTAGCTGGAAAAAATATGTACTCCCTCCGTCCCTAAATTATCGTCTTGGTGGACTTGGCACACGGTTTAAAAAACACATTTGACTGGATTATTAATATTAGTTTGATGTGTAGTTAATTTAAAGCGCATGTGTATATGACTCATAATTAAAGTAGGATGAAAAAGTAAAAGTGTTTTCCTAAAAAAGAAAGTTTCAA
The DNA here is from genome assembly GCA_013146195.2 of Codonopsis lanceolata. NCBI lineage: Eukaryota > Viridiplantae > Streptophyta > Magnoliopsida > Asterales > Campanulaceae > Codonopsis > Codonopsis lanceolata. The sequence continues at coordinate 86,039,500 of CM028381.1, forward strand.
ACATGACAATTATTTTGAGACGAACGAAAAAAGAAAACAGGACAATAATGTGGGAACTGAGGGAGTAATATTTTAAATCTATATAAATAAATATTTAATAAAATTTATTTTAAAATATTATAATATATCTTACCATTCGTGATATCCGATAAATTAAGAATTAAAATAGGATGCAACACATTTTGGTTAGAACCTCCAATATTATACTGTTGGGAAGCAACTTTTTCTTCAACATAATTTATATACGATTATTAAATTAAGTAAACAAACACCAATAAATCATCAAGACATACTATTATTTTCATATTGACTAAATAATTCAAAAGACTTTAATACATTTCATTCAAAAGACTTCAACAAAATTATTCGGGAATAATATTATTTTATTATGACCATTTCTAAAATGAGAAATAAAAAAACTCACCTCATTGAAAAACACTAAAAAGTAAAAACCATGCTATATATAAAACTCAACTCATTAAAATCTCACCTCCGCTCTAATCCTCATGTGATGTAAGTTGTCCATTTTAATTTATTATATATAATCAATCCACCACCTTAACACCTAACCAAATTCAATACATGCCGTCTAACAAATACAACCTTTTATTTAGAACCCTTTATATAGAATCATATCCTTCATCTTACGTCTATTCCTTCACTTCAAAATTTCATCTACCTAACCTTAAGTAATAAATCATAAATATCTCTTTCCCTAAATTATTCAAATCCTTTTAATTTTTCATTGACCTGAAAATTGAGTCTCTATCATTTTACTTTACCTTATATTTCGTTGTATAACTTTTAAAGTTTTTTTGAAAAAAATATAAATTATCTACATCCAATAATATCTCCATTTATTATTATTATTATTATTATATATATTATTTTAATATCTACTATTTGTAATTCATGGGCTGAAATTTAATTGTGGGTCGAGCCCCAAATAAAATAATGACACTAAAATTCGTCCTCTCAACGGCCTAATTCAAAATTGTTCAATACAAAAAATAGGCCTAAAATAATTAGATTAACCCAAAATTAATATAATATTAATTAATACAAATTAATATTTTAGCTAAAAGTATGAGGGTATTACAATTATAATACAAAGAACAACAGAAAATTGCAGGCTATATACTTTAACAAATTTTCAACCGCTTTAGTCCCCGATATTTTTTTTCAACCCGCCACATTGCAATATTAGATGATGCATCGCGATGCATGAAAATATTTTTTAACGTTTGTTAAAATTCGACAAAGTATACACCAGCTTAATTAATTTCCAAATTAACATTATTATTAAAAAATCAATCAATAAACGTAAAAAACAAAGAAAAAGGAAGGAAAGTACGAAACCAATTTTTTTTCAAAAAAATATGGGGTAGTTATTGTTCTAGTTTGAAGTCCTAAAACTAAAAAAGAAACTCTAGGCCTTAAGCTACAAACAACGCTCGCGCAAAGCTCAAAGGCACTTTGTCTCACACTTCACTGGAGACACATCATATCTCTCTCTCAAACCGCCAGCGCCATGGTAAAATCTTATCCCTCAACCAATATCTCAGCTCGCTCGATCCATCTCTGTTGTTCTACAATATCCAATACAATTATCAAGGGAGAATTTTGTTTATATTACCCATTATGACAATTATCAAGGGATAATCTTGTTTATATTACCCCTCATGATCACATAGTTATAGTCAATAGTGTACATTTGAGATTGATAGTTTAATATTTTTTTGTGATCAAAACTTCGATTCTGACTCAATAGTCATAAAATTTTCAGATCTATTATTTTGTTTACACTTTTGTAGATCTGTGTGAGCATTTGGTATTCAGTAGAAATATTACATGATTTTTTTGACTACTAAAACTTTGAATCTGATTCAATAGTCATAAAATTTTTGGGTTTAAAATGTTTAAAGCTTATTAAATGTTTAGTATAAAAATTAAAGAAAAAGTTTAAAAAAAAAGTGTTTCAACTTCCAATGCTGATAGCCTTAAATAAAGTAAAACATTTAATGTGATTTTGCACTATGATTTTAAGGAAAATGTTGTACTTTCACGGGTATTTTGTATCCTTGGTGTTCACAGGTATAAAGGAAGATGGATGGAAGAAAAGATGGAGTAAAGGCAGATTTTGAGAAAAAGGCAAGTACCAAATAGGCATTTGCTAACCCAGAAAACACTGTAGCAGAAACGAAAAAACAGAGTACGTCATGTTACAAGACTGGAGGAGTTAGAAGAGAGTATTTCAGACATTGATCATTTTTTATAGTTCTGTAAATAAAAATATCATTTTATTTATTCGTTTCTTTTCCCAAATACATTGTAAATTTTGGGATAAGAAGACTTGGTCATCAACGGTTCTTCTATTTTTGGGGGAAATGGCTGGAGCAGTTAGGAGAGATAGCTATAAAGGAAGGGGACGAGATCTCTCAAAGGAGACACACAGATTCACCACACGCACTCTCTCTCTCTCCCTCTCTCTCACTCTTGCACTCACTATTCGCACTCACTGTAACACATCAGGTTGGGTTTATAGATCAATAGGGTAGTTAATTTCTTCTCTTCATCACTTGCGAAGTTGTTTCTCTTCTTCATTTGTAAGTAAATTTTAGTCATGTTTTGTGGCTAAAAACTTTTGTTCCAGTTAATGAAACCGTAAGCTTTTTTTTTCTTCAGAAATTGCTACTGTGAGATCCTAAGTGTTCTGTACTGTTCAAAGTCTCAATTTGGGGCAAGTATTTAGTCATTCTCTATTTTTCTTGTTGCAAAGGAATTATAACTTAGGATTAGTATGTTTAATTAATTTCTAGGGCCCAGATTTTGGTTTGACATTTTAATCCGTTGCTAGTTAAGAGCCGTTGATCCGTAATTGTCTTCGGGTTCAAACGTAGTAGCAAGTGACACACCGTTTAGGCATCACAAGCATATTCGGTCCGTGTTGCGAGGATGATTACTCTAGGTTAAATGATATTATTTTAATATTGTTGTCTAGAACCGGGTTTCTCTTATCTTAAAGCTTTCAAAACATTAAATCTTTTGAGCGTTTCGAGGGTTGTCTTTTGATTAGAGTATGATTAACGAGCTTCTCCTAATTATCGAATCAGTAAGGAGAAATTGGGTGTTAGGCGTTTGTCAACAACTATAACTGATTTATTTGCAGTCAATTGAGTTGGGTTGGAATCGATGATCAGTAGCTAATTTTTGGAATTACTTCAGTTCATTAACTGGACCTTTATCAGCATTAAATTTAATTTAGTTATTGTTTGCTTTCTCTAAGTTTATAAAAATTCCTATTTTACTTCATTCGAATTTAGTTAGTTAGTTAAGCAAAAATCTCGGTTTTGGTTACTATATAAATTTATTAAGGATATAAATACAACGTTCCCTGTGGATACGAACCTTACTACCCTATACTTGTATTTGGGAAAAAGGAAAATTATTTTTGACGGTTTGACACCCGCCAAATGCATGGCTGGATAATTCAGATTTAAGTTTTCATTTTTAGTAATATAGATTGAACGAAACAGGGTAGAGGAACCGTTATTGATCCTCTTTTAAAAGAAGAAAAACAAATAGCAATTGAACTTTAAAAAAAAATTACCATTAGGGCAAGTCCAAATTGGACTGTCCAATGGTAGAGATTAAAACCAAATTTTGATACATATGTATGAGTATTAGGTCATCCAATGATTAAAGTAATATGTATCAAAATTAGGTGTTGTATTAGGAACGGTACCAAATTTGATATCTTCCTTAGTACCACACCCAATTTTAATACCCTTTATTTTGATACATATGGTTGGACATGATCATTTGATACCTATAAATAATAACCAATAGATATCAAATTTTGGTTTTAATACCTATAGACAAGTACCACAATTGAACTTGCACTTATAGAAAGAGGTATGTTTTATTTTTAATAAACTAATAATTATTTTTGCTGCATAATGACTAAGGAAGCGGAACCTCTGGATTTGGTTCATCCAATGGTGTAGGATGTGTCAACACCATTAGCGTTACAGGCCGTTTACAGGTGAGTAGCGTTGCGGAACAGTGGAAGTCACAACAATCGGTGGTTAGCTCGTTAATTAACAGAATACCTTAATGTAACACATAAATCCCTAAATGTAATATCATTTAAGGTGTAAAATTACTTTCCTACCCCTCTCCACATTTAAACTATACTACCCCATCTCTTCCTCCCCCCTTCATGTAATTTTGATTGTGTGTCATTATTGATTCGGTTTCCATTGTTAAGACATGATATCACATGTGAATTGGATTGGTTTTGATTCAGTTTATTTTTATTTTTCAATTACGAATAAAAAATTGTTTATTTGCATTTTTTTTCGATTTCGGACAAAACATCTGCTATACACTAACAGATGTTTTATAAAAACATTCGCTAGAGCGTAGCAGATGTTTTATAAAATATCCACAAGTGAGTAACGGATGTTTTATAAAATATCCGTTAGTATGTACCGCAAGTAAATATATGTTAAATATTAAAATGTGTACTTAGGTTATTTTATATATTAAATGATATTACGTTTAAGGATTTTTGAATGTTACGTGTAGGATTGCTCTTAATTAATTGCCGTTAACGTAGCAGTTTCCATCACATAATTAACACCCTTTTTGGGCAATTTTTCAAAAAATTAAAATGTACTGGTTGTGACGCTGAGGAGATTCGAACATTTCGCACAACCACCACGCTATCACGCTGCTGTCATAATAACATGTGTAATCTACTAAGTATTTTATTTAGGGTGGTGCTATAAAAAACCCCCCAAAAACGTATTAATTGACTTTCTTTTTTTCTAAGTATACCTCCACATGTTTTTAAAATACTCCAAAGCACTGAGCGTACCCCCTATATTTACCTATTTTACCCTTTTCAATTTTAAAACTCACAGTTTATGCAAACCCCCCTCTCTACCCCCAACCCAACAAAACCCGACTACCCCCTCTCCTCTCACTTATTTCTACAGTCATATTTGAAGAGATATGACTACCCATCTTCATCTTCTTTTTGGAAAAAGGAGAATCAAATTATGTATATTTTTTATTGATTTTAGTTTGCTATTTTGTTACAATGTAATTTGTTTGTGAAGTATTTAGGGTTGAGATATGAATTATGATTACTTTGGCGTTGATTGTGAGTTGTTTTAGGGTCAAACTATTGAAAAAATTATGATTATCAATTTTGCTTAAATGTTCGGCTCTAAACTGTGAAACATTTGTCAACTGTTCCACCACTCCCGGTGAAATATTTGTAAATTGTTCCATCAATCCCGATGGAATAGCATGCAAGATCCCATTATTGAGTAATATTCAGCCACCAAAGACAGAGTATTTGAGCAATATTCCTTTGATCGGGTTTGAACATTTTACAATGAGAACCTCGTTTTTTCCCCGAAAAAAAAAATTATTTATACAATTTTAAGGATTAAAAGGTTAGAAACGCTTAATACTTCAGTCACATTGACCTATTTTTTGCTTCATGCCTGATTTTTTCATATCAATGTTGGATGATGGAAATGTTTTTGGAAAGAAGATTTTTGAGAAGGGAAGAATAATGAGTTGAAATGAGGCATAATTGTTGGGGGTGGGTGGGGGAGGTTTAGTTAAAGTATTTTAGTTTTAGGAAAAAACAATAGAAATCTATTTAGAAATATAAAGGGTTTTTTTTCTTTTTTAGATTGCGGGCATTTTCGTTATTATGAAGAAAAAAAAAAGGATAAGGAGTGTCAACTTATAGTTTTTGGGATCTGTATGATCACCCTTTTATTTTAGGGCAAATTACCCAAACAGACCATGTTGTCTACAACCTTTAAGAGATTGGTCCTTAAATTGATTTGACTCTTATACTTCATTTGCCTAGGTATATATATTAGTAGTAGTACTCCCTCCGTCCCTAAATTATTGTCCTAGTTGATCCGGCGCACAGATTAAGAAAAAACAATTGACTTGATTATTTATATTGATTTAATGTGTAGTTTCCTTTAAAGCTCATGTGTATGTAGCCCACAATTAAAGTAGTGTGAAAAAGTAAGGGTAAAGTGGTAAAAGTGATGTTCTAAAAAGGTAAGTTTCAAAATGGACAATTATTTTGGGACGGACGAAAAAGGAAAAGAGGACGATAATTTAGGGACGGAGGGAGTACTATATTAGCACATAAGCCCTTACGCCTCAATTCTTAAGAGAATTAAATAATAATTTGGTCCCTGAACATGTCGAAAAATAATGTTTTGGTCCCCGAATAAAAAAACAATAGAAGTTGGTCCCTGGACATGTCTTTTTGGACCAATTTGCCCCCTCCCACCGTTAACGTTAGTTTTACCGTCAGTTTTTTTAATTGACGAAAATACCCTCAGTCTAAACAAGCACATGATCTATATTCAGGTTTTAACAAGGTTCTAAAAATCGTTAGGCGGCACACTAGCGCCTAGCGCCTAGAGGACTAGTCGAGGCGTAATCGGAGCCTAGGCGGGGCCTAGAATTAAGGCATAATTACCATTTTTTTGATAATTTACATCAAAGATCAAACACATTGAATACAAATTTAATTTTTTTATGTTTGTCATTTTATCAAACACTTGTCTATATTTGTAAAATGAACAAAAATATACAAACCTACCATTAATCTCAATTCTCAACAACCCCAAAGCAATAAACCAGCAAAGTTTAGAGCTAAAAACAAAAAAAAGATATTACTCCAGTTCGCCCCCCATTACCTCCCTCTCTGCATCACCATTACCATTCTCCCTTCCTTCTTCAGTTCGCCCCCTTCCTTCTCCGATCACCGCATGCCACAAAATCAAAACTACACAAATAAGTTAAGGTCGGCGAGGTTTGACGCCGACTTGGTCGATTAGGCGGCAACTAAGAAAGTCGCGGCGGTAGAGAGGGGCCTAGCGCCTAGGAGGGGTCTAGGCGGAGCTAGGCGGGGAGTTTTAGAAAACTGAGTTTTAATATATGGTTTAATAACTAGTTTGCCTTGAAAGTTGAAATATTCCAAATTTCATCTTCAGGTGAATCATCTCCCTCACCCTGCCCCAATCGCCATCACTTCCGACCTCTCTCCCCAACGAACTTCGGCTCCTGTTTTGCTGTCATACACACACCAGCCCCGTGGGACAATTGCTGGCCTCCCTCTCTAAATCTGGCGTCATCTCCTCATCAGATCCACCTCCAATCTATCTCCAGCCCCACAATCATGCCACCCCTGCTACAGATTCGGCCAACTACGTCAACCCCGATCTTCAATCACCACAGCCGTCGTACTGCTTTCGCTTGGCCACTTGTAAAATCGAGGTCTGTCTCCATCTGATTTCATCTGGTCCAGTGGGTTTGAAGGAAACTTTGGCCTCGGCAATTCTCTTCCTCCAGTGGGATACAAATCGAGTACATGGACATATCGGAACTGCCTTTGCTGAACACGGATCTCGAGATCGATGGCAAGTTTCCGTCGGAAGATTCTAGCAACCGGCGGGAACCTTGTGAATGATATGGAAATCTTCAGCGTCGCCCGGAACTAGAGGTGACTGCCACTTCTTCTCCGTCGCCGGCATGATCACAGGAGAAGATCTCTTTGACCTACACCGTGGCGTGAAAAAACCCTTTGCCGTCAAGTTCTTGTGGGGCGTCCACATTGGGGTTTTGGGTTTTATGTTATGTCAACAATTTAATGTAAATTATTCAAACCCTTTTCGTCAGGGGCCAAGAATATTTTTCTGGTGATCGACGAAGTCCCCAAGGTTGAAAGTTTGGCGGAAAAACAGTAAAGCGCCGGGGATGTAATGGAATCGGAGAGGTAAAAAGAGAAACAGGGATCAAAGCGAAAAGGCAAAAGGCGTGAGAATTGAAAGAAAAAACAATAGAAGTTGACACGTTAACCCCCTATATTTTCAATATTTTGAAAAGAGCCCATATTAAACTTTTTAGTGAGGGTATTTTTGACATTTGAAATAATATTGGACGGAAAAACTAACGCTAACGGTGGGAGGGAGCAAATTGGTCCAAAAAAGACATATCCATGGACCAACTTATATTATTTTTTTGTCTGGAGATCAAAACATTGTTTTTCGACATGTCCAGGGACCAAACATTATATTAATCCTTCTTAAGATTAAGATATTTGGGGTTTGGTTGGGAGAGTTCGATTGAGTTGAAGATTGGAGTTTGACTTGAACTGCGTGCAGTTGTTCTCATTTTGAACTTTTAATTTGGACCAGATGAGATGAATCAACGTGTCATCGCTTCTTAAAACAAAGTGGGGGCCAAAAGTGGAGTTTAATAATTGGAATAGGAAGTCAATTCTTTGAGTTGCTTAGATAAAAAAATCTATATTATCTATCTTCTCAAATTATCGTCCACCTTTCTTTTTCCGTCCGTTTTTAAATAACTGTTTTCTTTTAAAACTTGCTATTTTAGGAAAAAAAATTTACCATTTTATTCTTACTTTTCTGCTTACTTTAATTATGGTCACATACTCAAAGACATTAAAAGAAATCACACATTTCATCAATATTTATAATCCAGTCAAATACTTTTCCTTAAACGGTATATCGGATTAAAGTAGACAATATTTGAAAACGGATGAAGTATATTATAAAACAGCTAGATAATTGACTAAGACTATTCAGAGATTGAGATTAAAATATTTTAAAAAATTTAACGGTTGAGATTCACCATAACATTCAAATGTGTGAGTAGTTATTCATTTTTAACTCCCTATTTTTTTCCCTATTACAAGTCACCCCCTACAATTAATATTATGAGCAGTCACCTATTTTTCTTCTCCTTATATTTTATCTTTATATTACAAATTCACACCATGCGAATAATCTTCTGAACAGTCACGCCTTATAAAATATCAATTCATCAACTATCACTTGAAGCAATGTACCCATCAGCAGTAACATTTTTTTAAAATCATACCTTATATTTAGATATTATCATTTCAATAGACGAAATCAGATATACTGGCATCGTGTCATAGGCACCGACATGAAGATCTAGTAGTATATTGATACATTACTCAACTTTTGATATTGTTGAATTTTCAAGTCTTTACATCAATTGACTTGAGACTTTTCTTTTTCTAGTCATTAGCTAAAAATAATAATTAATAATAGTTAACATGATATTGTGATATTAATTATTTACTATTAATATCTTCTATTGTTAATAATAGTAGAAATCTTATATAGAAAGACTTTTACTACCAACATCAATGTGGGATAATATTATTATATTGGCATTGGGTGAGTACTTTACTTTAATAACTCACTTCTAACATCATACTTTAAGCCTACATCTTATTCATCTAGAACTCGATTTGGACAAATAAATATATCATTTTGATGTTCTCACCGAATAGAAGACATTTGCACAATTACCTTTGTCAACAAACAAATGATTTTTACTAAACTAACAAAAGAAGATATATGTTCACAATTGTTAGAAGTTGATGTTGGCGTTAAAAGTCTTTAGGCAAAATCTTACCAATAAAAATGATTTATTCCTCATTGGTTACAAAGAATTATTTTAGTTTAAAAGTTTTTCGATAAAATTCTTTTACTAACAATAGAAGAGATGTATCCCACATTAAATAGAAAATAATGTTGGTTTCAAAAAAATTAAGATAAAAGACTTATATTATTATTATTATTAATAGAATATATGTATCTCGCATTCGTTAGAAGACATCCATTATTATTATAGAATATACATACATACATATATATATATTCCACATTGGTTAGAAAATGATGTTGGTTTTATATTCCAACATTTAAATCATAATGCCTTAAATTTTAAAAATTATACTACTACTATTACCAAAATAAAAAATATATGGCACATTTAAAAATTATAGTAGTATTATTACCAAAAGAACATGTGATCTCTATAACCAATAAAGTGAAGTTGAGAGATCAAGTTGTTATTTAATCCAAGGTTTCATGCAGAAAAAATAATGAGCTACGCTATATATCCCCCCAAAACCTATAAGTTGACCTTCCAAAATCTAAACTTCCTAAATTATCCTTCCCTTCATCCAAACTTACCCCCCCTTCACAACCTCCTCCCTTCCCACCCGCTTACCGTCTCTTCCCTTCCCCTTCACAACCTCATCCCTTCCCACCCCTCATCACTGCCTCCTCCTTCCAACCCCCCCCCCTCACCGCCTCCTCCTTCCACCCCCTCACCTCCTCCTCATTTCCCCTCACTCACCGCCTCCTCCCTCCCAATCCAATGTTTCTTCATTCCCTTTTTTCCATCACCACTTCATCCCCCTCCCCCATCACAGTATACTTCTTCCATCACCAATACCACCAACCGAGTTCCTAGCTCCAAGCATCTCCCTTCTTCCAAGTCTCTTCCTTTTTTAAAAAAAATTAATTCAAGGGTTGTTCAGCCCTGGTCGACCGAACAACCTTCATCTGTTCGGCCATAGGCGACCGAACAACCTTGTGTTGAACACAAGGATGTTCGGTTGCCTATGGCCGAACAAATGAGGGTTGTTCGGTAGCCTATGGCCGAACAGATGAGGGTTGTTCGGTCGACCAACGCCGAACAACCCTTGAATTGAATTATTTAAAAAAAAAGAGAGGAAGAGACATGGAAGAAGGGAGATGCTTGGAGGTGTGAGCTAGGTACTTAGTTGGTGGTGCTGGAAAAAAAATGAAAAATAAGAGTTTTGTTTGGATAGGAGGGAGTGAAGAGGAAGAAGGAAAGACAATGGAAGGCGAGATGGAGGATAGTAGGAGGGAGGAGGTGGTGGATGGTGGAGGAAGGGAAAACGTAGTGGATGGTGGGTGGGGGAAGGGAGAACAGAGTGGTTGGGGGGAAAGGGAGAAGGCAATGTGGGGGTGGGAAGGGAGGAGGCGGTGAGGGGGGTGAGGATTTGATTCAAGCTGGGTTTTTTAGGGAGGGGGGATCAACTTATAAAGGGAAGGGTAATTTAGAAAGTTTAGATTTTGGGGGGGTCAACTTATAGGTTTGGGGGGGGGGGACTATATAGCGCAACTCAAAAATAATTCTTGTGTATATTTTAAGATTAAAAATTTAAAATTGTTTAAACCAAAATCACTTAAATCAGCTCAGTGCCACCCAGACATATATATACAAAGGTGATAACCGGATCGGTACCATGTGGAGAAAATATAACCCCAAAAGTTCATGATAATTTTTTTAACCGCAATAGTATACTTTTGGAGGGAAAATGATGAACATACACTTAATGAAGAAAAGGTGCGTGGAAAAAGCCACAATTCAAATTTGTGCGTCGCTCAAAATTTCGAGCATCGCAAGGAAAAAAATTGTGCATTGCTTAAATTTTTGGGCGTCATTATGCAAAAGTCACTGATCAAAATTTGGGCGTCCCAAAGAAAAAAATTGGCGTCGCTTAAAATTTTGGGCGTCGCTCAAAATTTGGGCATCATTTGTCTTTACGTAATGCAAAATGTATTTTAAATGTTATAAATGTATCGTTTCTCTCTCCTCATTAATGTCTTTCTCTATCTTTGTACGTTTCTCTCTCATCTCCTCATTAATACTCCCCTCTTTCCACTGCCCACCGTCACCTCACTTTGAATCCTCCCAAACCCATCATTTCCCATATAACTTTCTCTCATCTCATTCAATTCTTCAATTCTTTATCTCTCATCTCCTCACTTTGAATAATACACAATACTCAATTTTTCCTTTTCGTTCATTTTAATTCAATATCAAAGTTGCTCTTCATTTCTCTCCATCAAAACACCCAACAATGGACTCATTCCTCCCCACACAAAAAAAAAACAATAAACCCACCTCCCCAACCACCGATTCCAAGAAGCACCACCCAAAATCATCAAACTCCAACCTCAAACCCAGTTACGATTCAACGAGAAAGATGCAAAAAATACGGCATTGCATGAGGTACGATGCAGAAAATATGAGCATTTCAAGCGGTATGAGGCAAAAAATTGTGCATCATAAGTTCCTAAATAATGAAAAGGGACTCATAAGTTGCAACGATAGTCGCAACTTATGCATCGTAAGGTGCTCTTTTTCTTCTTCAAAAATGTAATTCTCATTGAAGGCACTCTCATCGTTAACATTGGTATCATATTGTTCATATCCTCCTTTCGTGTCGTTTTGTATTCGTTGATTTCTTTTGTTGATTCCAATACATGGTTTTTGTTTATCAATCACTTAAACAAGGGTAACCCACTCAATATAACAAAATGTTTATATTCTACTTGGTTTAGGAATCATGTCAAATGGGCTCTATTGAACATTGTTATTAAGTATTTTTCTGGATGAAGAATCAGAAGAATTATTATGTGCGAAATGACATATACAATATGATGATCACGTTACATGCAACGAGTAGAAAAGGACCGGAGGAGGGACATTTTAGGAAGAAAATAACGAAAAGGGACTTAAGCGGTTGAATTAAAAAAATAGGGTTTTGGAGCGGTTACAATTTCCAAAAAAAGTACCGACGCGCAATTATTCATATAGACAATCGGTAAATTTGGCAAAATATCGCCCAGCCTAAGCGATGCTTCGGTGCCTGATTTTATTTATTTTAAATATTTTGTTAAAAAATAATGTCATCTTAGGTCTTTTTATAAATAATAATAATAAATATCAATTTAGAATTATTGAACTATGTATTGTAAATTGTAAATAGACCAATGGAGTATTGAGCTATTGATAATTTTTGTAATATTTTAAACCTTGAAATGATATTTAAATATTGGTTTTACTTTTAAAATTTATCGTTGTATTGTAATCATTATTTATAAATTATTTAGTGATATTTATTATTAATTATTTTGAAGGTTTAATACATGTTATTGAGGTGGTAATAAGAAAAATATCAAAAAGATATAATTATATCTTGATTCTAGGCCCGCCTACACCCCCCGTTTAGTCGCCCTCGACCCTGGTCTCGTGCCTAACACCTGCCTAGCGAGTTTTAATTTAGATTATTTACTTAAACTCTGAACTACATTTTTAATATTAATAGTTAAAAAAAACTTAAACAATCGTCCATTCCTATGGAATTATTGCGTGTAATTTAGTTTATAGAAATAAGGAAAAATTACGGGCCAGTTCATTTTTCAAAATTTTCAACCGCTTTCCACCCTTATACTTTTTCATAATCGGAAAAATACATTTTATGTATAATTTGTACATGGTGATGCATGAAAGTGTCTTATTTTGTGCATCTCGATTCATGATGTATATTTTTATAGTTACGAAGAAATATAGGATAAGTTATTGGTTGATACCTTTTGTAAAACATTCAAGGCAAAACGCACCTTCGGGCCACTGTACTTTTCAAAACATTGCAATTAGGTCACTGAGACTTCAAAATTTTCGGGATGGCCACTGTACCAGACTTATCTTGCATGTTAACCCATTTTTTGACGGACGTTACCTTTTGACGTTATCTTCTAATGAAATACCCTTTTTACCCATGCCCTTGTTAAAAGAATTGATGTTAGATTCATTACCCATAATCTCCTCTGCCTCCTCGTTAATTGCTCTCCAAAAAGGGTGAGATGAATCAAAGATCACAATTTTATCTACCAGATCTGGGTTTTATCTACCAGATCTGGGTTTACAAAGTTTAACGACGGGGGAGACCCGGCATGCGTTGACGACATGAAGATGAAGAAGGTCAAGGCGGCAGAGAATGAGGAGGAGGAGGGGTGGTTGCGTAAATGGCGGAGTCTGTTTTATTGGATGATAATTTTCTGTTCGAGGGGTTGAAGCACGCGGATGCGCGCACCTTGGGCGATGTGGCGTGCGTCAGCAAGCAATGGCATAGGACGGCAAGGGTGAGCGTCTCTGGGAGCCGATCTGTACACAACATCGGTGGTAAACAACAGCTCCGTTCCGTGGTCCTTGCGCTCGGCGGTTTCCACCGCTTGCACTCTCAATACTTGTGGCCACTCTCAAAGCCGTCCACCAATTCGACACAGTCGTCGTCGTTTTCCGCTCTATCCACCCCGGCTTGGGCGTGCCTTCCGCCGCCGCTGCCGTCTCTCATGCCGGCAAAGTCAACCGATGCTGGAAAAACTCGTTAGAGAAAGAACGAGGTTCATCTGTCACTGTCTTTGCTCTCAATTCGTTACTACGAGAAGATGAGTTTCAGCAACCGAGGGAAATGAATCAAGTAATCTATCAATGAGGGCCAATTGGAGAAAAGTGGTTTAAAATTTACCTTCAGTTGGTGTTCTAATTATCTACTTTTGTTGCTTTGCAATTCATCATCTAGTTTGTGTTGAGATCGAAGTAGAGAGGGTGGGTAGGTCAGATCTGTTATATGTATCCCTAACTAAGTTCTGTTATGATTAATTATTGTGTTCTTCAGATTCTTGCGCTACTTAGTATGCGTGTGTTGTAACCCATCTCTGCCCCAACAACCCAGTTTGTGCCCCCCATCAGAAACGCAACCCCATGTCCAACCGGCCTCCTTACCCGGTGAATCTCCATTGCAAGGAGCTTTAAAACCCAGATCCGGTAGATAAAACTTTGTAAACCCAGATCTGAGTTTTAAAACCCAGATCTAGTTACTTTGTCTAGTGATGATGATGAAGACAAGGGCAAAATAAACATTTAACGTAACTTAACGTCCAAACTTAACGTCCATCCAAAAAAGGGGTTAACGTGCAAGATAAGTCTGGTACAGTGGCCATCCCGAAAATTTTGAAGTCTCAGTGGCCTAATTGCAATGTTTTGAAAAGTACAGTGGCCCGAAGGTGCGTTTTGCCAACATTTAACTCATCTAGTGTCGCCTTTTTTTCAGCCATAAAAAGAGTTTTTTTTATAATATTCTTCCTAAAATGCTCAGATTCGTCTCTTGCCCAACTCCAACATTTCCTCCTTCAGCATTTTTTTCACAACTCCAACGTCTTCTTCATAAATTGTTCGAAAACCGCAGTTGTTACTGAAATAATACAAGGATTGAAGGTAAACAATTTTTCAGAAGGGAAGAAGGAATAAGAAACTTACGAAGGTGGAGGAAGAAGAAGACGAAAGAGATGCAGATGGAACTAGTTTGAATCGCGATACACCGAATTTCAATCGTGATGCATCTATTTGGATTCGTGATTCATAAATTTGGAGTCCCAATGCATCGCTATGAAATGGAAATAGATCTATTTCAATTGTGTTGCATCGAATTGGGATCGCAATGTATCAACTTGAAAAGGAAATGACAGTTACACAATTTGGAATCGTACATCGTGATTCAATATCATACATCGTGATACACATGATCATGCATCGCGATGAAGGAACCATGGTTCTATAAATCGGCCTAGGCGGCACCACACCACCGCAACTAGTTTCAAATCAGTCAAAAAAATTGTTTGTCGAAAAAATTGCCGACTTGTCGCCCTAGGCGTCGACTAGTCGGCTTAGGCTCTGACTACGCTAGCTCCGTCGAATTGAATTTCTGAAAGCCGTCGGGATTGAATGTCGTTATTGAAAAAGGATGAACCAAGATCAAGAAAAAAAAATAGAATTAGAGAGAAGGAAAGAAAAACAAACTCATGATACCCTTTTCATCGGAAAAAGGAGAAGGGGGAACTAAGAAGGTGAGGGAGCCGGCGAAATTGAGGGAGTGAATGAGGGAGAGGGTTGATGTGAGAGAGGATGAGATGGAGAGAGTGAGGGTGAGTTCCGTTCATCTCTCTTGTTATCTTGAGTGAATTATGAGATTTGGATTTGATGGAATAGGGGGTAGGTTGGCATGGAAAAATGGGTGAGAGAGATGGATAAGAGAGACCGGCTGACTTTATGGGTTTAGGTAGACATGCACAAAGGTTCACGGTTCACGATTCACAATTCGAACCGTGAAGAACCGAACCTTCGACTAAACCGGAACCGGAGGTTCACTGGTTCAGTTAAGGTTCGACTAAACCTTTTTTTCGTGAACCGTGAACCGACGATTTTTTAGTGTTTTTTAATGAAAAATAATATTTTTTTTGGCTTTTTCTTTTGTTCCTAACTTATAAATACTCTTGGTTTAAGGGCTCGTATGGCAATACAGGTCTTGCCTCTCCCTATCATACAAGTTCCTTTTAAGCCAGGTCGTTGGCTATGTAAGGGTAAAATAGGCATGACCTATTTTATCTTGTTTTCACCTTTCTTGGTCAAAGTAGGATTTTAATTTAGTCAATGTTTATTTTAGGTGTTAGATTTTGTTTAGATTATTTTTGGTAGATTGGTGTGTTTTTTGATAGGAAAATCTTTGGTAAATATTTCAAAAGATTTTGGAGATTTAGTTATTCATGTTTGGTAACTAAATCTTTTAAAAGATTTTAAAGATTTAGGCAACATATTTTTGGTATCTAGATTTATGTAAATAAATTAGTTATTCCAAGTATTATAGTCTAATTAGGAAACATAATCTTGCATGCTTTTCTGATAAATATCTTTCCTAGTAGGAGTGTTTGTATTGCCGTGTACTTGCAGGATTCTTTGGTGTCTTGGTTTACAAGTTTTGCAGCCTATATAAAGACTGGAAGTCAAGCAGTTTGGATGTGCAGAGAGCCTGATACAGAGAAGAAAAACAGTGTGCCGTAAGCTTACAAGACTACAGTCATATTCAGAGAGCTTGTTATTCAAAAAGCAGTGTGCGAGAGTTTTGATTAGAAGTCTTATGTGCCGTGCTTGAGAAAAGAGAAAAACATCCCATACACGAAGATCTTTCTACAGACTATAAGTCTCACACCTGCTGCTGCTGTTTGAAACTTCAGGAACACGACCTTGTGTATCCTGAAGTTCTGTTTTTGTGGTTTAGTTTGTTTTGTTGTTTTTTGGTAGCTGTTTTTAGTCTTTCTTCCCACGTTTGGTTTAGTTGTTTATGTGGGTTTTTGTGATCTCCAAGATTCTATATCTTGTGAGATTTTTGTGTTAACTATTAAGGTTCAAAAACAGTTTTGATTTTAATATAATTTGTTGCCTTGAGGCGTGATCTACAAGTTTGATACTTGTAGATTGTTTTTGTGTGATTTTCTGTCTTACTAAGTCTGTTTGTTTTTAAATCTTAAAACAATTCTTCCGCTGCAATTTTCTGTGAAACACTTTCAGTTCACATTGTTACAGCCATTGTTGCAACATTCACTGCAACATTGACTGTAACATCGTCCCATATCGAGAATCCGTGGCACTCCCGTTCTTTCAATTGGTATCAGAGCCTCCTCTTGACATCACTAAGAGTAGATTCTGTTAGTAGCAATGATGGATTCTCAATTTGATAATTTTGTTTGTCCTAATACTTTGAAGAAGAAAGGTTTATACAATGACTTTTGTTGCGTTAACTCTTACGTCTCTAAAGATGGTGCGTAATCGAAATCGATTTGATGGATGCATATAAGGAGTTGTACAATGATTGGGAAAAGAGAGTTTGTCAAGTTAAGTTGCTTAAAAAGGCAAATGACTTGTTAAAGAAGGCTAATGAAGAACAAAAAGAATGCATAGTGAGGCTGGAGAGTGTCCTAAGTAGAAAGGATGTGGAGATTGAGAAGTTAAAGGAGCAGCTTACTCAAGCAAAAGAGACCATGACCAAGTGGAATTCTAGCAAACAAAAGGTTGATGATTTGAATTCAGTAATACTTCTAGATCGTATTGGTTTTGTCCCTAAGGTATTTGTGAAAGAAGGAGAAGGAACATCCGGAACCAAACGTAACAATGAAAGTTTTCCTTGTTTTTTGTGAAAAACCGAGAGTTAGAAAGAAAAATTATGTTTGTCACTTCTGCCATAAGCCTGGTCACATACAACCCTTTTGTTTTCTGAAAAAGGCCATGTATGAGAATGAAATGAGGCAAGATTTCTTTGAAAAAACTCATTGGCAGAATCGTATGAAGCAGCCAATGCGCCAGCCAATGTTGCAACATTGGCAGACACATTGGAAGCCTCATTCAAAGACAAATCAGAAATTTTTCAAAAATCTCCAACTCAAAGTTTTTAAACAGATGTGGGTTCCTAAGGGTAGTAATGACAAAGGCAAGTCCAAATATTGTGAACCTTTTGATAGATGTCCTGGTTCTAAGCCGTCCTATGATGAACCTCCTCCAAAATCTTCAGAACCAAAGATTCGAAACCAGTAAGTCTGCACATGATCAGACTGAACTTGCATATTCTGAAAGTTCAGCCAATGTGATTCACAATGTTTCACCCAATGTTTCACCCAATGTTGCAACAATGGGAGCAACATTGGACAGAAACTTGGCAGATTCAGAAACAGGTCCTGAACTTTCAGAATCAGGTCCTGAACATTCTGAAAATCAGTCAAATTTGAATGGTTGCAGCCATGACATTCATAGCCGTATTCAGAAAAACCATCCAATCTCTCAAGTGATAGGTGATATTCATGATGGGATATACACAAGGAGAAGAAGTAAGGTTGAATCTCAAAAATTTGCATGCTTATCAAAATATTTTTGAGAGAAGCCTTAAATCTTTTATGGATGCTTCAAATGATCAAAGATTATGTGTTCACATTGATGTGTTAACCTTGTTTTTTGATAACACCTATGCATTTTTCTTAGCAAAAATCCAGTTCATTATTCTCGAACTAATCACATTTATATAAGACACCATTTTTTTTAGAGACTTGGTTGATTATGTAAATTGTTTGCATTGAACATGTTGGGACCGAAAATCATCTTGCTGATATATTTGCCAAGTGTCTTGTTTTTGAGAGATTTTTCAATCTTTGGAAATCTCTTGTATTTTGTGTGCCATATGATTTTACACTTAGTTAATTATTAAAAAAAAAAACAAAAAAAAATCAAAATTAGGCATGATTGCATTTTGTCTTTAGAGGGCACTCTAGATCAATTGTCTCACATGTATGTATCTCTTGTGGTTGCTTGGGAATTTCATTCAAAATCTGTTGTGATTTCATTGTTATGATTCTCCTATCTCTCTCCCAGTTCTTGAGTATGTTTAAAGTCCACAAAGGAAAGAGCTACCTTTTTAAATTTTTGGGATGCTACAATTTGTCAAAGTACTATGGAGCTTAGGCTTTCATGGGTTGATCTTGAGTAAATTGACTCCCTTTAATTGAAAAAGTGTGAAAGCTACCTAACGGAAAAGAGCTACCTATGAACAAGGTTGTGGCACCTTTCTTTTGGGACTATGAATCTTCGGATTTCATGGGTTGATCAAAATGCAAAATTGCTTCCTTTGGTAAATAGTGTGAAAGGTTCCTAGTGGCATGTGTTGAATAGCTTGAAATAAAGTAGAGCTATATTCCTAGGGAAATAAAGTACCTATGGATTTTGGTTGTGAAAAATTTATGATCTTGGGAGAGAAATTTGGTTGAGAAAATTTAAAAAAAAAAAAAAAGAGCACAATTGAAAATAAAATCACAATTTTGGCGAATGCATCTCCCAATGCAGCAACATTAGGAACTACATCCTTTGATCTGGTCTTTATCACTTGTGTGATTGCATTTTTTATTTTTTTTTGCCTAGCTTTTAGTCATCATGTTTTTAGGCATAACATTTTAGGACATGCATTGTTGGCATCGATATCAGCTTGGTGAAATTTTGTCCTAAACTCAAACTGTGCAAATCAATTTTCAAAAAATCTTCATGTTAAAAATATTTAGTGGTTGTCTAATTTTTGTGGGAAACTAAGAGGTTTTGAATCTGGATATGATGTGCTCAGTTTTTGCTAAGTGGTGTGATCAAATCTTGGTGAACACTTTATTGTTTTTTTTCAAAATCTTTGATGTTTGAGAATTCCTAAAAGATGTTTTATCTCTCTTCCTTTTCCGGTCAAATAGGGGGAGAGAGATCAAGTGTTTCTTGTGATGGTGATATTTTCTGATTTGTGCTTAGTAATGGTTTTTGATTTTACCCCTTGCACAAATTCAGGGGGAGATGAGATTTTCTAACCAATGCAGGTTAGGTGTTTTGATTGGTGTTGAATAAACACTTGTATTTTGATTTGACCAGAAAGGTTCAACAAAGGGGGAGATTGTAAGGGTAAAATAGGCATGACCTATTTTATCTTGTTTTCACCTTTCTTGGTCAAAGTAGGATTTTAATTTAGTCAATGTTTATTTTAGGTGTTAGATTTTGTTTAGATTATTTTTGGTAGATTGGTGTGTTTTTTGATAGGAAAATCTTTGGTAAATATTTCAAAAGATTTTGGAGATTTAGTTATTCATGTTTGGTAACTAAATCTTTTAAAAGATTTTAAAGATTTAGGCAACATATTTTTGGTATCTAGATTTATGTAAATAAATTAGTTATTCCAAGTATTATAGTCTAATTAGGAAACATAATCTTGCATGCTTTTCTGATAAATATCTTTCCTAGTAGGAGTGTTTGTATTGCCGTGTACTTGCGAGGATTCTTTGGTGTCTTGGTTTACAAGTTTTGCGGCCTATATAAAGGCGGAAGTCAAGCGCTTTGGATGTGCAGAGAGCGTCTGAGAGAAAAAAATGTGCCGTAAGCTTACAAGACTACAGTCATATTCAGAGAGCTTGTTATTCAAAAAGCAGTGTGCGAGAGTTTTGATTAGAAGTCTTATGTGCCGTGCTTGAGAAAAGAGAAAAACATCCCATACACGAAGATCTTTCTACAGACTATAAGTCTCACACCTGCTGCTGCTGTTTGAAACTTCAGGAACACGACCTTGTGTATCCTGAAGTTCTGTTTTTGTGGTTTAGTTTGTTTTGTTGTTTTTTGGTAGCTGTTTTTAGTCTTTCTTCCCACGTTTGGTTTAGTTGTTTATGTGGGTTTTTGTGATCTCCAAGATTCTATATCTTGTGAGATTTTTGTGTTAACTATTAAGGTTCAAAAACAGTTTTGATTTTAATATAATTTGTTGCCTTGAGGCGTGATCTACAAGTTTGATACTTGTAGATTGTTTTTGTGTGATTTTCTGTCTTACTAAGTCTGTTTGTTTTTAAATCTTAAAACAATTCTTCCGCTGCAATTTTCTGTGAAACACTTTCAGTTCACATTGTTACAGCCATTGTTGCAACATTCACTGCAACATTGACTGTAACATCGTCCCATATCGAGAATCCGTGGCACTCCCGTTCTTTCAGGCTACGTTGGAGACCGCCAAATGGAGCTATTTTCAAGCTTAACACCGATGGTTCGTCGATGCATGGCCAATGTAGTGGAGGAGGGATAATTCGGGATGGTTCTGGGGGGTTTTGTGCGTGCTTTCTCCACCTTTTATCACCATGGAACAAACATGAAGGCTGAAATTTTGGCGCTTCAAGAAGGTTTAGCTCTTTGCCGTGAGCTTGGTCTAGTTTCTGGTTTGGTGGAATTGGACTCTAGGGCTACAGTGGACGTTCTTCAGCACTCTTTTCCTGCTTCTTGGAAGTATGAGATTCATCATTGCCGATTACTTTTGGGTGACTACAAATTGAATCATGTTTTTCAAGAACAAAATCAGGTCGCGGATCGTCTTGCTGCCGTCGCTCACTCTCATCGGAGAGGGTAGTTTATGAAAGCTTGGACGGTCTTCCTAGAAGTGTGTATAAGTCTTTTTTGCAAGATGCAAATGGCCTTTACACATTTCGCAAAGGAATATGACTTTAGGGGTATATTTTGGTTTTCTTTTCTCGTTTGGTTTTTCGAGGTCAGCCTCCTTTGTCCCCCTTCTCGGGTATGGTTGGTTGCCCCTTTAGCTTGTATTTTTATTTTTAATAAATTCTCCGCTAGTGCCGCCTTGTTTTTTATATAAAAAAAACATTGGTTACAAAAAAAAAAAAAACCCTATAAATACTCTCACTCCTTCAATTTTTTCCCACTTCTAATCTCTTCAATTCTCTTAAAACTTTTCGTCTCTTTTTTTTTACAAAATACTTTTGTTATTTTACAAAGTAGAAAATGTATAAAATAATTGCTTTTGGTCACTTTTAAAAATTCAAAAAATATTTTACAGAAAGTTTACAAAGGATTGAAGATAGTTTCAAAAAACAAATAAAAAAAAATCATGAAATGTATTAAAAAAAATGGAACTGTGGAACCGATGAACCGTGAACTGGATTTAAGGTTCACGGTTCGAATCCAGTTCCCCATATATCCCTCCAAGAACTAGCGGTTTCGGAACTGGAATTG
The DNA here is from genome assembly GCA_013146195.2 of Codonopsis lanceolata. Lineage (NCBI taxonomy): Eukaryota > Viridiplantae > Streptophyta > Magnoliopsida > Asterales > Campanulaceae > Codonopsis > Codonopsis lanceolata. The sequence goes on from CM028381.1 coordinate 86,061,625, forward strand.
TTTGCATGGGCATGTGTAGGTTTAGGTTGGTAGGGGAGGTTTTTTTCTTCTTTTGTTTTCCTTTTTCTTCTTTTCTTCTCCTTCATTTCTTCTTTCTTAATTTCTTTCTTTACTTCTTTACTTCTTTTCTTTATTTTTTTTCTTCATTTACTTTGTTTTTTGGTACCTTATTCTTGAAATATATATATATATATATATATATATATATATATATATATATATATATATATATATATTTGTTAGTCTATTTTACAATAATTATTGGACAATATAAAATGAGTGTACGAAATTGGGGTGTATACGGTAATACTTCTAGTTTATTTATTTTGGGCATTTGCTATCTATTTTTTTATTGTCATGTATGGTCTCTTAAGTTTAAAAACTTATAAATAAGCCATAAATTCAAAAAATTTATTTTTTTTGTTTGTATATATATTTTTCAATTCTAGTCGATTTTACAAATTTACGCATCATAGTCAATGTTATTGACAAAATGTCAAAAATAAGAGTTTTTCAAAATTCCAAATTGTATTCAATGTTTGATATATTTTTGAAATTTACACTAAAAAATTGATGAATATGGTAATTATGCTTTAATTTCTAGGCCTCGACTAATCCCTGACTAGTCCCCTAGGCGCTAGGCACTGGTCTGATGCCTAGCGTCCGCCTGGCGACTTTTAGAACCTTTGCAAAAACTGATGTTTTCCGCACACATGTTCAGTTCATTAAGGGTATACTCGTTCGTTCACACCAAAAGTTAATTTTTCCGATTAGAAAAAATAATGAACCGAAGCGGTTGAAAAATTTTGAAGATGGACTGGCCCAAATTTCTACCCAAAAATCTGGATGTGTAAAGCGGTTAAAAATTATCAAGTATGAATAGCTCAATTTTCTCCCAAATAATTACTATCTATGTTCTAAAATCATTTTCATGTTTGACCCTGCACATAGTTTAAGAAAAAAAAACTGACTTGATTAATTTGGGAGAAATTTAGGCCAGTCCAATTTACACAATATTTAACCGTAAAAGTCATACTGTATCTTTTAATTTAACCGCAAAAGGACATTATTAGCCAGGTGCCGCATTGCAATTCCAAGTCGATGCATTGCAATTGCAATTTTTGCATCAGAAAGTCCAGTTTGTGCAACGGAAACTAAAAATTGTGCATCAGAATTTTATGCCGGAATTCAGTTAGTGCATCGCAAATCCAAAAATCTGCATTACAAATGTTTATCATAAGGTGCAACACCGTTCAAATGCCCATTGCCTAAGCAATCTTACTGCTATAGAGTCTCTCTTTCCTGCTCTCTTCCCACATATTCCCCGTCCCTTTCATTTACAAAACAATGATGAAATTGGTTGAATCCAGCCGCCATGGTTTGGCGAAGGCTTCGTTTGTTTATCTTTTCCCCATCCCAAAAAAACTCATAAATGTCATTACCATCATCAACACCAAAAAAAGAATTATATAAATCTTCGACTAAGCAATCGTATTGCTACAGAGACTTTATCTCTTGTTGTCCTCCTGCATATTCCCTCTCCCTTTCATTTACAAAACAATGGTGAAAGTGGTTGAATCCGATCGCCATAGTCTGGTCAAGGCTTCGTAACTGGCAAGATGGTCTTCGTAACCGGCAGGATGGTCGGAAAAAGGATGTGGTCTGTGGCGGATGACAGATTTTTCCTAGATCTCGTAAGAAATTCAACTACTAGAAACTTGCTCATATGCACTAACTGGTTGTAGTTGTGGGCATTTTTGGAAAAAAATAACAAAAGTGGCCTTTAGCAGTTTAAAAATAGGTTATACCGAAGCGGTTAAGAATTTAGGAAAAGGGACAGGTTTGCAATTTTTCTATTAAGATTGGTTGATGTGTAATTTCTTAAACTCATGTATATGTAAATCATAATTAAAGTAAGATGAAAACGTAAGGGTAAAATAGTTTTAGTGTTGTCATAAAAAAAGTTTCAAATAAGACAATTATTTTTGGACAAACGAAAAATAATAATTGCGGGTCTGCCCACTTTTCAAAATTTATAACCCTTTCAGTTCCGTGTTTTTTTCTCAATCGGAAAAATACACTTTCGGGGGCAAAAAGACGACGATTTCCTTAATAAGCCTGAGACGTGCTTCGAAAAATAAATCTCGATGCATCAATTTAAATTGAATTAATTTTAATTACCTAATCTAATTTTGTATTGCGATGCATCAATTTTAATTATTTAATTCAATTTTGCATCGCGATGCGAAAATTGATAGCTCTCAATGCAAAATCATTACGAAAACAGACTTTCCACTACACAATCAAAAAAATGATTCAAATTTATATGCATCTTTCATGCATCTCAAATCCAAATCGATGCATCACGATTCACAAATAATGCATTGTGATTCAAAATTGATGCATCCAGATTCAAAAAGGAGTCAAACAACGAAAAAAAAATATTATTCAAACAATTCATCTAACAATTTGTATGCATAACAACACAAAACACACGAGTAAATCTATTTTGAATCACATTTTTTTTCAATGCCTTGAAAGAGTACAATTATAAATATATGATGTCTTTGGTGTGGCTAGAACAAATGGTGCATCTAGTGAGACTTTGAACACTCGACCTCTCGGTTGAGAGTAGTGAAGTACCATGGTGCTTCTGGTAGGGTTGAACACTCGACCACTCCGTTAAAATTAATGAGCAGCTAAATGAGGTCTTTTTGGGTAAGGCTTGAACAACAACAATGTTTCTGAAAAAGCTTGAACACCCGATCTCTCTATTGAAAGTTGTAAAGTTCATGGTTTCTCTAGTGAGACTTGAACACTCGACCTCTCCGTTAAGAGAAGTGAGCAGTCTCAGTTGAGTTAGAGTTCGTTGGTTTTGAATCACACAAACACAAAAATGATGAAAAAAAAAAGAACAACAACAACAGCACTAACAAATGAATAAGTAAAAGAGTGGAAAGTTAAGGTGGTGAAAAAGTAGCAACCACCATTTTTCTTCGCCACCCAACTCCACACTGTCTTTCCTCTTCATATTTTTTGTGTGTATTTGGGTCAACGAATTCAACGATGATGGAGAAGAAAAAGAAGAAAAGAGAAGAATAAGAAATTTACAACGTTTTTTAAATTTAGGTAATATAAGAATATTTATTTCAAATATTACCTTTTCGCGGTTGAAAAGGAACAAAAGTACGGAGGAGTTACAAACTTTTCAAAAGGGACCGACTCAAATTTCACCCAAAATGAAAAACATAACCATACTTTTGGATGAGTACAAGGAATGTTGGTGTTCGTGTGACTAAGTGCTCGTTTGTTGCAGCTTATTTAAAGTGATTTTTGGCTTTTGGCTTTTGAAAAGCCATATTTAAAGTGTTTGTTTCAGCTTATAAACCAAAAGCCAATAAGTAAGGTACAACACCCTTTATGCATTGAAAAAGCCAAAGCCAAAAAGCCAAAATTTTAAGCTTTTTTAAAAAACATGAAGACAACTATTCATTAATAAATATTTGATTATCCACATTTAATCGTTTTATGAAATATACATAAAAATATGAATACTAATTTTCAAGTTTTTTTTTAACAAATAATTATAGCAACTCATAAACAGCTTTTCAACAAAGAATAAACAAGATATCATTCAATCACCACAAATCATTCACCACCAGTTTATCACCATAAATCATAAGTCATCAGCCATAACAAACGAGCCCTAACTTGTTTGACTGGGCTTGGGCTACTCGCTTGTTCCGGGTTGAACGCGTGCCCGCCCGGCCCGATAGAAATGAGATGATATTTGTAACGGCTAATTACAGGAGGAGAGAGAAAGAGGATCGGGAGTTTGAAAATATATTCACAAGCCTCCGTTTCTTTGTTTCCCAACACACACACACACACACACACACACAGCGGATTCCTGCAACGCTCCTTCACCGTAATCTTTCATTGTCGGAGTGAAGCAAATGGAAGGAGGAGGGTCTGAAGTACAACCAATACAGAAGATGAAGATGGACGACAGCAACAAAGAAGAAGAAGAAGAAGAAAGCAGAGGGGAAAATGATGAGGAGTTTTACGAACAGATCGAGGCTCCCAAGTTCGTCGATTTCACCCTTCCCGACTCCTTTCGACCTGACGATCGTTACTGGTTCTGCTCCCGTGTCGGTATGAAATCCCCATTTCACAATGCTCACTCTACTTTTTCTGTTTCCATTTCAGTAAAAACGGTGTTTGGGGAACATGGGAATCGATGCTTAAACAGTTCGGAATTTTATTTATGTTTTCTGGAACCCAATATGGTGCTCCCTAAACATTGCTGTGATGATTGTGTAAATTATTCGTTCTTTTCTTTGGTTCTTTGGTCATGCGTGTCCTAATCTGGAGGTGTCCTTTAATGTGATAATACTCTATTAATTCAATTACACGGAGTTCAAATCGTTCCCTTTTCAAGTAGCTAGTAGTATTCGATCTCAATTTGGGATATCCAAGTCAATGCCTTCACTTATTTGTTGAATTTTCGTCAAAAATATCTCTTTTTATATTTGATGCGAGGTTCAGATTACTCGTATGGTGTTGGTTGAGAATATTTTTTTTCCTTTATACATAGTTTGGCTCTTGTAACTGAAGCTCCTGAAATTCTGGTTAGTGAGATTTTTAAGGTCTTGTACTTTGTAGAATAATGTTTAGTTAGTAGTTGCTATGAACCTGAAAGAAATGGATCTGACGGAGCTAAATACAGTAACTTCCCCTTTCTAGATTTTTGACCCACTTTGAGAGTCCACATTTGAAGATTAAGATTGCAAAATAATTTCCACATGTTTATGAAGAACACCCGGTAGGGTTACCCAGGGCCGGCCCTGAGGTATGTCCGGAGGGGCGACGGCCATGGGCCCCCAATTTTAGGGGCCCCAAATTTATAAAAATTACCTTATATATTGTATATATAATTTACTGTTAAAATAATTCGTAAGTAGTGTGATGTAATAATGGTAAGGCGCGCGTCTACCATGCTGAAGGTTACGAGTTCGAAACCTTGGAAGTGCATTTAAACTTTTTATTATTTGGTCCTTTTTATTATTTGGCCCGACCTGTAAATTGTATAATATATACACAATTATAATATATTTAGTTGTCTCAATGGTTAAGTTTTAATTTTGTTGGTTGTGTGATCATGGGTTCTATACTTCTACTCTTATCTATGTCAAAAAAAAAACAAAAAAAATATATGAATAAAGGGCCCTTTTATTTTTTTTCGCCATGGGCCTCTGAATGTTCAGGGCCGGCCCTGGGGTTACCTCTGGCTTAGGACTTATCCGCCAAGCTACATTGAGTTTTGTTCTCCTCGAATTACATTGCCTGGTCCTCTTGTCTGTTTGCCCAAGTGCTTTAAGCCGTTTAAGTTATGTGTTTGATCTTACATCTAGTAGGAAGAGGGCACCATGGGCATGATTGCCATTCTCTCCAATCCAAGCATATGTTGTGCTGCTGAAGGTGATTGTTGGTCCCTTGCTACTAGCTTAACTTTTTCAAGCAGTTTGACTACTTAAAAAAATTAAGTCGTGCTTTTGTTTTAGTTTTACATCTTGCTGTGCTTTCTACTTGCTAGATCTACAGTTCATTTTCTTTTTAAATCTTGCTTGTTTTATTTGAATGCCCATCAAACTCTGCCAATTGGTTTTCAGGTTGTGACAAAAAGCATGAAGAGGAATTAGATCCAGAGGAGATCTCTAAAAATTTTGTTCTTCGTGTGAGCATTTTTCTCTTCCTATTCATGTCACCATGTGATCAATATAAGTGTGTGTCTTTACCAACTACATAAATCTTAATAGGTCATGGCAGCAAGAAGTCCTAACGTAAAACTTAGAAGAGCACTTAATGGCAAAAGTTCCAGGTATATATTTATAGACCTCTCTCTCTCTCTCTCTCTCTGTACGTTAAGATATTTATAGGTTCCTCATCATTAACACTAGTCAAGTTCTTTTTGTTGTAGTATGAACATGAAATGTCCATTTTCAGCTCCTGCTAAAACCACCAAATCCAGAATATCAAGATTAGCCATGATTTCTTCATTTTCTCACAAGTTGGTTGAACAAAAAGAGAAAGTTGGACTTCCATCAAAGCTTAGTTCTACCCCAATGGCCAAGTCAAAGCAGGTTCCTGCCAAGTATATGACTACTCCAAGGAGAAAAAAGTCCCTTCCGAATTCCAATTCCTTTCGAAGTGTTCAAAACCCAAAACCAACTACTGTTCTTGTACCCAAGAATCGAATAGTAGCGAAGGCTCTAGTATTTCACTCCCCAAAAAAGGGAATTAGCGTAAAAAGTTCAGTGGAATTGCATACCCCTCTAACAAAGATTTGTGAGGGGATGAAGAGGCTTGAGATAACGAGTCAAAAAAAGCGTGTATTGGGGTATTCTAGCAAATCATCAAAGGACATTGGAAGCAACTCTAAGAGGCCATTTGCCAAAGACCCTTCAGGAAGACGAGTGAGTTTTATTAAGGGAAGACGAGTGAGTTTTCTTAAGGGAAAAGGAAGGTCTAAGGAATCATTACATCCCCAAAATTGTAAAGAGCGAGAAGCCACATCTTCTAGAGGTATCAAGACAAAAGGAAAGAAGATTCTAACCGGAAAATGCAACTCTATGGCTATAGAAACGGCTGCACATGATTCCAGTGACACAGAGATCGATGCAAAATCTAGGGACAGCTCTATTGCTTTAAGAATTAATGAAGACAAAGAAAATAAAGATCATCTACCAACTTCAGAAACAACAGAAAATTTCAGTTCTGCTGGTTCTAACACGTTGGAGGAGCCAGCATCAAAAGAAACTTCACAGTCATTGTTATCAGATGTACCAAGATCTGAAATGAAGTCGTCACAGAATGCTGAGGAGAAAAGACTGGAAGAAACAGATTTACCTTTACCAAGTGTTCAAGCGCTGAAAGGAGAGGAGAATGATGTGAAGGAAAGGAAAGAACAGGACAGAAACCCCCAAAACAGTTCAGAAAATAATGGGGGCAGTCCTAAAGACCATTCAAGTGGAAATCAACCTTTAGAAGATTCAGGACATGAGATGGGACTAATAAATAGCGATGATAAAGAAAACACTTTGACATCCGACATTAATAGGTATAATGCCATTCAATCTCATATTTTATCTTCATCTCATAGTGTTTGTACTTTGGCTTCTTATGTCAAGTGCAATGATTGTGCTTATCCTCGTTACGTTGCTTTCAGAGATGATAACTGCAACAAGCACCAGTCAGGTAAAAAGATTCTTGGCAGTCAGGAAACCCTAAAAAACAAGAAGGTGCAATTTCCTTCTTTCCTTGGTTCCGCTTTCTTTATTTTTAAGGTTCGATTGTAAATATATACTACATCCGCCGTCCCAAAGTGAGTGAGTGTCCACTTTAAAATTTTCTTATCCTGGAATGAGTCATGAGTGTACATATTTGTATAAGTTTACTAATTTCACTAGAGCACCTATCATGTCCTAGCGTGAACTTGTAATGTTATATGTGGACACAAAGAGCTTGGTTACTAAAATAACCTAAAAGGTCAACTTCCTTAATTTCAGCAGAAACTTTGAAACGGATACTCATTTTGAGGCGGAGGGAATCATATATTTGCATTTATCTCTGTATTTGATACTCATAGCTACTAAAATTCTTGTAGGCTGCTCGAATAGTTGACAAGAATTTGAAAGAAGGTCTTGTTCCAGCTTCTACAGTGATGAAGTACAAGAAACCAAAGCTTACAAATCCCAAGCCTTTCAGGCTAAGAACAGATGTAATAATGGATTTTGCAGATTTAGACTTTAGATAATGAAACCCCTTTTGGATTTTAATGAGATTTTGGCTTTCCAGGAAAGAGGGATTCTCAAAGAAGCTAACTTGGATAGAAAAATCCATTTTCCAGCTCCTCAAAATGAAGTTGCAAAAGATTCAGGGTTCTCAGATGGAAACTCAATGAGAACGCATGGGAATAGTCTTCATGTGAGTATATCTCTTCGATTTTTTCTTTTCCTAGTGCATATATATATACAATATATTTCCTTTTCTCTGTTCGGATTCACCTTTGCCGTAATACAGCAAAGGTGAATGCGAAACGGAGAAATGGGAGGTGCCATTGAACAAGGCAAATCTAGTAACGATATACTTGGAAGTTGGTGGAAAAGAATAAAAGGGAAGTAGTCGGAAGGAGGAAGGCGTGAGCTTTATATTTTAGTACGGAGGATTTGTTACTATAATTGTTAGGTTTTGAAGGTGTTGTTTACTTTTTCATGTACTATAATCACCAGGTTTCAAGAGCAACTCCCCGAGAACCTAAATCTATTAACTCTCCTCTCGGCAATGTAACTCAAAAATCAGAAAACAACTTAATGAGGACAAGATCGCCTTATCTGAAGCAGCAACTTGTCAGGCCCCAGGGGTTAGTATACTCCAGCATTTACTTATCTTGCCCAGACAAAAACATTTGGTAACTAAATTTTTTTCTCACTTATTTTGCAGGGTCGCTTCAACTAAAAAGACAATTGCTTCTTCCATGAGACCTGGACAACAGCTCAGTGAAATAACCGAAACTCCTAAATTAATAAAACCCGCGAAAGTAGGAAATGTGAATGTTCCTATGGCAACACCTAACACAGCTTCAGCTTCTTCTGCTTCAAGATCGACATCACGTGGAAAACGGCCAGTAACCATTCCGAAAGAACCAAAATTTCACAGCTCCCATGTGCCGAAGAGTTGCACGAGGAATGTTGCCTAAATGATCTTTCCCTCGTGTTCAATTTTCTATTGAATTTGACTTGCTGTCTTGTTTTACCATTTTCGTGGTGGTTGATTGAGTGAGGTGAGGACGGTTCAGTGAGATTCTTTGACAATTGTAACTAAACTGTAAAACAGAAAAATTGTTGTTCAATATGAATTCTTTCAAGTTGTGTGGTTTGAGAGAGATTATTTTTCCTTTGAAGTCGAACAACCGTCAAAATGTGCTTGGAACGAATGTTAGTCATGAAAATTGTAACATCACTCGGCTTCAGAAAGCATAGAATTGAAGGGGCAAACAGTGAGCATTCAACAATTACAGAATCCTGCATTGGTTGGTTATTTTAGGGCTCGGTGTCATTCGGGGGTCAGTTTTTCTTGATAATGTTCTTCAGCTTCTCGTTTGCGGCAACAAGTTCTGCTGCTATTCCAGGTTCATTGGCAGAATGGCCGGCATCTGCAACCACCTGTGTTCCAGCAGAAAGTTTTAGACGATAAACGCAAAAAAGGGAAATGATTTCAAATAACTGTGCTTGGTAACCGGTTTAACACAGATGCTTGGAAAACCGGTAAACAACAAAGCCAGCCAGGTACTAACTAACTAGTATTAGTATTAGTATTAGTATTTAGTAGACTCCAATTTGAAAAATCGATAAACATTTTTTAGACGAATTACTAGTTTAAGAATGTTAAAATGTCAAGACACATTGGGAATCCAGAAAAAAACCTTCGCAGGGGTGATAATTGTTAGAATAATTTATCAGAAAGGCATAATTAAAATTGAAGATTAATGGACACTCATTGCAAAAGGTTGAACAATCAAATGGAAGACAGAGCATTACAATCAAATGTTGGGGAGAGTGTCTGAGTCGTTTAATCCGTGCTACATGGGTAAAACTCTTGAATGTTGCTCGGCTATGCTTTAACTCCCAGAAGACTTCGGTGACTGACCCAAGTCCATTTGTGACTGGTTTGCTGCCCGATGCTGTTGATTCATCCAGGAAGTCTCCCAAGGCATTTCAATTTTTCTAAAGATTGTCTGACTACAGTTGAACTGGCTCAGTTGAAGATGGAAAAAGCTAGTGCTCGGAAGAAGTATGCTGATCAAGAGCGCACAGACCGGCTGAATTTGCTGTGGGGGATGCCGTGATGGTCAAGGTCATTGCAAGTGAAAGGCGTGCTATAAAGAGTCAGGATGTCCATCTTGTTCGGAGGTATGATGGTTCATTTGAGGTAGTCAAGAGCATTTGGCTTGCTGCTTACAGACTGGCTTTACCAGCAAACTGGAAGATGCATCCTGTTTTCCATGTTAGTATGTTGAAGCCTTTTTTGTAGGATTGTGACGATCCATATCGGTCGGTGCCACAGAGACCGCTGCTGGTTTCCAAGACTACTAAACGTGTGCCGGAAGCTATTCTCAACGACTGTTGGGTAAAGTCTACATCAGGAGTTCTTGGTTAAATGTCATGGTTTCGATGCAAGAGAACACTTGGGAGAGGAAAGATGCCTAGGTAGCATGGCTGAATCTACTTCAAGCTTATTTGGGCAAGGCGTTGCCAAGAGCGTAACGACTTTGGTGGGGGAGCCTGTCACAGGCCACCTTTCGTGCCTAACAATGTCTCTCGATCGTGGCCTCATGATGCGTGTTGCAACCCTTCCACGCGCACTGGCTCACTTGTGATGCGGGATGCCATGAGCGGCCTTAGGATGCCAACATCGGAGGACACCATGCCATGGTGTTGGTTTTGATGCTAGACGACATGCCTGGGTGTGCGAAAGTGTGGGCTTTGATGTCAAGACAAGGTATGGCGAGCACCGGCCAGTGGCATAAGGCATTGTGCAGAGCAGCCTAGGCATTGGCATGACATTGAGCGCAGCTGACAGGGCACACGGCGCAGCCTGCTGGGTGCTAAGCAGTGGCCGCGTGCACAGCAGCAAGGCAGCACAGAACAGGGCACGCATGGGAAAACATGGCCTGGAAGCCTCCATTCAGTATGGGCAATTCGAGAAGCAACCATGTGGGTTTTTTGGCCATAACTTCACAACCGTTGGGCCAGTTGGCGTGATTCAAAGTGCCACGGGCATTATTGGGCTATGGATGGAGTGTAATTGTAGAGACATATCTAACGTGTGTTCCTATTTTCTTGTTTTTGGCCTAAATCGCATATGGGGGTGCATGCTTGGTGCTTGTGGTTCTCTACCTAGTGTTGCCTTGTAAGCTCTCTTTTGTGTTGACGGTTGAGCACTTGAGCTAGCTCGTGTTGTGTGAGTTGTTTGTGATTTCCATTGTTTCCATCAATTGTACAAGATTTTTGTCAATGAAATGCATTTGTTGCCTCCATTGTTGCTTCATTTTTGATTGATTGTTGCCATGGGATTGTTGCCTAAAACGTACTTGTTTGCTTGTCGCAAGTGTGGCTGTTGCCTAGCATTGTCCTGTCGTAGGGTGGGTATCACAGCGCACACGTCGTCAGTCTCTTGTGCACATGAGAGGCCACTGTGTGACACCATGCTCAAGGAGACCTCCACGCTTGAGACTCGATTGGGTTTTGGAGGCTACGGGAAAGAAGTAAAATGGACCCTTCTGGAATACGTACATCTACATTAAACCTTCTGGATTAGGGCAATTACCTTCTACAGTAACAATTGAGAGTGTCAATTCAGATGAGAATGCAATATATTTAACTCACTTGAAACCGAATTGCTAAATTTACAACTCTGATTGTAGATATTATAAGTTGTTGTACATTTGGCTATGGCTACTGACTATGAAAATGTTTCGCTTTGCCCCTAAAACTTCTACGTACTATAATGCATGAACATTCGTGAGGATTTTAGTGGTGTCATACCCAGTTGGACCCTTACTGATCCCGTCCTGCATTAAATGGAACATCCTAAAAAGGAAGAACGGAACCTTAAGTGGAACGCATGCAATACTGCACAGTAAAATAGAAGACATGCACCATAAGCTGTCTCTTACCTTAAAATCTGCCTCCGGCCAAGCTTTATGAAGATCCCATGCTGACATCATGGGACAACAAACATCATATCTTCCCTGCCAATTATTTAAACATAATGATTTTCTGTCAGATACTAGAGCTCAAACCAAATTTTTCTACGGAAATGCTAAATCCTGCATGCGATTCAGTCAAGCAGGTATGTCAAAAATGAAAATCAAAGTTTGAGAAGAGAATTATGATCTATATTTGGAAAGCATTTAGACATTGTTGCAAGATGAAAATTTCAGACAGTACCACTCAAGAATTCAATCTTCTATGAAGACCAGATGGACACAAAAGCAGCTAAACAAAAACATTAAAAAGAACTCATGTTAAGGCTTGAACCCATGGCTATGAGCAGGAAGATGAATCTAACCCACAAAGCCAAACTCAAGATGGAGTAAGGAAACAATCTATTCGATATCAGGACAAATTAACGAAGAAATGCAAATTACTAAAAAGTTGATGATTTGACCAAGAGGTAAAAGATCAACCTTCACTGCTAATTGACACAATAAATAAAGAAAAATCTCAATCCAAATAGTCCTATTACTTCCCATTTTAATTTGTCCTAAACAAAAAGTCTCATTTCTAGGTTTAAACTATAAGTTCAATTGTTATATCAAACTTTTTCTTCCTATCTTTATTTTTCTTTCGAAAACATGATGCTGCTCTGACATGTAATAATGACAGTCATAATGGATTATTAAAGTTTGACGTTCAAAATAGAACTCATATTTGAGATGGATGGAGCATATATGAACTTCAAATATGTCATTCATGAAATTAGAATTACATATATTATTATGTAGTAAACAAAGATCTAGTCTACGAACAATAGCGATGAATGCAACATTCACCTGCACGATGGTAGTGTTGATATGCCTTATCTTCTCGATATTATCCAACAGGAAGGAGTCTGAAGAAAAGAATCCCTTATTGACAAAGTAATGATTCTCGATCCTTGCAAAGGCCTTTATGAAGCAAAAGGAGAATATCATTCTTAGTAAAAAGTCAAAGCTCAATCATTTCAAGCAATCAACAAGACTAGCAAGTACAGATAACTAAGAGCTAGAAGATGTTATACAGAAGTTTGGGCCATGTTTAACATCAGAGGAGAAAAGGTCAAATCATTCCAAGTAATCAAATAATATTTAAAGGTACAGAAAACAAGGTCTGGAAGATGGTAACTCGAAAATGTTGGTAACATTGAGCATATTCAACACAGAAATGGGTACAATTCTTGAAAAGCGATAGTGGTGGCACCAGAAGGAATTGATTTAATTTGTTGCATAATCTTTAATGCCGCCTTATTTCACGGAGTTGTATATCTAGCTTAGCAACACTATAGGATGCTGTCAATAATCCAATGAATAGGTTCTACACAATAAGAGATAGTAGCCAAAGCTTTCTTCAGTATGATTTGTGAACTCAAAAACCAATAATTATTGCAATTTACATGGGTTCTTATTTCATACAGTTTTAACAAAGACAGATGACCGTTTTACATGATACACAACTTGGTCCCAAAGTTCACAAGAAGTAAAAGACTGAACAATGAAATTAGTTTAAAGAATCCCAGGAAGAACATTATACATCCCCATTCACTCCAAGTAACTTCCCCATAGAAGACAATTTTGTTTGATCCTTTTTCTTTTCTTAAAAGAAGACTGAACAGACAGGACCTGAAATTCTTAATAAAAAATTATCTACTTCCATCAGAATGCCTTTGAATACTGGCATTCAATAAAGACACAATTTTTGCTATTTTCCCAGGTAAAAATCTCTTTTGCAATATCTGAAGGACAAGTACTCAAATTTATTGAGGCCCCAGCCTTTGCAAAGTATTGAGGAGTGTTTCCCATTTCCATTATCACAAAAAAGTAAGGTTTTTGAATTTAAGGTAGAATAGCGATTTTGATGTGCAATTTTAGATATTATTGTTAACGTCAACAAAGATTCCTAGAATGATGACTATACCCCTCCTCAAAATAAAATCTAAAAGAGAATCCATAACTAGACTTAAAAGAGAAAAAAAGTAAAAAAAAAAAAACATCTCAAAACAGTAAACAAACAGAAATATTTGCAAATTAAAGAATCTTTGATATGAATACAAAGATTTAGACAAAATGTTAAGCACATATGAACCAGCTATGAAAAGATGGTAGCATAAATCATTATCAATTTTTTAATCATATAAGAAGTAAAATTTTCCCCTCATCAAAGTAATTTACCAGCGAAAATTCATCGTCATCCCCTCTCTTTATGTTATCTACGTTCGAGAGCAGATGAGCAGTCATCATTTCCCATTTGGTCCATGCCCTGGCGGCTGCATACTAAGAACAAATAAAAGTTTATGTAAAAGGAGAAAAAAGATACGATCAAAGGCTACTGAAACAAGTTAAGCCAAAATGAACTCCTTATATTAGACACCACAGATTGTTGACACCTGCAGCTACGAAGGTTATCAGTTACAGAGCCAGCTCAAGAAATTCCCACACTGTGTGCCAGAAGATTAGAAAAGTATGGGCAGTCCTTTCAAAACGTTTTTTTTCTTTTTAATTCGAATTAAAGCCGAACAGCATCTTAATTTATAGATTTCTAAACATTCCCTAGTTAAAGCATCAGATTCATCAATATAGTCTTAGTGGTAGTACATGGGTTATCCATTATAGGTTCTATTTATCAAAAAATTAATAAAAATCACAATAATTGTAAACAGAATGTTCTTCAACTCAGATGTTGCAAATTTAGATTTCATTTTCTATGTAGAACTTTGATTAGAGAAAAGCTGACCAGTGACCAGTGCATATGTGATAAGTGAAGGTAATCAATGAAGTAGCATTCACAAAATCAGTACACATCATCCTTCACTTTCACATGGCCCAAGTATTGATCAATTAGCGGGGGCACTTACTAAGAATCTAATTTGGTAATGCTGAAGAAATTTAGTGCCTGTTCCCAGTGTAAAGTGTTTCCACAAACACACTCTTAAGAAGTGTCCTGCGATACTATTAGAATTTCCCTCATCAATTTAAACCACAATGAAAATTTTTGGGCACACAAGATAAATTTGAGAAAGATGATCATCATACTGCTCATTTGAAGGAGAAACAACGAAAGAATCCCCAATGAACATAACAAGTTCTTGCATTGAACTCATCTTCAGCAGTAAAACCTTTGTTTTTATTTTTGCTCCCCAGACAGTTGGCTGGACTTTCATTTGAGCCAATACTGAAGGATGTAACACTGTGATCACCTTTCCAGTAAATTATAAACACCTTTGAAATATATTGTGTTTTTAGTTGAGAAGTAAAGGGACTAACACAGCCAAAGAAGGAATTTTATGGACTAAGAACCAGAGTAGGGATCTTACTTGTGTGTTCAAGTCATCAGAGTTTAATCTCTTGTGGTAGGCATCAACAAAGCAGCCTCTTTCATTTTCAGGAATTAAATCTCTAAATGGTTCCCATGCTGTAAAACGAGAAGAAATGCACAAATGGTTAAGTTACCAAGAAAACATAATCACCTGCTTAAGGAGCACAAGTAACATATTACAGGCTTACAGCTATATATGCAGGAATAGTAGAGTATTTGATAACGAGGAGACAAACCCTAATTGAAGGAGATAACTAGCACATGTACATTAATGCCCTTAATGTCCACATGTAACGTTATAAGCCCACACTAGGACATGATACGTGTTAAAGGTGAAATTAGTAACTTATAAAAAAATGGACACTCGTTTAGGGACCAAAAAAAAAGGACGCTCATTTAAGAACATATTACAAAATACCCATCTTAGCCACCACCACCACCCCCCCCCCCCAAGTGAGGAAATATTCGAGCTTGTCACAGGTAAGCTGAAATTTTTCCAACATCTTTGGTTTCTGAAACAGTACACTTAGTGCTGTCAGTGACAGCAGCCTGTCAGGATAACAGGCCGCTAACCTTGAAGACCATGTTTAGTTTGACTAGAAAACATGGGATCCTCTTGAATATCTTAGAAAAAGTTAAAGAATGACTTGGGAAAAGTGTGAGATAATGGTACTCACTGTTAAGTGCTCTTCAAATATAAAGATTTCTTGAGAACTATCTGGCACAGAAATCGTTGATATATCATATAATTTAACATTCTTATCATTGTTAATATCATCTTTCAAGAGAAAACTTGATATACTTGAACTCAGACAAAATTTCAAATTTTCAATATCCTGGCTTGCACTATAACAAAGGATCAGCAGAGCAACCTATATATAATAGGAGTTGCACAAATGATATAAGAAAATCCAGACAGTGGGTGGGGGATGAGGATAAAAGAAGATGAAGAAGCACACCGTCAGGGTATATCGCAGCAGCTCCACCCTCGTAAAACCAATCAATCTCTTTCTTCCGCAATAAGAATATCCCTCTAAGGACTATGCCAGTAACCTTAAGATAACAAGAGAATTAAGAATAAGGTAAGATAATTTGCCAGATGCATTTCTCTCACTAGAATAATCTTCCAACGGCAAGAAGTACATAAAAATAAAAAAAAACAATCAATGACAATAAGCAAAGGATGTACCTTGTCAGGGTGAGTTTGGCTGTACGCAAGAGCAAGTGTGCTTCCCCATGACCCACCAAACACCTAAGGATCAAGCTGATGAGAGGCATACAAAAAAACATGTTTACCAAAACTACTCAAATCAACAAAGCCAAACCTGCCATTCTGGTATTTCAAGGTGTTGTCTTAGCTTTTCGATGTCATCAATAAGGTCCCATGTTGTGTTCTCCACCAAGCAAGCATGCGGTGTACTCTTACCAGCACCTCTCTGGAACACAGAATGATTAAGTAAAATAATATTCAAGCTTTAAAAAAATAAACCTCGTAAGCAGAACATTTTGAACCTGATCAAAGAGAATGATGCGATAGAATTCCGGGTCAAAGAATCTACGATTACTCGGTGCTGTTCCACCTCCTGGGCCCCCATGGAGAAAAACAACTGGCTGTAAAGTTTAAAATATAAAAAAATTTAAAATATATATTATCATCAACACGATGCATTACATAGAAATTTGGGACAATTGCAATTTAGTCCAGAGAAAGCCCCAGAATGCAATAATATGTCATGTGGTATACAAACCGAAACATCAACTAATTTCATCTTATAAAGTCAACTACTTACCTAGATAATGACTCACTTCAAATTGACATTTGTTAGATGGATGTCCATTTGTTATGATATTGCAGACTAATATTCAAGGTTAAGTGAATATTGTTTAAGTGCTTGGTTCAAACTCCAAGAACAAAAATCATCACCAATTCATGAAATTCACAATGTGGCATCACAACCAAAAATAAGGAATGCACCACCTTTTCTAAAACATGAGAAAATGGTTCGACACCCCAAGATATGGAACCAAGGCTTTCATTGATCACCTGGTTCTAGTTAGAAGTCTCTGTACTCTAGGAAACTAGTTCCACTTTCTTCTTCTGGAAGATCCAAAAGAAATAACTTTCATTCCCAGATTTAGAAGCTTATTTGCACTAAGTTTGAGATTTACTCTTACTGCATAAGAAAATTACAAAAATAACAAGCGTAACAATAAATCATCCTTCAACATATAAAGTTGATATGGAGATAATCCTTTAAAATTTGGCTTCCATATTAGAACTCGTCCTATGGACAAAGAGAGTACTTATAATAGTATTGCCGCATTCAATTATTACAGGTGTTTAAGAATCAAAAAAAAATTCTGAACTCAAAATTTGTCTTTTTCAGGTAATATTATGAGGAAAAACTACTCCCACCTTTCCGCTCAAAAGCTCCTATTTGGAATATTATATTTAAGACCTACATTATTACGGTTGCCCTTGAAAATAATCATAAGACATTATAGCAAGCTTTTTCAGCTGTAGCAAACTTGTTTACTTATATTTGAGGGGTAAAGTTAGAACATAGTAGAAACTGCATGCTTAACTTATTGAAATTGAACTTCTTTTGGAGCATCCCAAAGAGGAAAGTAAAACTCTTTGAGTGCTACGGATGGAGCAACTCAATTTGTTTTAAAACAAATGGAAGGTCTCTCTTAAAGTGTATAGAATGATTCAATTTCCAAGGAACACGTAAAACAATTGCTTTCAAACAAAGAAGGAACTGGGAAAACATTACAAATGTGGGTCAAAATTAAAATTCAAGAGTATTGACTACTCACATGCCCATTTGGATTCCCTGATTGCTCCCAGTAGATTGAATGAAGATCAGAAACCTTCAAAAAACCCGTACTATATGGCTCTATATGCGCATAAAGATTCTTATTTAGCTCTGGAAACTCTCTCTTCAAATCCATTAATGTTGTGTTTAGTTGTCTATCACTACTAAAGCCAAGATTCTGAGCGGGTAAAACCCAATTTCTTCTTCCTGTAGAATTAAACAAAAATCTCGCACTTGGACATAATACTGCGAATGAAATTGGTAAAAAAAGAATTTAAAAATATTCATATAAATGCAGCATGAAGAAGGGGAAATTCTTAGTTGGCTACAACCATTTTAAACAAGTAGGTAGAGGGTGTGTGGGTGAGTGAGTGTGAGTGTGAAGAAGAATTCTACACTTGATCATCGGAGATAGATTACAGTAACAGTAGTACAATATCATAAAGATTAAATCATTAGTCGATTAAAACCCATATAAAATTTCAAGAATTCTAGAAATCAAAGCCGAGAGAGAGACCTTTGGAGGTAAAATTCTTGTATGGAATGGGCAGAGAGAGAAAGGGAAGATGATGGGGGGAGAAAAAAATAGGAGCTGTGAATTTAGGAAACTGAAACAGATGAAGTAGGCACCCTAAACTCATGGGATTATGATTGAAGAATTAATGGTATGGTGCGGGCTCCGGCATTCTTAACCAATTTCAATTCTCGTCTCTTTCTTGTTGGGCAAAGATTCGTGTATGAACGGTTTAGAAATTTGCCGTTAATAATAAATAAATAAATAACATATTATAAAAAATTAGTACTCTCTCCGTCCCTTAATAATCGCCCTGGTTGAATCGGCGCACAGTTTAAGAAAAAACAATTGACTTGATTATTTATATTGGTTTAATGTGTAGTTTCCTTTAAGGCCCATGTGTATGTGGCTCATAATTAAAGTAGAATAAAAAAGTAAAGGTAAAGTGGTAAAAGGGATGTTCTAAAAATGTAAGTTTCAAACTGAATAATTATTTTGGGACGAATAAAAAAGAAAAGGAGAACGATAATTTAGGAACGGAGGGAGGGAGTAATAATTATTTAGTTAAGATGATTCATGTTGAGATGTTAGGGTTTAGACTTTAGAGGTTTGATCGACCATGGTTTTAAGTTTTATCACATATTAATGTGATCTTCCTCATTTTGTTTCGGTGTCTGATTTATCGTCGAATTTTTTATGTTTTTCTACGCCTTGCAATTTGATTTTTTGTCAGTTTCGTTAGCATTAATTGTCTTGGCATACTTGACAGACCCTAACGGATTTTGACGAAATGTTAAATGACACATTTAAAGTCAAATGTGACACATTGAAAAGACAAAAGTGACATATTTTAAGGTTAAAAGTGACACTATAAAGAGAAATTTATTATAATTCTCATTAAAATACAAAGTAACATTTTTAATATTAAAAAGTGATACTCTTAATACTAAAAAGTGACACATTTAATACTAAAAAGTGACACATTTTATACTAAAAAGTGACACATTTAATACTAAAAAGTGTCACTTTAAAACTAACGTTGACTGTCAAAAATGACACATTTAATACTAAAACGTGACACTTTCAATGCTAAAAAGTGACATTTTTAAGGTCAATAACGACGATTTTTATTTATAAGACAAAATGACACTTGTAAGGTCAAAAGTAACACATTTAATGCTAAAAAATGATACTTTTAATGTTATAAAGTAACACTTTAATATCAAACGTAATGGTTTTCATTTATAAAAAATGAGACACTTTTCAAAGTGAAAGTAACACATTTAAGACTAAAAGTGACACATTTAAGCCAAAAAAAGTACATTTTTTAGGGGAAAAATATAATTTTCATTAAAAATACAAAGTGACACCTTTTATACTACAAAGTGACACTGTTAGTAGCAAAAAATGACACTCTACATATATAAACATGAGGAGTGGCATTACAATTTTCAAAAATAAATGGTTGCATTGAGATTTCTGAATTTTACCACATTTAACCTGGATAGATCTGTCTTACAGATCAGTAAAACCGTCTTACAGAAGATCACCTCTTAGTACTCCCTCCATCCCTAAATAATCATCCTAGTTGACCCGACGCACAGTTTATGAAAAAATAATTGACTTGATTATTTATATTGGTTTAATGTGTAGTTTCCTTTAATGTCCATGTGTATGTGGTCCATAATAAAAGAAGAGTGAAAAAGTAAGGGTAAAGTGGTAAAAGTGATTTTCTAAAATGGTAAGTTTTAAAGTGGATAATTATTTTGAGACGAACAAAAAAAAAAAAAAGAACGATAATTTAGGGACGGATAGAGTATTATCTAAGATTCAATATTTTCCTTTTTTGGTCCTATAAAAAACGCCAGAGTGGAGTGTTACATCCTGTTAGCATGCTATGGCTACATTGTGAATGTTGAATCGAGTGTTACTTAAGATTTACATATTCTTTGAAGGAAAAAAGTTATTCATTGCAATCTTGGAAGAATGTTGTGGATATCAATCAATTATGTTTACATTCTTGATGAGTTCAGATCTCCTGTACCATTTGTGTGTATCACTAGTGTACCACTTTTCATCTCAATCATTGCATCTCAACTATTGCATCTTAACCAATGATTGAGATGAAAAGTGGTATACCAGTGGTACACACAAGTGGTACAGGAGATCTAGACTCATTCTTGATAGGCATGCCAATTTTTTCACATTCTAGCTAAGAATGTGAATACATCCATTTTCCTTTTTAAATGTACTTTATATAGGCTATTCTCTTTTCCTTTCTTTTTATTTTTTTATCAAATTTATTTAGTGGTGTGAAGCGTGTCATATAAAACCAAATATATAGTTGCATTGAAGATGTCTCTTTTAATTGAATGTGAATGAAAAGTAGAAAAATTGTCACATATAATATAAGGGAGATACTATTTCCACTAAAAAAAAATTATCCACTATATCATGAGTTATTACATTAAATAATTGCATCTTTAGATATAATTTCTCTTTTTATACTTGACATTTGAAGTAAATTACTCATATGTATGTTTTATTTCTAAATTAATTTTTAATTCTCAACAAACAAGATAGTTGTTCTTTTTCTCGTTTTCCAAAATACATTTTAAGTCTAAACAAGCAAGGTAATTTTTTTTGTAATAATTATGTTTAATCAATTTTGTTTATAATTCATGTCTCATACTCCATTATTGTAAAAATAGTCTTATCCACTTGTCTATCAAAGCTATAGAAAATATTAATTGAATATTTATCATCAAAATAAATAATTTAATTTAATGAAAAAGTATTACTCTAAAAAATCAATTCAATAATAGCAATATGCTAAGTATTATATTGAATATTGGTTTCACTCAACTCAATAATTAAACTGTCAAATCATTTTTATTGGTAGACAAAAGGTTTTAAAATTTCACAAAAATATTTTACTATTATATATCCTTTAAATCTCACTTTTAAAATTTTCTTTTAATAACCAAATAATACACATTTTCTCAAAGTTTTGTAAACAAATAATGTTCTTAAGATATTAATTTATTGTCTATACAAGATAATTTAGTCATAAGATTAATTGATCAATAATTTAATAAAAAGTAAAAAATAAAAATCATCATCTTTATGTTGGACTATCTTCTGTCAAGTTGTCGACGGTGATAAAAATCAATTATGTTAAAGCACAAAAGATAGTGCAGAATTCAAACACCTTTTTAATTTCTTCTTCATCATCTCACTAATCAAAGTCAAACTGTCCACTATGATTTGAGCATGATGAAACTTTTTATCTTCAAAGAGAATCAACTATATAGTATCTAAACCCACCTTTATCATCACTTTGTGACCAAATTACTATTATTTTATCTAAAAATTGGGTGGGTCCTGAACTTTTGGGGCCGAGGTAAAAAAAAAAAAGCATCTTTTTTTTTTTTTTTTGACTTTAGAATTGATAATTTTTTGGTAACATGTTTGATTACAAATTAAAGTTATAAAAAAAACATGCAATCAACTAATAAAACTAAAAATTAAACAAACATAAGCAATAAAAATTAAATTTTACTTGAAATATGATATTATTTACCCATTGAATATATAATTGCACAGGTATATCAATTTAAGCAATTTTTAATTTTTTTACCTAGATAAAAAAAATTGATCGTCAAGTATATTTTTGATAAGTCAATTATGAGGACCCAAATTAAAATGAAGGTTGGATATATATATATATATAGAGAGAGAGAGAGAGAGAGAAAAAAAAAAAAAAAAGAAATGGTAAGGCAAAGGCCTCATCTATACCTTAAAAGATATGTCTTCCAAAAAATGGTTCACACTTGTTAGTTGTTATCGAACAGTGGCCTACTTATGCTAAAATAAAATGAGAAAATTGGTGTGCGAGAGTTAATCTTGCAACCTTGAGTTCTATGAAACGACACCTTATTCAATGGGCTACAATGGCAATTGTTGACATAAAATTATGTTGTATGTAATATATTTCAAGGAATAATTGCGGGTTGGTTCCCTTTTATGAAATTATAACCGTTCAATTATCTTTTTAAAAAAACTACAAAAGTCAACTTTTATTAATGTTTTCCTAAAATACCCACCAAGCACTGTTCACTCTCTCGCCATACCACTTTCTCTTTCACCAGTTCACTTTCTCACTCACTCAACATTATCGACTTACTGTTTAGGAGATGAAACAAATGTCAGAGCATTTCAGCATCCTGAAAGATCATTCTCCAAACTTATGGAGCCGTTGCTGGAGTCATCTTTCACCACATCGTCATTCTTTGGATTCCAGTACTCAATTACAACATTTACACAAATGCAAGACGATGTGTGCAATGAATTCGAGCATGAAATTGTGCAACATTTGGATTTTGCTTGAGTTGATGAACGAGCTGTAGTGAAAGACTACTTCAGATTCACTTTCTCTTCCTTACTTTAAAGATTGATTCCAACCTATGTGTGCAACATTTGGATATTACTCAAGTTGATGAACAAGCTATAGTGAAAAGCCACTTTAGATTCATTTTTTCTTCCTTACTTTGAAGATAGATTCCAACCTATGTGAGCGTTGTTGGCTATGATGTGGGCATCGTTGCCTATGATGTGGTCGTCGTTGCTTCCGATGTGGACGTCGTTGCCTCCGATGTGTGCGTCGTTACCTCTAATTTGGGTGTCATTACCTCAAATTTGGGCATCGTTGCCTCAAATTTGGGTGTTGTTGCCTCCAATTTAGGCGTCGTTGACATGACCAATACACCCACTTCATATGCAACACATGTAAAATAGAAAAAATAAATGAAAACGTGACTCATAAGCTCAAAAACAACATGGTTTATATTCACTGGAGCTTCCATGATAATGATTGTACTCTTCATATGCAATGCCACCATACTTACATGATGTGTGTCGTTGCCTCCAATTTGCGTGTCGTTGCCCCCAATTTAGGCGTCGTTGCCAATATGAAAAATTGTTTATGACCAGTTGTAGACAAACGTTGGTGGAGAACAAGAGATGGAAGGTGACTTTTTGTCTATTTATGTATCATCTTTTTCTTTAAGGGAAGACAAACGGTGCAAAGGCAGCAGACAAACGATGCCCAATTTTTTTCCATGTGACGCCCAAATTTTAAGCAGTGCCTTTTGTATTGCGACACCCAATTTTTTTCCTCGCGACACCCAAAATTGGAATGTGGCTTTGTCCACGCGTCTTTCCCTCATTAAGGGTATCTTTGTTATTTATCCTCTAAAAGTGTATTTTAACAGTTTAAAACAAATATAAGAGATTTTTTCAGTTATAATTCCATCACATGGGACCGGCCCAGTTATCACTCTTATTTCAATAAAGTTTGCCTACACATTTCTATAAATTAAAGCCCCTTTAAATTTGGAGGCCCTGTTCAACGGGCCATGTTGAATTTGCCAAGGCCGAACCAGTCCAAAAACTCCGCTACATGATGTTGAACAAATGGTGAAATTTTGGCCGGTCATTATTCTAAAATTTTAAAACCTCCTGTATCCTGTTCTTTTTTTCAATAGCAAAAGGCCATTTTAGAAATATTGTTCCGAAAATATCATCGTCTTCTTCAACGGCTCTGATAAAAACATTGGATTCGAAAATCATAATTATTGCGCAACAATCGCAGGTATCAAGGGGCAGCGCCCCTTCGTGGGGGTTCGGGGACAACGCTCCCCAAAAGGTAAACGAGTTTTTTGATTATCAAGTACGAAACTTTAATGAAAATGTGTTGGATTGAAAGATTTTCACAGTAGGGACGAAGACGTAGAAGGAAGAATTAGAAGGCTTACGATGGAGAAGGAATAAGAAGGCTGAGGACATGATCTAGTTCATTACGATTTTGGATCGCAATGCAAAAATATCAGATTAAATTGATATATCGCGGTATAATTATATTAGACAATTAAACTGATAAATCGCGGTGCAAAAATTAACGCAATTAAACTAATGAATCGCGGTGCAAACATTGATGTATCACGGTGCAAAAATAAACTAGACAATTAAACTGAAGCATTGCAGTGCAAAAATTATAACAATAAAATTGATGCATCGTGGTTCAATATATAGTCAATGCACCACAATGCATTTCCATAGCACACTTTATCCTCATTAAGGGTAAGTCTTTTTACCCCTAAAAATATCATTTTTCGATTGAAAAAAAAACATTGGACTGAAGCGATTGAAAACTTTAGAACGTAAACCAACCCACAATTATTTTTTCAACAAATAACACAAACCACGTAGTCTCTCTCTGTCTCTCAATTTTTTGTAACAAGTGAAATTCTTAATTTGCTCGAGTGAGGTGTCTAGGACTTAGAACAATAATTGAAGCAAAAGCATGCAACTGTACATCCAAAAGATTCGGTCCCCTACTTTAACAAGATCAAGATCCTTGTTCAAAATTTGCTAATTGCTGCGACTCCATAATCTTGACACCATCATCAACTTTGTTGATGACTATGTTGGTAAGCGAATAACGCTCCACCTCTTCCAACATTTGCACAACCATTCTCATCGACGGCCTTAGTGCCGGAGTCTTCATTGTGCAGTGAATTGCAATCCTCAACACCTTGGCTGCATCTTCTTTGAAGGCCTTGGAAATGCACGAGTCCACCAAGTCAATCTCGCTCTCTTTGCTCCTCATCTCGCTGCATACCCAATGGATTATGTCCTTGTTCTCCCCAAACTCTGCCTCCATCGGCTTCTTTCCAGTTACCAATTCCATTAAAACCACCCCAAAGCTGTAAACATCGCTCTTCTCTTTCACCTTGTACGTGTATGCATACTCTTCACAACCAAAACAAAACAAAATATTAATAAATAAAGCATGAGCAGGATCAGACCTAAATCAACAAATATTAAGGGAAACTCACCTGGAGCAATGTAACCGTGTGTCCCTGCAATAATCTGTGTAGAATCCATGCCTCCATTGGCCTGCATGATCTTGGCTAGTCCAAAATCTGCAATCTTAGGCTTCATATGCTCATCCAACAAAATATTGCTCGATTTTACATCACGGTGTATGACTGGTCTATCACACCCATGATGCAAGTACTCCAAACCCCTGGCAGCACCCAACGCTATCTCGTATCGGACATCCCAATCCATCTCCATCTTCTGATGTGTGTGCAGCCGGTCCCACAAGCTGCCATTAGGCATGTACTCGTACACCAAGAGATTTGAGTCCTCGCTTGTGATGCTACAATACAACTTCACCACATTCACATGCCTCACCGAGCTCAATGTGGCCACTTCGGCATCATATTCTGGCCACCGGCCCTTCCCTTTTCCGAGCATCGCCGAGCTGCTCCGGAAACTCTTCTGCCCATCAGAATCTGACTTCCACATAAGTTTTACAGCCAATTCCATTCCACACCTTAGCACAACTTTGTACACATCTCCTGAGCCACCTTTACCAATCAAATTCTCTGTTTTGAGAGATTTCACTATTTCCTCCTCACTAAAGCTTACTACATGGAACTGTTTCATATCCCAAGAATGTCCTCTCTTGATTGGACTATCCTGATTTTTTTGCCTTAATTTTACAAAAGCAAAGCATGCAAGAGCCAAAATTAACACACTTGCCCCAGCTATGAAGCAAGATATGAGCGTTTTTAGCTCCCCGGACTTGCCCGACCCCGATGAACATTGCCGGAAATTCCTATATCCCTGACCACATAGACCTGGATTGCCTGCAAAGCTGCTACTGTAGGCTTCAATCAATAAAGGCTCTGGTACACGCCCAACCAACCTATTGTTTGACAAATCAAGAAGGCTTAATCTAGGCTTAGACAAACTATTCGGAATTTCACCGGAGAGTTTGTTATCTGATAGGTTTAAGGAGTTTAAACTTGGTAAAAAACCAAGACTAGCTGGAATTTTCCCGGAAAATGAATTCCCTGCCAGGTTCAACTCATTCAATGAAAAACATGACCCTAATGAGTCTGGTATAGTACCAGAAAAGAAGTTACCCTCCAAATGAAGACTGCTCAATCTCTTCAATTGGCCTATTTTTGCAGGAACTTCACCAGAAAACTGATTAGAATTCAGCTCAACTTCCACCAAAGAGGACAAATGGGAAAACTCCTCTGGCAATTCTCCAGAAAAACGATTGTTAGTTAGAAACAGCTGTGCTAAAGACTTAGCCTCACCAATATTGGGTGTGATAGGCCCTTCAAACTGATTCAAAGTGAGATCAAGCAAACTTAAATTACGCAGACCCCATATTCCAGCAGGAACAACACCTGAGAGAGAGTTATTGTTTATTCGTAAACGAACCAATGAAGAACAATTCGCGTAACTTTCCGGTATTCCACCAGTGAACCTGTTCTGAAGCAAAAGCATTTCAGCCATCAGCCCATTTTTGCACATGTCAGGTGGTATTGGACCAGTCAAGAAATTCTCAGAAACATCAATGAACAAAAGACCAGCCCAAGACCCAATTTTTTGAGGGAGAGTGCCAGTGAGCTTGTTTCTGTATACTGAGAATTCTTGCAAAAATTTGAATTCCCCGAATTCAGCCGGAATTTCACCCGTGAAATGGTTTTCGAATACCTGCAAAGATTCCAGTTGGGTTAAAGGAATTAACTGAGAAAGATCACCATCAAGACTGTTATTTGATGCATCGAATTTCAAGAGGCTTGTAAGATTGTTGAAGCCAACGGGAAGCTTTCCCGTTAGCTTATTATTATAGAGCTCAAGAATCTGAAGCTTGGATAGCCTGCTGATTCCACCCGGAATTTCGCCAAACAGGTGATTATCGGACAACTCTATCCTTTCCAGCAAAGTAAGATTTCCAACTCCATCAGGAATTTGGCCATCAATACTACAGTTGGAAAGGTAAAGCCAATACAACTTGTCAAGCTTTAGTATTTCCAAAGGAAACGGACTTTTATCAAAGGGGTTGTCTCCTAAGCTCAAGAAAGTGAGACCAGTAAGATTTTCCAGTGATTTCCACGGAAATGAACCGGAAAATCCACTCTGGTTCAAATTCAAGAACTCGAGTTTCGTTAAAGAAGACAATTCAGGAACTTGTCCGGAAAACGAATTCACTCCCAAATCCAAGTACTGCAAGTTTGTACAATTTGATAAGTGATAAGTGATGTTTCCAAACAAGGAGTTGGATCCCAATGAAATCTTTTCGAGTGATTGAAGAGCACAAATTGAATCAAACGGAAGAGTTCCCGACAGTTTCTGGTTTGGAAGGTTGATTTCTTTAACGAATTGGGTAGTGGTGTCGCAGACGATTCCGGTGAAATTGCAGACGTGATTTTCTTGATTCCACGTATCGAAAACATGAGAATTTGAATTCTGGAGGGATGATTTAAAGTTGAGAAGGAATTGGAGTTCATTGGAGTGTGAGGAGGGAATGAAGAAAAGAAAAGAGAGGAGAGTGAAAAGGGTGGTGGGGAAGACCCGGTGCTGGGAAATGGGTACCGGCGACATGCCGGCGGGAAGGAATTGTTTTTAGTCAAGATTTGGATGCTGGAGGGAAAATACAGTGTGGAAATGAAGACTTATGAGTTATGAGTAGAGTAGCCGTAGAGAATAGAGATGACGTGTTGAGTTTGGTATTTCATATTTGACTATTTGTGTCACGTGGGGGAAAACTAATTGCTTGGAAGTCAGTGCGGAGGATAATTGTGTGGTGTTTCGTTGGGCCGCAGCTAAATTTTGTTATCTAATGATTAAAACCAAAAATATTAAAATTAAGTGTGGTATTGGAGAAATGTATCAAATTTAATATTTTTTTTTAATTTTATATCTAATTTTTATACTATTTATTTTGA
Organism: Codonopsis lanceolata; assembly: GCA_013146195.2. NCBI lineage: Eukaryota > Viridiplantae > Streptophyta > Magnoliopsida > Asterales > Campanulaceae > Codonopsis > Codonopsis lanceolata. The sequence continues at coordinate 86,089,907 of CM028381.1, forward strand.
TTATATATTTATATCATAATATATATTGGTATATTATTATATATAAATATTTTATTTTTATTTTTATAATATGATATATAAGAATAATTATTTGATACCTATAAACAAGTAAGATCTTGTCTTTGTGAAAAAGGAAATGATAGACACACAATCTAGTTGACTTATTGCCTGCCTGCGTTTAGTTAAGACAGGACAATATGGCCGCCTATGTTTGACTGAGGTCAGTCCACCTGCCACGTTGGACAAAATAGGTAGTAGTAGTACTGGCGGCAAACAAACTTTTTCCACGATCTTCTTGTTTTCTTATAAAAACAAAAAACAAAAATCAAGTCGGCAAAACCTTTGAAATCGACCCAATCTTGTTACTGTCTACTCTTTACCTTTCAAAATGAATGTTTATTTTTATTTTATAAAAAAATTTATATTTATATATTTAAATTTTTAAGTTGTTTTAATTAGTAGCACATGTATATAAATACTTCTAATATCTTATACTCCTTCTATTTTTAAAAATAAAACTCGTGTAAGATAGTTTTACAGATATATTTTATATGTCGAATCATTTTTATTCGATTCATTATATATTGATAGGATGAGTTATGAGAAAGTGGGGTTTCGTCATACAAATTAAGATCCGTAAGACGGTCATACAAAAGACCTACTCGTTTTCAAATTATCGTTCTCCTTTCTTTTTTCGTTTGTTTTTTAAATAATTGTTATCTTTCAAAAAATTTCCTTTTATGAAAACACTTTTACCCATTTACCCTTACTTTTTCTACGTATTTTAATTATAACCATATAGTCAAGGGCATTAAATAACCATACATTTCACAAATATTAATAATACAATCAATTACTTCTTTTAAATGATGTATCGAGTCAAAAGGGTAATATTTTAAAAACGGAGGGAGTACTATTTTCTTTTCATTTTTCAAAAATTATTATTCGTTAAACAAATGGAGCCTTAGTTTAGTAACAGCCATACATATTCTTGAATCTTGCTAACAAAAATGAACTTGGTAATCAAGAAGAATTGGTAAAAACTTCCCAGACTTTTAAGAATATAAATATAATATTTTTAAATTTAACTTGGAAAAGAATACCTAAAAATACTTTTTAGTTTGCCCATAATTATATGGACTGTGGGGGGGTCACAGGCCGCCACTCATCAATCAGGTAAGCTTGAGGTTAAAAATTAGCCATCAAGGTAAGAACGGGTTGTAGTAGGACCATTTGCAGTATAACTTGTTCATTTGTTTCCATCAAAAAATTTACTGTATGATATATGAACAGAAAAAGAACAAATTTAATGAATTAATACATTTAATTGGCGACAAATACAATAAAAGAATTTGAGCATAATAGTGAGACAAAAACATTATGCCAAACCAGTTTTGTAATTATATAAATGGAAAGAACATTAAAAGGACTTTACATTATACGGCTAATTAATCAATCTTCCTAATCATAAACTTTAAAAAGTGGACATTTTGTTGTTACTTTGTGTATCCATTTTTTTTTCTTTTTTTAAAGGGGAAACTTTCCCCCGAGAGCCCCCACACCCCAGTCCCATGAGAATGTGAGAGGGAAAATCACGGTAACTCAGCGATTAAGTACGATCAGTAAGAAGGACCGTCACCTACAAAGAGTCGATGAAACCCCCACACTGCAATTGCTAGGACTCGATCCTTGGTCCTGTATCCAAATCTACTAGCTCTTAACCAACTGAGCTAAGCCTGTGAGAACTTTTTGTTGTTACTTTGTTTTTCTTATAATTGGATATATAATATGGTGTGTTTGAATTTGAGTTTGTTTTCCTTTATTGTTTCTTTCTAATGATTAAATCAAAACTTGATAAACATAGCGAGAAATGGTTGGTTAAATTGGTTATCTCCAATTAATATGATGATCAAATATATAATTAACCCGCATTATATTTCGACAACAAAAATGAGTTCAATATGTCCATTTATTTGTATAGTGCTACAACAAAATAGGAAGTCTACAAGACAATAACAGAAAGTAGAGATTCCATATAATGTTATGGAGGTATATGTTAAGATGGAGAATGTTTTAAAATGGATTCACTACCAACTGAATTGATTTGGGGATTTCATCACGAGAACATATGGGAGGAAATTTTGGTACCTAATAGAGCACCTAAAGACTTGTAAGATTAAACATATTATTTTAAATGGTTACTGTAGGGACCTTGTCACTTGAACTACATACATTTCGACAATTTGTCAATGGTATCTATCCATTACCAACACACTTGCCTCCAATTTTCAATTTAGGTGAATGATGTTATGAGCTAAAGATTGTGATATTAATATGAGCTTTAGTATCATAGTCGTTGGATGATCAAGCTAGTATTAATTTAGAATGTTCAGGTCATTAATTAGAAATAACATATTTGATTTAACAGTGTAAAAATCTAAGTATATTTAATCTAACAACACTAACACGTAATATTATACCTCTCTTATTTAAAACACACCATTTTAGGTTGTAATCCCTATATTTCGTAAGTGATACGAAAAGGGTAGTAAACTTGAGCACGTTTGCATCAAGCCGTCATAACTTTCAACATGATTCCAATACGTTAATTGGATTGATGTGATATTTTTTTAGTCATATTTCTATGGGTGAAATTCAGGCTGCTCCATTTTGTTAAGTTTATAAACGATATAGTACCCTATGTTTTTTTAACCAGAAAGAACACTTTTGGGGCAAAAAGATTACGATTCCCCTAATGAATCGAAAGCGCGTTACCAATCACTTACTCATTGCATCACTTTGCATCAATTTGTGCATCGTTATGCACAAAATTCAATTGTGATGCATGATTTTGATAAATGATTATGTGCATCGCGATGCACACAATCTTTCATTTCATAACAATGCATTGGGACTCCAAATTGATGCATTTCAAATCCAAATCGATACATCGCGATTGAAATTCGATGCATCGTGATGCAAACTGGTTTTGACTGCATCTTTTCTGCCTTCTTCCTCTTCATCCTCCATCGTAATTCGTAAGCCTTCTTCTTCCTCTTCCGCCTTCGTCTTTTCTGAAAAATCCTCCAACCCAACCTAGGACTATTCAAGTATCGTAAATCAGAAAAATTGTTTACCTTATGGGGCGTTGGCCCTGAACCCCCACGAAGGATTGCTTCCCCCTCGACCTGACCGCGTAGGTCGATCCCTGTTTCATTGCCGGAACAATTGGAGTTGTGGAAGAAATGTTGGCTGTAGTTATGAAATGAGAAAATATAGGTATTTTAGGAACGATATTTCGAAAATGAACTTTAATGAGTGAAAAAAAGAGATACTGTAGTAATTAAAATGTTCGAAAAAAGGACAGGCCGCAATTTTCCTTATTTTTTGTGCATAACGCAAATGCATAGAAAAGGTCACTTTGAAAGTTTGAATGGGCCGCGTAAATTTTCCCTTATGGACCTTCTTTGCATTATGTAATCTGGTTGGTTAAAACTAGAGAAAATTGTGGGTCAATATACTTTGGTGGATTTTCTACCGCTTTAATCCATAATAGTATTATCAAACGCGAAAGTCCACTTTTATGTATGTCATGCATCATTTGATAAGCGATGCATCATTTCAAATGATGAACACATTTGTCATCACGAGCCATCAATTTGAAATCATGATGCATAAAAATGAACTTTAGCGATTTGATAATATTATTGTGGACAAAAAAGGTTGAAAATCCACCAAAGTGGACTAACCCAAAACTTTCTCTAAAAACTACCCTGTGGCCCATAGGCACCATGTGCACTCATGTTTTTCCAGAAGAAATGTGAGGTATCTGAGTTTTTCGAAAGTAGTAATGTTGGGCTACTGTCTAAGCTTCTTGGGCTAGGCAAAGTGAAAACGTTTAGGTTAAATTCAGACCAATCCGCTTTCTAAAATTTTCAATCGTTCCAGTACCGCGTTCTTTTTTTCAATGGAAAAAAATCACTTTTAAGGGAAAAAAGACTACAATACCCTTAATGAGCTTGAGGCGTGGAAAAAATCACTTTTATTTAGGAAAAAAGACTCACAATACCCTTAATGAGCTTGAGGCGCGCTACGGATCATTTACTCAAATGTATCGTGATTCCGCTACATATCAATTTTATTGTATCGTGATCACATTTTTAATTTTATTGCATCATTGATTTAAATCTCGTGATGCTCAAATTGATTTAAATCACCGTCGATACATCAAATTTTGGCACCGCGATGATACATCAATTTAAATCCTCATCCAATTTTGGCACCGCGATGCATCAATTTAAATCCCTCATTTTCCAATTTTGTATCCGCGCTGCAACATTTTTGCACCACGATGCAATATTATAATGAACCAGACCATGTCATTCGTCTTCTTCTTCATCTTCCTCCCCCGCCTTCGTCCCTGAAAATCCTTTAACTCAACATAGGTCCATTCCAATTTCGTTCTTAATGAATCGAAAAAACTGTTTCGTTGCCCACAATCGTAATTTTCGAACTCACAGTGTTGACCGAAGATGTGAAAGAAGATGATCTAGACATTTTAGGAACAATATTTCGAAATGGACTTTAGCGGTTGATAAAAAAGAATGCTGGACTAGAGAGAAAAAAATGTTTGATAAAGTGTATTGACCAGCAAATTCTCATAAAAGTTTTTGTGTGAAATTCAGACCAGTCCACTTTGAATTATTTCTAACAGTTAGATTACTTTGCGCTTTTTAAATCGGAAGAAAACATTTTATGGGCGAAAATACTATGAAACCTTAATGAACCAAAAATGCTCTAAACATCAGGAACATTTGAGCATTGTGATGCACAATTTAAACATCACGAATCCAATTTTTGCATCACAAATACAATTTTTGCGTCGTAAAACCAAATTCTGAATAGAGATTTTCTGCATCGCGAATCCAATTTTTCACTTCTATTTCATAGTGATTCATTGCGGTTCAAACAGGTTCCATCTACATCTTTTCCTCATTTTTCTTCCTCCTTCGTCAATACATAATTATCCAGGTCGATCCATGTTTCATTACCCCAACAACTGTGATTTTCGAACAAATTAGATACAAATGATGATTGAGTCTTGATGATGTTGTTGAAGATTTAGGCACTTGCAGAAGCAATTGATGAAGATTACTTAATAAAGCAATTTGAAATGTTAAGAGAAATACGAGCAAACTTGACGTTGATGGTGAGAGATCACTATTATAAATTTTTTATAAAAGTGTCTGATGCTACACAATTTGGTCTTGGGTCGTTCCTTGCGGTATATAGGATATCTGGGCTTATGTGAAAGTATGAACTAGTTGAAAAACTGTCAAAAGAAGAAACCTTAGAAGGAATGCAAGGCAAGGCCTCGCGAAACCCCTCAGACGTGAGAGTAAGTATTTAGCTTGTAGAAAGCAAAATGGCAGAGTTTCGGTGTGTAAAGTCAGTGTACCTTTGAAATGAAGCTTTGTAAGGTATATATAGCCCTTTGGGAGTGAAATCCGGGCTGAATTATTACTATGGAGAGATCATATGTCTTTATAACCATAAATGCGGGTTGACCACGTAACTGACGGAGTCATAGCTTAAATCTCGGGCTCGAGAGTTATCAGGTAGTTGAGTTCAGAATGAATATCTAGTTATTCGAGCAGCTTCGCTCCCTGCTCAGTCAGATCAGTAAAAAGATTTCTGGTCGGGATGTATACAGGATGTTTACCTTGGGTTATCCTGCTCGGGTGACCTCTTTCCTGATCCTTGTCTTCCACGTGTTTATCATGTGAAGGCACATACTTGGCTCGTGACCAGGATTTGGGGCGAGCTCATTAGTGTCTTTTACCGGTTTTAAAAAAATCAAACTACTACGACGGTTGAAAGTCTAACAATTTCTCCAAAGTTTTTATATTATACCAAAAAAAAAAAAAAAAAAGGCTCCATTGACCTTTTCGAAGTCATCACAATAGGGTGCAACAAGGGTGGGGAAAAGGAATAACATTGTTGTATGAATACACCACACTAATAGCCTAGAACAGTCCCGTACAGAATCAGAGTAACTAGATAAATTACAGACCCAAGATTAAATCATGGATAGCACTAGTTATTACAAAAATAACTAAACAACCTCTCTATTGATTACAAACCGGGGAGGGGATAACATTTAATCATCGGGGCCAAAACAGTAAATAATAAACTAACTAATCTGGTATCACAGTCACTAGTATTTTCACCAACTGTTATGGAAGAACAGAGAGTGAAAATACACTGTGAGAATGCGATAAAGTAACAGAGTTGCAGAAACCAAACAAGTTAGTATCACATATAAAATGGCAACAAAAAGTATAAATAAAAGCAACGATCAAGAGCACTTCGTCGCCATGTACCAAGACACGACTCGCCGTAATCGGTCGAAGACCTCGGCTAAGCTCTCGTCGGCTCAGACACCCTTTCACCGGCCATAACCACCAACGAGTCCAAACATAACCAGCACACCGTAAACCAAGGTCAAAGCCACAAAGAACAAACTTGACCACTGATCGATGTCTTATTTTAAATTTTTCCTTGCAAGCGGACAAGACTATTATAGAATAGTTTTGGAAGCAAGGGTCGAACCCACAGAGACAAGAGATCACGAACAGTACAATTTATTGATAGCAATTTATTAATCTAAGGGGGTTTTTATAATGATTTTATTTGAACTACTATTAATATTTAGGTGTTCAACTAATTAGCAGTAATTACAGATTATGAAGATCTTATGGTATATGGCAATCTAGGATTCGGGTTTCACTTGTATCTCCTTTGTGTTTAATTCACAATAATTATCATTCAATTTCTTGGGTTCGTTCACAAAAGATAGATATAGTCTGTTGAACTATTGGTTCAGCCTCCATCCCCGCAACATTCATCCATTCTATATCCTAAGCACAAGAACATATAATCTATCTGTCACCTAGATTATGATCTATCCGTCACCTAGATCATGTATGAACATGGTCCTAACTTATCACTCTCGTGCATCAATAGGTCTAATTTATTGTGATGGTGAGCCAGTGTACGACATATGCACATTGGTCATGCAGTTATCCGCACCTCTAGGCCTTTATTATTTGCGATTACATTCATTTGTTCAAAGCGAAATAATAGAGGGATTGATAAACACCACAATCAACAAGAATTGAATGAACATAAATATGAATTAAAAAATAAATTCGATACAAGTTACCTCCCACCTCCTATATTATGGATGATTTAGTTCATCATAGACCATGAACAGCACATGGAGATGAACGAAAACATGATTTGATCTTCAATACTTGTAATTACACAATCTAACTATGTTATACAACCTAAAAACTATCTAAAATATATACAAAACTGTTTCCAGTCGTTTTTCTACATCTTAGGCTTTGGCATTCGATCTCTATTTACCTAGGAATACTTGTAATTACACAATCCAATCGAATCACTAATGAAAATACGACTTTCACGCATTCTGACCACCTTGCGGTCGCAAGGTCTGGGGTACCTTGCGTCCGCAAGGTCTCCAGATTTCTGGCCCTTGATTTTCTGATGTACTGTCCACCTTGCGGGGGCAAGGTCTGAACCACCTTGCGACCGCAAGGTCTCCAGTTTGGACTTCCTTCGTTTCTTCTTCATTTTTCATCTTGGCCCTTCTTGGAATTTGCATATAAAACCCTGGAGTTTTGCATATTTTCACTAAAAACCCTGAAACTTACAAAACTCATTGAAACACATATATCAGTAGCCAAAAGCATCGTGAAATAGCATAATTTAAGTTATAGAAGCATATAAAATCGACGTATAAAATACATCGATCAACCACTAAGCTCCGGCAACCGAGAATGAAGATAACAAAAGAGGAAGAACAGAACAGACAGAAGGAACCGCTCACAAATGTCAGCAACCCGAGACCCAACCCAATCTCACTACTCTCGGTACACACTCCACTCACCAATCTCACTAAGGGCTTCTATCTATATCAGTCTCACACTCACAGGCTCACCAAGAAACCAAGAGATAAAGAAGAGAGATCTACCAATAGATATCTATGAGGCACCAAACTAGAGGAAAGACGAAAGGGAAGGGGTATACACCAAACCAGAGGCTCATTGTTACTCTCTCGTGCTACAACCGCCCCTCTGCAGACCCACACATTCACTGCTCATACTAAATCCCCTTACTAAATGACGAAGGGCAGCAGCAAATTTAAATGGCGGCTGAATATGAAAAAAACCAAGGAAAAACGGTTACACAATTGGGATAAGGAGGGATGAGCTGTCATCCACAATCCACAAAATACAACCAAATGGGCTACACCAATTAGGGACGGGCTACACAAGAAGTTGGGCCAGGCTGGTTTGGGCTTAGGGAGATAGAATTAGAAGGCTGCCACTAAATGGTTTTGGGCCTCCACAATTTCTAACAATCTCTACCTTGGAGCAAGTGCCGGTTCACGCTAATGAACTTGAGGATATAAAAACATAAAAGGTTCATCATTGTATTATCTCTGCACTTGATCCAACACAAAGCAGGACCAAAACAAGGAAAACACTTAACTAATTAAACACAAAGCAGAATTAATCAAGACTCCATGACTGTTCACAAAGAACTGCCCATGGATTTCAAGGAAATCACCACCGCCAACACAAAGTAAGCAAATCTAACTTATTCTCACACACAAAGTAAGAACAAGAAAGATACCACGGCATACACCAAGAATGTCGAGGATTTTCGGGTAGCCAAAACAAAACATCAATCACAAGAATCAAAATCAAACATTTTAAAACAAGATTGAATTTTTGTTACCACCAAAGGTTAAACCTCCCAATCGAATTGGGCAACTAGAGCAAGCTTAATCACAATCCCTTGTTTTCGAAAAAACCCTTTTACAACCAACCTAGCTTCAAAAGAAGCAAGTTCAGCCACACGAAGGGGCACCAAAGTCCAAGAATGGTTCACATGCAAAGCATTAATATTATCCATTAAAGCATTCAACCAATCACTAGGATTTCCAAATTTTAAAGCACCCTTGTTGTAAATTATGGGATCATTGAAATTGTTAAAAGAATTAAGCATACAAAACACAAATGAGGAAATGTGAAAATTTCTATCAAAACTAGACGGCCTCCTAACAAATGGTCTAGGCCTACCACTAGTAAGTTGATACGCACCTAAATTTTTAAGTATAGGAATTTTCATCACATTTTCTTCCTCCCCATTTTGTTCAAATTCTTTATCAACAATTTCAGGATTAGCAAGCACAGTTTCACGATTTTCCACAATTTGAGTTTCCATACACGGTTTCATATCAAGAGAATTCAACACATAGGGTTGCTCCACCACAAGTGGAGCCGGGAGAGGGGGTGCAACAATAACATTTAAAGGTTGAGCATGCAACAAGTAAGGAAATTCAGTTTCGTCAAACACTACATCCCTACACATGACAAGTTCTCGTCATTCTCATCTCTCAACCACAATCTATACTCTCTCACCCTCTCCGAGTACCCTAAGAAAACACAACGAACCGACCGAGGTTCAAGTTTGTTATTCTTTCGATGAATGTAAGCAGCACAACCGAAAACATGCAAGTTCGAAAAATCAATTTCACAACCGAAAGACACAACTTTAGGACACCTATTACCAAGCAGGATAGAAGGGGACCTATTGTGCACATAAGCGGCGGAAACAACCGCCTCTCCCCAAAAACCTATGGGAAGACCCGTCGAAGCAAGCATGTTCCTCACCCGTTCTAACAGAGTTCTATTCATACGCTCGGCCAAATTGCAAGGGAAAGATATTTCATGATCAATCCCATTCTCAACACAGAATCTCTCGAACTCACCGTTACAGAACTCTAACCCCTTATATGTCCTAAGTTCCTTGATTTTCTTACCGGTTTGATTTTCGATCAAAAGTTTCCATGTTTTAAATTTTCCAAAAATATCACTTTTATCTTGCATATGAAAAACCCAGACTTTCCTTGAAAAGTCATCAACAATAAATAACCAATATCTATTCCCACCATGCGATGGCTCATATATAGGATCCCACACATCCGCATAAATCAACTCAAGATGATTTTTAAAAGAGAATTTTTCCAAAGGGGGAGGCGAAAAACTAACCCTTTGATGATCACAAATCTCAAAAGTATCACATAAGGACACACAAGAAATCACATCATCAACAAAAGATTCATTTTTGTGAATAATTTCTAAACCTTTACAACTAAAATGTCCAAGTCTTTTATGCAACAAATCAGAATTTTCATTCTTAAAATCATTTGTTTGATTTCCAATAAAAGACACCGGGATAACATTGCAAACATACAAACTCTTTCGTTTTTCAACTTTGAAAATCACCAAATTGCCCTTAGTAATTTTCATCATACCTTTACCCCATCTACCCTCTAACCCATCATTTTCAAATGCAGCACAAGACATCAAGTTATTGCACAAATCAGACACATGTCTCACATTCTTCAAATAAAAACATTTCCCGAATCAAATTTCAAGCAAATATCACCAATTCCAGCAATATGATAAGTTTTCTCATTGGCCACATAAACAAAACCAGTTTCTAATTCTTTGTAAAAGCAAAAAATGTTTTTAAAAGGTGACATGTGATATGAGCAACCAGAATCAACTAATCATTCATTTTTGCAAGAAAACATGGAATGCACATAATTCAATGCATCATCACATAATTCTGTTACCACAAAAACATCAGCACTAGTCTCACAACAAAGCCATATTACAGTCGTTATGCTGGTTCTGATATTGACTTTGATTCATGTTTTTCTTTTTAGGATTAGGGAAATATTTCCTAAAGTGTCTCATTTCTCCACAGTTGTAACATTTCCGACCTTTAGTTCTCCATTCACACATACTCTTGTTTCTATTTCTTCAATTTCTAGAATTTTGATTTATGCCTTGGTTCTGATTTCGATTGCTTTCCCTTTCATTGTTTCTTTCAAACGTCATACCTCTCACCATATTAACCTCACCGGAATCCGATTTACCTTTTCTAGCAGCTTTTAAATCTAACTCTTTGTCTTTCAGACTCGAAATCACCGTATCAAGCGTAATCTTATCTCTACCGTACTTAATAGCAGATTTCATGTCGGCATAAGATTCAGGTATCGCATTCAAAAGCACAATCGAGGTATAATCGTCTATGTGTTCATCACCGGTTTGTTTAATATCTTCAACTAACTTGGTAAATACGTCAATGTTGTCTTCCACGTCTTTGTTTAAATCCAATTTAAAACTGAAATTTTTTTCTAGATGATTAATTTTACTCGGCAGAGTTTTCTCAAAGTAAAGTTCTTCCAATTTTTCCCAAAGACTTTTGACATGTCTATGTTTACCACATTTCCGCATAACCGGACCAGACAAGTTCAAGATAAGAAACGAGTAGACACTTTCATCCATTTCACGAATAGCTTCTTCAGATGTGTTTTTAGCAAAATCATGAGTTATGGTCTTGAAAACTTTTTATTTAATTAAAATACTTTTCATTTTTTGTTGCCAAATTGAAAAGTCACTTTTACCATTAAAGAGTTCCAAACCATAAGACGATGAAGCCATTTTGAAAAATTACCGCAGAAACAATAGAACAATCAAAGCACCACAGAACAGCCACAGAATATCTAAGTTTCAAAAAACAGATTTTTAAAACTTAAGAAAACAAGCAAGTAGCAAACAGATCTAAACAACACTAAACAGGATTTAAGGAAAAAACACCAATTAAACATGAGAAATAAATAATGCTAACGAAACCACCCAAAACATATAACAAAGCACCAAACCCAGGTTAAGAAATAACAAAATATTTCTACCAATCTAATACTGACAATCAAGGGTAACCGAAGCTCACCAAGAAACTCTAGGAGAGAGTTTCTAATATATTTTGGATTGAAGGGGACTCTACCGACTCACAGTACGAGGACACTGGTGATACCACTGTTGTGTGAATACACGATACTAATAGCCAGGAACGGTCCCGTACAGAATCGGAGTAACCAGATAAATTACAAACCCAAAATTAAATAACAGATAACACTACTTATTACAAAAATAACTAGACAACCTCTCTATCGATTACAAACCGGGGAGGGGATAACATTTAATCATCGGGGTCAAAACAGTAAATAATAAACTGAATAATCTGGTATCACAGTCACCAGTATTTTCACCAACTGTTATGGAAGAACAGAGAGTGAAAATACACTGTGAGAATGAGATAAAGTAACAGAGCTGCAGAAACCAAACAAGTTAGTATCACAGATAAAATGGCAAAAGAAAGTATAAATAAAAGCAACGATCAAGAGCATTTCGTCGCCATGTACCAAGACACGACTGTCGAAGAAGACCTCTAAGCTAAGCTCGTCGGCTCAGACACCCTTTCACCGGTCATATCCACCAACGAGTCCAAACAGAACCAGCACACCACGAACCAAGGTCAAAGCCACAAAGAACAAACTTGACCACTAAGCTCCGGCAACCGAGAACGAAGACATTAAGAGAGGAAGAACAGAACAGACAGAAGGGACCGCTCACAAATGTCAGCAACCCGAGACCTAACCCAATCTCACTACTCTCGGTACACACTCCACTCACCAAGCTCACTAAGGGCTTCTATCTATATCACTCTCACACTCATAGGCTCACCAAAAAGCCAGAGAGATGAAGAAGAGAGATCTACCAATAGATATCTATGAGGTACTAGACCAGAGGAAAGACGAAAAGGAAGGGGTATACGACTACAACCAAGACAGCTCACTGTTTCTCTTTGTGCTCTCACAGCCTTCTCACACACTGCTACGGCCCACGACCTCTCTGCTCACAAACCCCCACACCCACTGCTCACACTAAATCCCTTTACTAAATGATGAAGGGCAACAGCAAATTTAAAGAGCGGCTGAATATGAAAAAAAGCCAAGGAAAAACGGTTACACAATTGGGATAAGGAGGGATGAGCTGTCATCCACAATCCACAAAATACAACCAAAGGGACTACACCAATTAGGGACGGGCTACACAAGGAATTGGGCCAGGTTGGTTTGGGCTTAGGGAGATAGAATTGGAAGGCTGCCAATAAATGGTTTTGGGCCTCCACAATTTCTAACAAACATAATAATGAATTAAAGTTTTGTTTTAAGGAAAAAAAAAATATGTCATGCTATTTTGTTGTTTTGTTTAACTTGTAAGCAATGGTATATGCCGCTCTATTTTGTAATGCCTTGATTGAAATTAATTAGCGTGCTTAATGGCCTACGATTGATCTATACATAAGATTATGTGAAACAATAATATGTTTTGCGTATTCATGTCAACTCATTTTAATATGCGTACGATTCGCGACATATGTTTGTAAAGATTGACCATTTAACAAAATCATTTAGTTCTAATAATAATATTAAGAAATTTCGAGGTCCTTGGTGTCGCTACTTGCTAGTAGTCAATAATCATAAGATTCATTAGTAAAATAAGTTGTAGAAGAAAAAACAAACAAAAAAGAAGAATACATACTAAACAAGAAGCTCTATTAACTATTAAGCAATCAAGTAAGGATCTTCAAGGAATATCTTGACGGATCTCTTTTGGGAGTAGTTGTTGAAAAAATTCTTCTTCTCCAATTCATAAATTTGGCATGAATGGAGTTCTTTAATAAACCTCCTCAAATGTTAGTAAGCTAGTGGTGGCAAGACCAAGAATAGGTGTGACGAAAAACACATGGAACTTGAAAAGACTCCAAACTTTGTCTCTTGGCCTCCTTCGTCCTCGGCAGGTCACTGTAATTGTAAACCAGCATTTTCCCTTTCTTTTGGATGCAAAAAACCAAAATATAAGATACCCGTTGATTGAGAGAGTGAATTCAGAGAGCCACACCCAGCGGATAAATTAAGATAAGGCTTCAGAAAATCAGTTTCCACATAAAAATTTGTACAAAATACTTTATTTATTTATTTCTTTCTTTCTTTCTTTAATACACTGCTCCCATCCCATCATTTACTGCATCAAGTACTTATCCCCTCTCGTTTCTTCACCCTGCAACTTCACACACACACACACACACCGTTCTTGAGCGCAAAGATGAATCCAAGTAGAGAGCGCATTGCCAGAATCTCAGCTCATCTTAATCCTTCTAATTTCCAGGTCTGTCCTCTCTCTTTCACTAACTTTTTCCATTTCAATTATTTTTATTTATACCCTGTTGTTCAATTTTAGTACTATCTGATCATGAACCAAAACACGACGCTCATTTTGGGATCTTTTTATTAGTATCTGATAGGGTTCTTAAATTGAATTTCATAAATTGGGTTATTGCGTATTATCGATCATGGATGTTTTTTAACTGTTTCTCTTGTGATTTCGAATCTTAGTTGTTAATAAATACTAAATCTCAACATGAATTAGTGCCTATTTTAGCAGAATTTTGGAATTTTGACTTCTGGGTTTTTCTATTGATGCGATTTTGATTGCTATAATTACTTTGGTATTATGTACTGAAAGATGGCGGAAAGTTCCATCCTGGAGCGAGATAATTGCAGAGCAAAAGGCGGTGCACCAGGGTTCAAAGTTGCGATTCTGGGTGCTGCTGGTGGGATTGGTCAACCTCTTGCCATGCTTATGAAGATGAACCCTTTGGTTTCTGTTCTTCATCTCTATGATGTCGTTAATGCCCCTGGTGTTACTGCTGATATTAGCCACATGGACACTGGTGCTGTGGTAATCTTCTCTCTATTATCCCCTTTGGACACCCTACTAAATTCCTTTTCCAGTCTGTTTTCAGCATTCATTTTCATGATTTTCTGGTTTTATCATTTTGGCACACAATTAGGAACAAGTACTGTTCTGTCTTCAGTGCAAAGACCATGGTAGCTTCTTTAGCTGCGTACTTGAAAAAAATTCAACTGACCTCACGGATAACAGGTTAGACAGTGCTTGTCATGTGTTGAAGTGTTGAACACTAGCATGTCAACATCTTGAAAGCAAGAAAAATGTACAATTTCCTCAATTTTGAGAAAGTTGAGAACAAATTATGATACACAAATTAATGCTATACATGATTTAAGTATCCATTGTTAGAAACAAAATTGTGGTAGTTATGTTTCAAGATATTTTTTGAATTCCTAGGTAAGAGGTTTTCTGGGACAAGCACAATTGGAGAATGCACTCACAGGAATGGACCTTGTAATTATACCTGCTGGCGTTCCAAGGAAGCCAGGGATGACAAGGGATGACCTTTTCAAGATTAATGCTGGAATAGTTAGGACCCTCTGTGAAGGAATAGCGAAAGCCTGCCCTAATGCAATTGTCAACCTGATCAGTAATCCTGTGAATTCTACAGTTCCAATTGCTGCCGAAGTTTTCAAGAAAGCAGGCACTTATGATCCAAAGCGCCTGCTGGGAGTCACAATGCTTGATGTGGTTAGAGCCAACACTTTTGTGGTATGTAAAGATGTTTTTTTTTTGTTTTTACTATCTGCTCCTTACTTGCTTTGTACCTATATGATGCGAAGGTGTTCTCTTACTGTGTTATGCTGAGATCATTACAGGCAGAAGTTTTGGGTCTTGATCCAAGGGAAGTTGATGTTCCAGTTGTTGGAGGTCATGCGGGCGTTACGATTTTGCCTCTTCTTTCACAGGTTGGGAAAGTTGCATTTTCATGATTTACAGTTTGTTATTCAGTTTTTAACTACAGCAATGATATTATGATCAGGATGGATCTAAACAAAAGTGTTCTACTTTGCAGGTCAAACCTCCCTGCTCCTTCACACCTGACGAAACTGAATACCTAACAAAGCGCATCCAAGATGGTGGAACGGAAGTTGTTACGGTAAAATGTCTTACTTTAAGCCCAGACAGTTTTTAAAACGCATGATCAATTTTCATTTTCCTTCTCTTTGTGTGCCCAACAATGAATATTTGACATCATTTGCAGGCAAAAGCAGGAGCTGGCTCTGCAACTCTATCAATGGTGAGTCATTGTATTTAATTTATAGTCCCATATAACGAAGCTCATACCAGAAATTTCCAAAGATCATGAAAGTGACGACATTGTTAAATGTATAGGCATATGCTGCGGTTAAATTTGCAGATGCATGCCTCCGGGGATTGAGGGGAGATGCTGGTGTTGTGGAATGTGCTTTTGTACCTTCTCAGGTATGTATAAACTTCATTTGACAAACACCTCTCAGTGTCCTGTTGATTTTCTCACAATTCAGAAAAATATTTATTAGGTGACGGAACTCCCTTTCTTCGCAACCAAAGTGCGTCTAGGTCGCTCTGGTGCTGAAGAGGTCTTCCAACTTGGACCCCTCAATGAATATGAGAGGTATGATCTACCACATGCACCAAACTCGCACAAAACCATAACAGCAGACAGTCTTTGTTCATTTACGATTTTGACCCTTTGTAGGGCTGGATTGGAGAAAGCCAAACAAGAGTTGGCAGGAAGCATTGAGAAGGGAGTTTCCTTCATCGGAAAGTGAAAGGCATGAAGAGGTGTACTGTCATAGTTTCTTTCAGAAGGCTTTATACATCAGTTGATGATCATTATTTCGCAATTATACCAACAAGGGAAAGTGAATACCCTCATTATGTTACTTTGATCTTAAGGAATAATGCTGTTTGATATGAAGCTTACTAGCTTACTCAACTATGAACATCTGTTTTTAACAAACTGGGATTACTTCGCTTTGTTGTGTGTGGAGAAAGAGAGAGCTCCACTCGCTAAGGAGCCTAAAGGAATCCTTTGAAGTTCGAATGCTTTAGAAACCAGTCCATGAGAAATTTTAATCTGGTAGAGTATTATATCATTAGCTAACTTTGAAACTAAAAAGAAAAAAGATCCATTATACACATATTCCTCGCACCCCCATGTTCGAAAAACCCTCCGACAATTTTCAGGGTTCACTATTAACATTTCAGATCTTGTCATTGTCTTGTACAGTATAAATCAAAAGCTAACAGCTTTGATAAACTAAAAAGAAAAAAGTATATTCACATATTCCTCGCACGCCCAAAAATGAAAAACCCTCCAACATTTTTTTAGGGTAGGAAGATGATCAATAGAAGGATATTCCACTGTCCATCTTTAAATTTTACTGGCTCCCCCATAAAGCCAAAACCCTCAAAAAATTTACAGGGAAAAAGGATTTGAAGGGGGATGAACAATAGGGGTTTTTGACATGGTCGCATTCCCCACAAGAACATTGGGTGCCACAGTATCCTCCGCCACAACAGGATTTACCTGCACTACCC
This sequence comes from Codonopsis lanceolata, assembly GCA_013146195.2. Taxonomy (NCBI): domain Eukaryota; kingdom Viridiplantae; phylum Streptophyta; class Magnoliopsida; order Asterales; family Campanulaceae; genus Codonopsis; species Codonopsis lanceolata. The sequence goes on from CM028381.1 coordinate 86,107,198, forward strand.
TCTCTGCTACCACTTTGTCTCCATCAACTTTGGCTAACACCTCGAAATGCATCCTCACAGTTTCAGGCTTAGTCCTCCACGCAGGATATTTTTCCCACTCAATCCCATCTCCTTCTTTCAACTTCTTCTCCACCCCAAACCCTATCTTTAGGTAGGTTTGAGCCGATACGTCCGCTTTCAACAGCTTGAAAGAACCCTTCTTACTAGCTTTTGGTCCTAGTACAGAGGAGAGCAGTTTCTCGAAACCAAGCAAGTTGGAGTTTGAGCCGTTGATGGATGTGACAGGCCACAGTGTGGTGAACTGGGCTGGAGTAAGTAGGGTAGGAGTGTCTTGCAGATCAACAGTGGACAGGGCATCAATGGGTTTCACTTTTGATGCCGAGGACAGCTCTACTAGACCAGGAGCTAAACGCTTGAGCTTGAGTTTGTTATTCGAAGAGGGTGATGAAGAGGTGGGAGATGTGAGAGACGTGGGGCCAACAATGCGGAGAGAAAGAAGCTGGCCATCCTTGGTACGGGAGGCATGCCGAAGGCGATCAGCCAGGGTTAGAAGACCTGAAGCAAATCCGTTGCTTGTTTGGTTCAGTGGAAGAGGAAGTTCAACTGGGTGGCGTAGGCTAACTGATCTGGCACCCGTTACAGTAACCACAGCACCATCTGCTATGATGACTTTCTTCAGCACACCAGCATCCACATCATGCTGCATATCATTAACAAAAGCACAATAAGTGAAAAACTAACTTTCAGGATAAACAATAAAATTCTCCAAGCATGCTGAGATTCGACTTTTGGTGTTTAGAATTTCAAGATCCAAATAGGTTACATATTAGAGTGCACTTCATTTGACCATAGAACAAGAAATACCATCTAAAAGTCAAGCTATTATCTGTGGTCGCTGAGACAAAAGATATGTTACGTTGTTCGGAGTTTGTTTACAATTCTGTGAATGGAAAATTAAAATCTATTCTTGAACATTATTGAGCAACAATCTCTTAATATGCAGGGCAAGTCAGCCCCTGTCTTTGCAGACCTCTCTCATGTTCATGGGTAAAATAGAGATGCTTAAGAGAGGTGACAAAAATACTTAATTGCCTCCCTAAGTAACTATCCAAAGCCTGATAGTTAGGAACCCTTACAACCACCCGAAAATGCCAACCAGTGTCTTTCAAAAACTAATCAAGGAACCCATGATGTCAGCAATTACTAACATATTAATCAATATCATGAATTTCAATACAAAAACATTCAAAACATGATCCTTAAAATTTGTGGTTCACTGCCTTGTTTTAACAATTTCAAATATATAATCAAAGCATTGGCATCAAAGTTAGGAAATTTAAGACAAAATATGCATATGATGAACTTACAGGCAATGAAATCCTCATATCCTTGGCATCCTGAATCCAGAGCTCCATTGGACCTGCCAGCTGAAATGGAGCCAAAACAGGCAACCCATTATCCGAACTCCCCCTCCTCTCCACCATACCATTCTCATCACGCGCAGTACTAGCCGGATCCTCCACCCGGAAAATAGGCAAATCCACATACTCCCATATATTCACATCCTCCATAAGCTTAAAAGGAAGAACTTGATTACCAAATTCAACATCAAATTCATAAGCCACAGATCGACCCACCAACGCATCCCTCACGTCAAACCCATTTATCTTTAAATCATCCACTTGAAACCCTAATCCCTTCACAATTGCATCCTTCAAATCCTAAATAAAAAACAAACACAATTCAAATAAACAGCCAACAATAGAAATAAAGTGTCATTATATATTTCAGCCTAAAGAAAAGAAATTCTTACATGAGTAATATTTATTTATTTATTTATTTTTTTTCACATCGAAGTAAAACAGGAAAAAGAATTTGAGGAAGTGGGTACTCACAGAGATTGCTTTTGGGTAAGGGGGATTGAGGTCTGGGGTTGAAATTAGGGCTGCGTGTGGTGAAAATTGGATTATTAGAGGGAAAAAGAATAAACAAATTTGATACAGAATGACTGATATCTGAGCCATGGAGAGGGAGATAGATCGTGAATTGGGATTCTATTTGATTGAGAAACAGATGAATGAATTGATCAATTGGTGAATGAAAAATTGGGACTTTCTGGATACAAAATTGGGTGGGGGTGGGGGTTGTGTGCCCTTTTTTTTTTCCTCCTCTTTAAAGGTTTGATTTAAGAACAGTTTTGATTCAAATGATATAAAGAACAGAAGAGAGGATACTTCTAGAGGTGTGGAGAAGGTGATGACGTGGCCGAATGAACCAATGGAAAGGAAGAATATGATACTAGATGAATTTGATTGGTCGAGGTGGGCTGTGATGACATGGATGTAAATGTGAGGTTGTGATTGCGTCTGAAGGCCCCGCTTTCCGTGTTTAGGGCAACACTTTTCGGATAAACTAGTGTTGTCTGAACATTGAAAAACGTAATAAACGACGTCGCACTAGAAATACCAGAAGAAAAGGATAATATTAAATGGCTTCGCCCGGGTTCGAACCGGAGACCTTCAGTGTGTTAGACTGACGTGATAACCAACTACACCACGAAACCGATTGATGACTGACTAGCACTTAAACATAATAACTCTTAATAAGTTAGAAGTGTCAACTGATCTTAAGAGTCCTGTCCTTTCTTTTTACCAAACTTTTCAAATTTGAGCTCCAAAACTAATTCTGTTGTTTAGGAACACAATTAAAATTTTGAAATAGAATTGAATTGCAATTTCAAATCTTTCAATTCCATAAAATTAATTATATTCTAAAACCTAATAATTTGAATTCAAAATTTGTTACTTTTTTTCCTCTATTACTATAGACAATAACAACTCACCCTTCTCACCACCACCACTACAACCACCGACCACCAACTCCGGCCGCCACCCTCCACCGCATTTAAGTAACCATCACCTATATATGTTATTTATTTTTTAAAATATAAAAAAATTATAATTTTGATGTTAGTAAGATTTGAACATTTATTTAGCATTTCAAATCATTAACCATCACTATCACTAGGCTAGACTAAATATTTGACATGTTATTGAAATTTTATTTTAACTATAATCAATAACTAGTATTCCACCCCACGTGATGCACGGACTTAATATTGCTATACAAAAATAATTTTTAATGATTATAAAATAAAGTTAAACTCCCCTTCTCACGAGTCCTCATCTTACACATATTGGAAAAGATGGTATAATTTGTGATCATCGTAGTAATAGTATGTACATACATTAACATTTTGGCTTTATTTATCAATTTATATCCACAAGCTAATTTTTGTATATTGTTAAACTTATCTCATTTTATATTCTAGAAAAGTTAATCTGAATATAATATATGTTGGTTCACGTGTTTAAAAATATATGCTACATGAAAGGGCTAAAAATAAAAAAACAAAAATTTGAAACCGTATGAAGGTTCCAAGCTGCTATTAAACATCCCTAGGCAATCTAAATGTTTAATGAGACATTTTTTTTTTACAAAAAACGGTTAAATTTACCAAATTGTCTCTTATAATTGAGTTAATTCAATTCTTTTGAGGATGTATATATTAGTACTACATCGTATATTCTTTTGTGCATGAGGCAACATAATGTTAGTGTTCGAAATTATATGCACTCAATGTCTTTTTATTGCAGAAATTATGAAATATGTATATGCAAGATTCAAGATATATATTAAATGTGTTCATATATTTGAACGTTAAGATATTATTTGATTTTCCACCATTTATTTTCTTTATTTCAGTAAAGTAAGTTAATGTTCTGATAAAATAAATTCCAAAGTTAAATGATCTAATATAATACATATATAAAAATTTAATTCATGAATATTTTACATATATGATGAAATAAACTCCAACATTTTGAAATAACACATTTAGATAAATTATTTGAAAATACCAAATTTCAGATGTTTATTTAGAAATTTAAATACAATAGTTCAAATGATGTTATACTTGTTAAATAAAATAAGAAATATACCTCTATAGCGATATGATATAAATTTTGTTATTCAATATCTTGTATCTGTTGTTTAGGAAGATTCATCATTGCCAAATATGTACTTTTACATGATTATTTAAAATTATGAATTCAATCCAATTCACTTCTCAAAATAAAATTCAGACCAACTTTTTTTGTTTCTTAAAATTTTCAATTCAAATCAAATTTATAAGTAGTATATTTATTTTGTTAAATACAATAAAGATTTAGTATGTTAGTTTATGACTTGTATTCATTTAATTCGAATGAACATTATAAAAAACTAGTTATTTAACCCGTGCTGCGCACAGATATAATTTGGGATATGTATTTTTTTTGTAATAATAATATAACTTTTAGTCATTATAATTAGATTTTTAATCTCTTCCATTGTTATAATAATTTTTTTTCTATTGTTACTAATATTAAACAATTTTTACATAAATACTTTTAAAATTAACATAAGTTTCTAACTAACATGAGATACACATTTTGTATTGGTAATAATAATAAAAATGTTTGATCTAAAGACTTTTAAAATTAACATCTAACTTGATAATAATATTAGAAGTTTTTTTGTTAAAAAATTTTAAAATCATAATTCATTTTTAAATAATGTGGGATACTTATTTTCTATTTCTATTGGTAATGAAAGTTTAAGTCATTTATCTAAAGATTTTTAAAACCAACACCATATTCTAACCATGCGATATACATATTTTCTATTAGTAATAATAGTAGTAGATAAAAGACTTTGAATTTAACCGGCATTCATTTCTAAACAATGTGAAATATATATTTTCTATTGGTAATAATATAAAAATGTATTTATCTAATGACTTTTATAACCAATACTAATTTATAAATAGTGTTAGATACATTTCTTTGTAACCAGTGTAGGGGTGTGCATGATTTTTTCAGAACCGGACCGAACCAATAGAACTGGATCCCGACCAATACTTTTGTTTGGTTCTGGATCTGAATTTTCATAAAACCAGATATTTGGGTTGGTCCCGGTTCTCGAACCAAAAAAAATACAGAAACGGACCGAACCGACCCAATATGTTATATATATATATATATTATAAGTATATATATTATATATATAAATTCATTATACTTTCTTTATTCTACTTTTTAGTTTGTACTCTTTTATTATTTTCTGTCCACCGGTTTGTTATGCTATGAGTTTATGGGTTCGACATTTTTAATTGTTGAATGAACTTTTATCGAAAGTTTTTTAATTTTTTATGAAGTTTCAGTTTTAAAACTTTTATTATGTATTTGTATTAAACAATTAAAAAGTAAAAAAATCATAGTATTGGTCCGGTCCTGGTTCTCGTACATCTTTGATTGGTTCTGGACCGGACCAATGTTTTGGTTCTTATACATATTGGGTTGGTTCCGGTTCTAAATTTTTTTGAGAACGAGACTATTGGTCTGGTTCCGAATTTCTCTTTTTTTTTTCCAAAAAACTGGACCGAATCGGACCAAGCTCACCCCTAAACCAGTGTGAGATCCATCATCTAAATTTTTTTTAAAACCAATATCACTTTTCTAACCAATGTGAAATACGTCTCTTCTATTGTTAATAATGATAGACTTTTAAAATCAGCATCACTATCTAATCAATGTGGGATACATATCCTCATTTGGTAATAATAATAGAAGTCTTTTCTCTTACAAAGGTATAACCAACATCTAGTTCTAAATAATGTGAGATACATCTTTTATATTATATTGATGATAAAACTAAAAGTCTTTTATATAAAGATTTTTAAAACCAATATCATTTTTTAACCAATGTAAGTCTTGTAAGATATCTTTTCTATTAGTAATAATAGTAAAAAAAAATTCATCTAAAATTAAAATCATCATCACTTTCTAACCAATGTGAGATATACATCTTCTGTTGGTAATAACAATATAAGTCTTATATCTAAATACTTTGAAATCAACATTACCCTCTACCAAATGTATGATACATCTATTCTATTGGTAATAATAATATTTTTAAAACCAACATTAATTTCTAACCAATGTGAAATACATATTTTCTATTGATAATAATAGTAAAATATTTTGTAACCAATGTGAGATATATGTATCTATTCTATTTGTAACAAAAAGTCTTTAATCTTAAGACTTTTTAAATCAACATTTATTTTTAACAATGTGAGATACATATATTTTATTGGTAATAAAAGTAGAAGTCTTTAATATAAGACTTTTAAAACTAACATTTCTTTCAAAACAATGTAAGATGCATCTATTTTATGATGATAAAAGTAGAAATATTTTATCAAAATACTTTCAAAACTAACTCCAATTTAAAATCAATGTAAGATACATCTTTTCTATTGGTGATATTAGTAAAGATGTATTTCATATTGGTTATAATTTGATTTTAGATTTAAAAGTCACTAGATTTAAAATCTAATATTTTATTACTAATAGAAGAGTTGATATTAAAATATTTATTTTGAGACTTTTAAAATCATTATTTATATTCTAACAATGTGAGATACTTCTTTTCTATTTCTATTGGTAATAAAAGCTTAAGACTTTTATCTAAAGACTTTTAAAACAAACATCTCTTTTTAACCATGTGGTATACATATTTTCTATTGGTAATAATAATATTTTTAAAACCAACACTAATTTCTAACAAATGTCAGATACATTATTCTATAGTAATAATAATAGCCTTTTATATAAAAATTTTTTTGAAATCAACATCTCTTTCTAAACAATGTGAGAACCATCTCTTCTATTTGTTATAACATAAAAATAATAATAGTGGTAGTATTTTATCTAAAAAGTTTTGAAACTAACATCTCTTTCTAAACAATGTGTGATACATCTCTTGTATTGATAATAACATAAAAATTCTTTTATCTAAAAACTTTTATAACCAATATTTGTTTCTAAATAATGTGGATTTCTTTGTAACCAATGTGGGATACATTATCTAAATTTTTTTTAAATCAATATCACTTTTCTAACCAGTGTAAATACATATTTTTTCTATTAGTATTAAGCCTTTTATAAAAAGACTTTTAATATATATATCACTCTCTAACCAATGTCGAATACATCTCATAATTTAATAATAGTAGTAGAAGTTTTTTATTAAAAAAATAATCTAAAACCAACATCTCTTTCTATAGATTATTTTTTAAATAAATAAAAACTTCTACTACTATTATCAACATCTTTTTTTTTTTTTATACCAACGAGTTCTAGCTCAACTGGTATTGTTCACTTCTTCTAACAGAGAGCTTATGTGTTCAAATCCCACTAGAGACACCCTGAACTTTACAACTTTCAATAGAAAGGTCGGGTGTACAAAACTTTTTAGAGGCAATGTTGTTGTTCAAACTTTACCCAAAGGTCTCATTTAGCTGCTCACTTATCTTAACGGAGAGGTAAAGTGTTCAAACCCTACCAGAGGCACCCTAGTACATCACTACTTTAAACCGAGAGGTCGGGTGTTCAAAGTCTCACCAGAGGCACCATTTGTTCTAACCACACCGAAGACATCATATATTTATAATTGTAGCATTTCAAGACATTATATAAACTAATAAAAATAACGATTGAGGTAAGGTCTATGTCCCCTTCAACCTTTTAAAAAAACATCTATTTCTATAAATAAGATACATCTCTTCTCTTCTTTTTTATTGATGATAAAAGTAGAAATCTTTTTATTTGAAGACTTTTAAAATAAACATTACTTTTTAACCAATGTAAAATTTATCTCTTTTAATTGTAATAATAGTAATTTAAAACTAACATCAATTTAGAACAAATGATATATATATATATATATATATATATATATATATATATATATATATATATATATATATATATTAAATTGCTAATAATAGTAAAATTCTTTTATATAATCTAAAATAATTTAAAATCAACATCATTTTTTTAACAAATGTAATATATACATCTTCTAATTGTAATAATGATATAAGACTTTTATCAAATACTTTGAAAATCAATATCACTTTCTAACCAATGTATGATACATCTCTTCTATTGATAATTAATAGTAGTATTTCTAAAATATCAATTTCTAACTAATGTAGTATACATCTCTTCTATTAGTAACAATAGTATAATATTTTGTAAACAATGTGAGATACATCTCTTGTAAAAGTGAAAGTTTTTAGTCTAAAGACTTTAAAATCTAACATTTTATTTTTAAACAATGTCTTATACATCTCCTTTATTGGTAATAATATAAAATAATTTAAAATCAACATCATTTTTTAATCAATGTGAGATATACATCTTCTATTGGTAATAATGGTAGAAGTCTTTTATCAAATGACTTTGAAAACCAACATCACTTTCCAACCAATGTATGATACATATATCTCCTCTATTTGTACATATGTAATAATAGTATTTTTAAAATCAATATCAATTTCTAACAAATGTGGGATACACCTCTTCTATTGTTGAAAAATTAGTGTTTTTAGTGAAAAAATTGTACAACTTGAGACACGAATTTTTTTGCGTGTCGTTTGTTTGTTGGCGAAGGTAATTGCGCAAATGTGTTCTACTCTGTGAGAGCATCAAAATGATATATTTATTTGTCCAAATCGGGTTTTTGGATAAATATATAAAATATCAAGATTTAAAGTATAATAGTTGTTAAAAATTATGTTTTTTGTGAAAGAAATCGTGCAACTTGAGGCACAAATTTCTTTACGTGTCATTTGTTTGTTGACAAAAGTCATTGTGCAAATGTGTTCTACTCGACAAGAGCATCAAAATGATATATTTATTTGTCCAAATCAAGTTTTTGATGAATAAGATATGAAAGTTTAAAGTATGATATTAGAAGTGAGTCATAAGAAAGAATGTCCTACCTTGAAGAGTTTTATCTCACATTGGTTAGAAGTAATGTTAGTTGTAAAAGTTTTTAAATATAAACCTTTTACTATTGACAATAGAAAAAGTTATATATACTAATACTAATATCATTTATCATATTGATTATAATTATTATATATTCTTATTTGTTAATGGCTAGAAAACCTAGAGTTTGTAAAGCCTCCACACGAATGATTAACAATGAAGATTTATAGATGGCACAACCATAGTGCTCTTCACCAACTTTATATATATATATATATATATATATATATATATATATATATATATATATATATATATATTATTTTGTTTAGTATCACACATGTTTTATTATGTAATGCAAATTTCTTGATGTTTAGTTATGTTTTCAAACTTCTGTATTTTAATTTTTTTAATTTGTGTTTCGATTATTTTCACTTTTATGATTTCAATAAATTTGTTTTCAGGATTCAAGGTTGCATGTTACTATAAAACGACAACAAATTGATAAGATTCAACCAATGCTTATTGAATCCCATAAACGACATATTGGTATTTTGTTTTATATCGATGTTTAATAGGTAAAAACGAAGATACATTAAACTTAGTAAGAAGAATATAAAAGTTATAACAATATTAACATGATAAAGAATGTATCATATTAAGTAAAATTAAAAAATATATTATTCAAAACTAATGATTATTTCAAATAAAAACATAACAATTATAGTTCTTATTATGAAAAATGGCTTTTTAATATTATTTGCATTGTCAATCATCACAAATAACATAGTACATCATTACATAATAAACATGTGTGATACTAAACAAAATAACTATATTTCACACATGTTTTATTATGTAATGATGTACTATGTTAATGATTTGTGATTATTATTCATTTACTAAATTTAATATAATATTAAAAAGCCATTTTTCATAATAAGAATCCGTATACATTGTTATGTTTTTATTTGAAATAATCATTTAGTTTGAATGAAATTATTATATATATTTTTAATTTTACTTAATATGATACATTCTTTATCATGTTAATATTGTTATAACTTTTATATTCTTCTTACTAAGTTTAATGTATCTTCGTTTTAATGTATCTTCGTTAATTTACCTATTAAACATCAATATAAAACAAAATACCAATATGTCGTTCATGGGATTCAATAAGCATTGGTTGAATCTTATCAATTTGTTGTCGTTTTATAGTAAACATGCAACCTTGAATCCTGAAAACAAATTTATTGAAATCATAAAAGTGAAAATAATCGAAACACAAATTAAAAAAAATTAAAGTACAGAAGTTTGAAAACATAACTAAACATCAAGAAATTTGCATTATGCATCAGAAATGAAAGAATATATAACTGTTATATATAGCATTAACTTCAATGCTCATTGAACCTTTGTTGGGTTGACGTGGAAAGCCATATTCCATATATTTTTTCTTACTTAGGGAACATTATAATGTTCATCAAATGGAATAACAACTAATTTATATTGGATTTATTATTGAAATTTAGTTGATAAATGAATAGCCATGGGACTATTGATCTCCCCTAGGCATCCATATGTACAACACCCGAAATTAATCCCACACGTAAATTACGTAATCCATGTTATTATTTTTCGATGTTGTATTCAATTACTGAAATAAATAATTATATATTATCTACTTGAAATATCAGTGTAGCTTAAGAAACTAATAATTTAATTATAATAATACTTAATGAAAATGATTCATCTTCCTTTGATTAGTATGTATGAATTCAATTGACTCAAAATAAAAGATGAATGCGAACGGAGGTGTTTGTGGGAAAGCAACCGGAAAATCAAACTAAAAAGCTTTGAAACTTTGTTTCTCGAGAAATACAATAGAACCAAACTGATGTAACAAAAATCAGTCTTGGGTCGTCTGAATCGGTGTATGGATATTTGAGCTTATGTGTGGGTTGAGTTGCTTCTAATCACCTTAGTAGAAGTGTAAGGTTTGACCTCGCGAATCTACTCCGCGTGAGAGTAAAAATCTTATAGTCAAAAAGCAATTTGATAGAGGTTTGAGATGTAGAAAGCATGTAGCTTATTTAAGTTTTATGGAGGGGTATATATATGCCTCCAATGTCATAGAATCCGTCTATGATTGGTATTCATTAATTGTTACCTATTAGGGTTAGGAGAGAATCCTTAAATTATAGGCATGATAGGCGGATGACTACGTAATAGTCGGAGCAGATATAATAAGTTCTCTACTCGCATAAGGAAATCTTTGACCCCACGTGGAGAGCAAGTTTCTGATGTTTCCTACTCAATGTTTGTCCGGATAGGCATGTCCCTATTTGGCTTATAATAGATGGTTTATAAGTGTCATGTATAACTCCCGGGTATGGCCCCTTGGTCGGACAGGCATGGCCTTTGCCCGACCAGGTTTAGACGGGATGATATGATGATCCTTGCTCGGAGATCTTGATAGCCATGTCCGCTAGGCCTGTGGGTCCCATGTTAATGAGCTCGTGACTGGCATGTGATGCTCGCATGTGTTTTGCTCGTGATCGGCTTTGGGTCGAGCACATCAGACACTTTTAGTATTTCATTAGTAATAAAATGACATTTTTTATGCCTTAATTTTTTCAAAGTAGACTCTTTAATTGAAACATCACAAATGAAAATAGTTGACTCTTTACCCGAAACGGAGAGAGACGTATTATTTAATAAATATTATATATAGATCGAACATAATCATATATTATATATAGTAAAAAATCAAATAAACCTCAACTCGATTCGATTCCGTTTAGAAGCAGGAACCATAAACCGAACTCCATATAGAGGCGGACATGTTTTGCATCGAGTGGCAACTGTGGAAACCAAGTTTTGGTGGTGATCGATATTTTAGTCTTTTTTTTAATGTCTTTTAGACAGAGCATTTCGTTTTTTCAATGAATTCCGTTAACGTGCATCCACTACATGCATCATATTGACACTTTTTGTAAAATACAATTAGGAAAATGTGATTTTTTTTTTTTGTAGAGAGCTTATCGAACTTTCTAAAATAGTAGGGTGATTAAATTAAAAATTAAACCAAAATAAAATATTAGAAAGTGGATTTTTTTTAACGGCCTAAAAAAGGAAAATATGACTCATTTTGAGGAACCAATGAGAGTATTTATTTAGAAAGTTGCTGGCAATCAGCAAAATTATGATTATTATATAGACTTAAAAGTCCATGACCTCTATTGTCTGAACTTGTCATGCCTCCAAATTAATCTTAAAGAAGTCAATACGGACATGCTAATTTTTTGTTAAGTTAATTGATTGTTACTCCATTGACCCTGCAATTTTTTTTTTCTGGCGATCGGTTTCAAACTGTTAGAAACTAATGCACGGGAAAACAATATATAAGTCGAAATACAGAATTGAAAATCAAACGAAAAGTTATTGCTCTATATTCTAAGTCTAAAGGTAGACTTAAAGTCTGCTGGTGGACTGAAGTCTATTGGTGTAGAACTGTGATCTACCTGACGAACAATACCTTCAAGTCCGAGGCCTGTGTCGCACACAATTTTCTTAAAACAGATTCGTCGCTTCTCGTATGTGCTTGGAAGCTTAAAATGAATGCCTGTCACCCAAGAATGGAGACACCGAAAAGACCTTTAACACAAAGGTTTTTGGCAAACTGAATCTGTGTCTGACTCTATCACCAATATAGAAAAAGGAGGCCAAGGAAATTCACTCAACAAATTGCAGAATGCAGAAGAAAAATGAAGATTGTCCTTAATCGTGTTTTGTAATTGTTGAAATAATCTCCTTTTATAGTAGTAGATAAGAGACTGATTAAATAACCACATTGATGATAAAATAAATATATCCTCAATAGGTAAATAATATCTCTTATTAAAGCTGGTAATAACAACACATAAAGTATGTTATAAATGTTGGAGTTACAAAAAACAAAAGAATAATTAACAAAACGTGGGTTGGTCTGAACAAGCAAATTTGGTCCGACATTTGTATCCGCGGGACGCGCTCGCACATCAGTACGGTACCCCGAAGGCTAAACTTGACCATGATTTGCACCCCCTGCGCAGGTGTGACGACCCGACCCGAATTTCTATACGAAATCTCAAGGTCGAGTCATCAAGACAAGCTAAGAGACGGACAAGCACCTGCTAAGCATAATGGTGCGAGTCAAAAGTTGAGCCAACAAGCTCGAAATAGAAATGTAAAGCCATAACGGCAAAACGAAACAACAAAAACTAAAATATGCGGAAGCAAATCATAAGTGGAACCCAAGTTTTTAATCCTAAACCAAGGAACGCAAGGCTGAAAGACAACTATCTCTCGACAAATCTACGACGCGCGTGACGCAACATTGCGAACGGGCAACAAACCATCGGCAACCTAAGGCCGGTGAACTAACAAAATCCTAACCTGATAAACAACCACTCAACGGCTATAACATGCCGAAGAGACAATTCAACAAAAAAAAAAAAGATTTCAAATGCTAAACAACTAAACCAAGATCTCACGACTAAAGTTGTCGGAGATAGAAACGACAATAACACAATACTAGAATAAGCAAGCTAAACCTTGCTCGAAATGACAACGGGAATAACTCCTAAAAGATACAACAACTTGAATATATTAGCCGGCTCCCAAATAACACAACAAAAAAATACTAATAGAATCTACCCAAGTAAAGTCTACATAACTTTACATCCGTGTCTCACAAATAAATAACACCAATAATAATAACTCCAAGCTATTGCCCGGAAGTCCACATGCTAGAAATCACTATCCGAAGTTGCCACGCGTACTAATGGGATCACTGCAGACACTAAGGAAAACAAACACACGGAGTGAGTCATAATGACCCAGTAAGTTACTAAATGCAACTGTATGGCATATCATGTCATGGCATGGCATAATGCACAAGCATATATAAGGATCATGATATTATACTAGCATACCAACAATAAACATGTACTTAGTTATTGATCGATGTATTTTATACGTCGATTTCAGATACTTTTATGACTTAAATTTAGCGATTCCACGAGGCTTTTGGCTACTGATATGTGTTTTTCAGTGATTTTATGAGTTTCTAGGTTTTAGGTGAAATTATATGAATTATGAGGCTTTTTGGTGAAAATTCCAAGAAGGGGCCAAAGTGTAAATTGAAGATTAATCGGCAGAGGTGAAGGCTGGACACCTTGCGGCCGCAAGGTGTTTCTTACCTTGCCTCCGCAAGGTAGGCAGAGAGTTCAAATATGAAGCCCCGGAATAATGAAGACCCTTGCGGACGCAAGGGTGTAATGACCTTGCGGTCGCAAGGTGGTCAGAATGCGTTTTTGACGGTGTTCAAGCCAGACTGAAATTCCTAAACCCCCTACAACTCCATGGTATAAATAAAGGACGGTAGCCAAAGCTCAAGGACGTCCAAGAAATAGTTTTTCATAGTTCTAGCTTAGGATTTAGTGTGTATAACATAATTAGTTGTTGTAATTACAAGTATTGAAGATCGATTCATGTATTCAATCATCTCCATGTGCTGTTCATCTTCAAGGATGAACTAAACATCCATTAATCTAGGAGTTGGGAGGTAACTTGTATCGAATCTATGTTTTAACTATATTTTTATTCATTCAATTCTTGTTGATTATGGTGATAATCAATCCCTCTATTATTTCACTTTGAACAAATGAATGTAATCGTGAATAATAAAAGCCTAGAGGTGCGGATAACTACATGATCAATGTGCATAAGTCGTACACTGGCTCACCACCATAATAAATTGAACCTATCGATGCACGAGAGTGATAAGTTAGGGCCAGGTTCCATATATGACTTAAGTGACAGTTAGATCATATGTTCTTGTGCCTAGGATATAGAATGGACGAATTATTTGGAGATGGAGATTGAACGGTAATTCAACAGGCTATATCTATATTTTGTGAACGAACCCAAAAATTGAATGATACTTTATTAAAATAAGTCATAGAGGAGATACAAGTGAAACTCTAATCCTAGATTTCCCTCCACCATAAGATCTTCATAACCGGTAATTGCTGCTAATTTAGTTAACTTTAGAATAATAATTAGTTTAATATAAAATCAATATAAAAACCCCCCTCAGTTAAATAATTTGCTACCGATAATCGTGCTATTTGTGATCTTCTTGTCTCTGTGGTTCGACCCTTGCTTCCCAAAATTATTTTACAATAGTCTTGTCCACTTGCAAGAAATAATTAAAATAAGACATCGATCAGTTACCAATGCACATAATCTCACATAAACCATATAGCATATTGTTTTTCACATAAATGCTCGTAAATAAACATGTGTAACAAGAAACGTAAACCGAACTGTTACTGCCAAAATCCAGGTCCAACCCCCAACTGATCATACTATGGGTTTCATCCTCAAATGATCACATCTCATCAATTTTCTTTAATGAGTACTCGTTACCTTTCATCCAACCTAGGATGAGAAATGGGAGCTCGATATCAGGCTAGATGGCACTAACACGAGACCACATCCCACTATTGACCAAATAGTGAGAAGAAAAGGACTCAATGCGGCGATTCGTAGCGATTGTTCCCAAAGGCTATGAATCGTCCCATTGCCGACACAACGACTAAGACGCCAGCTGGACTTAAATCAAGATGCTCAAGTAGTTATTTACTTGTATAAACCAAAAGAGATCAAGTTCATCAAGAACGGGCTCATCAAATCAAGTAGGTCATAATGCTATACAAAATCCCATAAACATTGCACATAATTGTATATACTTAGCATGTTCAACTAACTTACAAGTTTAGTCCAAGAACCACATATTGAGGTACTCATAATCCTCAAGTCATCATCCAATCAAAAATAGCATATAAGCTCAATAAATCATGAAGTGAGGTCTACTATAGTCCTCTACTCAAAATTAAACCAAAAACTATTATATTAGTCTAAGAACAACCACAAATCAAGACTTAGCATTTAGTTTCACTTAAAAGCACGCAGGACTCAACCATAGTCCTAATCGTCGTATATAATCGACATCCCCGATACCATACTCAAGAACATCAAGACTACCCCGTAGTCACTCCCTCGCAAGTGCCTTCATGTGCACGAGACCAAGTTCCCTAAAAAGAGAACTCATTCAAATAATCATCATTTAAAGATACTCGAGACCATATGTTGGTCTCTAATGCTCGTGCTCTAACGAGCACACTCCAAATAAATCCCCAATAAGTTTCTATAACATGAGTGTCCAAATTAGACACAAATCGAGATACTCGGGTGCGCACAAACATAACCAACCAAAATCCGAACATCGTAGGGTTTCAACCCAAGCTCATTATTATATTATTGACCTTACAACGACTCCGTTGAGTCTTAAGTCTACATTTCATTTTTGATATATTTCATAAATCCATAATTTAACATTCCATTCGAATTTACAACAAAATCCCAAAACTCATTCGGGCTTGATTCCCAAGCCTTAAAATCCATATAACTCATCATAATCATAATTCCACTTAGAGTTTAGAAGCTAAGTACTTCACAAACAAAATCAAACGAAACCCAAACATCGTAGGATTTCAACCCAAGTTCATTAACATATTATTGAACTTAAATTGACTCCGTTGAGTCTTAATACTAAGCTTCATTCTTTACACATTCCATCAATCCCAACATTAACATCCGCTTCAATTCATACCAAATCCCCAATAAGTCGGGCTTAATTCACAAGCCCTAAAAGTCATAAAAACTCAACATAAATCATAACACATTTCTTACAACTCACAATATCATTCAAATCATCCTATAAATGATGTAAACAAGTTCACATTTCCAAAAATCCCCAAAATAGGCATGCATAGTATATCAAGTGTTCATTGCCACAAATAGCAAATATATTGTTTTCCTTAGGGCCAATGAACCAAAATCAAAAGAAAGAAGTAAGTAGTAACTTACCTAGCTCGGATGAAAACCAAGAGAAATGAAAATCGGATCGGTGAAGTTGTTCTACTTGTCGAGGGCTTCAAGAATCCGAAGTTAGAAGGCAATCCGACGGTTGGATCTCCATGGATCGAAGAAAAAAGGCTAGGGTTTCTTGAGTCTCCCTTGGACTCTCTCGCTCTAACTCACAAATTGGGGAGGATGAAATGAAGGGGAAAATGGCTGTAAAGGGTTGGGGATTTATGGTTATAACACCAACGACTAAGGAGGGTAGAATAGACATTGCATTGGTACACTTAGTGATGGGTTAGGGTAAATTGCAACTTAGTTTAATCTAATGATGGTCAATAAAACCCACTCAATGTATTAGGACTCAATTAGGATTAATTAGGAAGGTTTAGGAAGGTTTTAGAATAGGTTTGGGTATGATTAGAATAGCCAATTTTCGTCACAAAGCAAAACAGCCCGAAACAGGGTAACATACCAAGCGGCCGCATGGTCTCCTAGGTGTGCGAGCGCATGCTCCATAGCCCCTTCCCGTCCAATTTTCTGCTTACCTTGCGGGGGCAAGGTACTTCCCCCTTGCGGCCGCAAGCCTTCGAACAAAAAGGATTTAGAATTCAACTCCAAATGACCCCAAACACATAACCAAATCAAACAAGGTTCAAACCCCATTCAAAGAAGGTCTAGAACTACCACAGAACACTCACAAACAACCCCCGAAACAACTCGGAGCGAAACTGGAACAAGGTGCAATAACGTGCAACCGAAACGACGAATGAACTAGCAATCGAACGAGCAATGAAAGGAGACTTAAAGTAAGTCTAAAGGCCAATGAAGAAGCTTGAATACTTCTAGAAAGTTGAATAACAACTAGGAGAATGAGAACTCCAAAGAAGAGACGATTACGCGACTCAACCTCGAACTACGCGATAGAGACGAATGCTATCTCCAAAGCTTCCAAATCATCAATAGACTTAAGGAACACCTCCAACTTGAAGTCTAATATATCTAAACAAGTTTATCAATCATCAAGTAAAGATCTAGGACCAAACCGAGGTCACGAACACAAAACGCAAGCAAACTTTTAATCGCGTCGCATTCCGACTAATGTTAAGTTACGACTTGTGACTTTAGCAAGTCAACAACTATATGGAATCTCTCAATAGTATTTTGGTCTTAATGTGGTCTCTCATATACATCTAGACTCTCTCACAAACCTTTCATACAATAAACAAAGGAAGAAATGCGAGCATTGCACGCAATTCAAGCTTACCGGAAATCGGGATACTACATCCTCTCCCCCTTAAAAAGAATTCGTCCCGAATTCTAAACCGTAACACAATCCAACGTAAGGTCATCACCCAACAACAAATACCCAGACACAACTACGGTGTCTCTCAATTCCGAGTGAACACTCAAGCTCAACTCAATAAACTAGACTCAAATCTCTGAGTCTACCACCACAACAACTCAAACAAGCACATAAGAACAAGACTACTGTAATTCCAAACTCAGATTTCAGGACTTCCCAATAGGCACAATAACACCAAACACTTAAGATTGAAAATAACATGACTCATACTCGAGTCGCGAGAACACATACAAACTACACTATACCAATCACGTAAACAAAACCCCAAAGTTTAACATGAAAACAAATTCAAGAATACCTTAAACATTCAACTAACGAAACTATTTGTCTCGGGGCACAGCATGAAATTCAAGCATAAGAGATCTTAAGTTGCAATAAGTAATAATTGTCTATAGAGCAATTCACAATCAAATTAGAGACAATCAAGTCAATATTTCAAACCATGTAAATCACATTCGCAATTTCCCATCGCGGGTAAGAACATATAAGAGCACAATATTGAAATATTTTGAAAATTCATTCCATTTCTATCCATTCCATTTGGTAATAGGTATAGTCAATTTCTACCCTAATTCATACCAATCCTAGTCCAACGACGAATACCTTTTGATAACCAATTCAGGGTACATGTTGAATTAGCTTCAAAAGTTTCCATCGTAAGGATGCGAAGATTCATGAATAAAAAAGTTTTAAGCATAATTCAAACAGTCTCCTATGCTAATGAAATGAATGAACAAGAGATAATAATCATGAAATGAGAATTTAATATTCTACAATGTAAATGCATCAAGTAGGTGTTTCCTACAACTAATACACATAACTTAATAAAATCAAGCCAAGTAACGAGGTTTATTACCTTGGCAAACAACAATCATATCTACCACAAACTCGTGTACCTAGTACCCTCAACCAAGAAAATTCACTATAAGTCACCACAAGTCGACATGGCTACTAATACTCGTAACGTCTATACTCCGCAGATCCAACCTTTCTTAAGCTCTAGACCAAGTCTACAACCAACACATATTCTAAGCATCCCCACATAACATCAACATCTCAATAATCACGGTGAAACGTCATACTTGTCAGCGCAACCAAAATCAACCAATAAATCGCAACACTTAACCTTTGTACTAATTGAGTGTATCCTACTCACATAGTAACCATTAACAATATTATAGAATTATATTATTCACCACATTAAACATATCTTCATAGAATATACAAGTATCATACCAAACCAATAAGTATCATCGTACAATTCATGCTTCATACATATACATATATATACAAATATTCACACCATGGCCCTTAATATAGGCCTATGAAACTGCAACTCCATAATATCATTGATTACTTATCGACATACATAAATCCATCACCACTATTCCTTATATACAGTATAGTCCTACATATATATATATATATATATAGACTACACTCTTACCTACACACCACGTGTGATTACCTACCGGCAATTCACAAATCAAACAATAACACATACCGATCTCACATTGGGGTATTATCCCCGATCAAACAATAAACCAATAATATTAAATACACCATGTAATGTATGTATAAATGCACATGAGCTACCGATAAAACGCGTACTCATAATAACAATAATAGTAGCAACAGTATAATATATATACAATAGAATACCTTCCTAGTTCGGATAGGTTTCAAAACTCCGCAATAGCCAACCGCCTCGCGTACATGACCTCAAACTCTAGGCCGACCATCATCATCTCTCTTAGAGTCACTAGATTGTTGACTAGTACTCCTAGACCGATTAACTCTCATCTTTGGGCAATCTTTACGAACATGATCACCGCCACAAGCAAAGCATTTTCCTGATTCCTCAACATCTGTTCTCGGCATGTCCTGTTTTCATACAAAAATACATATCAACTCACCGCCTCGTCTTATCCGATTATAGGTAGAAACATCACTCCGTCTACAAGAACGTACGTCTCCTTGACTAACTGTCCGAGGTGCTACCTGCCCTCTAGTACCATCATCGCTCTTAATAGTCCTTGAGGTTCTCTTTTGAGCATACTCCTCGATGTCCAACTCCATCGCATACACACGATCCATAGCGCCTCGGTACTCCGTGAGCTGTAATGGGATAAGCTGCCTACGATATTTCATCCTTAAGCCTTTCACAAACCACCGGGTCTTCCTAGATTCATCTGGTACTAAGTAACCACAATAACGAGCCAACTCCGTGAACTTCGCCGAATACTGAGCCACAGTCATACCTCCTTGTTCTAGCGCAATGAATTTCATCTCTCTTCTTTCCCGAACTACTGCCGGAATAAACGGTGCCATAAACTCCATCACGAAGTTTTCCCACATCTGAGGCACTCCATGCTGTCTCCAGCTATCTCGTAATACATGCCACCAATGGTTAGCTGTACCACTTAACTTAAACACTGCTAAGGTCACCATCTCTTCTGACGTGCAACCCAAAACTGCAAAGATCTTCTCCATACTTTCTAACCAATGTTCTGCTTTAGAAGCATCAGGCTCTCCATCAAAGCTCTCAGGTTTCAACTTCAAGAATCTCCCAAAAACAGTGGAATTGTCTTCCCATCCAAACATCTGTTGAGGAGTCACACGCGGATCATTAACGTTCTCCCCTCTCTCGTTGTCACGAGCTATACCCGAATGAGGTCTACTAGAACCAGCTCCACGCCAAGTTCCTGACATTATACGCCTACAAGGAACACTCAACGTTAAAATCTCAACAATAAACCCAACCCAAACTAGGCCAAGGAACCTATTGACAGGCTAAAGTCGCACGCCTACAAATTAATTACCAAGACAAGGCTCGGCTACAGAACTGCAGCTAGGACAAGTCCAGGGTCGATCCACTGAAGAACGGTTATTTGGTTGCACAATTGTCACTTGACAAGATTGGGGGTCTGATTTATGATTAATTAACTACTAACGACAGGAATTAAAACTAAGTTATAAACAAGTAGGACTAACACTTCAGATTTGTCTCCGCCCTCGCTTTATCAATCCAATTTCATCGGTATAATTTCTCTCTTCTCCCTAATCACTTGATCCGAGATGTATTTCAATCCCTATTTCTTCCTTTTTAATGGTTATAAGTAGTGACACACTCACTTATTTCCCTAATTATTACCTAAACCTAACTCCACACGCCTAGGTTCACAATAACAATTGATAAAATCAAGAGAAATTAAGATCAAGGATTTCTCTATTCTTTTGCAAATAGAAAGAAATCTAGTTTTTACCCCTTTTCAATTTACCATGACACATGCATAAATCTCAAAGTTGCTACTTGTGTAAAATCATAATCTGACACAGACTTAAAATTAAACTAGCATTAAATCAATTGCAAGGGAGAAGAGGGTGATCAAATCTCAAAACCCTAAGAATCAATCTAGCAATTCAATCAAGTAAAACTATGGATAGGGATTCAGAAGTAAAGAAATTAATACCTCAATTGGATTAAACAAACAGTTCAGGATTCAAACCCAAAGCAATATAATTAAGCTTCCATGAAAGTAGCTAAAATCTCTAAAGAAAATTCGTAGGAGAAGAAGAAGAAGAATTATGAAGTCAAAACAAGTATAAATACTTGTTTCCCAAAACCTAATCCTAAACTAAAAAGGAAATTCTTAAAAGAAAAAGGAAAGAGAATATTTAATAAAAGGTAGACAAATCTTCCTACCATCTATTACCAAAAATAAATAGTTTCCAAATTCTTCTCTTTCACTTTGATCCCTAAACCTTCAACCTTTCTCTTCGACACTTGAACTCGCTTGCTTTTGAAGTCCGATCCTTGAACTTTCAGCTTTTGACGCTTGGTCCTCGCACTTCGATACCAAAGCAATTTTATCTTCCACAATAATAAACTTTTGCAGGGACATCACAAAATACTCACAAAAAGTCTCAAAATTACAAAAGTTAACCAAAAACTTACCAAATCATAAACTACTCAAAATTACATCAAACCAAACTAAAATACAATAAAATAATAATAAAAATGTCTAGAAAATTAGGGAATTACATATAATGAAATCCACCACATCAAATTCCCCCACGCTTAGACCATTACTCGTCCCTGAGTAATATCCTATCCCCACTCTAAGCACCGGTCTAATCCGTAGCATGGGAGGAAAATGACCCCTAATCTCCTCTAACCCTCGAAACAACAGCTTAACAAACAACGATCCAAACAAACAACAAACTCGGAGAATGGAACTCCGCCTCCTTATCACTCCAACAATAACAATGATACCAATGACCTTAGCTCGATCCCAACTCCAAATATGCAAAACCGGACGCCCAAGCTAAGGCCCACATTAACAAAAAGCTAGGGGAACTAAATATGTCCTAAATTTCCCCACGCTATTCTCGCACTACTACTCCCTCAAAATAAAGTCTATGTCAAGCAAAGACTTACCTCGTGAATCACACCAACACCCCCTTATATCACCAAAAAGATAAAACGAGGATTTTCTATCCTAACACCTCTAAACCAAACCTCCTTCACCAAAAATAAAGAAACCTACCCAATGCTCCAATCCTCCCTTATGACTTCAACGCCGGTGATATAAAAGATGGAAAGAGATTCACTCACTCACCTTTTCCTAGGCGCCGCTTCCTTTCACCTAGACTTTTATATTATTATTATATATTTTTTTTTTTTTTCATTTTTTTTTTTTGTTTCACACCTCTCCTTTTGCCTAAGCAAGTACTCTTTCTAGTTTTCACTTAGCCTCTCTTTTCTTTTCTTTCTTCACACTCTCCTTTTGCCTAAGCGCCTCGGGTTTTCACTTAGCCTCTCTTTTTCTTTTTTTTTTTTTTTTTAAAGCAATTAAACAAATACAACAACAAGCAAGCCTAAGCACCCCACCCCCTCACAAAATCATGCATAGCCCCATATGCATCACAAAAGTAAAATAGAAGTGAGACAGGATAGGGATACCTCTCAACACTATCCGGGCGGCTCGAATCGATAGTCCCACCTGACCCCTCGGCCGACCGGAACTCGCTCGAATGGCCAACTCGCCATCTCCCATCATCATGCCGTGGTGCCATACGCACCAAATAGCCGAATCCGCCTCTCCTCGGCGATCCATAGAGATAGCAAATTGCCTATCCATGCGAGCAATCAACCGATCCACCCACTAGCTCCCACTCGCCGCCAAGATCAACCTCCTCCACCTCCTCCATAAAGTCATCATCTTCATCATCATCATCCTCCTCCTCTTCAAACTCAGCCTCTTCCTCACTCTACTTGCTTCGACAAGTCGAACATTCATCCCTCTTACTTCCCTCTTATAGCTTTCAAGGGAATCTCGAGATGGGCTTAATGATCTTCACCCCTGCCGCCCCCAAAATTCCACCGAACACCCGCCCTTTACCAATCCCGTAATCAGCGATGGGTATGGAAACCCATTCCGTTTACTTGCGCCCACATCTTGCATATGTTCAGAAATCATATGCCCCACAGAAATCGATCCTCCGTTGATAATCAGATGAATGAGTAACGCATGATGCCATGGAACCTTCACATGCCGCGATGCCTCCGGAAGCAACCTCGAACACACAAATTTGTTTACCCCTTTGCCACCGATTAAACCTGAAGTTTCGATCACAAACTTGGGCGAACCATTCGGGTTGTTGGTCCACCGGTTGGTTGGTTCCCATCAAAGTCCTATCCACATCCGCAAAATATTCCCGCCAATCGCCATGCAAAGCTCGAACATACACACAATCTTTCGAGCCACCCTAGGAAGTCCGAGAACCTATTGATGTCCTCACTTGAATCTTATCGCACGCCTCCCTTACATAGGAATGTCACCGCACGGGGATTTGATTCATGTTTGAATAAAATTCCTTAACCACCAAACTGCTCCTTCCTCCCTGGTTCATCACAAAATTGTTGCCAACGCCTAAACCCAAATCTCAAGAAGACCAAAGGATCCTATGTTAAACTTTCTTTCACCAATCATGGCCCTATTCGAATGAAAGTAGAAGTAATTTTGGGACAAGTAGTAATTAAACCGAAGAATCATGGGGTCTCCACTACGAGAAAGGTTCCAAGGGAGGGGCACTAGACGTACTCTCATCATGCCTATGTTTTTCGAGACTGTTAGATTTTCTTCCTCCTTTTTTCGAATGATCCTTCGTGTTTCCCATATTCATTTCAAGCAACAAATAACCCAATTTTGGCCAATTTTGCAACACAAAAGGAAACCACAAGCAATGGATAAAGAGGTTCCTAACCTTGAAGAAAACAAACCTTAAAATTTTGGCCGGAAGTTTTGAACTCCTCGTTGAATCTTCAAAGTCTCGCCGAAAACTCAAGGGTTTAGATGAAGGTGCCCGAATTTGGTAATGTCTCGTGAATCTGAAAGCTTATGGAGAGGGGACTAACTTTTGAATGTGAGTGTAGTTGTGAGAACCCAAACCCCATTTCATGTTTGACATCATTATAACATGTTTACAATATGTCTTGACATATTTGAGACTTCATTTCATTCATATCGAGTTGGCATTGAATTGGTTAAGATCATAACGAGTATTGGTCTCCATGTTGCATGCCTTGTTGTTGTTGTTTCTGGTGTTCGTTTTTAACGTGTAAGCACCTTAACAAGTCTCATGAGAGTCTTAATACCTGTATACAAGATTTACAATGTTCATCTTAGTTGTTTCATGCTTGGTTGGGAGTTTAGAAGCTTCAAGCTTCGTTTGTGTTTTTCGGTTTTACATCATTGCTTGTATTGCCTTCATTTAAGTCGTGA